>OW569416.2:31660819-32284674 GCA_937662695.2 Halyzia sedecimguttata
ACAAATCATGAGATTCCATGTAACCAACCAAACGTGCGTAAACGGCCCTCTCAAAAATCTTTGAAAAAACACTCAAAATTGTAATTGGTCTATAATTATCGACCATGCCGCGATCGCCCTTTTTAAATATAGGGATTGTAAGACCGATCTTCAGTCTGTCGGGAAATGATCCGCTCAAGACAGAGTGATTTATTGAGTCTGCCAAAATTCCGCAAATGTATGGGGCAGCCTGCTTTATGACTCGAACTGGAATATCATCCCAGCCAGCTGATGAACGATTTGGTAACGCTGTTATTATACGCTCAACCTCTTCAGAAGTGACAGGACGGAAGAACAAAGAATTAGGAACGTTCCGGGAGGTGGTGGAGCACCCAGTCGGAAGAGGTATTGGAGGGAAATGACCAGCAATCAGCCCCTGGGCAGCCGTACTGAAATATACACCAAAGAAGTTGCGTTAAGCGGTATCGTCGCTAAAGAATGATTGAATGTGTATTAAGCGTATTAAGTTCGATGAAAAATGTAAAAGCTCTGTGAGCTCTGTTAAGTTTTTGGGTATATTCCTAGAATACAAACCCAGGTGGGATGCCCATATAAGTCATGTTAGCTGTAAGCAAAAAAATTAATAGTGCTAATTATGCTATTTCTCCCATAAAACAAACCCTGCCACTAGACGCAGTCCTTGCTGTTTACTACAGTATGGTTTATATACCCACCTCTCCCACAACGCGGTGCCCTGGGGTAATGCGTTGGATAGCGGCAGAATCCTAATAGCGCAGAATTCGCAATATATTTGGAATGCAGCGTTTGGACTCTTGCAAACTTTTTTTCATGAAATACAGAATTTTAACTTTTCCTTGTACATATTTATATTCTTAAAGTCCTTAACTTCCTAGAACATAATTATTTTAAACAAGAACTCTACATATCATGCTTACCCAACGAGGTCATCCAATTCATTGAGCATTCCAAAGCATATAACTTCTAATTTTGAAATGTATGTTAAATACCAAGGCATGAAGTTTCTTAATCACTTGCCGCTAAAGGTACAACACAAGTTTCAAATCATTCAAAACGCGTTTGAGGATTTTTTTTCTAGGACTTATTATTCTATTGAAGAATATATGAGTGACACCTTAACCGCTTGAAACAGCTTTAAATTAGATTACAATTATTTTATATTATGGTAATTTATACCTGTTTGTATTTTGTTTGTGTCCCACTTTTTTTTTTAATAGTGTTCCAAACCTGGAACATATGTGTGTATATTCTCTTTACTTGGCCTATATATTTTTACACCAAGCAAACTCAAGCAAGGTGTGCATTCCTGGATATATCTGGGGCCTTTGACAGCACAACACGTATATCTGTTAAATAAGCACTTGAAAGGCAATGAGTCAATAAAACCATTAAAAAATGGATGTATGAGCTGTTGTCGACAAGGACAGCCGAGGCACAGGTGGGTAATGAGACCACTCCTGTCAAAGCCACTCGTGAGAGAGAGTAATGTCTCCCCTTCTTTGGAGTCAAGTAGTGGACGAGCTCCTCCACAGGCTAACGGAGCTCAGCTTCGGGTGTATAGGCTATGCCGATGACATAGTCCTAATAGTCAGGGGTAAATTCGAGGGCACCTTGTGTGACTTACTACAGGAGGGGCCTTATAATTATCGAACAGTGTTGCGTGTCAGTGGGGCTGAGCATAAATCCGAACAAGACCACAGTGATCCAGCTTCCAGCTGTGAGATCCCTCTTTTAGAACGGAGATATTATAGAAAGGAAGTCTGAACTTAAATGTCTAGGGGTAACAGTAGGCAGTAAACTAATACTGCTAGCAAACCAGTAAAGGCTTTAATGACGTGCATAAATCTAGCCGGTAAGACTTGGGGCTGCAACCCCAAGATAATGCGATGGATGTACATCATGATTGTGAGACCCATAATCACGTATGGGGCAGTAATCTGGCATACAAAAATAATATTCCATCACTTTTCAGTTTCCAATCTGGCTGATAATTCAACGGCCGAATTATTGATGCATATTAATTTTGAAATTGTCGTTACTTAGATAAAACGGTATTCAAATTTCAACGATTTCTTTTTAAAGTATAATTAGCGTCTGGCATATGGTACTCGATGATAAACATATCTAGCAATAACATATCTGTGTTTCAAAACCCTAAATAAATTTAATAAAAAGAAATTAACCTTCTTAAAATTATTCGAAAAATTATTATTTTACCTGCACAGGTACGAAGCGCACTATTACCTATAACGTCCGCCAGCTACCCTGTATGCTGCAAAACAAATTAAACTAAAATTAGAAACAAACTAAAAAAAAATAAGAATTAAGAGCAAAATAGAGGTTTGTACGGATGACCCAAAAGAAAATAAGAATAAACCAATCAAATCGATGCCTTATTGACAATGACTTCTGTGTTTTGAGCAAGTTCTGTGAATTTCACTCTTTCAGCTTGCGCATTATCATTTTTCGAACAAAATTAAATAAAAAATGAAATAAAGATAGAAGCTAGCCATCTAGCTTAGTTCTCATTTCTTTTATTTATTTGATCTTATTTCGTGTATAAACGGTCTTATTGAAATGTGAATGTTGAACTTTCTTATTTTATTTTAATTTGTTCTATTAGTAGTTTGCCTCTTATGCTCTGCGATGTAGCGTTATATGTAATTATTTAGTAAGCTGGCTGTTATATCTACCTACAACCTATTAAATATTGTTAATTTTCAATAATTCAATTTAATTTATTAAATATTGCGTGCTCTGGTACGAGCTATTTCGTCGAAGATATCGTATGTGGTCGAATTTATTTTCTCCATCTGTTTGTAAACATAATGCAAAAATGTTAACCAAATAAATAAATACGTAGCCTACGTTATAACAGGTCAGAATGTTCTTGCCTTGCCAATTCTACATCGGATGGCAACAGGCGATCAGAATTAACCTTCCATGTTTTTAGTTGTATTCAGCTGGAATCGGTGTTGAAATGCCTGGGATCTTTAGATTGTTTCATTAGTGCTTTAATTGAAATTAAGTGTTCGAATTACCTAATATGTAATTGGGAAGTCATTATGATTCCATTGAATTAATTTCCTCTTGGTACAAAATCGTCAATGTTCGCTTGGTGGTATCTGGCTATTTTTTTAATGATCCTTTGAGAAATCCGATCAACTGTCACAGACCATTATCTTCGAATAACAAAGAACTCTTCGCTTTGAAATTGAAAATGCCGAAAGTAGTTTTGAAGAAGCAGAAACAAAGTATCAGGAAGTGCTATACAGAACTGAAATCTGCAATAGGAAAACTTCATTGTCTCAGGACATGTTGAATTCTCGAATTTAAGTTTAACAGAGACTCGGGTTTCGTAGTACTAGTACATTTTGAAACTGGTGCATTTCAAGATGTACAACAAGGTATTTGAATATCTTCTGTAGGCTTATTTCTTGAGAATTTCGAAAAGTGGGAAATTCCATAGGTACGCCTGTTCGTTTAGAAGATTTCCTGTCGGGTTATTCAGGTACTTTTATTCATTTTTCGAATGAACTTTCACAAAGTAACGGACTACTCTATCCATTATTTTTCATTAAAATTTCAACACTTGATTCTTGATTTCCCTACAAGAAAATAGCATAACTGAATCTTCCAACCAGTTTATATAAGTGAAATATTTCCAGTAACAGAGGAAAAATTTTCTTCAACAGTCCCAGGTCTTTAGATTTGTTTAATTCATATAATATCTTCTAAAATTTATTATTTTTCCGAAGTAAATTCACATTGTGAAAAAAACGTAATTATTACGACCTCTATGGAGATAGGACAACGTTACTTAGTTATCTGACAGGAAAATTACTATAACCTAACATTTTCAAAATATAGGTACTCGTTGAAATGTGTCAAACCTTCATGGCCAACCGGGAGACTTCATAAAAGTTAATGGAGTATATGTATTTGAACAGAGACCATACACTACCACAAACACAGCACTGTTCATTTTCGACCCAACAGACCTGGGTATCCTCTTCGACTCAAGACTTACGTTTAATGCTCATTTTGATTTTGTAATTTCAAGTTCTAACACAACTTTAGGTTTCTTATGCACTTTCAGGACGAGGCAGCGCTTTGAAAGACTACAGAATAAATTTGTGAGATTCCTTCATTTTAAAATTGCTAAAGAATACGTTACAGTAGGCATCGGTGAAATTCGGGGAAGATACGGTATTCAGCCTTAAGAACAACGAAGGATAATTTCCGACTTTCTCTTTTCAAACTGGTGATGAACTACCATGACTCGCCGGAGATAGCTTCATTCGTGCATTATCATGTACCACAGAGGCAAACGCGAAGCAGGCAACTTCTTCCTAATAGAAGGTTTTAGGACAAATATTGGTAGCAACTCTCCTGTGACCAGAATGTGTGAATTTTTCAACAAATATATTGGCATATTTGTTGAAAAATTCACACATTCTGGTCACAGGAGAGTTCCTACCAATATTTGTCCTAAAACCTTCGATTTAAATGTTTTTGGCGCTCTAGTTCGGAACTGAGTGCTTATCAATTTGCCCAAATGTCTGTAATTTTCGAATTTTTCGATGAAAATGGTCTTAAACGATTTGGTTCGGCTCACTGATCAAGAATCCGTGGTCGAAATTCATTCTGTCCGGCCGGCCGTAGGCACGATAACTCTCGAACGGAATGAGCTAGAAAGTTGAAATTTTCAGAGTAGGTTTGGGGGATAAATATCTCGGCTAAGTTCGTTATTGGGCAAAATCGGACAGATGGTTTCGGAGTAACAAAAAAAAATTTTTTTTTTACAAAACAAATTCCAAATTAAATTTTTTTTAATAAGCAGTTTCATCATGAGAATCCATTCATATCATTTTTAACTCTAACAAGCTAATACTTTCGGAGATATGATTTTTCAAAATTTCAATAATAAATCGTATTTCAACGTTGTCACAGAATGATATAATTCTATGTATGAATTGTCCTAATGTCAACTTATGTTCCTGTGACATGACATTATCTAATCAATCGAAGAATTGTGAGCGAAGTGAGAATAATCTCAGTTGTTTGCTCCGAAATTAGTTTTTCTCAGAAAAGTCTTACATTTCGGAACGGAACATGAAGTTAGTAAGAGATCTGAGAGTAGTGAGACTGCTTTTCATCCATAGACATAGATATAACTCTCGAACGGAATGAGGTAGGTAGTTGAAATTTTCAGAGTAGATTAGGGAGATGAATATCTCGGTTAAGTTCGTTATTGGGCAAAATTGGCCAGATTTAATTTGATTTCTTCCATGGTGCAGTTCTCATTCTCATGATTGCTCATTTAATCTTGATATAAAACTATTATTTGAATTGAATTTCTTTTATGATGCGGTTATATCATATGAATACCTACATTGATATAATTCCCAACTCTGAGAAACCAATACTTTCGGAGATATAATGTGTCTGTTTGAACTAGAGCGCCAGAAAGCTCCTGTACACAGGGCTTGAACCCATTTTTATTATGTCCTTATCTTCCTTCAAGAAGAAGTGTAAGACAATGTTTTGTTTATAAGACATTCCCTTTTGGCGCTCTTGTTCCTCGGAACAGAGTGCTTATCAATTTGCCCAAATGTCTGTAATGTTCGAATTTTTGGATGAAAATGTCTTGAACGATTTTGTTCGACTACCGATCAAGAATCCATGGTCGAAATAAATTATGTCCGGCCGGCCGTAGGCACGATAACTCTCGATCGAAAGGAGTTAGAGGATTGAAATTTGCAGGGTAGGTTTGGAGCGTAAATATATCGGACGAGTTCGTTAACGGGCGAAATCCACCGAGCAGTTTCGGAGTTATAACCGTAACCGTTCTTAGTAAAAACATTTTATATGAATATTTCCGGAACCGACCACTCGATCTCTCTGAAATTTTGCATCAAAGTGTAGAATCATGACCTTTATATGCATGCATGCTTTGTATTGATCGGATTGCCGTATAATGGTAAAAAATTGGTTCAAGCACTGACGTGAAGTCAGAAGCTTTTGCGCGTATGTTCTATTGTCCATTCTCCTGTATTGGACACTCTTCTTAATCGAATTTACCATGATGAATTCTATTGTCTATTCTCCTGTATTGGACACTCTTCTCAATCGAATTCACCATGATGATTTTTATTGTCTATTCTCCTGTATTGGAGACTCTTCTTAATCGAATTTGCCATGATGAATTCTATTGTCCATTCTGGACAATAGAATTCATCATGGCAAATTCGATTAAGAAGAGTCTCCAATACAGGAGAATGGACAATAGAATTCATCATGGTGAATTCGATTGAGAAGAGTGTCCAATACAGGAGAATAGACAATAGAATTCATCATGGTAAATTCGATTAAGAAGAGTGTCCAATACAGGAGAATGGACAATAGAACATACGCGCAAAAGCTTCTGACTTCACGTCAGTGCTTGAACCAATTTTTTTTTTCGTGATTTTTTTAAAATTTTCTAGGGGTACGATTCTTAAAATTTTTTTTTCGTAATTTTTTTTTTCTAGGGGTACGGTTCTTACAAAATTTTAAACACGTCATTATGTTGATTTTCTACTACTAGTTACAAAGCGCCATTTCGATCGAATATTTATGTTTTGAGTTATTAAGGAAATAATATTCCAGGTGGGTATAACTCGGAAACCGTTAGACCGATTATGCCCAAAAACGAACTCAACTCTCCCTTTCGGATACGCAACCTACCCTGAAAATTGCAAGTCCCTATCTCCTTTCGTTCGAAAGTTATCGAGGCAACGGCCACCCATCTACTGAACTCACACAAGAATGCTCGAATCTCCAACAATATTTAACCGATCGTATTAAAACTTGAAACTTGGCAGAAGAGTTAGGTTATGTAGGCTCTTGCAAAATTTCAGCAATTTCGAACGAATAGTTACTGATATATAAAATTTTTTTTTTTTATTTTCTATGATTTATTAAAAATTTTCTACAAATGCTATCCTCACCAAATGTTGCAGACATTTTCGCGTTGGCATTCTACAACTAATAACCATGTTTGAATTCAATCGGTTCAGTATTTTTCGAGTTAATGAGGAACAAAAAACCACCAAATTTCAGAGAATTTCAGATGGCTATAACTCTAAAACCGTTTGGCCGATTATGCTCATAAACAAACTGAAATGTCGCGTTCTGGTGCACATCCTAACCTGAAAATTTCAAGCCGCTATCTCATTCCGTTCTCAAGTTATCGTGACAACAAAAATATTTTTTAATAATTTTTTTAAAATTTTCTAGCCATACGATTCGCACAAAATTTCACAAACGTGCTTAGGTTCATATTCTACAACTACCCACCAAGTTTCAATTCGATCGGATTTATATTGGTTGAAAACAAAATTATTACTCGGAAACCACTGGGCCGATTATGCCCATTAACGAACTTGTCCGTCGTATTGCGATGCGCAACCCACCCTGAAAATTTCAAGTCGCTGGCTTTTTTCGTTCTCAAGTTATCGTGGCAACGGCCGGACGGACGGACGGCCGGACGGCCGTACGGCCGGACGGACAGAATCAAATTTGACCTCGAATTCTTCATTGGGGAGTCGAACTTAATCGTTTGAGACCATTTTCGTCAAAAAATTCGAAAGTTACAGACATTTGGGCAAAACTATAACGCGATGTTCCCCAGAACATACGCGCAAAAACTAAGGCCGGTGCAGTTTCATCATAGAAATCCACTGATATAATTTTCAACTCCAACAAGCTAATACTTTCGGAGATATGATTTTTTTACTATATAATACTCAAAGCATCGATACGAATTTCCATAAGTTGCATAACAGGAGTGTTACACATGCAGCGGTATAAACTTGCACAATGCTCAGTACTTCGCTACGAATTTCAGTAAAAGCAGAACGGGAGACGGGAGAGTTACGTAATAGTAATACGTGGCATCCCATCAGTAAAGCTGTGTATAAACAAAGCGCGGCAAACCCTCGAACACTGATACGCGAGGCGACCTCGGCCTCGCTCGTATCAGACGGGGATACCTCTCGCGACAAGCGACAACCCCGTGTACAATACATTGCGCTAGGCTGAATCGCGATGCAATGTTCAAGGTTTTGCCGCACGTAGTTTATATGCAGTTTTATTTGAAGTTCATGCTTCCCCTTCCTGGCATTTTGACGCTTTTGTTCCTCGGAATTGAATGCTTATCAATTTGCCCAAATGTCTGTTAATTTCGACTCACCGATCAAGAATCCGTGGTCGAAATCAATTCTGGATGAAATTCTCACAGTAGATTTGGGAGATGAATATATCGGTTAAGTTCGTTATTGGGCTAAATCTGCCCAATGGTTTCGGAGTAACGAAATAGTATATTCTAAAACAAGTTGCAGAATGGGCTCCTATTAAAACACGAATGCATGAGTGTTGGAATTGCCTTCTGCAACGAGTATTAGACGATATTTTCACTATTTCAGACAAGTTTTGTAAAATACTGTTGAAATTTAATGAAAAATTCGGATTATACATCCTAGTGACTTTTGTATTGTATCTTGGTAGTTGGTGTGACTGTTACGAAAGTTGACAGATTACGGAATTTGAATTTGAAACGTACGTAGGGCATGGATATCAGATTTGAAACAGTTTCCTAATAGCATGAATGATTCAAAATTAGCAAGAAGGAAATCTCTAGTACCATATTTTTCAATGAAAATAAAGCTTTTCCTCAATAATTATTTCACTATATCCAGATTATATTGTATTGCCAATTGACGTTTGTTAAAATCTGATAGGATCGAATGTCTGTGCTGACACTGCTGACAACCACAAAACGAAAAATATATCTAGAAACAATGCGGGAATGAGTTCATTCCAGCACTGTTTTCAGTGCTGGAATGGACTCATTACGATACTGAAATAGAGAAAAATAATTTCGATGATACTTTCCTTAGGTATTTCGAGTTGTGAAAACTATGCACCGAGTGTAGTCGCAACAACCCATTCCACTAGGTTAAATCATTGCAGATTGCTCATTTAATCTTGATAAATCAACTATTATTTGAATTTTAACAAGAGCGACAAAGCTCCTGCCACAGGGCTTTCCCCCTTTTTATCAGTATGTAGGTGATTTCTTGAATAACATATCATCTTTGTAGATAACTTATATTTTCAATCATTCTATCTTTATGTGGGTGCTTTTTGGGTGCAACCTGTTTGTGTCCCTTTTCTTCAATGAATAAATAAATAAACAGTGAATGTATGTATTCGAATTGGACCTTACGCGATTGAATGGAGTTGTGCCACTAACAAAGCATTAACTAAATAGGTACCTTGGATGGATTCTCATAATGTATTTGTCTGAAATTTTTCTACAGGGTGTTTTTTTTTAACCGTGTATTTGTCCGTAATTTTCATACAGGCTGTTTTTCTTTTAACGTCAATTGCAACTTGCTGTTTTTCGCGCCAATCGTACAATTTCATTCAATTGTGTGAAAAATTATACTTTCGAGGCATACATCATTGAAAATAAACCACTACTATACAGGGTGTTCTTCCTATCACGGCACAATTGTACATAATTGAAGTGATTTGTGCCACAAACAAACCATTAACTGAATAGGTACCTTGGAATGATTCTCATAATGTATTTGTTCGAAATTTTCACACAGGGTGTTTTTCTTTCAATTATGTTAAAAAATATACTTTCGAGGCATACATCATTGAAAATAAACCATTACTATACAGGGTGTTCTTTATATCACGGCACAATTGTACATAATTGAAGTGATTTGTGCCACAAAAAAAGCATTAACTGAATAGGTACCTTGGATGGATTACCATAATGTAACAATTCTGTTTTTCCTTTGATGTGTGGACATGGCACATGGACAATAATTATACGTCGCGTGTTCGCGCATCGGAAAACCGTCATCTTTGCACCACAAAACAAAACAAAAAATATAGTTTATCAGAAAGCTTTGAATTGATTAAGAGACTGTATCATAACTGTGCGTGTCGTCCATATCAAATTGAAACCTTATAAATAGCCAGTATTTCAGAAAAACTGTGTTTTGTAAGTAAGCAACATCATGTGCAATTAATCGAAAATAATAATAAAACTTCATTCATACCGAGCATCTTTTTTAATAAGTTATGCGGTACGAAGTTCGCCGGGCCAGCTAGTCCACTTTAATAAATAAATTGCATGTGATTGGTTATGTTATCATATAAGTAAACGATAAATAATATTTAATAGTGAATCAATCCTACCTGATTTCTGCCAAATGTGCTAGCGAGTTCGAATGTACCATAATTATCAGAAACACCCAATAAATTCACGTCATATCCACTCATGTAATGCATATTACAGTTCACTGGCTATCAGCATCAAATGGAATCTGTATTACTCAAGTAACAGAAGCCTGAAGCCTCTAGCCCTCTAGGATTGTGCAGAATCAACAGTTTTATTAAAAGAAACTTCCGGATAAAAAAATTATGTCAGCTATTATTATGAAGACTTGCATATTATTGTTCATGCATACATAACACTCCTCAGCATTTTTGGTGGTCGGTTTCGAAAGAATTGATATATTGTATATACTCGTATACAGGTTGTCTGGCAAGTGTAGTCGAGAAGGGGCCCAGATATAGAGCTCCCTTATTAATACATAGAGGCAATTGTAGCATCCGTAGCTGTTATAGATTTTGGTTCTTCATTTTCCCAGATAGATTAGTGCAGCAAAAATGTGTTTGTAACTCCTGCGGAAATTCTCACCTATTTCTTGCATTATGAGTATGTTGAATCCTTGAACACTGCAAATTTCACACAAAGGTTAATTATGTTCTAGCAAAATGAAACACATCTTTCTCTTGTTTCTGTTTTACACAGAAATACAGCAGAATGTTTAATTTTCCTCTTCAATAATAATGATATTATGTCCGGTTTATACTATTAGAAACAATTACCCTCTGAAATCGCTGAAAAACATCCTTCATATAATTTCATCTTAAATCATCATAATCATGTTTTTGGCGCTCTTGTTCCTCGGAACAGAGTGCTTATCAATTTGCCCAAATGTCTGTAATTTTGGAATTTTTGACTGAAAATGGTCCTAAACGATTTGGTTCGACTCACTGATCAAGAATCCATGATCAAAATTGATTCCGTCCGGTCGGCCGTCCGTCAGTCCGGCCGTTAACACGATAACTCTCGAACGGAATGAGCTAGACAGTTGAAATTTTCAGAGTAGGTTTAGGAGATAAATATCTCGGCTAAATTGGCGAAATCGGCCAGGTGGTTTCGGAGTAACAAATAAAAAATTTTTTTACCTTACAAATTTTAAATTCAGTTTTTTTTAAGATGCAGTTTCATCATAAGAATCCATTGATGCCATTCTCAACTCTATCAAACTAATACTTTCGGAGATATGATTTTTCAAAATTTCAATAATTATTCTCAATTCTATATGATTTCATAGAATACTCTAATTATAATTTCCTGATGTATATAAATCCAACTTGAGAATTGACGCACAGAAGCCAAATTGAAAAAGTGGGAAAGCCCTGTGGACAGGAGCTTTGGCGCTCTTGTTCAAACTTTGACAAATAATAACTCCGAAAGTATTGGTTTCTCCGAGTTGGGAATGATATCAATGGATTCTTGTTTAATTTATTTAATTTGATGATGCAGTTCTATCATAAGATTCCACTGATATCATTCCCAACTCTGGGAAACCAATACTTTCAGAGATATAATTTGTCAAAGTTTGAACAAGAGCGCCAAAGCTCCTGTCCACAGGGCTTGAACCAATTTTTTTAGCTGATATTGATAGGATTGAATCAATGGATAATTTTAAGATTTTCAATAGGAACGACGGAATTTATAATTGAACTAGCGGGAGTAGCAGGACAGACTTTGTCCAGCTCGAACGTTGGAGATAGGGAATCCAATCCCGCAAATGCTGGATCCCGCAAATGCAGGATCCCTCTGAAATTCTGTGGGATCAACATTGCGGGATTTTCCGGGCGCGACCTGCGGGAGTCAATATTGAAATTCCGTATTCGATAATGAAAGCGCAAAAGCCTCAGAAAAAGAATAAGTACTCTTTTTGTCGACTTCTATGAAAAGTGATATTTTACGTAATAATTTGCGCCGTAAAGTCGACTATTATTGAAGGCAAGTACTTTGCGGACGAAAGAGTACTTTTTCGTCCGCAGAATTACTTTCTCGTCCGCTGTGGCCACTATGGATACGGCCCAATACAAACAGAAGTGTCTTTAAGAATAACTGTCAGTGATGTGGTCACTATGGATACGGCATGATACGGTTCAATACAAACATAAATGTATGTCATTTGCTATAGTGAAATTATTTAAGTGGTCCGAAATTCATTAAAGTATGTAGAGGTCGACGGAAATAACGACGACAATAATAGACAGTTTTTCGTCTTTGGCACATACATAACTATTATGCTACGACTATAGTATGTTTTTAATTCCATAAGACCTTTTTATGAGCATTTTTATTAGGTTGAGTACAAAGAGTATATATATTTTTGACAATCCCGCATTCTTGCGGATCCGCGGGATTGGTTATTACAATCCCGCGCGTTTGCGGGATAGAGGATTTGGTGCGGGATTTGATTCCCTAGTTGGAGGGCTTGATATCAGCGGGCTCGGCAATCGTATTTTGCGCGCATGTTCTGGGGAACAGCGTGATATCATTTTTTTCGAAAATGGTCTCAAACGATTAGGTTTGACTCGGTGATGAAGAATACATGGTAACACTTGATTGTGACAAGCTGGTCACGATAACTTTCGAACGTAAAGAGATAGTGACTTGAAATTTTCAGGGTAGGTGGCGCATCCGAATGCGACGGTTAAGTTTGTTAATGGGCATAATCGGCCAAACGGTTTCCGAGTACGATTTTGTTTTCGTACCATACAGATCCGATCGAATTGAAACTTGGTAACTAGTTGTAGAATACCGACACAAAAAAAATGTGAAATTTCGTAAGAATCGTACAACTAGTAAATAAAAAAAAAATGATTGAAAAAATATTATGTATCTCACGATAACTTGAGAACAGAAAAAGATAGCGACTTGCAGTTTTCAGGGTAGGTTGCGCATCCAAATGCGACATTTGAGTTCTTTAATAGGCATAATCGGCCAAACGGTTTTGGAGTTAAAACCATCTGAAATGTTGTTGTTATTTCCTCAAAACCTCAAAAAATACGAATCCGATCCAATAAAAATATGGTAATTAGTTGTGAGGATTCGTAAGGATCGGATCACTAGAAGATTTAAAAAAAGCATGGAATAAAATTCTGTATCTCAGAAACTATCCGTCCAATATCGCTAACCTAATTTTACAGCCAAGTTCCAAATTTGAACACGATCGGATGTACATTGTTGGAGTTGGAGGATGGGTGACCGATGCCACGATAACTTTCAAGCGGGATAGCGACTTTCATAAATTTTTAGTGAGGGTTACGCATCCGAATGGAACAGTTAAGTTTGTTGTTGGGCATAATCGGCCAGACGCATCTTAAATTATGTTGTTATTTCCTCAACAACTCAGAATCTACAAATCCCATCCAATTTAAACATGGTAATTACTTGTAGAATGCCAACGCGCTAATTTTCGTAAGGACACAGTAACAAAGCCTACACAGAACACAACTGGTTCTCCTTACTCGGTCAAGCTCTTGGAGCTTATGAGGGGTCTCCTTGTGGAAGACCCAGGAGGATCAGTATAATAATAATAATATAATATAATATAATTGTCTCTAGAAAAAAATAAAAAAAAATTTTCAGAAACTATTCGTCAGAATCCACTGAAATTCCGCACATATCTTCGAGCCACCATTTTACAATCGAGTACCAAATTTCAGCTCGATCGACATGCGTGCAAAAGCTCCTGATTTCACGTCAGTGCTTTTTGAGAATTTTTTCAATGTTCGAATATTTTAAGTGACATTTCAATATTTTCAATTTCTTTAATAACTATATCACTTCAATACCGCTGCTAACACATCACACCAATGTATAGTTTTGATCACATTTCAAAACCCTTCACACATTAATTACACTTTAATATACTATATATTAAAGTTTATGTTTACAAACAGCATAGTACTGACTGACTAATAACGAATGTCAAAGTGACATATCCAGGTCTTTGAGGTCAGAGAATAGTCGATGATTATATTATAACTTTGCATACACATGTGAAATGTTGTTATTTCCTGAATAACTCAAAAAATACAGTCCAAATCCAGTCCACTTAAAAACTTGGCAGTATTTTTTTTTTGAGAAATTTCGTGACAAAAAACAAGAGTGAAAGCACCAGACCGATTCTACCCAATAACGAACCTATCCGAGATATTCATTCCTCAAATCTACTCTGAAAACTATATTATACCAATTGAAACTTAGCCAATATTCCAAGTTTGTTTTTACTGGAGATATTCTGAACCCAATTTGATTAACTCACCAAAGTATATATTTCCATCATCATATGGATTATCCAAGCGCATTATCACCCAAAAATTACAAAATTCTATAATCCTCATGATTCCACGATAGCTGAGGTTAGAATCGATTTTGACCTCGGATTCTTCATCAGTGGGTCGAACCAAATCGACCATTTTCATCCAAAAATTCGAAATTTACAGATATTTTGGCGAATTGATAAACACTCTGTTCCGACGAACAAGACCGCCAAAATAGAAATATTTCTTCAAAAAAAAAAAAACTTCAAAAAATAACTATTTGACAGATTCTGCTGAAACTTTGCACATACCTTCAAGCCGAAAATAATTTTCCCACTATTTAAAACAGTGGTTCAAGCACTGATGTGAAGTCAGGGGAGCTTTTGCGCGCATGTTCTATATTGTCCATTCTCCTGTATTGGGCACTCTTAATCGAATTTACCATGGTAAATTGGTTTAAGTACTGATGTGAAGTCAAGTCCTTTTGCGCGCATGTTCTATTGTCCATTCTCCTGTATTGAACACTCTTAATGGGCAATAGAACATGCGCGCAAATGCTCCTGACTTCACGGCATTGCTTGAACCAATTTTTTTTCTTAAGTTCTCACAAATTTTCACGCACTTCTTTATGTCGATATTCTACAACTAGTTACCAAGCTTCAATTCGATCGAGTCTATATTTTTGAGTTATCCAGGAAATAATAGTCCAGGTGGGTATAACTGCGAAACCGTTTGGCCGATTATGCCCAACAACGAAGTTAATTCCTCCATTCGGATGCGCAATCTACCCTGAAAATTGCAAGTACCTATCTCTTTCCTTTTAAACTTAACACTCCCATTCGGATGAGCAACCTGTCCTGAAAATTGCAAGTCCCTATCACCTTTCGTTCAAGAGTTATCGAGCCAACGGTCACCCCCACCCAGCTACTGAACTCACACAAGGCTGCTCGGTTCTCTAACAATATAGATCCGATCGTGTTCATCTTGCGACGGCATTTTACAACTAAGTACCACGTTTGAATTGGATCGGTATCGTATTTTTCGAGTTATTGAGGAAACAACAACCAAATTTCAGATGGGTATAACTCCAAAACCGTTTGGCCGATTATTCCTACTAACAAACTCAAATGTAGCATTCAGATGCACAACCGAACCTAAAAACGGCAGGACGCTATCTCTTTCCGTTCTCAGGTTATCGTGACCCAAATTATATATATTTTTTTTTAATTTTCTGGTGATACGATTCTCACAAAAGTGTTTAAGTTTGTAGTCTACAACTACTCACCAAGTTTCAATTCGATCGGATTTGTATTGGTTGAAAACAAAGCCATTACTCGGAAGCCATTGGACCGATTATGCCCATTAACGAACTTGCCCGTCGTATTGGGCGGCGCCTCCTACCTTGAAAATTTCAGGTCGCTATCTCTTTCCATTCTCTAGTTATCGTGGCAACAGACGGCCAGACCGAATCAAATTTGTCCTCGAAAAATCAGGGAGTCGATCCCAATCGTTTTGAGACCATATTCGGCAAAAATTGGTTCAAGCGCGGCCTGTGAACAGGAGCTTTGGCGCTCTCGTTCAAACTTTGACTAATTATATCTCCGAAAGTATTGGTTTCTCAGAGTTGGGAATGATATCAATGGAATCTTATGGTAGAACTGCATCATAAAATAAAATAAATTTAAATAAGAATCCGTCGATATGATTCCCAACTCGGAGAAACCAAAGCTCCTATAAACAGGGCCTTCCCACTTTTTGCGCGTATGTTCTGGGGAACATCGCGTTATAGTTTTGCCAAATGTCTGTAACTTTCGAATTTTTTGACGAAAATGGTCTCAAACGATTAAGTTCCACTCCCCAATGAGGAATTCGAGGTCAAATTATTAGATTCTGTCCGGCCGTCCGGCCGTTGCCACGATGACTTGAGAACGAAAATAGCTAGCGACTTGAAACTTTCAGGGTAGGTGGCGCATCCCAATACGACGGACAAGTTCGTTAATGGGCATAATCGGCCCAGTGGTTTCCGAGTAATAATTTTGTTTTCAACCAATATAAATCCGATCGAATAGAAACTTGGTGGGTAGTTGTAGAATATGAACCTGAGCACGTTTGTGAAATTTAATACGAATCGTATGTCTACAAAATTTTAAAAAAATTATTAAAAAATATTTTTGTTGTCACGATAACTTGAGAACGGAATGAGATAGCGGCTTGAAGTTTTCAGGTTAGGATGTGCACCAAAACGCGACATTTCAGTTTGTTTATGAGCATAATCGGCAAAACGGTTTTAGAGTTATAGCATTCTGAAATTTTCTGAAATTTGGTGGTTTTTTGTTCCTCATTAACTCGAAAAATACTGAACCGCTTGAAATCCAACATGGTTATTTGTTGAAGAATGCCAACGCGAAAATGTTTGCAAAATTTGGTGAGGATAGCGTTTGTAGAAAATTTTTAAGAAATCATTGAAAATAAAAAAAAAAAATTCTATATATCAGTAACTATTCGTTTGAAATTACTGAAATTTTGCAAGAGCCTTCATAACCTAACTTTACTGCCAAGTTTTAATACGATCGGTTAAATATTGTTGGAGATTCGAGCATTCTTGTGCGAGTTCAGTAGATGGGTGACCGTTGCCTCGATAACTTTCGAACGAAAGGAGATAGGGACTTGCAATTTTCAGGGTAGGTTGCGTATCCGAAAGGGAGAGTTGAGTTCGTTTTTGGGCATAATCGGTCTAACGGTTTCCGTGTTATATCCACCTGGAATATTATTTCCTTAATAACTCAAAAAATAAATATTCGATCGAATTGCTGCTTGGTAACTAGTAGTAGAAAATCAACATAAAGACGTGTTTAAATTTTTTTAAGAACCGTACCCCTAGAAAATTTTAAAAAAATGACGAAAAAAAAAATTAAAGAACCGTACCCCTAGAAAATTTTAAAAAAATCACGAAAAAAAAATTGGTTCAAGCACTGACGTGAAGTCAGAAGCTTTTGCGCGTATGTTCTATTGTCCATTCTTCTGTATTGGACACCCTTAAGCGAAAATACCATGGTAAATTATGTTGTCCATTCTCCTGTATTGGACACTTAATTCGAATTTACCATGGTAAATTCGCATTGAGTGTGTCCAATACAGGAGAATGGACAATATATTGTCCATTCTTCTGTATTGGACACCCTTAATCGAATTTACCATGTTAAATGTTGTCCATTCTCCTGTATTGGACACACTCAATGCGAATTTACCATGGTAAATTCGAATTAAGTGTCCAATACAGGAGAATGGACAACATTTAACATGGTAAATTCGATTAAGGGTGTCCAATACAGAAGAATGGACAATAGAACATACGCGCAAAAGATTCTGACTTCACGTCAGTGCTTGAACCAATTTTTTTTCATATTGGCTTCTGTGCGTCAATTCTCAAAAATTTTCGTAATTAAATTTAAAACGTAGGTTTATGACTCATCTCATGTTGGATTTATATGCATCAGGAAATTATAATTAGAGTATTCTATGAAATCATATAGAATTGGGAATAATTATTGAAATTGAGAAAAATCATATCTCCGAAAGTATTAGATTGTTAGAGTTGAGAATTTGGTACATCAATGGATTCTCTTTATGAAACTGCATCTTGAGAAATTGAATTTGAAATTTGTGAAGTAAATTTTTTTTTTCTGTTACTCTGAAACCACCTGGCCGATTTTGCCCAATGACTAACTTAGCAGATATATTTATCTCCTTAACCTACACTCAAAATTTCAACTGTCATGCTCATTCCGTTCGAGAGTTATCGTGTTAAGAGCCGGACGGATGGGATCAATTTTGACCATGAAATCTTGATCAGTGAGTCAAACCAAATTGTTCAAGACCATTTTCAGCCAAAAATTACAATATTACAGACATTTGGGCAAATTGATAAGCACTCTGTTCCGAGGAACAAGAGCGCCAAAAATCGAAAATTACAGACAAATAGCTAGGACAAAATGATAACGCCACAACATACTCGCAAAAATACAGATCCGATCAAATTGAAATCGAGTACTCCGTTGATAATAGACGGCTTGAAGTTTCATGCAGTATATTTCGTGAGGGTGTGTGAGAGACGTGAATATAGACAGAAGAAAAAACGCGCAAAAGCTCCTGACTTCACGTCAGTGCTTTTTAAGAAATTATTATTATAGTTCAAACAGTGATCTGTGATATAATATAGTATATCATGTAGGATGTAGATTCTCTAACAGGTATGTTTTTAAAACACTTGTATATACTGTGTCAATATAATCATCAAATATAAGTCAAACCAATCGATTCATTTGAAACCTGTTGATATTCATCAATATTCAGTGAACCAGCAACGAAGCATACTACACTCTATCGAAAGTGTAAATAGATTGTCGAGCGAATTGTTTTCAATTCTACCTCCCTCATTATTTTAACATTTTTTGTATTCATCCATAAATTCTTCAGCTCTTCATTTTTGGAAAACCTTAACGGATAAGATAATTTTCAGACCATGATATTTACCTGGTCTGAAATGTACTCACCCAAGTATAAAATAATCAACAATATAGGTAATTCACTATTTTATTGAGTTCTTACAAGAGACTTCTATTTCTCTATGGTATTTACACACAATTAATAGACATCAATGTTTCCCGCGCTATAATTTGGGGTCTTTCTGTCTACCGGCGATAGGCAATTTGAATACACATTCAGAATTGTGCTATAGCACCACAGACCACAGATAACTGTGATAAGAGGACGCATAAATAGAATAGTTTTTGTTCATACAGCAATTACAGAATATTATATTAAATGGATTAATGTATTCATTATTTATTAGTAAATCATTTGTGAATTAGTTCGAGAATTACTCTTGTGTAATGTGTACCTACCTCACCGACAGGCGACAAACTACCTACTACTGTTTTGTGTTTTGTTAAGTGTATGTAGGTACGCAAAGTGACTGTCTCGATCATGGAGGTAGAAGTAGTCTCGATACTACCTATATATATTATATGTTCTGTGACCTATATTGCCGATACTGTGTTGCCATTTAATTATGTTCCAGGCTCGTACAAAGAGGACTATGATATTTGTAACCTATATACATAACTGATAAGTTTATTACACCGCAATTTACTTTGAAAATTGGAAATAAAATCATATAATTAAGAAGTAATATAAAATTGGGATAAAATCATATTAATGTTTCTAATTTTTCGTGTCTGCTTCTGCTATACCCGAATGATTTCCTTAACATTTACAACTTTTATTTCTATAATTTCTCAAATGAAGGTTATTGTTGATTTGAACTGAAGGATCTAAAGATAGACTTTTCGAAATTGAATAAATAAAAATAAATAGTTTTTTTGAGCTTCTTGATCTTCGCCAACCAGAGGTATCAATTTTTGTTGAATTAGGACCTAATTTTTAATAGGTCATCAAAAACTGCTATGAAATCAGAAGAAATGACAGTCTCTATTTCATTTCAATTTCTAAAACTTTTCGTTTCGTTTCTATACCTTTTCAAGTTCAATTTCGCAAAAAGTAAAACCAATTTCCGAAAAAGTAAACACAATTTCGAAATTTGTACTAAGTAAATCTGAATATTTTCTACGTAATTGGATTTACTTTTTCCGAAATAGGTTTTGCTTTTTTCGAAATTGAACTTGAAAAGGTATATTAGGACTTTAGTGCTGGTTTTGAAAAGATTGTATTTTGATAAATAAAGAGGTAAAGAAAAACGAAGCCTTAACCTATAAATTCTTCATGTTTTGGAACAGCTAACATAATTTTCAATTCTTGAAAAAGAATAATAATTTTTCAATTGCTGTTACCACAGACCTAATGTAATATTGAATTAGGTCTATCTCCAATTCTGAATAACCAAGAGGCATATTAATCTGAAATCCGTTTTCGATAAAACCTCCTACAAAAGGAAACAATCCACTGCACTGTGTAGATGGTCTTAATTACCAGGCACATATAAACGAAGAAGAAGAAGAATTAGGTCTATGGCTGTTACAAGAAGGAACACATTTTCGGACTCATCAACATCAGATTCACAAACAATAGGCATTTAATCACAGAATAGATATCACTTGTATTCTTGTGTATAGCACTAATTCGCGAATACTACATTAAATTTCTTAAAAAATATAATTTCTATTCATATTACATTATAGTGATTCTATATTGTTGAGAATATCATTTCCAAAGGGATGCTTTTCCAGGCATGGTCTATTATCTGGATAGTGCTGTTTTCTAAATATTATCTACATGCCAAAATACTCTTGTCTGAACTCTATTGATTAGTTGCCTTACTACTACTGATATTTAAACCTCAGGCAATTACACATTATGGATCCAATCATTCCTATCAAATTATCTACCAAAATTTGCTCATTATTGTTTCCTGTTAGAATAGTTCCGGAATTTCAGGGTGCTGGGTCCACTGATTATAATTTAATTTAATCATGACTCAAATGAAGAGAATTACCACATTTGGACTAAGTTATAATAAATCATTTTGTAATATTCAGTTATTTTATTCATTATTGAAATCTCAGAAATCACTCATCATCGAATTATGCAACTGCTAAAAAGCAAAATAACACAACATGGTAAGCCTGGATTTGTATTAGGCCAGCCACGTAACGCTTGATCGTTCACTGAATCGAAACATGTATGCCAACTAAAACATACAATTTGTTGATCGAAGCATGTGTGCCAGATAGTTATAGGCATAGATTCAAAGTTATTCTGACAAGGTTTGTCACTGTCTATCTGAAAGGTGAATCGAAGCGTGTATGAGCGTAGATCTGTGCAGATTAAATCAAAAGTTTGATAGAACAATTTTCAATCGAACTATTAATCGTTACGTGAGTGGCATAAAAAATAAATGAAAGTCATTTGATTCATACTTATATTTTATAAAAATATCATAAATGAATTACCTAATAAGCTAATAAATTATTTCTTCACTACTTGAATAACATCCTCATCGTGCATTGTATGTGATGCACCTACCCTCTGTGGGGAATACTTGGTACTGGTACCCCAAACAAGAGCGTACTTGAAGTCTTGAGCCAACGTACGATGGATTGCATGACATACATGTTCTACGGTCACTCCTTTACGTAAAATCAGACCATCAGAAAAATCTGGGGGTTGACCAGGTTTCTTTGTGTACACCCGGATCAGGTTTAGGTACTCCCATAGAGTCAGTAGTAAATAATCGAGATTTAATTTCATGTTACAACTGTAAAAATATCAGGCAATCTTTATATCTATCTCTAATATTGTCATACATTTATCTATAATCATTAATTCATCGAATATTTCTGTGACATATTACAGTAATATTGAAAAATTAATGATAAATTTCAAATTTATATATACTCACCTTACTACAAGACTATTTGGAGTATGAGCTATACGATCCACTTCTTCAATTGAAATTTGATCAATTTTGTTGTAGACATATAAACAGGGAAGATAAACACGATTAGCACAAATAACATCAATTAATTCATCAGCAGAACAATCTTCTCTGAACAGCACTTCGGCATTGAACATTTTATACTCATGCAAAATCATTTGTACCAGTTTTTCATCCACCTTTGTCAATGGGCAAGTAGAATTGAAAGAGAGGCCTCCACCTTTCTTAAGCTATTGAAAATTAGGTCTTATATATTATAAGAACTGCACTATTATGAATTCCTCATATTACCTTGAAATAAATATTTGGTTTTCTCTTATTTAATCGTATACCCACACTTTCTAACTCTTTTTCTAAGAGGTCCCTGTGAACATCTTTCTTAGTGGCATCAAGCATCATGAGAACCAAGTCGGCAGTTCTTGCAACAGCTATTACCTGTCTTCCTATAAAATAAAAAATCATTCAACATTTTCCATAAGGTATTATTGACTAGTTACCTCTTCCTTTGCCTTGAGCAGCTCCTTCAATGATACCAGGCAAATCTAGTAATTGGATATTAGCTCCATTGTAGTCTATAACACCTGGTATACATGTCAAAGTAGTAAATTCATATGAAGCTGCCTCACTTTCTGTCTTAGTCAACGTTGACAGTAAAGTAGACTAGAAAACAATATCTTTATCAAATGCAACCCTGGATTGGGTGTAGTTATTAGAACAAGGAGCTTGAACAGTAAACCTACTTTTCCTACAGATGGAAAGCCTATTAGTGCAACCCTAGCATCACCACTTTTCAAAACGTCAAATCCTTCACCTTTTTCAGACTTTTTAGAAGGCTCCAGTAGCTGAGATCTGTACTTGGCCAATTTTGCCTTCAATAGCCCCAAATGGTATTCAGTTGCTAAAGAACAATAATATTGTAAATGAGTGTTGTATTATGGTACAATCTGAAATCCTGTACCTTTGTTTTTTTGGGTCCTGGAGATTTCCCTCTCGATTTCGGAAATTTTATCTAAAATCCCCATGATAAAAACTTTATTTTAGGTTAGGTTAAATCACAGAAATTAACTACGGAAGACGCACAGAACATATAATATAATGACGGATACGGATGTAATCATAGAAAGAAAAATATATTGGCGATTCAAGTCGATCTCCGAGCCACCTGGTGGCGAATTTTGAAGCGTCGTGTAGGGGTAATGGAGTTTGTTTTGCTTTGAGATGGTATATTTCTTAACGCATTAACTGTTGTTTGTGAGGATTGGGAACTTCCAAAACTCTGGTGGCGGGATTCGGCAACTAACCACGCTAGTAATAAATGTAAACAATCTCGTGTTGGACAGGTCAGTCGACGAAGTTTGACCGAAATTTTCATGGAAAATTTAAATTATAATTGACTTGAGATCATTGTTGGATTACTTCGTGATATATATTCAAATATTGATCATTATATAACTAATTTTATGGCACTTGATTGATATAAAGACTACAACCAGTAAGTATATTCATATATGTTTGTCAAACTTACATTATATTTAAAAGTTCTTTCAGTTACTATTTGCGAAGGATTAAGAAGGGACTCAGTTGATTAGAATTTCTGGAGTACATAGGAGCTTCAACTTCTAATTCTAGAGTCCTTGTAGAAGGAGAAGAGGTTCTAAATGTAGATCATGTAATCGTGTGACAAAACAAATTGTGGTCCTAGTTTTATAGACATTTGTTCTTTATGTTTACAAAGTAGTGCCCTTAATGCAGTACCACATAAAATTGATGGCCCATTAATGTGGAGAATGGTAAACTTAAAATAGAAGGTATGGTATATTCTTGTAAAGTCGGAGCACGGAGGAGGTGTAAACATATTACTGATGTATTAATTAAAGTTCAGGTGCATGATGTTCTAGTTTATTTATGAGAATATAGTGTCTAATTGAACCAGATAAAGCTTTTGTAAAACAGTTACCAATAATTGAAATGATATTTTCAAAATATGATACATATAATATGTGAAAAGAATTATTAACAATAAGTGTAATGTTTGAGGTATAATAAAGATTATCTGGATGTAGTTCCAGGTTAAGTACTCTTCGGTCTATTAGTTATCCTTCTAACGCATTTCCAATATTTATATTTGGTTTTCCGGAGGTAAGAAGTGAAAACTCAAACCTATACATTTTGGCATTTTTTTCGCCCATGAATTGCATTGAGGCACACAACAATAGTCGTTTCTGGTCGAAGACATATTAGGCAGGATAATATTCACTATTTAAACTTGAATTTTTCTTTCAAACAAAAGTTTATTGACGAATACTGAACAATTAAACTCGAACACGTGGCTCATTACTAGCTTGGTTAGTTGCCGAATCCCGCCACCAGAGTTTTGGAAGTTCCCAATTGAATGCTTAAAATGTATTTTTCTGCACTTCTTTCATCTATTAGACTATTGAGGTTAATGATAAATTACTTCAAATGTCCAAATCAAAAGTGTTTTGTTGTGTTTATGGATGTAATAGTTTGGCCAACAGGGATAAAGTGTTCTGACATGGAATCTGGTTCCCAAAGTAGAGGAATGACAATTATGTTGTGCTGTGGTGAACCTATCAAACCCTATTTTTTTCCGAAGATCGTTTCTGAACGTAGTTTTTTTATTTTTGAGGCCTAATGTACTTTTCTTTCTATTTATTATTTTGTATAGCTCCATAATACGTCAATATTGCCCAAATGTATTTATTGCTCATTTGGTATAAATTTCACATTATATAATCTGAATCGCATTGTAGTGCACCACCTTGTACCTAAATAATTTTATCAAGGTATTAATTAAAACCTTCAGGATAAGTTAATGAAAGTTTCATGGAACGTCACACATATTTAATTTATACATTAATATATACATAAATAAAGAAACGAAACAGAGTATAAGACATTCAATGTCAAAGTACTTATGAGCCAATCAGAGGAAAACTGGTATAACTCACAAATTTCGAATTGTTGAGTTGATACTCATATTTTGGTATGTATTTCATTCCCTGAATGAATGGTATAAGTCGAAACAATTTTGTGACCGAGTTAGAGCCTGTTGATGTTTTACCTCTCAACGAAATGCCTTGATTTTTTGAATCCATTGAAAGGTAAAACCTTAAATTCCCAACAAATCACAACTGGAGTTATACCACTTTTCCTCTGAGCGGCTCTTATATCTCCAGTGATGTAAGTATGTGAGTAAGTACCTATGTAAATACTCGCATGTTGTATCATTAGCTGATACAATCCTATTTGACTGTATTCATTCAAATTGATATTATATATTCTTCTGAATCAAGATCAATTTGTTTAACAATAAAGCATATGTATGACAGTAAAAGAAGTGTTCTCAGGGGGGGAACGGCTTTATATTTGGTGCTCTTCTCATTTTTTTTATTTTTCCACAAGCGCTTGAGGAGGTCAGTCCTGAAACAAAAAACGCAAGGAAAAGCAAAATATCTAAAAATTATATTGTGTATATATTATTCTCAAATTGCAAGTCCTGATTCAGACATCAAATAAATTAAAATTATACAACCTTGTGCAATGTAGAAGTAGAGCTGATATATGTTTACATCTGCCTCCTAAACCAGCCTTACAAGAACAGCTAAAAGCTGATATTCTTGCAGACCTTTCATCCGATATAATTTTTCCTCTTATTTCGTGAGGATCTGTTGAGAGGGCTGAGGTTTGCAAACACAAACCGAACACTTCTAAGCATCGCTGACTTTTGCCCAAACTTCCACACATAATAATGTGACCGGCATTCAAGACCGCTTCTCCTAAAATATTTGATCTTTGGATAATGCATGATTACTTATAAATTTCAATGAACTCACCTTCTATCACGTTCCTACTATTTGGCGTTGCTTCCAAATATCGGAAATACTCACTAATGCTAATAAACACACTCTTTTCTCTTTCCATCTTAATTTTTCCTCGCAAATAACCTTATGTCAGACCTAATGTTTACAAATCTTACCCATACAGGCAAACACGTGGTGTAGAGGGCGCAGCCTACCCTTGAATCGCGAATATTTATAAAAAAATTCTCTAGTCTATGTATGTAATACCACAGATTAAGGATTTATTCGCGACCAGTGAACTCTATATATACCTGGAAGGGACTCGCCTTGGGAGAAAAGTGAGGCAAACCGATTTCTCAGGCAACCCGGGGGTCAATTCTCGAGACCATTCGCTCGTCGAACGTATACGTTCGTGACGTCATGAGCGTAGATTTCTGGAAATTGCTATTCTCGGGGAACGAATAATGAGCGAATACATGAGCTACTCGTTCGTTCGAAAACATCGCTCCCACAGAACATATATATATAAGAAGTGCTACCTGCCTTGTAAACTGTGCGCAACAGTAGTGACATTTACATACCATAGATTAGAGAGAGATGGGGCGAAAAAGGTGGGGATATTCCATTATGGTTCGAGGGGGTGTCCGCATGTTGAAGTGTCACACTAAAATGACATATACAAGCGGACACCCCCTAGAACCATAATGGAATATCCCCACCTTTTTTTCAGGTTTTTGTATTCGAAATTTAAAATGATTCGAAAGGAAAGATGCTCCAAAATGAAACAAAGCTTTAAAAAAAATAATTTCTTTATTAACATCATTTTTTTTTACAATTATGTATACATCTATTATAGAATTAAACAAGTAAATGATATTTGTTGAATTTTTCGAATGTGAATATAATTTAGTTAGCAGTTTTCTAAAACAAATAAGCTCAATTTGCTTTGGGAGCAAGGTTTCTCAAACTTTAGGCTTTACGAGCCCCTTTTCAAGTTTCCAGATGACAGCGAACCGCTTAACTAATACATGGTGGGGAGCCCGCCACCATGTTTGTCACATGTGCCTCCTAGTCATCAAGCCACCTTTACTTGAATCTTATCGCGAACAACCTACAGTCGAATGGCGAACCCCTAGGGGTTCGCGTACCCCACTTTGAGAAACCCTGATCTAGAGAAACTAAAAACCATGACACAATTCAATGAAACAAACAAAATTTTTGACCAACCATAGGTCTTTTTGGAATTTGCTGAGTTATTACAAGTTATTAGGGGTATAACTACCAAATTCCAGTACAAATATCTGAATAAAATGTCAAAATAACACTTGTATATAGAGTTAGGGATAAATTATTCGTGGGTCAACACTCAACATAATGGTCTTTCAGTTTCATAATGATCAGAATTGTCACTTCACTAAATCACAATAACACTGATTCATCTAGGAAGGAGAAGAAACTACCACCAGTCACAATTGACAGTCAAAATCCGGTAGAATCCATCAATCTAAGTGATGACGGTCACCATCACTATTTTCTGAAAAAAGAAACAAGTATTTTTAGATATTAAGTGATAGATGAATATTGAAATATATTTTAAATATAAATATTCGTGATAAAGATGTCAGGACGGATCTAAATGGTTGGTTCTATCAGAATTAAGTTAATAAGGTATATCCCTTATCGTTCCCAAAAAATGCTTCTCAGTAAAATATTAACGTTAATCACACTATAACTAATATCTCAGTTAATAGACTACTACTATAATAATAAAATATTGAACAGTTTATACAATCATAGTGTTTAGTGAGTGCATGTATTAGGTACAAATGTCTGAAACCAGTTACATTCAGGCAGTCAGTCAGCGAAAATTAGAAATAATTTTGCTAGGACTTATTTTACAAATATCATTCCAAATTTTTAAGGTGGAAGGGTCTTTAGGGAAACGAAAAAAACTGTTTCTGCAAACAAGTGATGAATGGCTGATATATGAATTTTGGCAAGAATACTTAACATCTTGCGCAACAATGAAGTAGCAGAACCTGAAGCCATTTTCTTAATTCAATAAGATATTGAACACAATCAGATTTGCAGAATTGAACTTCGTATAAATATAAACTTATCAGATCTCACCAAGTGGTCATAATCTTTAACATCCCTGAAAAAAAGTCATCAAATTACCGACAAATCACCATTAAAACTATTAAATTATATTGTCAACATAATCTGAATTCTGAAAGAAAATTTTTCGTTACATTTTATATAGAACACCTAAAAGGAGTTGGAATATTATATTATCTTCAACATCACCTGAAACGGAAACTTTTTCATTGAATTACGAAAAAAACAAACTCATCTTCACACGGGTAATATAATAACACTAGTATAACAATTATTATTGCTATTTGCCACAAATTATTAGAAATATCACGAGTATATTTTCCACAGTTTCAGTCTTGCTTGTCAAATTTACGAAGTCCTGACACTCATGTCATTCATTCTTCCATTTGAACATATCTACGACAAGCGAACAAAAAAGGTGGGGACGTATGTCCATGTTTCCACTTTTTCGACTCTCGCTTCACCCCCCTGGGGGTCAATTCTCGAGACCATTCGCTCGTCGAACGTATACGTTCGTGACGTCATGAGCGTAGATTTCTGGAAATTGCTATTCTCGGGGAACGAATAATGAGCGAATACATGAGCTACTCGTTCGTTCGAAAACATCGCTGCTCAACTGTCAAATGTTATTCCATTCAGATCATATACTTAGTTATCTGTGATTCAGATCATAGACAACATATCATTCAGATATGAATTGTTTAAAATGAACTTAGGAGGTTCTTTTGTGGGATAATATGAATAATATAATTAATATTGTGGCTGAAAATGTTAGTACAAGAACGTAGCGAGAGGCATTGTAATGAGCAATTTAGTCAAACCCATTTATCAGATGATATGTTTAGGCGTTTATTTCGTTTAAACGTTTAAACAATGAATTGGTTCGTGATTTGATAGAAAAGATGAATCCGTTTATCATTCCTCCTAGAAGACTTCATGATTTGGATATAAGGAAACAAAGGTGAGACTGTTTTTCTCAGAAGTGATATTAGGTGTTTATATTATTTTTTATCATTAACATAGGAACTGAATCATTTGATAAGTCCTTTGAGTACCTCTAAATATAAGTCATTCACTACATCCCTTTCCAAGACAAAATGATAGGCGAAGTGAACTTTTACTGAAATTTTTAATTGAAAGTCTCGTATAATGGCACTATACTATTTTCATAGGCTCAACTTCTTCATCATAAGATCATTTTTATATTTTACAGTTTCACTCGGAAATTTGGGTTTCCTGCTGTAATCGATTGTCGTAATGTAGGCATTTTACCCCCTTCTGGAGATAGTGGAGAATATCTGTATGTTAACAGAAAAAAATACCACTCATTGAGTGTACAACTGGTAATAATTTCTATCCTATGTGATATTGTTCATTTTATATATATATGTATTTACTTTTTTAGGATATGCAGCAGTAATTTCAGGATAATGGACGTGAATGCATGTTTTCCAGGAGCAACTCATGATTCATTCATTTGGAATCAATCTAGATGCCAAGATGCCCTTTGTAATCTTTATTTGAGAACAAGAAGATCTTTCTACTTACTGGGTAAACTGTATATATAAATTATATAATAAAGAAGCAGCTTATAATCAATGAAAGTCCATTACTAGAGTAAAGAAAAAACACTTGCACTGAAGAATATCAGGAAAGGAGGGTCTATAGAACCACAGCACGTGTTTTGCTAAACAGCATCGAGTGGAAAGTATCTGTTCCACCTGATATAAACCCTCCATTTATGAAAATCTTCAGTGCAAAGTGTTTTTTTTGTTTACTTTATTCAGAATTGTATTTCAGGTGACTCTGGATATCCACTGAGAACCTGGATTTTCATTCTGATGGTAAACCAGAACCAGGTACACATCAATTCGAATTCAATCAACACCTAAAGCACACTCCTTTGATTGATAGGTGTAATGGTCTACTGAGATGCCCTTCAGGTGCTTATTGGAACATAGGGTGTTACATTACACACCAGAAAAGGCAGTAAAATTAATAAGTGCATGCGTTATGCTTCACAACATATGTATTGAACATTTTATGCCTGACCCAGACATAGGTGATGATCTTCTAGATTATGGAATAAATGCTATTGGCAATGAAAACAACGTGGGAGGAGCTATGGCAAGAATGGCATGAATCCTGAATTAGTAGAGAAAAGAAATATAGTGATGAATTATTTTAAGAATACATGAAGTAATGAAATAAATATATCTGCACTTTGTTTTAGTATTTTTTCCATTGTATAATGATTTCAAAACGATGACATCCCACATTCTTTAGGGCCGATTTATTCAACCTCTCCGTAAAGTATTTGTTAACTATGTGCTCGTTAAATTAACTGACACCCTTTAAAGTAATAAAATCTATTCATATTTCACATAGATTTGCGGATCACTTCGTATAACAGAGAGATAAACAATTATAGAATACTTTCCTTTCGGTAAGGCTACTTGAAAGTTTACAGTGAATATATCGTCCCTTACTCATTGAATACAACAAGTAAATAATTGAAAAAAGAAATATTTTCTCAGAAACAAATTCATCAAATAATAGTAACAAGATCGTTATATGGTTCCATAATAGAAACATTTTGATAAAGAAATAATATACATAAAATACTATATAAGTCAATACATCTTTATTTTTCATTAAAATTTATTATTAATTATAACAAACAGCTAATATCGGTTAAATATAACATAATAATATAAGGACACACTTCATTAATAGGTACCTACATATTTTCTGAAATTACTTCTGTCTGAATTATTTCATGTTAAACGCTTTAATCGAATATATGTTCTCGTTCTGCACATACATAATATTTCATAAGGAAATTTACCAGCAATATCTGGATGATTTTGTTTAACGAACGCGGTCTCTGCGACTTTATTACATAATAATGTTTCCTTATTAAAACTCCATTTCAAGCTCTGGCCAACTCAAATAATACTTGAGGTAGTAAGGCATTAAATTCAACCTGCAGGTTTTGTACCTACTTAACATCCTTTTTGGTATGCCTTAATTCAATGCTGAATATTCAATATGTTGGATAAGCAATGAATTTCCATCCTTCATTGGGAATTGTTTCCCAATGTTTTATTATTCCACATTATAAAAGCTGTAGCATAACAATTTAAAGAATTTTTATATTCCTCCTTCTTGCCCAATTCATATTTAAATAATTCTATGGATCGATCGTTCGTTGAGCGAATACGCTCATAAACGAGTGCAATCGAACGTATAGTTCGTTTTGAGTCAATTCTCGAGCAAATCTTCAACTACTCGCTCCATCGAAAGTGTACGCTCATTTCGAACGAAGAATATAAACTTGGCATCGTGGCAAAATTCATCGAAGAATGTGCTAATCATAGAAATCTAATGTTTATGACTTTATTGACTTTATGATCTTGCATCTTGATCAACTTATCTAAGGTTAGGGTAATTGTAATATGTTTTGATTAGGGAGCAATTTGAAAGATTCGTAAAATCAGATTTGCATTTGCTGTGAATAACATTCTATTTTTCTTTTGAATATCAATTGTTTCTTGTGGTCAAACATGGACAGAGAAATAAGTCTCGCTTCCTCATCTAATTAATTTCACCAGACAGGACTCAATATGGAAGGATATAACGAATAATTAAATGTAACCCCGTGTGCAAACAATGAGTGGAGGTATATAAAAGAGATCCTTGTTTTATATTTTGTATAGTTACCAATAATGTAATTTTTTCCAGGGTTTGCATGATATTCAGACCATGGCTCCAATCACTTCATTTTTATTTCCAACAGCATATATTCCATAATCAATAAGTTCATAACCTATATCTGGGTCAGTTCCAGGAATATTACTGTGTGTAATACAGCACCTGAAGAGCATCTTCAGGACCCCATTACACCTCTGAATCAAACAACGAGGGTGCATGCCTTTATTATGAAAATTTTAGCCATCTAAAGATGATTCAAAAATTGACCATAAGATAAATGATTACCATCTGACTATACGTCAATGAATTTTGATGTTCCTGCCCAATTCATATTAGGCGCCCATGAATCCTTCTTTTCCACACCAATCCAGCAATAGCTGGATATATTGCCTCGATTTAAGCAGGAATATCCAACATTGCATTTAGGCCTTCTGATTGCAGATTGGATTGAATGCCTATCTCAAGCGAACTTACTTCATCCAAGTAATGTGTTAGTTGAGTTGGCCCATAAGGCTAAAATGGACTTTTAATCCACAATCTTTTTTTTTCCCCATAGGAGACATACTTATACTCAATAATCTTGCAGATTGCAATAAATTAAATTATCACGATATTGCTGCTTAATTTTCTTATGAAATAATATTATGCATGTTCAGAATCAGAACATCAATTAGATTAATGCATTGGAAAAAAAATATTTTAAAAATGGAGAGGGAAGGTACAAAAAAATATTTGAATTGACAAAGTGCTCATGACCATTGTTTATTGTCTATAGAGAATCTCAACCCTCACTTGAAATCTTTCAATCAAAAATATGTATAAATGTAGTGTGCAGTGCTTATATGTATACCTATACTAAGATAATATTTAACCGATGTTAACTGTTTAATTATTCAAATAATAAATTTTGATGAAGAAAAAAGATGTATTGTCTAGGAATTACCTTTATTTTTTAGACCATACTATAATATTAATTGAATAATTTCTAGTAATCTCAATATTAGATGACAAGAAAATAAAAGTAGTATGTAAATTGTTTCACGTTTTCGATATTTTCACTCAAGAATGTCTGACAGTCCTTTTACGTGAAACATATTCTGGCAAATAACAGGAATATGTTATTTAACAATAATGTTCAATAGCGTTTATAATTGAAATATAAAAAAGCACTGACGTGAAGTCAGTTCTCTTTGGCGCGGATGATTCACATTGACCAATGTGAATTGAATGATGAGTATTTCATGCTCAGTGGATAGTGCGAGCCGGAGATCTAGTTAGATTATGGTTCACTGTTGGGTCAAAAATTAACAGTGCTGTGCTCAATCTGGCCTAGAGATACAGTAACAAAGCCTACACAGAAACAAACACAACTGCCTATCGTAACTCGCACAAGCTCCTATAGGAGCTTCTGAGGGATTTCCTTGGGGGGGCAGTGTAATCATGTCATTAGCAAGAGCGCCAAAGCAGATAGAACCCGCGTCAGTGGTTTTTTACTTCTTTCAAATTGAAGTTAATCAGCATCGGCGTGCTTACTAATGACATGATTATACTGACCCTCCTAGGTCTTCCGCAAGGAGATCCAGATGCTCCATTTTTTTTGCGAGATAGGAGACTAGTTGTGTTTGTTCTGTGTGGCTTTGTTACTGTATCCTTACGCACATCACTGTTAATTTTTTGACCCATTAAGCTAATATACCGTCTGACTATATAAGATCTCCGGCTCACTCTATCTATTACAATAGTTGAATATTTTTGTTCTATTAATGTGATCATCATGAAATTTGGCATAAGTCTTCGTTTCGGTAGTCTGCAACTAACTACCTAGTTTCGATACGATCAGATCAGTATTTTTCGAGTTATTGGGAAGACAAAACTTGCAAATGTAAGATTTTTTTTTTAGTGTACGTAGTCATTCGATCCATCCAAAACTTCGCGTGCTTATAAAAGTTGTCATTCTAAAATTTGATGCTAAATTTCAGATAGATTGAGTGAGTGGTTTCGAAAATACATAAACGGAAATAATGCTTCAACTAAAAATGGCCAACACTTGACCAAAACTACTGGGTGGATTCAGATCTCAGATTAACAAACTCAACCGAAATATTTGTGCCCCAAACCTACCCTGCAAATTCAAACTCATTTCGTTCGAGGGTCATCGTGCTTACGTACGGCAGGACAGAATTGGTTTGACCTTGAATTATTATTATTCATCAGTGAGTTGTACAAAAATGTGGGAAAGCTCTGCGGACAGGGGCTTTGGCCTTTGGCGCTCTTGTCAAACTACCGCAGCGAGTATTCAAACTTTGAGAAATCATATCTCTGAAAGTAAAAAAATTTCAACTGTACGTCCTATATTATAGCTCATTCTGTTCGAGAGTTATCATGTCAACGGCCGGCCGGACATAATCAATTTTGACCACGGATTCTTGATCAGTGAGTCGAACCACGTTTGAAACGATTTTCAGCCAAAAATCTGAAAATTACTGACATTTGGGCAAATTGATAAGCACTCTCTGTTCCGAGGAACAAGAGCGCCAAAAAAGAATTAGTTCTCGAGAAGAGTTTATTTGAAGAATATTTGCAGCAATCAAAACCATAAACCCCTTTAGTTTATTAATATTATTAATTCTATGAATGAAACCGTCAAAACAAGCGTTCATCTCGACGAGCGTGTGATATAGAGCACTCGTTGTCGAACGAACATTTGAGCGATGATTTGGAACGATTAGCTCGTGTTTTCGTTCCCCGAGAATTGCAACTGGTGCATATCTCTGAACACTTTCGGTGGTGCCTCATTCATTATGTCTGTGTTTCCAAATAATAAAGAAACAACATTTGACATATCTAAAATTCTGAATTTACGCGTGATTTACTTATTCTATTTCAAAATTTAAATTCAACGATGAAGCGCCACGCCAATATCAACACCAAAAACAAGGTATTATATGAGATCTAGGCGATAAGAACACACGCTCTTCAATAAATTCTTCCACGATGCCAAGTTTATTCTTCGTTGGAAATGAACGTCTATGCTTTCCTTGGAACGAGTAGTTGAAGATATGCTCGAGAATTGAATTGACCCGAACTACACGTTCGATTTCACTCGCTCATGAACGTATACGTTCAACGAGCGATCGATCTCGAGAATTGACCCCCCGCATTGCTTACGGATATCTATCTCTTTCTATCTCATTGCAGTTAATGGAACGCTCGCGATTTTCTTCGTTTATTTTAAATTTTGTATGCTTATTTAGAAGTAAACGTGATTTTTTTTCTGAACAATTTATCAGGATTAAAGTAATAAGGCAAATTGTGCATGGTTCAAGTCGAATTTTAACGGTTCTCCTATGTGGTTGGTAAATAAAATGAAAAGTTAATGGAACGCTCGCGACTTCTTTTGAATATTTTAAATTTTGCATGCATAATTTTAAGTAAGCGTGAATTTATTTGTGAACAATTCATCAATTTTAAAGTAATAAAGCAAATAGTGCATGGTTCAAGTCAAATTTTTACTGCTCTCCTATATGGTTGGTAAATAAAATGAAAAGTTAATGGAACGCTCGCGACTTCTTTTGAATATTTTAAATTTTGCATGCTTAATTAGAAGTAAGCGTGAATTTATTAGTGAACAATTCATCAATTTTCAAGTAATAAAGCAAATAGTGCATGGTTCAAGTCAAATTTTAACTGTTCTCCTATGTGGTTGGTAAATAAAATGAAAAGAAAATCAGATGTGCAAATTTTATTTAAATATTAAAATACACTGTACATACATATAGCTGCTACTACTACTTATATAAAAATAATTTAACAGTTGCTAAATAAAACCAGTTTTGTAAGTTTTTGTCTTACTGGGGTATTTTTTCCTTGCAACTCTAAATTCAATTGCCTACTGTGGTGATACATGCGGCACTTCAAATATAATGTTGTTATTTTCCGAATAATTTGAATTTCATGACATTCCTCAACTAAAAATTCTTGAATAACCGGATGTTTAGGTGTAAAAAGACCTATTTTTGCAATAAAATGCTTCATAAGTGAATTTATGATTGTCTGCTTTAAGTTCATTTTACTAGACAAAAGGTTTCCACTTTCTAACAGTAAACGAATTTGTTTTTCTGCAAAATGCAAAATTTTATACACAATATCAGAAGCATAAAAGGAGACCTCCTCGATTGACAAATGCTTGGGGTATGAAAATATACTAGGAACAGCATCTGGTTTCAATAATTTAGAGGTACATCCAGGTCTCACTATGAAATCAGTAGGAAGAAAATGCTCCCCACAAAGTTTGCTTGTTTTAGATGGAGCCCATTTCTTCCTGCGAACTGCCTTAATCCATAACTTAAGGATATCAGGTCGTTTGAATGGAAACCTATAAACAATAAATCCACCTTAAATCCATCAATGTTCTTGCTATTGATACCTATATTTATTATTTTATAATCAAATCTAAATATTATAAACTCACCCATGAAAAGATATTCGCCGATAATCTTGCTGGTTCTTGCATCCAAACGCTACACAATATATAACCATTTCAAAAGTTTGAAACTATCGTCAATCACAACTTGCACTATAACAAAATTCTGTACTTTTTAAACTTCACACGATAAAGGCAGCTGAACAAATGGCATACCAAAACGAAATAAATGTTCATCTTCAATAATATTGCACATTCCAAACGAAGGTAATCCCCAAACTACCTGAATTTCTAAGTAAAAGACAATTAATGTAGGTAAACATAACTCGCTTGTATGAGTGCAACAAAGACAGGTTACCGTAACTAGTGCTATCTTTGTCTTCGTTGCCCCTGCCTCACTTTTCAAACGTAATTTGTATGGACGGATCCCTTCCAGTTAGTATATAGTTCATTGTTCGCGACTAACCCGGTTACCATAGACAAGAGATTACTGAATCCAGTTACCGAGTGGTTACTGAAATGTGAGCAGAGTGGGGGATGCGAACATCATCGGTTACAGGGGGTCTATTCTCGACCATTCGCAATTTGCACGATCGGTCGCATATGCTAACTATTTCTATAGAGATGCGCACGATCGTGCAAATTGCGAATGGTCGAGAATAGATCCCCAGATCTCGCGAAAACTGCATGGCAAGATGCATAGAATAACAAGGTGTGGACACTCCCTACTAATTCCTGCTAAAATTTTCGGCCGAAAAACGGACCAAGAACTGTCAAATCACGTACTTTATGTACTACTTCACTTTATTAACGATGGTGCCGCTAGGGTCGATTTCGAAGATTCTGACAAGCGAATAAATGAAAACTGACAAGCGACAAAGTTCACTTTTCACCGTTGCTAGTTCGTAAATTCAAATTAAAAGAATATAATGAAGCAGTTTATTGAAAAATCAATCCATTTTTTGATTAATCAGATATCTGTTCGGAGATAATATGTAAACCACATTGGTTTGGAACAGAAATTTCATCTTGCCAAGACATAATGAGGTCAAATAAGGGATTTATCAGTAAAGGAGTTTCTTTGGAACATTTTGAATGGAACTGTAAATGAAGAAATCTGTGAAATCATTATTTTTCCATTACGAAAGATCACATCCAACGTCATTAGAGTACAAGCATTTAATTTATGTATTTTGAAATACATTGAATGATACAGAATTTTCTGTAATACCTCTACATACAATATCTTTCGATATCATATTATTATTCAAATGTAGTAATTCCTTTATCATGTAAGGCTCTTTTAAATTGAGCATTTTACTTATTATATTATATGTATAATTTGAAATTTCATCAAAACATTCTCATGTATACAGCATTTTTTCAGTCACCCAATACCCCTTGACAACTTTTCATGTTCTCAGCAATTAGATTGCTGAATATAGATATTTAATTCGATAGCTATTATTCAGAACTAAGTATATACTGATGAAATATCGAAAAATGATTCATTAAATTGATAAACTAACCAAATAGAGGGTAGTGTACTACGTTTCAATCTTTTATTCAATATACATATATTCGCTAGAAAAATATTTTGAACAAACAAATGTTCTAATTTTCTATACCCTACCTCTAGCACAAGCCAGTTGCCATTCTTGTCGTTTAACAATATCCTTGAAACAAATAATATTATAGTATAAGAGCGCCAAAAAGAATGACGCCTTAGGAAAGCTATTCAAATTGATGAAATCACACTGTGTGGTTGCTCTGAACTTTGTTCTCTGCAAGTCCTTTCATCGTTCACAAATAATATTGTTAGTTTTCATAACATGGCATTTCATTCCTTCTCAATATATAACCGAATTGTATAATGAATATAATTATTAATCAATAGAGTTATATCTTAATTTCAACTGTTAAAACAGTTTATGTTCATCAACCGGCAAGATTATAGTAAATCAACAAGTCTTACGTTCTCCTATGTTGATTTATTAACAATTAACGGTATCAGCGATCTTTCAATATTATTAATATTAAAATTAATAACTATCTTGATACTAGAAATCTGCCCCTGATCCGGTAAGAATATACAATTGTTAAAAAAATATATTCGCATAAAAACGAAGTATTTTCGAAATGAAAATAGTATTTGATTAAAATGGTTCTGGATACTCGTTCAGAGTTCACACAGCAAACATTTGACTTACTTTCGGCGAGGCAAACGACTTTCCACAAGAAACTGGAATAAGCAAAGATTCAAATTTAATTTGACATGTCGGTAATTTTGTCCATAAAATTTCTACTGCCGGCATCTATCGGCGAAAATTGAAGTAAAACAAAATCCTTGTATTTTGACAGTATTTGGACCGCAAATCGGCCGAAAATATGTCAAAGAGTGTCTTCACCATGTATTCTATGCATCTATCTGCATGGTTAGAAACCACTGACCAACAAACGTCATTTTTGAATGTGAACAAGTTTAGGTTAGTTGCCATTTAGTTGCTCAGTGAAATTGAAAATGGATTTTATTAACTTTTTTTTTTCAAATTTATGAGTTTGGATATTGATTTGCAGGTTGGAAAATTTTTGACGACATTTTTCAGCCGAAGATTTCTCATCCTCCCCTATGTGATATCCTACAATTTCCATTTTCTGTGCAATGATTTTCCACAAATTATTTTTATTGGAGCATCTGTCATCAAATTTATCAGCAAATTCCTTTCTTAAATTCAGAAAATACGTGGTTGCTTCTTCGTAGGTTCTAGAATTGGGCCTTTTAGAACCCCATATATTCGAAGTAGAACTGCTACTTGCCTCATCTACTTGGTCATTTGTGACTTTTAATAAATTCCTGGCATATATTTCCGCTTCATTCTGGTCTTTTAAATAAATTTCAAAATTAATATTTAAGAGATTTTAATGAAACAATAAACAATATTTATTTACCATTTAAAAGTCTATTTGCAGTAGTTGTATCCACTACGGCAATAATATCCTGTCCTTTATAATTTATCGTTATTTCTACTAGTTGCTCATCCTCCATATTCTCGAAATTCTCCATACTCTGATCCTTATTATAACTCTCCATCGTTCCTTAAATTTCGAAAATGTACCCGCCAACAAATGCATATGTAACCGCAGTAACCCATAGAATCTGCAGGGTTACTGCGGTTACAGAATTCAGTTACCGATGACGTAAATTTTGTGACGTCATAACACCTTCCCCTACTGACCGAATCCTCGCGAATACGACACGGTTACTGTAACACACATACCATATGTTATCTATGACACATACCGTCAGTAACCAGGTTACTCGCGAATAAATCCCTTTGTAATACAGAATTAATTGTCATTAATTTATGGAATTACATTTTATTATGAATTAATGTAATGTAATGTAACTTGAAGTAACACTATGAAAAATAGTGTACTCTATTTTAAATGCACCATTTATTGAATTATTGTATGCAACAGTTTGCTAAAATCTCTCATCTTCTTCTTCATAATCTTTTCTGTCAAATGTCATTCATTTAAGACTTCTGACTTTCATCTTTCTCTATGGTTGACACCTCAAACACCAATTTGTTTGCTGTTGGGGAAAAGATTTATTAATTGTTATATATTAGTAATAAATGAATTACTACAAAAGAAACATTTGGAAAAATAAAGCATTAAAGGTGAGCTACATTGTGATCTTTACATGGATGTTATTTTAATTCCATAATCGTGACACGCTTTCATTGTTCCTAACCTCACTTGATTTTTCGTTATTACTTTTCGGAATATCTCATTATTTATTGTCTTCACATGGAAAAATAATACAAACTGGGTTAATTTTGACCATTACACCCTTTGGTTGAAGTAATATTATAACTAGGATACTACACGGTGAAATCATTTCTAACAGATGTTAGCATTCTTAGTTCATTTTAACCCATGATTACAATAATAATTGTATAAGACACTTTAACGTATATATCAAAAATTTTCGGTTCACTTATCGAATGTTGGGTAACCGAATGTTGTACTAACGCTCTAATATTAACTTTTTTTTATTACAATTTTGTACATTCATAGGAAAATAAGTGTTGATTGAACACTGTAAAGCTTTCATCATGGCAAAAAAGAAATCTGAAGAGAAAAGTCAGCAGCAAAATGGGGATGGCAAGCATGAAAAGGAGGTCAATTTTGACGAAGAACCTAATTTTAGTGATCCTGAGGGATTTGTGGACAATATCACCGATGATGGTAAGAAATACTTTACTTATTAGGATTGGGGGGTATTCTGGACACTGCATGCTTTCGTCTGTTTCCTTCTCTGATTCACAGAGCCTGCAAATTCTGTCCAATGACTAATCCGTTTGGCACAAAGTATATTGGTACTGCCAGTACCCTGTCAGCAGACATAGGTACTATAATCTGAAACTCTGGCTATGACAGCTGCAGAAGCTTCTTGGTATAGGACGGCGACTCATGACTTTTAGTTTCCTTCGATACCACAATGCCCTGACACCCCAAAGAAAGTCATCTTATAGCCCCCAGCCAGTTGCACCGGTGTGAAGATAGCAGCCTAAAGTTAGCAGCCGATTTCTCGAAATCGGCTGCCAGACCGTAGCAGCCGAAACTTCGTTTATGCGTACACCTTCAAGAAATTTGAATATTTCCCACTAGTTCAACAATTAAAAAAATATTGCTACCTGAATAGGGGCCTAAATGACTTGCTCTAACCAAAAAATATACTACGAAGTACCTTCAGTCAAAAACTACCAAATTTTCCTATCATATATAAAATTTATATGAACTATTATATAGTGAATTCGAAGTTAAAGAAAAATATAAAGAAAATGATGTTACACTCTGCAAATTTGATATGTTAATAATAATGATGTACTCTATCAGAAAAAACTAACGCGATGGACTTACAAGCCTCCCTTGATGGAAAACTACCCCTTGTCTTAAATAACCAATATGTCGAATGTATCAGAATAATCGTGTTATTTCAAAGTTGAAGAAAATGATGTTACACTCTGAAAATTTGATATGTTGATAATAAGGATGTACTCTATCAGAAAAAACTATCGCGATGGACTTACAAGCCTCCCTTCTATGGAAAACTACCCCTTGTCTTAAATAACCAATATGTCGAATGTATAACAATACTAGTGTTATTTCAAAGTTGGAGAAAATTATGAAGAAAATGATGTTACACTCTGAAAATTTGATATGTGCATAATGATGATGTACTCTATCAGAAAAAACTATCGCGATGGACTTACAAGCCTCCCTTCTATGGAAAACTACCCCTTGTCTTAAATAACCAATATGGGAATCTTTTGTGACTTCAGTCGTGCTTTCGACTGTGTTCACCGTGGCACACTACTAAATATGTTATACAGATATGGAATCAGAGGTAATATTTATGACTGGTTTAACTCGTACTTGAAAGATAGAGATCAACAAGTAAAAATCTCCGAATCCGGAAGGGCTGTTTTCTCAGCAAAGGACATTAATGCACTAGGGGTTCCACAAGGATCTATATTGGGCCCTGTATTGTTTATCTTATATATAAATGACTTGCCCTTGATTTTGTCGGATACTTTTACCACGTTGTATGCGGATGACTCCACTTTACTAATTAAAGATAAAAATTTTGACTCATTACAAACAAAAATCACGAGCTCAGTCAACAAATTATCTGCTTGGTCCTCTGACAGATCGTTGTTACTAAACTCTGCAAAAACTAACTGCATAACATTTCATACTCATCAAAACTCGAACATACCGATACTAGACGTCACATTAAATAATAATACCATTGATAAAAAAATAGATGTTAAGTTTCTGGGAGTATTCTTTGATTCCACCCTGTCTTTTAGAACTCACTGTATTAAATTATGTAAAGTTCTGAATTCTAAATGTTATCAAATGAGAAACCTTAAAAGTGCATTAAGTTTTGACCATCTCCTAAAATTTTACCACGCTGAAATTCACTCCAGAATCTCTTACGGAATTGTTATATGGGGAAACACTCCAGCTGCACATAGTGTCTTCCTATGTCAGAAACGTATCCTAAGATGTCTCGTGGGCTGTCCACCTGACCACTCATGTCGAAACATTTTTAAAGAAAATAAAATATTAACAGTCAGTGGCATGTTAATTCTTGAACTCTTGACATATGTACATTGTAATCAAAATACCTTCAAAAGGAACTGTGACAAGCACACTCACGATACTAGGAAAAAAGAGAACTTTCAGGTACCCTTCAGGCACCTGGAACTATCCAAAAAATCACCAAATACTTTTGGTTTGTACTTGTACAATTTACTTCCACAGAAGTTGAGGAGTTTGTCAACACATATTTTTAAACGAAAACTAAAGAGTGTTCTTGTCGATCTGTGTCCTTATACAACACAAGAATTCACTAGCAATTTGGCTTTAATTTAGTTATACAACAGTCAACAGGTTATTGTATAGAGTTTTATTTGTATGTTTTTTATTTTTTGATGATCTATAATATTTGTAAGTGTGAGACTTTTTTACTGCTGCTTTTGTTGACTTGTCCTATATCACATGTGATCTTACAGGATGAATAAAGTATTCTATTCTATTCTATGTAGAATGTATCAGAATAATCGTGTTATTTCAAAGTTGAAGAAAATTATGAAGAAAATTATGTTACACTCTGAAAATTTGATATGTTGATAATAAGGATGTACTCTATCAGCAAAAACTATCGTGATAGACTTACAAGCCTCCCTTCTATGGGAAACTACCCCTTGTCTTAAATAACCAATATGTCGAATGTATCAGAATACTTGTGTTATTTCAAAGTTGGAGAAAATTATGAATAAAATGATGTTAGACTCTGAAAATCTGATATGTTGATAACAAAGATGTACTACATCAGAAAAAACTATCGCGATGGACTTACAAGCCTCCCTTCTATGGAAATCTACCCCTTGTCTTAAAAACCAATATGTCGAATGTATCAGAATACTAGTGTTATTTCAAAGTTGGGGAAATTATGAAGAAAATGATGTTACACTCTGAAAATTTGATATGTTGATAACAAAGATGTACTCTATCAGAAAACACTATCGCGATGGACTTACAAGCATCCCTTTTATGGAAAACTACCCCTTGTCTTAAATAACCAATATGTCGAATGTATCAGAATACTAGTTCTATTTCAAAGATGGAGAAAATTATGAAGAAAATGATGTTACACTCTGAAAATTTGATATTTTGATAACAAAGGTGTACTCTATCAGAAAAAACTATCGCGATGGACTTACAAGCCTCCCTTCTATGGAAAACTACCCCTTGTCTTAAATAACCCATATGTCGAATGTATCAAAATACTAGTGTTATTTCAAAGTTGGAGAAAATTATGAAGAAAACGATGTTACACTCTGAAAATTTGATATGTTGATAACAAAGATGTACTTTATCAGAAAAAACTATCGCGATGGACTTACAAGCCTCCCTTCTATAGAAAACTACCCCTTGTCTTAAATAACCAATATGTCGAATGTATCAGAATACTAGTGTTATTTCAAAGTTGGAGAAAATTATGAAGAAAATGATGTTACACTCTAAAAATTTGATATCTTGATAATAAGGATGTACTCTATCATAAAAAACTATCGCGATAGACTTACAAGCCTCCCTTCTATGGAAAACTACCCCTTGTCTTAAATAACCAAAATGTCGAATGTATCAGAATACTAGTGTTATTTCAAAGTTGGAGAAAATTATGAAGAAAATGATGTTACACTCTGAAAATTTGATATGTTGATAACAAAGATGTACCCTATCAGAAAACACTATCGCGATGGACTTACAAGCATCCCTTCTATGGAAAACTACCCCTTGTCTTAAATAACCAATATGTCGAATCTATCAGAATACTAGTGTTATTTCAAAGTTGGAGAAAATTATGAAGAAAACGATGTTACACTCTGAAAATTTGATATGTTGATAACAAATATGTACTCTATCAGAAAAAACTATCGCGATGGACTTACAAGCCTCCCTTCTATGGAAAACTACCCCTTGTCTTAAATAACCAATATGTCGAATGTATCAGAATACTAGTGTTATTTCAAAGTTGGAGAAAATTATGAAGAAAATGATGTTACACTCTGAAAATTTGATATGTTGATAACAAAGATGTACCCTATCAGAAAACACTATCGCGATGGACTTACAAGCATCCCTTCTATGGAAAACTACCCCTTGTCTTGAATAACCAATATGTCGAATGTATCAGAATACTAGTGTTATTTCAAAGTTGGAGAAAATTATGAAGAAAATGATGTTACACTCTGAAAATTTGATATTTTGATAACAAAGGTGTACTCTATCAGAAAAAACTATCGCGATGGACTTACAAGCCTCCCTTCTATGGAAAACTACCCCTTGTCTTAAATAACCCATATGTCGAATGTATCAAAATACTAGTGTTATTTCAAAGTTGGAGAAAATTGTGAAGAAAACGATGTTACACTCTGAAAATTTGATATGTTGATAACAAAGATGTACTCTATCAGAAAAAACTATCGCGATGGACTTACAAGCCTCCCTTCTATGGAAAACTACCCCTTGTCTTAAATAACCAATATGTCGAATGTATCAGAATACTAGTGTTATTTCAAAGTTGGAGAAAATTATGAAGAAAATGATGTTTCACTCTGAAAATTTGATATGTTGATAACAAAGATGTACTCTATCAGAAAACACTATCGCGATGGACTTACACGCCTCCCTTCTATGGAAAACTACCCCTTGTCTTAAATAACCAATATGTCGAATGTATCAGAATACTAGTGTTATTTCAAAGTTGGAGAAAATTATGAAGAAAATGATGTTACACTCTGAAAATTTGATATGTTGATAACAAAGATGTACCCTATCAGAAAACACTATCGCGATGGACTTACAAGCATCCCTTCTATGGAAAACTACCCCTTGTCTTAAATAACCAATATGTCGAATGTATCAGAATACTAGTGTTATTTCAAAGTTGGAGAAAATTATGAAGAAAATGATGTTACACTCTGAAAATTTGATATGTTGATAACAAATATGTACTCTATCAGAAAAAACTATCGCGATGGCCTTACAAGCCTCCCTTCTATGGAAAACTACCCCTTGTCTTAAATAACCAATATGTCGAATGTATCAGAAAACTAGTGTTATTTCAAAGTTGGAGAAAATTATGAAGAAAATGATGTAGTCTCTGTAAATTTGATATGTTGATAACAAAGATGTACCCTATCAGAAAACACTATCGCGATGGACTTACAAGCATCCCTTCTATGGAAAACTACCCCTTGTCTTAAATAACCAATATGTCGAATGTATCAGAATACTAGTGTTATTTCAAAGTTGGAGAAAATTATGAAGAAAACGATGTTACACTCTGAAAATTTGATATGTTGATAACAAATATGTACTCTATCAGAAAAAACTATCGCGATGGACTTACAAGCCTCCCTTCTATGGAAAACTACCCCTTGTCTTAAATAACCAATATGTCGAATGTATCAGAATACTAGTGTTATTTCAAAGTTGGAGAAAATTATGAAGAAAATGATGTTACACTCTGAAAATTTGATATGTTGATAACAAAGATGTACCCTATCAGAAAACACTATCGCGATGGACTTACACGCCTCCCTTCTATGGAAAACTACCCCTTGTCTTAAATAACCAATATGTCGAATCTATCAGAATACTAGTGTTATTTCAAAGTTGGAGAAAATTATGAAGAAAATGATGTTACACTCTGAAAATTTGATATGTTGATAACAAAGATGTACCCTATCAGAAAACACTATCGCGATGGACTTACAAGCATCCCTTCTATGGAAAACTACCCCTTGTCTTAAATAACCAATATGTCGAATGTATCAGAATACTAGTGTTATTTCAAAGTTGCAGAAAATTATGAAGAAAATGATGTTACACACTGAAAATTCGATATGTTGATAACAAAGATGTACTCTATCAGAAAAAACTATCGCGATGGACTTACAAGCCTCCCTTCTATGGAAAACTACCCCTTGTCTTAAATAACCAATATGTCGAATGTATCAGAATACTAGTGTTATTTCAAAGTTGGAGAAAATTATGAAGAAAATGATGTTTCACTCTGAAAATTTGATATGTTGATAACAAAGATGTACTCTATCAGAAAACACTATCGCGATGGACTTACACGCCTCCCTTCTATGGAAAACTACCCCTTGTCTTAAATAACCATTATGTCGAATGTATCAGAATACTAGTGTTATTTCAAAGTTGGAGAAAATTATGAAGAAAATGATGTTACACTCTGAAAATTTGATATGTTGATAATAATGATGTACTCTATCAGAAAAAACTATCGCGATGGACTTACAAGCCTCCCTTCTATGGAAAACTACCCCTTGTCTTAAATAGCCAATATGTCGAATGTATCAGAATAATCGTGTTCTTTCAGAGTTGATATGTGAATAATCATGTTGTATTCTTCCTAAAAAATCTACTCCTTGCTCTACTACCATTACACCGAACGTATTAGAATGGTCGTGAGATTTCAAAGTAGAAAAAAGAATATTCATGGGATTTCTAATACAACACATAATTTATTACCGAAGAAATGGAGTGAATACTTGCGGAATAATGAATTATAAGTGAAATTGAAATACTGATTAATATTTCAACACTTAATTATATATGGCTATCTATTTTACCTATTTAAGAAGGTACTTTTCTAGAAAATATCAAATCCCAAATTTAAATATATTTTAAAACTTTCATAGACAATATAATATTTTCCTTGTGTTCCGATATTGCTGGCACTACCGGCCGCAGTAAGTAATTTCGGAACGCTCTTTAGTGATAGTAAGCATCGCCAGAGAATTTCAGTGATATCTGACGTTTCAATTTACTGATCAGTACTGTTCAGGAATATCGGAACATGGCAAATGTCTGATATGGACGATTTTCGTATGAAATGAGAATACCAGAAGTTTTCAAAGGAATATGCCTACTCCAAAGTGATCTAGTCGGATGTACTTAAAAGGGAGCTAATGAAAATCATAATAAACATATTAATGGTCATTATAGTCACGGGGTAGTTCTCCATAGAAGGGAGGCTTGTAAGTCCATCGCGATAGTTTTTTCTGATAGAGTACATCATTATCTTTAACATATCAAATTTTCAGAGTGTAACATCATTTTCTTCATAATTTTCTTCAACTTTGAATTAACACGATTATTCTGATACATTCGACATATTGGTTATTTAAGACAAGGGGTAGTTTTCCATAGAAGGGAGGCTTGTAAGTCCATCGCGATAGTTTTTTCTGATAGAGTACATCTTTGTTATCAACATATCAAATTTTCAGAGTGTAACATAATTTTCTCCAACTTTGAAATAACACTAGTATTCTAATACATTCGACATATTGGTTATATAAGACAAGGGGTAGTTTTCCATAGAAGGGAGGCTTGTAAGTCCATCGTGATAGTTTTTTCTGATAGAGTACATATTTGTTATCAACATATCAAATTTTCAGAGTGTAACATCATTTTCTTCATAATTTTCTCCAACTTTGAAATAACACTAGTATTCTGATACATTCGACATATTGGTTATATAAGACAAGGGGTAGTTTTCCATAGAAGGGAGGCTTGTAAGTCCATCGCGATAGTTTTTTCTGATAAAGTACATCTCTGTTATCAACATATCAAATTTTCAGAGTGTAACATCATTTTCTTCATAATTTTCTCCAACTTTGAAATAACACTAGTATTCTGATACATTCGACATATTGATTATTTAAGACAAGGGGTAGTTTTCCATAGAAGGGAGGCTTGTAAGTCTATCGCGATAGTTTTTTATGATAGAGTACATCCTTATTATCAAGATATCAAATTTTCAGAGTGTAACATCATTTTCTTCATAATTTTCTCCAACTTTGAAATAACACTAGTATTCTGATACATTCGACATATTGGTTATTTAAGACAAGGGGTAGTTTTCCATAGAAGGGAGGCTTGTAAGTCCATCGCGATAGTTTTTTCTGATAAAGTACATCTTTGTTATCAACATATCAAATTTTCAGAGTGTAACATCATTTTCTTCATAATTTTCTCCAACTTTGAAATAACACTAGTATTCTCATATATTCGACATATTGGTTATTTAAGACAAGGGGTAGTTTTCCATAGAAGGGAGGCTTGTAAGTCCATCGCGATAGTTTTTTCTGATAGAGTACATCTTTGTTATCAACATATCAAATTTTCAGAGTGTAACATCATTTTCTTCATAATTTTCTCCAACTTTGAAATAACACTAGTATTCTGATACATTCGACATATTGGTTATTTAAGACAAGGGGTAGTTTTCCATAGAAGGGAGGCTTGTAAGTCTATCGCGATAGTTTTTTATGACAGAGTACATCCTTATTATCAACATATCAAATTTTCAGAGTGTAACATCATTTTCTTCATAATTTTCTTCAACTTTGAAATAACACGATTATTCTGATACATTCGACATATTGGATATTTAAGACAAGGGGTAGTTTTCCATAGAAGGGAGGCTTGTAAGTCCATCGCGATAGTTGTTTCTGATAGAGTACATCCTTATTATCAACATATCAAATTTTCAGAGTGTAACATCATTTTCTTCATAATTTTCTTCAACTTTGAAATAACACGATTATTCTGATACATTCGACATATTGGTTATTTAAGACAAGGGGTAGTTTTCCATCGAAGGGAGGCTTGTAAGTCCATCGCGATAGTTTTTTCTGATAGAGTACATCATTATTATTAACATATCAAATTTGCAGAGTGTAACATCATTTTCTTTATATTTTTCTTTAACTTCGAATTCACCATATAATAGTTCATATAAATTTTATATATGATAGGAAAATTTAGTAGTTTTTGACAGAAGGTACTTCGTAGTATATTTTTTGGTTAGAGTAAGTCATTTAGGCCCCTATTCAGGTAGCAATATTTTTTTAATTGTTGAACTAGTGGGAAATATTCAAATTTCTTGAAGGTGTACGCATAAACGAAGTTTCGGCTGCTACGGTCTGGCAGCCGATTTCGAGAAATCGGCTGCTAACTTTAGGCTGCTATCTTCACACCGGTGCCAGTTGCTTTATAATATTACAGGGAATATAATTATTTTTTCGATCAATCATTTATGTCTATTTTATGGAAATAATATACCAAAAATATAACCTAAAATAAACCTACCAAACTGTATAAATCATGTGACAACGTATCTTAACTGAAAAATATCTTTTTATGACGACTACGGTCTAGGTCAGTGGTACCCTAACTGAGGGCCGTGACGTCTTGGGTCTTCATGGTGCCTAGCTGTAACTATTAGTCTATGTATTTATTCAAAATCTATATTCACATTCACAATAATATGATGCAAAATTCCTTCAGATTCCATTTTTTTTTTTTAAATTAGGACATATATTTATGGTAAATGACTTTGTTTGTCCCCTTATCACTTGTTTAACAACTGACAGCGGAACTCATGGAGGGTGCTCTATGGATACCAGAGATATTCACAAGGTTAAAGCCCAAATTTTGCTGATACATTTTCTGATATAAATGTCCACCTGTAAGAAATGCTGAGATGGTCATTTAGTATATTGCAAGGCATCATTAGTTTGAGTATGAAATGAAAATATCACTGATTTTTCCTGTTAATTTCAAATTAAACCTCTTGCTTTAATTTCCTGTATGTAACTGAACAATTTTTATTGAGATATAATAATTATGAACAATTATATCATTTTGATCCTGAATATCCATCAAGTAGCACATAATTCGATTGAATTTAACAAATTTCTATACTTTCTAGAACTCCTAGGGGATCTTTTGGAAAATAAACCAAAAGAAACAGATGGCGTTGAAAGTGTCGTTGTAGTTGATGGAGTTCCCCAGATTGGTCCTGAACGTTTGGAAAAACTAAAGTCCGTCATTAACAAGACCTTTGCTAAAATGGGTAATATCGTCAATGAATATTACCCAGTCAATGAGCAAGGCCATACAAAAGGTAATTGATAATATTGGGTAGTATAATGTGAAGTATATCAATGCACTTCTGTAGGTTATATATTTCTGGAATATGGTCACCCTTCTCATGCTGCTGAAGCCATTAAGGTTATGAATAATTATAAGTTGGATAGGCAGCACACCTTTCAGGTGAACCTGTTCACTGATTTCTCTAAATATGGGCAGATACCTGATGAATGGTCTCCACCAGAACCACGTCCATATACAGGACAAAGCGATTTGTATCAATTCTTGTTGGAACCAGATGCGTATGATCAGTTTGGTGTTGTCACTCAAGATAACACTGTTCAGATCTGGCAGAACACTCAGCCTGATCCAACAATGGTTGAGGAGAGAACCGTGAGTAGAAATTATATCATATCCATAGAGTAGTTTGAAAAAAAAATTTTGTGTTGTTTTATTGTAATTGAAGTTTCATAAATAATTCAATATTCCAGAACTGCACCCAAGTGCTGATCAAGTGGTCTCCATTAGGTACCTTCTTGTCTACCTTCCATCAGCGGGGAATTGCCCTATGGGCCGGACCCAACCTTACCCAATACAAGAAATTCTTGCATGATGGTGTCCAATTCATCGATTTTTCTCCATGCGAAAAGTATCTTGTAACCTGCTCTACCATGCCAATTGACAATCAGGACAATAACAGAATCATCATTTGGGATATAAGGTAACATCAAATTGAAACTTTTATTGAAGATATTATTTATGTAGGTATTAAGAATGAGTTCCCTAGCTTGTGGGAGGAAAGACATTCATTGTTGTGGCAAACATTTACAGTTTTGTGCGTAAGGTAGCGTTTAGTTTAGTTTCGACTCACTGATCAAGAACCTGAGGTCAAACTTGTTTCTGTCCGGCCGGACGTCAGCATGATTACGCTCGAATGCAATCAGTTAGGACGCTCGTATACCAGCACGACGAGACCGCAACGCGACCGCGATTTCGTGTCGCTTAGAAGTCGCGGGACGTGGTTAGTGATAGAAGCGCCCACACCAAAGAGACGGCGATGCGACGCATATCCCTCGTTAAAAAGTATCGTCGCGGTCGCGTTGCGGTCTCGTCGTGCTGGTATACGAGCGGCCTAAGAGAGTTGAAATTTTCAGAGTAGGTTTCGAGTCCAAATGCGCAGGCTAAGTTCGTTAATGGCCAAAAGCCAAAATCCGAGTGGTTTCAGAGTTATAGCCATCTGAAATTTTGTTTTCCCAATAACTCGAAAAATACTGATCTGATCGAATTATAGCATGGTATTTAGTTAAAAAATACTGACACGAAGACTTATGCAAAATTTTGTGAGGATCGCAATGGAAAATTAAATAAAAATATTAAAAATAATAAAAATATTATTGATGAAGATATGGCCGAATTCAAAGAATAGTGACGTTGTTGCATAGATCGGGAAACATGGCAAAAAGTGAAGAAGAGGATGAAAACCGTCGAATAATATGTTTAACATGATGATAATTTCACGAAATTGGAAAATTGTGAAAACATATTGCAAATAAGTAATGCCATTCGTTGAGTCCATGCTTTCACCGTAAATCTGTTCACGGCGTTTATAGCACAGATTAACCAGATACGCCACTCCCAGTATTTATGAATGAACTCAGCTGACGACGTTCATTCATACATTTATAACAACAAACGTAAAGGTTAGCTAAAATACTCAGCTTATGTTCGAAAATTTGTAACTCAAGTGGGATTAATTTAATCAATTTTATAAAGTGTAATGAAGAGGATTAAGATGCAGTCGAACTCGAAAACTAGTGTGTCAACGGAATTTTTTCCTGCACCTCTGATACTTAACGATCCTGAAAGTGTGATATATTTGTCATAATTAAAGGAATCGTCCTATTCAAGGCATGAAGAGTGGAAGCTACAAACTATTTATGATCTTTCATTATCTATTCCTATTGCTAATTTTTTTTGTTTCACTTGTGCGCTGTTAGTCGTTCAAATCGAGTCAAATAAGTGAATAATTATATAGTTCGTTTAACCTGGAAGTGTGGTTCTTTACTTAATATTAAGATGTAAATCATCTATTGAAAAAAATCCTTCTATATTAGTCGAATGAAATGTTTTGAATAGTGCTTTCTTCGCTAAAAAATCAGGTATTCACTCACACCTTCTTTTGTAGAATATTGAATTAACACAGACTATTTGGTTTTGTTTTATTTGCAAATGTACATCATGTTATGCATTCTAAATTAAAATGTCCTTTACATAATAATAAATGGTTGGGTAGCCCTGGTTTCCCTGACCAGATCGGATCCGAAATATTTCGGTGAAAATTCGCGAACAAACGCTCTAATTTCCAAACTCTTCAATTTTTTCGCGTAAACGGGAGGATTTTCTTTCACTTTTTCTATTAATATTTCGTCCTCTAGCGCAGAGAACTCTAATTTTTGATATTTCTTTGCGAACATCTTTTTACCAAAACTATAGAACCTACAGTCAATAAATTCTCCAAGAAATTAAAATGCATGGTCCAATACAAACAAAAAGTTCGCCGAACTACGCCGTTTTAAGACCGTTCAAATTAAATCCTTGTTGATTCCGACGAACTGCTGTGCGCACACTTCACCGAAATTTCGTTCCGATCTTTTATACAAACCGCTACACGTACTACACATACTACACTGGGTTTCACCGAAATTGTTGCCCAACTGTTCGTTCTATTTCACCGAAATATTTCGGGCCGATCTTGTCAGAGAAATCAGGGCTTAACCTGATAACATAGTTCTTATTACATATATCTGTGACCAAAATATCAAATTTCCTCTGAATCCATAATTGTACTGTTAGGCCGCTCGTACACCAGCACGACGAGACCGCAACGCGACCGCGACGATACTTTTTAACGAGGAATTTGCGTCGCATCGCCGTATCTTTGGTGTGGGCGCTTCTATCACTAACCACGTACCGCGACTTCGAAGCGACACGAAGTCGCGGTCGCGTTGCGGCCTCGTCGTGCTGGTATACGAGCGGCCTTAGGCCGCTCGTACCTCGTCCCTCGTTAAAAAGTATCGTTGTGGTCTCGTCGTGCTGGTATACGAGCAGCCTAAACGTTTCTTTGTTCAATAAATAAATTCTAATCTTGAAATATTCTACTTCTATTTTCAATCCTCATGAACTATGAATCAGAAATAAAATTTAAAGAGGAACAAAATATTGTTACAAAAACAAAACAAAATTAGAATCCATATATCAGATACCATTGAGTCCTATCTCCTCCATTTTGCCGATACAATCAAAAATAATTTCCTCAGATTTGTCGCACTACAAACTGTATTAAAAAAAGTGGCAGCTTCCAGTTATCATGTATTTCTCCAGCCATTAGCACTAATTAATTTTTTCCTAAGCCTAAAATAAAATTACTTTAAAAAAAATCCTGTGCAACAATAAATAATGGTTTTAGATACTGGCGAATAACATGTAATCCTACTATTTTATAATTTTTCAGATGATAGTACAAATTAGCTTCAAGCAATACTTCATCCTTTGGAAGAACACATATGCTATCAACGTTATTTTTTCCTTGCAATCTCTAGTTGAGACTCCAGAAAACAAAATCATTTAAACCAGTCTTTTCTTTAAATGTTTTCCGTCATTTCTTCTTAGAGTTGTTACTGAAGGGAATTGATAAGTTGTAATCATGTTTCCATTGGGTTTTGGTAAGAATAATATAATGAAAGGGCATGTTGCATAAATTCATTCGTTTATCTTGTATATCTTGACTATAACGTAAAAAGAGTTACGATGCACAAATCTCCAACGAAAAGAAGAAATATTTCAATAATTACATTACGTCTTCATCAAACAGGTCAAAAGCAGTGTGGCAAGTCATAAATTCCTTGACAGGTAAAAACAAAAAGAAAAGTCCAATGAAATCAGGTGATCCTGAAAACTTAGCAAATGAGTTTAATAATTTTTTTGTGAACATCGCTACTGGTTCCAGTACCAGCTCTTCTCAACCACCTCTCAGCCCTCCATCGGAGCCCACCAGGGTACTGAAATCATTTTTTGTTTTTGAGATCTCTGGAAGCGAGGTGATATCTGTTGTGAACTCTCTGAAAAATAAGAACTCTAGTGGATATGATGAAATACCCATGTGTGTCATCAAGAAGTCGATTGATCAGATTGCAGATCCGTTAGCCTTTATAATCTGCAGATCATTTACAGAAGGTGTGTTTCCGGATCTTTTAAAGATTGCTACTGTTAGACCACTGCATAAAAAGGGTAGTGTTGAGGACACTAACAACTACAGACCTATAAGTCTATGCAGTGCGATTGGCTCAGTGGTAGAGTAATTGACTTGGGAGCGGAAGCCCCAAGTTCAATTCCGAGGCTAGGAAAGAAATTTTCTAGTCACGGTAATCGCCACCATTCGCTGTTGGGTCAAAAATTAACAGTGCTGTGCCTAAGGTGGCGTAAGGACACAGTAACAAAGCCTACACAGAACACAACTGGTTCTCCTAACTCAGGGCAAGCTCTTAGAGCTTATGAGGGGCCTCCTTGTGGAAGACCCAGGAGGATCAGTATAATAATAAGAATAATAATAAGAATAATAATAAGTCTTTTAACATCTTTTTCGAAGATTTTTGAGAGGATCCTCTTGAATAGGTTGTTGTCTTTCTTTGGGAAATTCGGTGTCATTACTGGCTCCCAGCATGGCTATGGAATAAGTGTACAGATACGGCAATTTACGAGATGATTGCTTCAATAATCACTGCTCTTGAAAGTGGAGAACTCCCCGTTGGCTTGTTTTTCGATTTATCTAAGGCCTTTGACATGGTTGATCATGGGCTGTTGATTCATCGTTTAGAGGCTAATGGAATAAGAGACAATCAGTTGAAGCTGATTTCCAGTTACCTGACAAATCGCAGGCAGAGGGTATTGCTAACAGTAGATGGCAGGTCACATTATTCTCGGGATGATACACTTAAAATGGGGGTGCCTCAGGGAAGTATATTGGGCCCACTTCTCTTTATTATCTTTATAAATTCTCTTCCAGAGGCTTCATGTGGTGAGAATTGTAAGGCAATTATGTACGCTGATGACGCCAATTTTTTGATGAGGACATCGAACATCTCTGTTGCTCTGACTGTCTCAGGATCAGTTGTTGACAGGGTTGTGAATTGGTGTACTGGGAGCGGACTTAAGATCAATTTTCAGAAAACGGAATCTATTATTATTATTATTATTATTATTAAACTGATCCTCTAGTAGGTCTAGCATTGAGTGACCTGTGCGAAGTGAGGTAAGGTTCTTGGGCGTTATCATTGATAGGCACTTGAGATGGGACATGCACATTGAACAACTAAAAAAGAAGCTAAATTCTGTTTCATATACCCTGTTCATGTTAAGGGATAATGTCGGCTTGGATGTCCTCAAGGCTTTATATTTCTCATGTTACCAGTCTATTTTGTCTTATGGTGTTATTTTTTGGGGAAGCTCTATTCACTCTAACCAAGTTTTTGTGTGTCAAAAATGGACACTTAGAACGATCCTTCGTCTTAACTATAGGCAATCATGTCGTGGCCTTTTTAGAGAGAATAATATTCTGACTCTGTATGGTCTTTTCATGTATAAATTACTTATGTTTGTCCATAAGAATAAGCATTACTTTGAAAAATTTAAGAATACTAACAATACACGGCAAATATGTTCATACTTCTATCCTTGGTTTTTTCTGCCGCTGAATATTGTTGCCCTGTCTGGTTTAATAGTGCTCATACTCAAAAAATTGATGCACAGTTGAATTCATCTTTGCGAATCATCACTGGAACTATTCGATCTACACCTATTCATTGGTTGCCAGTTCTTTCAAACATTGTCCCGCCCCACATTCGCAGGCAGACTGCTGTGTCAAATTCTTGGAATAAATTTCATTCTTTTCCGAATTCATTTCCGATTATCTCCTACATTCCAGGCAATAAGATTCCCAGATTGAAGTCACGAAACCCTTTATGGTCCAACTGTTTTCTTAATTCGAATAAAAGTGACAAGGAAGTTTGGCGGTCTGAATGGACTTCTTGCAATTGATTCAACAAAGATTTAATTTCTGATCCTTCAAATAGAGTTCCGGGGTTTGATCTTCCAAGGAGAATATGGTCTATTCTGAATCGTCTTAGAACCGGTCATGGTCGTTGCAATATCATGCTTTTCAGGTGGAATTCAGTTGAGAGTCCTAGTTGTGAATGCGGGGAAGCAGAGGAAACCATAGATCATTTAGTTAATAATTGACGCATATATAGATTCAAAGATGGTTTTAGGGCTATTCATAATGTTTCTGAATCTTTTTTAGAATGGGTAGCGAGTTTCAAATCTATTTAATGAAATATAGAATATTCCATTTTTAATTTGTTCGTTTTCTCCCTTAGTCTTTTCCTTTTCCAGATTGGGTTTTGGGTACCTTGGAGAATCTTCTCTGCTTGTTGAAGGAAGAAGCGATAATAAAGAAAAAGATGCCCTTCAATATTTAATATTTCAGCATATTTTGTTAACAATTTCAATTTTCATAAATCACAACACTAACGGGGAGATAGGGTTTTTTTTGCTGAGCTTTTTTCCCTAAGCTCTAGTATCATATATCAAATTATATGGTACCCCGTTACACTAACCTCTGCTAACACTTTTTTCATACACATGCTTTATTGTTAGATAAAAAACAAATTGTAATGCTCAAGTTCAAAAGAATATATATATATATATCCACATTATGTAAAAGGGGGACGGAATACATGGCACTTAAGCTCTATAATACGCTTCCGAAGTTTATTCGGTTGATTTCTGGTCGTGAGTCATTCAGGAGAGAGATTCACGAATTGATTATGCAATGTGAACCCTATTCCGTCGAGGAGTTTAAAGTTTTTTGTAATGGAAGGAAATGATATATATTTTTTTTTCTTTGTTTTTGACCTATTTCAGCTTTATTTGTACAAATCTTTGTAGTTTGTATGAGTAATTTTTGAGATGAATAAATATTATTATTATTATTATTGCCAAAATTGTTTGGTAGATGGACATAATCATCCATACTGCATGTGCGCAATCCTTCGAAAGAGTATTCCTGCTTTAATTTTGCAAGATTTGATTCTTCATTCACAGGACTGAAAATTAAAAATCTAGGAGATACTGTTTACAAAATTTCCTTCACCAAGTTACCCAACATAATCTTTCTTGGTGTTTGTTGGGACACATCCTTAGCGGTTTGTGTTACTACACAAAGTGGATACTGCAAATTCTGTCATTTAAATACAACAGCACCGAATCTTTCCTCGTTATTGCTTCATCACTGTAGCTAATTTCTACTGGAGTATTCGTTCTAAATTATATGGGTTCGGAAACCTGAAAAATCTAATACTCTTGGACGACGACTAACACAATTTTTAACGGAGAACTTGGTGCAAAGTTGTCGATCTCCCTTATTCGTACAATGGTTCATGCAAAAATTAAAGTACTAAAATAAACTTTCGCCAACAATATCTGAGTTTGTAGCGTATGCGCTAGAAATAAATTAAATTTTATTATTTGACAGTTGGTGTAGTTGAGGTTAAAGTTGGTTTTGAATTCCAAAGAGCGAGAACGCAGTTCATTTCTCTCTGTCATTTTACTACGTCTTCATTGGTAGTAAATCTGAAGGTCAAACCTTCGTGCTTCCCGCCAAATGTCGATTGCACTATCTGGTAATCTGTTTTTATAGCGCCAAGGATTGAGCTCAGGCTTCATACACCGAAGGTACCGGGATCGATTCCCGTAGCCGAAATTGCACTTTTGCGTTTTTTATTCCAATCAAAGTAATAACTGTGATTAATGGTACATCTACTGAATTTAAGTCGATCTTTCAATGAAATTACGTGAATAATTTCCTATATCATTAGTCATTTTAAGAATTTCAATTCTGAATGTTTTTTATCTCATGGCACAATTGTGTGATTGAACTGATTTGTGTATTAAATGGGTCTTTACGCTACCACAGACAATGTGTGCATCACGGGAGCTATGAGAACGTGTCCAACCAGGGCACTTGAGATCATCACAGATCTCTCACCTCTGCATCTAGTGATTGAGAGGTTAGCCCATGAGGCCACCCTCAGAATATCTAAGGAAGGTACAGGAACTGAGAGGATTAAATGTCAGAGAGCCTGGACCTCTTTGACTAATTACATCCCATCAGTGAACCTTCCTAGTGATGCAATGGTCAAAAAAGTAAGCATTGAGAAGAACTTCACCACGATGCTAAGTAGAAAGGAAGAATGGGAAAGGGAGTTCACCACCCAGACTTTCAAAGAAAATACCATAAAATGGTACACAGATGGCTCAAAAACCACGACGGGAGCTGGCGCTGGGGTATATGGGACAGGCACCAAGTGCGCACTGTCGGTAGGCTCCCGTTTGAGTATCTTCCAGGCAGAATTACTCGCAATCGAAAGATGTGCAGATATTAACCTAGAATGAAAATATCAGAAATGCGACATAGCAATCCATTCGGATAGTCAATCTGCTATCAAAGCACTGAGCTCCCATGCCATCGATTCAAAGTTGATATGGGAGTGCCGAAGAAAACTAAATGAAATTGGCAAGAATAATAAGGTCTTTTTAGTCTGGGTCACTCGGGAGTCAAGGGGAACGAAGAGGCCGATACACTTGCCAGAAAGGCAGCACGAACTCCTTTTATCGGCCCAGAACCTTTCTGCGGTATAGGAAAATGCACCTACAAGAAAGAGTTTCTGGAGAAGGAGGAAACCAAAAGAGAGACACTCTGGCGGAATCTTCCAGGTTTGGTTCATTCCAAAAAGTTCCTTAGGAACTTTAAAGAAGTGAGATCCAAAAGGTATCTGGATCTCTGTAAGAATAAGTTACACCTGGTCACTGGCTTCCTCACAGGACACTGTCGCCTCAGGAAGCATTTGATGAGAATAGGTTTATCAGATACTGACGAGTGCAGATTCTGTGGGGAGGAGGAAGAAACTCCTCTTCACCTTGTTACAGAATGCCTCGCCATTGCAAGTCAGCGAAAGGAATGCTTTGGACAGGAAACTTGTAGGAGTGAAGACGTAATATCCTTGAAGCCTTCCCAGATATTGAGGTTCATTTATACTCTGGAACTGGAGGGCGAGCTGTAGATGGCGTAATGGTGAGAACAGCTCTGATGGGGGGCACAATAGATCTCAAGGTCGCGGTGCAACGTAACCCCTTATCAATAATAATAATAATAATAATACCACAGACAAAGCACTGTTTGTTTTAGACCCAACAGTGAATATTTGTATTTGAGTCGAAACTAATCGTTTGAGACCATTGTCGGTCACACAGTGGACTATTTTTTTTTGGACGCTTCTTTTTACAGTCGGATTTATGTTCTTGGAAATATAATTTTTTTTTCTGGAGCTAAGCAGCTTTGTGCGAGGGTGGGAGACCGCTCTGGCTATAAATTTGAACAAGAGCGCCGAAGCTTCTTGGCACAGTGCTTTTCCAACTTGTTTGTATAATGTGAAATTTATTCGAAGTTTTTTCTTATTGGATTTTCAAAATGTTTCAACAAATGATTTGCGAGAACTCAATACCTTTGACATTTTATTGTCTATTGATGAATAACTACTTATCCTTTCAGGACTGGATTAGAAAAAAGATCTTTTAATCCGGAAGGATCCTCAACCTGGCCTATATTCAAATGGTCACATGATGACCGCTACTTTGGTCGTATTGTAAATGACGTTTTATCTGTCTACGAAACACCTACATTCGGTTTGTTAGACAAGAAATCTATTAAGAATCCAGGAATCCGAGACTTCAGCTGGTCTCCAACAGACAACATTCTTGCTTATTGGGTATGGAAAAAACAATTTTTTGAAGCGTCAAAGTTATATCGGTCAAATAATAATCATACAATTTTGCGATTGTAGGTTGCCGAAGATAACAACGTCCCAGCCAGCGTGACCCTTTTGCAGATACCAGATCGTAATGAAATCCGTAAGAAGAATCTTTTTAATGTTGCAGACTGCAAGATACATTGGCAAAAAGCTGGTGATTATCTATGCGTCAAGGTTGATCGTTATTCTAAAGTTAAGAAGGAGAGGAATGAGACCAAATATTCTGGGATGTACTGCAATTTTGAAATATTCCACATGAGGGAGAAAGAGGTGAGTTGATTTCTTTTTATTTTTTGGTATATACAGGCTGAGTTTTTAAGTTGTAAGTTAATTTAATCTTTTTGTTTACGATTTTTCCAAATTTGATTCAGGTGCAAGATTGAATTTGAAAAAAATACGGTTTTTCTTTTCTTATTTTGACATGGTTATACCGAATCATGACTGAATTGTTCTATGATTATGACACATATATTCGTAAAATTGAAAAATTCTTAAAAGGCACTGTCTATTCGCGCCTCATACGAAGTCCATCGAGCTGAAAAATCGATTACATCGATTGTAAAATGGTGGCCCAAAGGTATGTGCCAAATTTCAGCTAATTCTGACGAATAGTTTCTGAAATATAAAATTTTTGAAAATAACAAATTTCTTATATTTTTCTAGTGGTACGATATTCACGAAATTTCACGAAAAGTTTTAATTGGATCGAATTATTATATTTTGAGTTATTGAGGAAATAACAAAAAAAATTAAAATGGCTATAACTCCGAAATCGCTTCGCCGATTATGCCGAACAACGAACTTAAATGTCCCATTTGGATGCGAACCTACCCTGAAAATTGGAAGTCGCTGTCTCTTTCCGTTCGAAAGTTATCGTGGCAATGGTCAACCATCGAGCTACTGAACTCACCCAAGGCTGCCCGCATCTCCAAGAATATAGATCTGATACTGTTATATTTTGAATGGTAGAATTGGCGATTATGAAATAGTAAAGTCTTATAGTGAAAACAATTGGAAATTGAATTGAAATCGAGTGGAATTGTCTGTTTTAATAGTGAAGAATAGTGGAATATCTTTGTTACAAATGATGCTTTAAGAACCAAATCATAAGAATTGACTGAGTAAATAGGTTTTCTCAAATAATTTAATTGAATTTCAAGATGATGCATCTTTTGTGTTATTTTATAAATAACGGGTATAAATACACCGTTATGGGTTAAGAATTAAACCAAAGTTCAGGAGTGTATTTGCACATTGTATAATCATTAAGATTAGAGGAATCTATGGTTAAAATTAATGTACAACTAGGATTTGTCCTGTGCAGCATATATGGATACAAATAGAGGGGATCGCTATATTTCAAATATAAAGTGATGAACCTGTTTGTCAGATTTGCAGCGTTTTCCATTCAATTTTGTGATATAATTTTCCCTAATATTTATTTTTTCGATATTCAAATTTTAGGTAGACAAATATATTCGCTTCACGATTCTAAAGGTATATTACGTGAGAAAAAATGAGCCAAAAACAATTGTTTTTTAACACATAAATGTATTTACTAGAGGCTGAAGAACAGTCGTTAAACTTAGATGTCAGTCAATAAAGGACTCTTATTATCATTTGCTAGATTTTTTAACGCATGGGTGTGTACTTTAGGAATTTCGTGATTGGACTATCCAGTTGTTCATTATAAAACATTTATCTTTGTTTCAGATTCCAGTAGATAGTGTGGAGAACAAAGAACCCATCCAAGCCTTTGCCTGGGAGCCAATCGGCAACAAGTTTGCTGTCATCCATGGAGAGAATCCCAACATAAATGTTTCTTTCTATGAAGTACGGGCCGGACAGGCTCCTGTCGTGCTGAAGAAATTCGAGAAACGTGCCTGCAACCATCTCTTCTGGTCCCCACGTGGCCAGTTCGTTGTTCTAGCTGGTCTAGGTGCTAACGGTGGCGGATCTTTAGAGTTCGTAGACACACACGACTTCCTGGTCATGAACACCACTGATCACTTCCAGATGTCAGATGTCGAGTGGGATCCTACCGGCAGATATGTAGTGACCGGAGTATCTCATTGGAAGACGAAAGTGGATACCGGTAAGAATTAGAGGCAATCTGTTCTCATACTCGGAAAGGCTCAAAAATTGACCCACAAAATTTAAAAAGACAGCACTCGATGGAAAGCCTTTTATATGGAATTAGACTTTCAAATTTATATTGAGTTCTCACTAATCACTTGGTGAATCATTTTGAAATATTATTAAGCTGGGTATTAAGGTTAATTCGGTACAAAAGAGGCATATTTTCTTTAATGTTTTTCTGACGACACAGTTAATATACAGTGTTTCCCAGCAACTCCGCACCAAGAGGGACTTTTCTTTTATATAAATATTCTCGAATTTTATTTTTTACAAAAAGTTGGTGCATCGAAATTGATAAAAAATTATATAAAACTCGGCCAACTGCGACTTCCGCGCACGGAAATCGCCATTTTTAAACAAAAATGTCAAATATCTCGGAAAATTCGTCTAAAAACAGTTTCATTGCGGTGTCACTCATAACTCATCACTGGATCATATGAAATCAAAAATACAAAATTATGTCATTAGTTGATAAAATACTGCAGGTATCTGAGTTTTTCGTTTTTCATTGATTTTTCAATGTTATAACAAGTGTGCAAAAAATCAAAAGGATCGGTCCAGTAGATTTTGAGCTAGAGATGTTACCAACTCTAAAGAAGCTAACTGAGAAAATCGCGTTCAAAAGATTTCCACGCTACAAAACGAATGTCTTTTTATACACTTCCACTGAATCATTTTGTTGCCTGGTTAAAAAGTAATTTTCCGACCACTCTTTAAGGGGGATTTCCTTGCGACGTCCAACGTTCGCGGCCCGCCGCGAAGTGCAGACATCGAGCACTGCTTCAGTGCTTTTCAGTGGCAATGGCCGCATGCAGCGGACGAAGCGCTCAGCCACTTTACGCTACCGCTACCTAGCACAAATCAAATGTGGTCCGTAAATAGCCTCGGCTCCATGACGTGTTGAGTTCGTAGGGTATGTGCCACCGAACGTTTTGGTAACGGTTGTCGCATTCAGCGGACGAAGCCCAAGGACACTTTCGGCTACCGCTACCTAGCACAAATTAAATTCTCTACATAAATGGAACCGCTCCACAAAGAGTTGAGTTCGTAGGGCATGTGCCACCGAACGTTTTGGTAACGGTTGCGCAACTGTTTCGTCCGCTGAATGCGACCAATGATTTCATCGGGGCGTGTCGTCTTGAAGATGCGGCGGCCCGCCCTCTACTCGCTTCCAAACGTCGCGGCAGGCCGTGAACGCAAGACGTCGCAACGAAATTGCACCTTTACACTGATCTGATCGAATTCGAATCTAGAACTTCGCTGTAAAATAAGGTTTTGAAAGGATCTCGCAGAATTTCAACGATATCGGACGGATAGTTTCTTAGATACAGAATTTTTTTCAATGATTTTTAAAAAATTTTATAGCTATACGATCCTCACAAAATATTGTAAAAATTAGCTTGTCGGCTTTCTACAACAAATTACCATGTTTGAATTGAAACGGAGTTGTATTTTTTGAGTTATTTAAAAAATATCAGCAAACTCCAAAACCGTTTGGCCGATTTTCCGCCGTATTCACAAGGAATTCAATCTCCGTTAAGTCCTAACTGAGATCCTCAGTTAAGGATAAATTTGAATCGCAACATCAGTTAGCGTATTTAACGATGGTGAAACAGGCCTGTTTGACGTTAATTTTCACGTTAACTGAGATTGCGGTTCAAATTTATCCTTAACTGAGGAACTCAGTTAGGACTTAACGGAGATTGAATGTTTAGTGAATACGGCGGTTATGCCTATTAACGAACTTAAATGTCGCATTCCGATGCGCAACCTACCCTGAAAAGTGCAAGTCGCTATCTCTTTCCGTTTTCAAGTTATCATAAGATACCTAAAATATTTAAATAATTTTTTTTAAATTTTCTAGTGATACGATCTTCACGAAATTTCATCTATATTGTTGAAAATATTGGGAATAATATTTTTTTCTACAAGCAATAACGATAACTCTCAAACGAACTGAGTTGAAATTTTCAAGGTAGATTTAAGGCATAAATATCTCAGTCAAGTTCGTTAATGGACAAAATCGACGGAGTAGTTTTCTTTTCCCAATAATTCGAAAAATTGATGTGATCAAATTGAAACTTTGTAGTTAGTTAAGTAATCATTAAAGAATACTTTGGTAGGCGAATTAATCACTGAACGTTTCCTTTCTGGATTTTCTCTCCCAAAGTCTATTATTTTGAAATTGCTTCTGCGTTAGAAACACAAGATACTGTCAACGAAAAAATAATTCTTGAGATTTTCGCTTAGTTTCTAAAAGGGTTTCAAAATAGTTGTTCTATCGTTGATGTTATTTCGTGTCTGTTTGTTAGGCAACATTGTTCTATGTATTGCTTCAGACAAATATCTTGTGTTTTTAATGCATAAGCAAAACCCAGAACCGTTTAGTGGTAGTAAGTTGAAAAATAACGATACAAAGACTTACGCAATTCATGAAAATCGTATTACTGAAAAATATAAATGAAAATTCTATCTTTCATCTATATTGAGAAAATATAATTTTATTTCCTGGTAGCCTTGGGCTTAATTGAGTCTGCAGAGTGTACTGACAATAATTTTGATAATATTTGTCATTATCTAGGTTATTGGATCTGGTCGTTCCAAGGCAAGATACTGAAGAGAGTAAATGTGGAGAAGTTCGGATTGCTCTTATGGAGACCCCGTCCACAAAGTCTCTTGAACGAAGAAAAACAGAAGGAGATTAAAAAGAGTTTGAAGCGTTATTATGCTCAGTTTGAAAGCAAGGATCGTATGAGGCAATCTAAGGCCAGCAAGGAACTCATCGAAAAACGTGCTTCCCTCATGGACAAATGGACGAGCTATAGAGAAGAACGTCTTCAGTATTACTTGGAAGGCAAAGCTCGTCGACTGGAACTCAGAAATAGTGAGTTTAGCAGGAAAGAGAAATACTTATTTAAATTAACCGATTTTTTTTTTAGATATTGATACTGATGAATTGGATGCCGATTCTGATAATGTTGAAGAAGAAGTTGTAGAATTTTTCATCAAAGAAGAAGTTACGGTATTGGAGTAAACATTCAAGACAAGTTTTTTTTCCTACCATTTGTGTCTCATAAGTAGTACGAGCGGTGGGAGTACCTTTATATCTGACTTGACAACAGACTTCAGTGTTTGTAATTTGTTTTACATTCTCTTCATATATTTATATTTTAGTTTCAATAAATAACTTCGTCTGTTCTCCAACAGATTTTTTTGATGATTTAAGAATATCCCATCCCTTTTAGAAAATATCATTTTTGCGAATTTTCAACCGAAAATGGTATTGGGCCTAGTCTTGAAAAATTGGTGGTCAAATTCAATTCTGGCCGTTTCGAATTGAATAATTCAGAAACTTAAATTTTTGGGGTATGCTATGAATTCAAATGGGATGATTAAGTTCGTGAATGATCATGATCTGCCCATTGGTTCCAGAATTATGATAATATAATATGTTTATGCAGAATATTGTCTATAAAAGAGACAAAACTAATTTTAACAAATTTCCAATATCTCTGAGAAAATCCATTTAATTTGTATATCAAGCATATTAGATGTATGTATTGTGTCGGGCGGGCGTACCTCGCCCCGCCAGCGCAACCAGTCGGTTTATTGTGGCACACCTAAATCTACACTTTACCTGCAAGCTCAAGCCTTTTGACAAGGGTCCAGATCCCTCAGTCTCAGTTTGTGGACTCCTGTTTCCTCAATCCTGATCCTGTCCCCAGCGGGGCAGTCATGCATGATGTGGTCTATAGACTCGTCCTCCAGGCATAGTCTATAGTCCTCAACCAACCCCAACTTAATTTCTGAGGACCCGTGGAAGCAACTCGCGCCGCCAATGAGTCCGCCACATAATTACCTTCTATGCCAGAGTGGCCGGGAACCCAGATGAGCTGCAGCTTACAGCGCTCTCCCATTTGGCATGTGTGGTCCGAAAGTCCTGCACAAGCAGGGACTTGCAGTTATATGAAAACAAGGCAGCTTGGCTATCCAACAGTCGCCAAACTACCCAGACTGGTGGATTCACCACCGCTCCCACTCCATGGTACAGTGACTATATTCTTATATATAGAATATACAGAATATAGTCACTGTACTCCATGGGTGGTAACGGAGCCATCTGTGAACCAGGTTTTGGTTGTAGATACGTCAGACCGCATATCTCGTTGGCCTCATGGAGGAAGAAGACATGGTGTGCTACAAACGAAGCTTATTTTCGTCCGTGCTGGCGCATGACGTCACTCTAGGAGCAAAGTAGTGCACTTTAAACGTTCCCAACGATTCAATGATGAGCCTTATCGCTCAAGTTGACGTCAGGCTGGGAGCGTATGCGGGTATACAGATGCGCAAGAACACACCATGGTTGGCCTCCAATTAGGCCTGCAGAGAACGGGGCACGTATCCGATCGTCAGGCTCATTGCGAGCCATATGCAGAAATCACGGAGGCAATTGTATTCAGCAAGGAAAGCACACTACCCTCAGAAGAAGTAGAGATAGACGAAGAGAAGATTCCGTGGAAAGAGAAGATCAAATACCTGGGGGTAATATTTGATAGAAAAATTACGTGCAAAGACCACATTGAATACATACAGCAGAAAATTGCCGTAAGGAAAATAGAACTATACCCACTAATTGCTAGAAAGTGTAAGCTCAGCATTAGTAACAAACTGCGATTGTACAAATCCTAAATCCATCATAATTCCACGCATGTGTTACTGTTCAACTGCATGGGGAGAGACAGCCAAAAGCCACATGAAGAAACTGGAAATTGCCCAGAATAGACTACTGCGACAAATAACCGATGCGCCTTGGTTCATCAGGAATAAGAACATCCGGCTAGTCCTAGGGATCAGCACGATGGAAGACCAAATACGACAAAGGAACAATAGGATCCTGGAAAACACCGAACGACACATGAACCCAACACTCAGAAATGCTCTGAACTATGACCCAGAAGACCCATCAAAGATCAAACGGCCGAAAATGGCACCAAAACCTGTCGGAGGACAATGAAGAAACCGCGACATCAAATAAAGTGAAGAAGTCCCACTATCAATTAATTAAAAAGAAATTCTCAAAGAGAGACAACATGAGTAAAAGTATGAATACTAACTCAAAACACCAACGACGCACCTGATGGGGGACAGGAGTTTTAGTGGGTACACATCTTCAGGAGAAGATGGAGTCCGTGAAGGATTTCTCCTGTTTAAAAAAAAAAAATCACGGTCACGCTCCTGATCACTAGGTGAAGAAGGACGAGGTCTAGTAGGCGTTCCATGGCTGCTGTGGGGGTGGAGCGAAAGGCTCCAGTCATCATCAAGCTACCGGTTTCTATTATTCCGCGTATGTTCTGGGGAACATCGCGTTATCATTTTGCCCAAATGTCTGTAACTTTCGATTTTTTTTACGAAAATGGTCTCAAACGATTTGGTTCTACTCCCCAATGAAGAATTCGAGGTCAAATTTTGATTCTGTCCGGCCGGCCGTCCGGCCGTTGCCACGATAACTTGAGAACGGAAAGAGCTAGCGACTTGAAATTTTCAGGGTAGGTGGCGCATCTCAATACGACGGACAAGTTCGTTAATGGGCATAATCGGCCCAGTGGTTTCCGAGTAATAATTTTGTTTTCAACCAATATAGATCTGATCGAATTGAAACTTGGTGAATAGTTGTAGAATATAAACCTAAGCACGTTTGTGAAATTTTGTGAGAATCGTATCGCTAGAAAATTATTAAAAAATTATAAAAAAATATTTTTGTTGTCACGATAACCTGAGAAGGGAAAGAGATAGCGGCTTGAAAATTTCAGGTTAGGTTGTGCATCTGAATGCGACATTTGAGTTTGTTATGAGCATAATCGGCCAAACGGTTTTAGAGTTATAGCCATCTGAAATTTTCTGAAATTTGGTGTTTTTTTGTTCCTCATTAACTCGAAAAATACTAAACCGATTGAATTCAAACATGGTTATTAGTTGTAGAATGCCAACGTGAAAAGGTTTGCAAAATTTGGTGAGGATAGCATTTGTAGAAAATTTTTGATAAATCATTGAAAATATTATTATTATTATTATTAAATTACAATAAGAGTGGAGGTAAAACCTATGCACTCAAAAAAGCCAAAACTAAAAGTATTCTGCTAGAATTGTAAAGGAAAAATAGAAACTAATTAACACCGCATTGGTCATAAGAGTTCTTGAATCCATTGGTGGATGTTGCATTCACCACTGCACCTGGGAGAGGATTCCAAACCTCAAAAATTCTGTTGGATAGAAAGTTCATTCGGCAGGAGGTTCGAAATGGTTCCTTGGCCAATTTATAAGCGTGTCCGCGAAGGTTGTTCCGATTTGGAAGGAATAACTGTCCAAAGGTCAATACCGAAGAATCCATGCATTGCTCGGAAAGCTACTATCATGTCGCCTCTGGTACGCCGGTCCTCAAAGCTGGTGTAAAAATAAAAAACAAAAAATTCTATATATCAGTAACTATTCGTTTGAAATTGCTGAAATTTTGCAAGAGCGTTCATAACCTAACTCTACTGCCGAGTTTCAAGTTTTAATACGATCGGTTAAATATTGTTGGAGATTCGAGCATTCTTGTGTTAGTTCAGTAGATGGGTGACCGTTGCCTCGATAACTTTCGAACGAAAGGAGATAGGGACTTGCAATTTTCAGGGTAGGTTGGGTATCCGAAAGGGAGAGTTGAGTTCGTTTTTTGGCATAATCGGTCTAACGGTTTCCGAGTTAATTATATCTACCTGTAATATTATTTCCTTGATAACTCAAAAAATAAATATTCGACTGAATTGAAGCTTGGTAACTACTAGTAGAAAATCAACATAAAGACGTGTTTAAAATTTTGTACCCCTAGAAAATTAAAAAAAAAATGACGAAAAAAAATTTTAAGAACCGCACCCCTAGAAATTTAAAAAAAAATCACGAAAAAAAAATTGGTTCAAGCACTGACGTGAAGTCAGAAGCTTTTGCGCGTATGTTCTATTGTCCATTCTTCTGTATTGGACACCCTTAATCGAATTTACCATGGTAAATTCGAATTAAGAGTGGACCACTGAAAAATATTCAGATATGTTCATGGCTATTTTTTTCTTCTTTACTTATATATGACGTTTCCTTATATTCACAGATTAATCTGTGTTTTAATATAGCAGGTAAGAAAAATAATATTTTTTCTGTGACGGGAAAAAAATTTGACATTTCATCTCTGTTGACAGGTAACAAAATATAACTTTTCACGAAATTACTTTTTTCCCCGGGAAAAAAGTGAATACTTTTTTCCCGGATATATATACATATAGATAATGGAAGATATTTGCTACTTGCGCTGCTTCTATCAACTCCGGTGGAGTCAGAGAAAACTCAGAATCAAGCATTTTTAACTTTATGGTATTCAAAATAACTACTAAACAATTACTGAGTTCGCAATTTTTGAATCAAATCACAAAATTAAATTGACAGATATTTGATTACACTGAAGATTTCCTTAGCAACGCAGGTCTGATAGCTTACTAGTTTTAAAATTCAAATTTCATATGTTCTTTCACTATACAAGGTAGAAACAGACTATGCCCACGTACGCCACGTACGCGACGCAACGTGGGAAAGCTAGCGTGCACACTTGACCCACGTACGCAACGCATACTGACATCAGTCGTTTTCATTTGTCAGTAGTACGATGTTTTCTGATTCAGATAGTGAATTTGAGGAAGATTCATTGAGTTTGTTGTTTGTACATGAATATGTCCGTGCCTCAAGAAAAAAAAAAGAATTAAGAAGAGAAGATGTTGGATACACAATATAAATAAAGACAGAGAGAAAAATGGAGAATATCATACATTGATGCGGAGACTAGAATCTGACGAAGACCGATTTTTTATGTACTTCCGCATGTCTAAAGTACAGTTTGAGGAGATTCATGGTATGATCGAATCCGATATACAAAAAGAGAATACACATCTTCGGAAGCCGATAAGTAGCAGAGAAAGAGTAGCGGTTTGTCTAAGGTAAGTATAAATTATCATTTTGCGCGTATGTTCTGGGAAAATCGCGTTATAGTTTTGCCCAAGTGGTGTTAATATATCTGATGCGTACTAGGAGCTTGGTTATCACTTCGTGAATATTCAGAAATGGCTCACCCATTTGTAAAATTCTTAGGTTGGCCGTCTTTGAGCCTCCGCAAACTATACAGGGTGTTTGTGAATAAGTGCGACAAACTTTAAGGGGGAATTCTGTGATGAAAATTAAGGTGGGTATTTGGTATAAAATTTTTTGAAAAACCTCCCCCGGAAAATTTACTCCCCTCCGAAGATTAACAAAAGAAATTGTCCCTCTTTTTTATTTTCCCTGTATATTAGAAATCTTCAAGAAAGGTAATAGAATGGGTGATGAGGAAAATAAAGCAAAACTTGTAAAACATACGTTTATATAACTATAAACAAATTATTTAGGTTAGGGAAATTCCACCTCGGTGCTTTTTGAAAATGCATTGCATTTTTTCTCGTAAATGCTTGAGTTTTAGAAAAAGCTTGTAGGGACAAAAAAGTTAATAAATGAATTGGACTTCTCAGCCATGTTTTTCAAAAGGGAAAATTTGTTAAACAAAAAGATGTATGAAAAAATATCTCAGAGGTTGACTATTTCAACCCCTTCTAAGCATATTGCATGGTTGAAAAAATTCCAAAATGTGTAGTTTTATTGACAAATAATATTTACCAAGTTTCGTATCTTTAGATTAATATACAGTGAAAATAAAAAAGAGGAACAATTTTTTTTTGTTAATCTTCGGAGGGGTTTAACTTTTACGGTGGGAGGTTTTTCAAAAAATTTTATACCAAATACCCACCTTAGTTTTCATCACAGAATCGCCCCTTAAAGTTTGTCGCACTTATTCACAAACACCCTGTATATGTTCGGCAGTTTACTTTTTCGATCCACAGAGCCTGAATGTTTCGTCTGCTCATGAAATATATTATAAACAATAAATATAGAAATTGTTTAGGAAAATTTTATTCAAAATGTATATTTTCGTAATAAAGTTGAATATTTTTTACAAGATTAATATCATCGGAAATTTGAGTCTTAGGCATTTCAACTAAATATGATGGGGAAGAATATGATGGGTAGGCTTGTGAAAAATTTCCAGAAGAAGAATTTATATTTTCTTGGTTTCGGCTGATTATCTGATCCTCGGTAGTAACTGGTGCTCTCAATATATTTCGTTGCAACTGTGCTTGTTTGAGCTCTGCTTCACTTACAGCTTTAAGCAAATTCATTTTAATTGGAATTTGAACCTGCTTTGAGAGCTTCTTTACCGTTTTACTCATACTTAAGAAGAATATGTGTCTAAATCGTCCATTTCCTGTTTTTTACTTCTTCTTGCGTGCGAGTTTTTCATCATTTCCACCAGATCGGCCAAGTTATTGTCCCTACTAGAACTGGCCTTTCTTTTGATTGATTGATTGATTGATTGATTGGATGTGGGAGTGTTGGTGTGGGATGGAGTGCTATCAGAGGACAATAAATGGATTTCTTCGAGGGGAACGGTGTCTGGAGAAGGAAGAGGGGAATTAGCATCAGAAACAGCAGCTCCCAGGTTTCCGGTAGTGCGACGGCCTTCTAAATATGGCTTCAAAATCGTTCGAATTTTATTCAAAATGTATATTTTCGTAATAAAGTTGAATATTTTTTACCAGATTAGTATCATCGGAAATTTGAGTCTTAGGCATTTCAACTAAATATGATGGGGAAGAATATGATGTGTAGGCTTGTGAGAAATTTTCAGAAGAAGAATTTATATTTTCTTGGTTTTGGCTGATTATCTGATCCTCGATAGTAACTGGTGCTCTCAATATATTCCGTTGCAACTCTGCTTGTTTGAGCTCTGCAGCACTTACAGCTTTGAGCAAATTCATTTTAATCGGAATTTGATCTTGCTTTGAGAGCTTCTTCACCGTTTTACTCATACTTAAGAAGAATGTGTCTAAATCGTCCATTTCCTGTTTTTTACTTCTTCTTGCGTGCGAGTTTTTCATCATTTCCACCAGATCGGCCAAGTTATTGTCCCTACTAGAACTGGCCTTTCTTTTGATTGATTGATTGATTGATTGATTGGATGTGGGAGTGTTGGTGTGGGATGGAGTGCTATCAGAGGACAATAAATGGATTTCTTCGAGGGGAACGGTGTCTGGAGAAGGAAGAGGGGAATTAGCATCAGAAACAGCAGCTCCCAGGTTTCCGGTAGTGCGACGGCCATCTAAATATGGCTTCAAAAACGACATCCGTTCCTCGTACCGCCAAGGCGCAATAATTTTCCCTGCTTGTCCACTTTTTTTCTTGCGTCGTTTCATGGCATTGTTGAAGCAATTTCGCAACTTAGCCCAATTTTCTCTACAAATTTCAACTGCAACAATAATAATAAAAATTCTTAAAAAGTCAGTAGCTTTTGCGCACATGTACCATTGTCTATACGAGCCTCTTACAAAGTCGATAATGCTGAAATTATAGTGACTGTAGGCCTAAGTTTTGGTTCGTAGTAAGGACAGTAGGTACCGAATGGGTTCCAAATAGTGGAACAAACGCAGCGTATGAAAGGTTTCACCCAGGTCCAATTACAATAAACGACTGTGTGACTACTTTGAACGGTTCTTGGACCGTCTCAATTGCAAACCAAAAGAAGCCCTATATTCCCATATGGAAATATTCACTGTGTTATTTACTATTCACACAGCATCATCTAGCCCTAAACATACCTAATTTTTAAAAATTTGTATTATTTATTTTACAGATTCCTAGCTACGGGTAATTCATTTCGGAGCATTGGATTCAGTTATCGCATGGGTTTTTCTACTATACGTATAATTGTGCAGGAGGTTTGTGAAACGATTTGGAAACATCTTGGACCTATCGTGATGCCGCAACCCACAGCGGAAATGTGGAAACGAATAGCAAATGATTTCACCCGCTTTTGGAATTTTCCAAACTGCATAGGAGCTCTAGATGGTAAACACGTGAACATAAAATGTCCAATTAAAGGCGGCTCAGATTATTGGAACTACAAAGGTCAAAATTCCATAGTTCTTCTTGCTTTGGTAGATGCCCATTACAAATTTGTAGTGATAGACGTGGGCTCCTACGGAAGAAATAGTGACGGGGGAATTTTCGAAAAATCAACACTGGGTAAACTATTGGATCAAAAGAAATTGAACATACCAGAAGATCGACCTCTAATGCCAGGATCAGAACCATTGCCGTATATTATAGTCGGCGATGAAGCATTTCCCCTTAAACAATATTTACTGAGACCTTACAGCAAAAATGCTTTGCTCAATAATGAATCGAATAAAATTTTCAATTATCGATTGTCTAGGGCCAGAAGAATCGTGGAAAACGCATTTGGGATATTGAGAGCAAGGTGGCGGGTATTTCAAGGGCCTGTTCAGGTACAACCAGAAATGGTGGACAAAATAGTTCTAGCAGCATGCTGCCTCCATAACTATTTGGGCACCACTTTTGAGCAGCAGGATGAAAGAGGAACAGAACCTACACCACAACAATCATTCCATAAATTGGATGGTCTTAGAAGGAATCACACGAAATATGCATATAATATCAGAGAAAAATTCAAACAATATTTCATCTCAAGCGAGGGTTCAGTGCCATGGCAATTAAATTTGGTGAGAAGAGGATTACAAAATCCACCACCCAACGAAAATGATTAGTTCATGGATTATTTCTACCTACTATAAAAATAAAATGTATTAATAAATAAATGAAATGTTTTTTTATTAACATTATGTGTATGACTTATGAAACATCAACTAGTACATAAGAAGCAAGTATGTACCTAATGACTTTAGAGAGACTACAACTCTGACTACAAATAAATACTCATGTCATTTCGAGTTAAAAGACAACAGGCTAAATTCGCATCATTTATTTTGGTGATTTGCTAAAAAAGTAACGAATGCATTTTGATAAACTTTTACCAATCGTTAATATCATAAATAAATAAGCAAACAAAAAAGGAATATGAAAATCCAATAGGTAATTGAGAAATACGTGCAAATATATCATACACAAGTATAGGTACCACCTACCTACCTACGTTATGAAAATGTAATACAATCATATTTATATAGAAGGACTATTAGATCTATATAAATATATACGGGTCGTATTTTAACTCCTTTTTTTAGAGTGAATTATACAGAAATACCCCACATATTCATTTATTCAGTATTAAACGTACCTACCTATACTGTGTATATATACTTACATAACCTACCCAATTCGAATTCATACAGTACGAATTTAGTAGCATGTATAGGTAGTTGCTACAGAAATACCCACACATATTCAATTATTCAGTATAAAACGTGCCAATATGGTAGCCAATTGCTTTACAGTACAAATATGTTTTAGAAAATTATAGTATCAGGTAAGTACTTGCCAGGTTTGCCAATTTTCTGTGCTATTTCTTCCCATGCCGCATTTCTCAATGTAGCATCGCGATATTCCGCGGATTTAATATTGTAAATCACCTCGTAATTCTTAATTAAATCGATGAATTGTTCGTCTGCCATCTTTACAAAATCTAACCGACGCGCTTCGAATGTATATTTCTATAGAAACGCACTAATCTACGCCACCTCGGCATCTACAATTCCCGTACACCGATTGTTTTACAGTACGAATATGTTTTAGAAAATTATAGTATCAGGTAGGTAGGTATACTTACCAGGTTTGCCAATTTTCTGTGCTATTTCTTCCCATGCCGCATTTCTCAATGTAGCATCGCGATATTCCGCGGATTTAATATTGTAAATTACCTCGTAATTCATAATTAAATCGATGAATTGTTCGTCTGCCATCTTTACAAAATCTAACTGACGCGTTTCGAATGTATATTTCTATAGAAACGCACTTTATTACGCCACCTTGGCATCTACGATCCCCTACACCTTCCCCCGTCGATCTGGATCGGCGGATATCGCGTTGCGTAGGCCGCGTGGGATAGCGTTGCGTATGATAGCGTCGGTGTAGTGTGTTTCTTGACAAATAAATTCAAGGGTCCAGATATCGCGTGGCGTCGCGTACGTGGCGTACGTGGGCATAGTCTGTTCCTACCTTAAATCGTCGTTTTTCCTGTCACAGAAAAAAATAGTGTATTATACACGGGAAAAATATTAGATTTCAGCTCTCGGTTTTTTGTCTCCCTCCGCTTCGCGTCGGGAGACAACATAACCTCGAGCTGAAATCTAATACTTTTTTCCCTTGTATAATAAATAACTATTATCATACGTAAAAGCACAAGAGCTTTTTTTTTATCGGATAAACTTTTATTTTTTACGAAAACTAGATTGCTTAGAAATTTAACGAGAACAAACGAACTGATAAAAACTCGACAGCGAAGCTGGAGAGTTTTTATAAGTTTCGTTTGTTCGAGTTTAAATTGCTTGAAAGCAATCTAGTTTGAGTTTACAAAATAGAAGTTTATCCGATCTTAAAAAAATGCTCGAGTGATTTTTAGCTAGATAAATTCACGAATCGAGATAATAAGCGCTTGACAGCATACAATTTTATGGTAGCCATATTGTTATGTTGCTAGGAAACGAGCCAGTACGGCTTGATTTCGAGCTGGAGAGTGTTTTATCGCTGTAAAAAACGATGCAGCTTTTTTATCGATGTCAAAGTGATATAAATGCGATGCTCAAATAGACATTTTATTGTAGGAGTGAATTTATCAATAATACTGTAAGATTTTTATCCTTGTCTAGGGGATAATGATTCTACATTTACACTCTTGGATTAAATAGAACACTGTATGCTAATGTACAGGCTTATTAACAAAACTCTACAAACTCCAACTTCGCCGTCGTAATCAATTATATACATAAAATATATCGTCGATTATTGAGGTTCCTAACAGTATCGATGCTATACTTGTATGTTGCACGTCTCTACCGTCTAACAGTCTTTTTTTACCACATCTATTAGGCTTTACGATACTCGCATCATGTACAAAGAAGGAAAATCAACTCTCTTAACGATTCTACTGTCAAACCCGCTAGGCTGCACCTCTTTGCCCTTCTTGCAATTCGATCACCGGTCAACCCTTGGCACGTTCCTCTCCCTGAACTAGAGCTGTACTATTATATTAGTGTTCTGTGCTACCAAAGTAGTAACTGCTGATTGGTAGATCCCATGAAAACGATCCCAGGAGTGTAGTACTGACCAATTAAGAACTTGCCCGCCCACGAAGTTACTTCCAAATGTACGAGACACACCTAATATGAATGTGGTATTAGAGACTTCCTGTTCAGAGAAAAGTATTCTGCGACTCTAGACGGCTTAATTGGATTCAAGGCGCCTCCAGGGTTAATATTCAATGTCATGGGGATGTTTTAGATTTTCTTCAGACAGGGATATAATCTAGAAATAGGTACGTCTGAATTATATCGGTACGAACAATACCTTTTCTTGACAGATATTTTTGCGCGCGTGTTCCAAACGGAACAGTCAGATATCATTTTGCCACGATGTATGTATTTTTAGAATTTTTTGCCGAAAATGGTCTCAAACGTTTGAGTTCGACACGGATGAATAATCTGGGGTCAAATTCAATTCTGCCCGTGCGGATGGCCTTACCGGCCGGCCCTAAGCACGATTACTCTCAACCGAAATGAGTTGAGAGTTAAAATTTTCGGTGTAGTTTTGGAGCGTAAATATCTCGGTTAAGTTCATTAATTGGCGAAATCCAGCCAGGAATTTCCGAGTTATGGTTATTTTTAGTTAAAATATTTTAATGATTATTTCCGGAACCGATCACTGAATCTATCTGTAATTCAGCATCACATTGTAGATTTATGACCTTTATAGGCATTCGAAGTATTGTATTGAACGGATGGCTATAAAGTGGTAAAATAAATTAAAATTTGAAATTTTTTTTCGTTACTCTGAAACCACCAACTGATTTTGCCCAATAACTTAATCGAGATATTTATCTCCCACACCTACTCTGAAAATCCATTTTCATCCAAAAATTCGAAAATTATAGAAATTTGGACGAATTGATAAGCAATCTGTTCCGAGGAACAAGAGCGCCAAAAAATTACTGAATTTTTGGGTGGTTTGAATTTTTTCCGTGAAAATTAGTTACATTTTTGCTAGCCCTATCTCTTTCCGTTCAAAAGTTATCGAGGCAACGGTCACCCATCCAGCTACTGAATTCACCCAAGACTGCTCGGATCTCCAACAATATAGGTCCGATCGTGTTCAAACTTGGAACTTGGCTGTAGAGTTTGGTCATGGCGGACTAATATAATTTCTGATATATATATATATGAATTTTTTTCAATGATTTTTTTAAAATTTTCGGGAGATACGATCCTCATGGAATTTTGCAAGTATTTTGGCATCGGCATTCTACAACTAATAACCATGTTTGAATTGGATCGGTTTCGAAGTTTTGAGTTATTGAGGAAATAAGAACCAAATTTCAGATGGGTATAACTCCAAAACGATTTGACCGATTATGCCTATATTAACAAAGTCAAATGTCGCATTCAGAAGCACAACCCCAAAAATTGCAAGTCGCTATCTCTTTCCGTTTTTAAGGTTATCCTGACCGACCAAGTTTCAATTCGATCGGATTTGTATTGGTTGAAAAGAGAATTATTACTCGGAAACCACATTGGACCGATTATGCCCATTAACGTCGGCTGGACGGACACAATCAAATTTGACCTCGAATTCTTCATCAGTGAGTCGAACCCAACCCAACTATTACTCGGAAACCATTGGGACGATTATGCCCATTAACGAACTTGTCCGTCGTATTGGGATGCGCCTGCACTTACCCTGAAAATCAAATCGCTATCTCTTTCCGTTCTCAAGTTATCGTGGCAACGGACGACTGGACAGAATCAAATTTGACCTCGAATTCTTCATCAGGGAGTCGAATCCAATCGTTTGAGACCATTTTCAGAAAAAAAATCGAAAATTACATCAAACATATATTTGGGCAAAATGATAACGCGATATATGTTCCCAGAACATCGCTTAAGAAACAAGAAATATTTCTTGAAAAACTTTATATTTCAGAAACTATTAGTCAGATTTCGAAGTAGAAATTCTGCACAAAACTTCGAGCCGAATTTTATTTTCACAATATTTTCAAATATACAGATCGCATCGAATTAAAAACCATAGTCAGTGCTTTTGAAGAATTTTTAATCCATATAGGTAATTGTTATTCTCTAATTTAAGCAAAATATCATATCCTCCCATTATCTGACAGGAAACAACCAACGTTAAATGAGTTGAAAATTACAGGTTAGGTTCGGGGAATAAACATCTCGGTCGAGTTTTTTAATTGGCCAAATCCGCCAGGTAGTTTCGGAGTTATAGCCATCTGAAATATGGCAATAACTCGAAAAATACTGCAGTGGGACTCTGTAACAACAAAGCAAAAGCATAAGCGGATGTAGCCGATTGCTATATACAGTTTTGTACTCCCTATCACGATTCGGATTAGATCGGTCGCACCGAACATGTATTCGGAAGCAAAGCAAAAGCGTCAGGGTTTCGGCGCTATGCTTTCGCTTTGGAATGCAAGTTACAGAGTCCCACTGCTGGTCTGATCGAAACGTATAACTTTTGGTAGTAAGAATAGCGTTAATAATGGTCGCATTCAGCGGGCGAAGCGCTCAGCCACTTTACGCTACCGCTACCTAGCACAAATCAAATGTGCTCCATAAATAGCCTCCACTCCACAACGTGTTGAGTTCGTAGGGCATGTGCCACCGAACGTTTTGGTAACGGTTGCACAACTGTTTCGTCCGCTGAATGCGACCATTGTTTCCACGTTGAAAGGTCTGTATCGCCGCCCTAGGGCCAATTTATAAATAACTATATTTGGAAGATCTATATTAACTTACATTCGGATTTGAAGAATAAGCGTAAGCGTTTGCGTTTCTAACGGGAGTCCCAAAACCTATTTTTTTTTATTTCGACCTACGGTAAAACCAATAACCAGACTGTATTGATAGCCAGATTTCTCAAACAAAATTGCAAAAATATAAAATTTCACTTGCGTGTTCATGTTGGTTAATTTGCATGAGTTGAATGATTATTCCCATCAGGTAACACAGACCTCGCATAGAGGTCTTTGAGAGGTTACAATGTGGATGAAATGCGAGATTCCATTGTGAGATCCTTAAGATATCACAATTGTAACGAGAAAAGGAAATTCCTTTTGCGGAGTACCTCAGGGTATCACACATATAAACAGAAGAAGACATTCATATTGCGAGCTACCAAAGATATCACACAGATATCCATTCCTATTGCGAGCTCCTTAAGTCATCGCAAGTACAACGAGAATAAGAAATTCCTATTGCGGAGTTACTCAGGATATCACACATATAAACAGAAGAAGACATTCATATTGCGAGCTACCAAAGATATCACACAGATATCCATTCTTATTGCGAGCTCCTTAAGTCATCGCAAGTACAACGAGAATAAGAAATTCCTATTGCAGAGTCACTGAAGACATCACACATGTAACAAGAATAAGACATTCCTGTTGCGAGCTCCTAAAGATATCCCAGAGATAACCAGAATAATACATTGCTATTGCGAGCTCCTCAAGTCATCGCAAGTATTACGAGAATGATAAATTCCTATTGCGAAGATCCACAAGATATCACACATGTAGCCAGAATAAGACATTCCTATTGCGAGCTCCTAAAGATATCACACAGATAACCAGAATAAGATAGTCCTATTGCGTGCTCCTCAAGATATAACGCAGATAACTAGAATAAGACATTCCTCTTGCGAGCTCCTCAATATATCACACAGATAACCAGAATAAGACATTCCAATTGCGAGCTCCTCAATATATCACACAGATAACCAGAATAAGATATTCCCATTGCGAGCTCCTCAAGTCGTCGCAAGTGCAACGAGAATAAGAAATTCCTATTGTGGAGTTCCTCAAGATATTGAATATGTAACCAGAATAACACATTCCTATTGCGAGCTCCTCAAGATATCGCAAATTCAACAAGAATAGGAAATTAGGTGGCGTGTTGCAGGGATCTATTCCATCCCTACTCACTTCTCGTTTCCACCAGTAGATGGCGCAATCGTCTACTATGTACCCGGAAGAACAACCCCACCGTTAATAACGCGACTGGAATATCGATCTACGCATTGAAGTGAAGTATTCGGCGCCACACATGTACTGTACATTTGGAGGATATATAGATTATAGATCCATATCGCAGCCTTCTTCTCTCAGTACTGCCCCGGTTGAGCAGTCTGAGAACTTCCCCATGTGATATATCTGAGATGTTACTTGGCTCATCCCCCTGTGGCGGACATTTGGAGGTGATAGGGAGCTGTTGGTGACCTCCCTGTGATATCGCAACTATCCTCCCTAAATATTGCCCAGGCCCAGGGTGAGCAGTTTGAGAACTTCAACATGTGATATCTCTGTTGCGGTCATTTGGAGTTGATAGAGGCCTGGGCGACCTCCCAGTGATGTCGCAGCGAACCTCTCAAAATATTCCCCAGATTGAGCAGTTTGAGAACTTCCCCATGTGATATCTCTGAGATGTTACTGGGCTTATCCCCTGCGGAGGACATTTGGAGGTGATAGGGAGCTGTTGGTGACCTCCCTGAGATATCGCAACTATCCTCTCTAAATATTGCCCAGGCCCAGGGTGAGCAGTTTGAGAACTTCAACATGTGATATCTCTGTTGCGGTCATTTGGAGTTGATAGAGGCCTGGGCGACCTCCCAGTGATGTCGCAGCGAACCTCTCAAAATATTCCCCAGGTTGAGCAGTTTGAGAACTTCCCCATGTGATATCTCTGAGATGTTACTGGGCTTATCCCCTGCGGAGGACATTTGGAGGTGACAGGGAGCTCTTGGTGGCCTCCCTGCGATATCACAACCATCCTCTCAAAATATTGCCCAGGATGACCAGTTTGAGAACTTCCCCATATGATATCACATGTGCGGTTGGCTCAGTGGTAGAGTAATTGACTTGGGAGCGGAAGCCCCAAGTTCAATTCCGAGGCTAGGAAAGAAATTTTCTAGTCACGGTAATCGCCACCATTCGCTGTTGGGTCATCAATTATCAGTGCTGTGCCTAAGATGGCGTAAGGACACAGTAACAAAGCCTACACAGAACACAACTGGTTCTCCTAACTCAGGTCAAGCTCTTAGAGCTTATGAGGGGTCTCCTTGTGGAAGACCCAGGAGGATCAGTTTAATAATAATAATAATAATAATAATATCTCTGAGATGTTACTGGGCTCATCCCCTGTGTCGGACATTTGGAGGTGATAGGGAGCTCTGGGCGACCTCCTAGCGAACCTCTCAAAATATTCCCCAGGTTGAGCAGTTTGAGAACTACCCCATGTGATATCTCTGAGATGTTACTGGGCTCATCCTCTATGGCGGACATTTGGTGGTGGTAGGGAGCTCTTGGTGGCTTCCCAGTGATATCGCAAAAGGCGTCACAATATCCCGGAAAGAGCTCACCGAGATATCTCTGGGAGGTTCCTGTGTTACCTGGGTTGTTTCAAGCTCAGTGAACAGATCGAGCCGGAAATCTATCCAGAGGGTAGTGAATGGTGTATTCACTGTCGGGTCAAAAATTAACAGTGCTTTGTCTAGGCTGGCGTAAGGATGGAGCAACAAAGTTGACAAAGAACGCATCTGACTCTCCTGAGTTGCATAAGCTCCTAGGAACCTCTGTAAGATCTCCTTGGGGAAGACTTAGGAGGGGTAGTATAGTCTCAATCATGTATGTAGAACGCGGGCAAATGCAGTTATTTGACTTCGCTATGAAATAAAAAGTCTGAAAAAGCATTGAGGTTGGGTCAATCTGCTTTGGAGCGCGTGCCATAGACATGATATGATTATACTGACCCTCCTAAGTATTCCCCAAGGAGATCCTTCAGAAGTTCCTAGGAGCTTGTGCGACTAATCCTTACGCCAGCTTAGACACAGCACTGTTAATTTTTGACTCGACAGTGAATGGCGTCCACTACCCTCTGGATAGATTTCCATCTCGCTCTATCCACTGAGCTTGAAACAATCATCATTCAAACAGAAATCACCCTGTCTATACAGCGTCATTCAAATAAATTAGCCTATTAGACGTTTATCGGCTTAAAGAAACACTGGAGTTTTGAATTTGGCACACAGTCGTTGTTCGATACGGGCTATTCTTCTAGAATCACTTCTAGAATACTTAATCATTTAGTCAATCAGAAGATTTATATAATTTAGAATTGCCAGAATGAATTTTCAACTTTGAAATATTTCTAACTCAAATATCTTGATTTTTTGTAATATCACACCATTTTTGGCGTCTTGTTCCTCGGAACAGACAGTGCTTCAATTTGCCCGAATGTATGTAATTTCCGAATTTTTGGCTTAAAATGGTCTTAAACGATTTGGTCGACCCGGATGAATAATCCGGGGTCAAATTCAATTCTGTCCGAACGGACGGCCGTACCGGCTGGCCCTAAGAACGATAACTCTCGAACGAAATGAGATAGAGAGTTGAAATTTTCGGGATAGTTTTAGAGCGTAAATATCTCGGTTGAGTAAAGGTTGGTTTATGCTGGCTGGTAACTTTAACTTAATCCTATTGTATATACATATACAGGGTGAGTCTTTGACTACTGCATTAATTTTAACCGAAGATTCCTCTCATCAAATGAAACACTTTTTTCATTTACCATTTTTCCAGATTCGGCTCAGGTAAAAAGTTACAAGCGTTTAAAGATTTCACAGTGTGCTAGTACACTCCCGCATATAAATTATCTATGACATTGTTGGCGGACGAGAATAAGGCATGGTAACGTGGTTTACAGCTTGATTCAGGATTCCAACGCTCAGGGATGGATCCATAAAAGTAGTGAAATTTCTGGAGTTTTCCATTTTAAAACATTCAATGAAGAATATCTCGAAAACGGTGCGTTTAAGGAGAAATGATGAAGAATAATATAATGTTCTAAACCGATGGAATGTTCTTGAACTGACTCAAGAAAAACTTTATATGCTTTCTTTATGCTAATTTCGTGTAGTTTTATGAATCCACGAGTCCATAACTAGAAAACAAGTAGAAGTAGAAAATAACTAATATTTGGAAAATATGTATCATAGTTATAGGACACTTTACGCCAACATTTATTTTATTCGAAAAAAGGATGTCAAAGCTACAAAATAAAAGCTGATTTTTTTTCAACATTTCAACAGCCTGTATCTTTTTACCTGAGCTGAATTTGGAAAAATGTTAAATGAAAAAAGTGTTTCATTTGATGAGAGGAATCTTTGGTTAAAATTAATGCAGTGGTCAAAGACTCACCCTGTATATATATAATATATATAGACATAGATTTTTAGTGTTATGGCTTATAATCAGACTAAAGAATCCGTTAACTTACTAATTATTATTATTATTAATAAGTAAACGGATTCTTTAGTCTCAGCATAAACAATATTCCTAGAAATCTGTTTCAATTTTTAAGTTAAGAGTTAAGTGAAATTTACCAGCCAGCATAAACCAGCCTTTAGTTAATGGGCGAAATCCACTGATCAAGAATCCGTAGTCAAAATCGATTCTAGCCGGTCGGGCCGGCCGTCAACACGATAACTCTCGAACGGAATGAGCCAGGCAGTAGAAATTTTCCGAGTAGGTTTGGGAGATAAATATTTCAGACGAGTTCGTTATTGGGCAAAATCGGCCAGATGGTTTCGGAGTAACGAAAACATTTTTTTTTTACTTTATAAATTGAAAAAGATGCTGTTTTATCATAAGAATCCATTGATATCATTTTAAACTCTAACAAGTTAATACTTTCGGAGGTTTTTCAAAAAATCGCAGTTCTATGATTTCACAGAATGCTGTAGTCGAAGATGAAAGTCCATATTTGTATCTAATACCTATGAATTTCATGATCTATGTTCATAAATGTCATATTGAAAATACATGTCATATTCATTTCTAGTTGTTCTAGAAAACAAAGTATGATTGAATGCAAAATGACCAATGAAACCGCACCCATCGTAGAATTATAATACCCTTGGATAATCCATATGATGATGGGAATATTATACTATGGTAAATTAATCAAATTGGCTTCAGAATGTCTCCAGTAAAAACAAAACTGGAATATTGGCTATGTTTCAATTGATATAATATAATTTTCAGAGTAGATTTGAGGAATGAATATCTTAGATAAGTTCGTTATTGGATGGAATCGATCTGGTGGTTTCGGATTAATAATTTTTGGCACGCTTGTTTTCTAAATGACACTTTTTTGAATTTAATTTCTTTTATGATGCAGTTCTATCATGAGAATCCATTGATATCATTCCCAACTCTGAGAAACCAATACTTTTGGATAATATATGATTTGTTAAAGTTTGAACAAGAGCGCCAAAGCTCCTTTCCACAGGGCTTTCCCACTTTTTTCTCTACGGTTCCATGTGGCTATCATCAAGAAAACAGAGTTTTATTGAAATTACTATATTAATTTGGGTTATTGAAGTTCTTAATGTAACAACATCTTTCAATATCCAAAACACATGCTCGTGTGAATAGCGAAAACGACCATTATTCATTTTGACATGTGAAAATTGGAGTCAAGAACACACAGATTTATAGATATTTACCTTAGTTGCAGTGGCAATGGAGATTCATAGCGGGCTAAACCGAGTTAATCTAGGAACTTTAGATAAAACTATGTTTTCCTGAAAACGGTTGTTGATAGCCATTTGGTACAAGTAAAGTAAATTTTCTTTCGATTGGTTCAAAGAAAATGGGAGTATGCTAAAAAAATTGTTCAAGCACTGACGTGAAGTCAGGAGCTTTTGCACAAATGTTCGATAGTCCACTCTCCTGTATTGGACACTCTTAATCGAATTTACCATGGTAAATTCGATTAAGAGTGTACCTACCAATACAGGACAATGGACAATAGAACACGCTCAAAAGCTTCTGGATTCACGTCAGTGCTTGAATAAATTTTTTAGCATACTCCCATTTTCTTTGAACGTAAATCGAAAGAAAATTTACTTACTTATACCAAATGACCAAAGGGCTATCAACAACCGACAATAGAACATACGCGCAAAAGCTCCAGTCTTCACGTCAGTGCTTGAAAATTTGTTTTTTTCGTAATTTTTTTGAAATTTTCTAGGGGTACGGTTCTCACAAACAATACACGTCTTCATGTCGATATTCTACAACTAGTCACCAAGCTTCAATTCGATCGAGTCTATATTTTTTGAGTTCTCGAGGAAATAATTTTCCAGGTGGGTATAACTCCGAAACCGCTGGACCTACCGAAATTGCATGTCCCTATATCCTTTCGTTCGAAAGTTATCGAGGCAACGGTCACCCATTCATCTACTGAACTCACAAAAGGCTGCTCGAATTTTTTAATTTTTTTAAAAATTTTCTACTAATACGATCCTCACGAAATTTTGCAAGAATTTTCGCGTTGGCATTCTACAACTAATAACCATGCATGAATTGGATAGGTTCCGTATTTTTCGAGTTATTGGGAAAAAAAAACAGATTTCAGATGGGTATAACTCCGAAACCGTTCGGCCCGATTATGCCTATAAACAAACTCAAATATCGCATTCAGATGCACAACCTAAGCTGAAAATTTCAAGTCAGTTTTCGACTTACCATCGAAAACAATTAATTTTGTGGAAACTACTGAACACTGAATATCGAAGTAAGGTTTTTTTGAAAGCTTTGATGAAGATCATTTCCAAAAAAAACATTCAGAAAAATAAGGAATATCCTGATACATAAAGAGTCTGAAGCGGCATCAATTGTTTTTCCCATTAAATTTTTGTGAAACAATTGCGTATTTCTCGAAAAAAATATAATTAACTTTGCGTACAAATAAGTGAAAAAACTTCCTGGGTTGATGAACTTTCCTAAAAGGTTCATATGTAATGAATTTTCCCACAAGATCAAAAAATATAGCCGAAAATCCGAGCAATTATCAGACTCTTTCGATATACATGGTTATCCCCCTTATCTTCACCTTCACTTGTGATTATTAGTTGCTGGTTACGAGTTGGACTAGTACGAATAAAAAAAAATTCACTGCAATTCTCGAATTAAATGAAAAATTGAAATAATCCTCCATTAACTGAGAGTAACTCTTAAGAATTTTAATTTGGGGATAATCGGTTTCAAAAAGAAAACATGCTCATATTTCATTTTGTTATGGGTTGAGTCCCTGGAATAAAATACGCCTCATTGGAGCGTGTTTGGTACGGCTTTCTTTCGGCAACTTGAAGTCGAAATCCACTATTCTCTTTTGATGTGGCGATGGACTTACAATCGTATTTTTTGGCAATATCGTCCTTCAACAAAAACTATGGCCCGCTTACGAATCACCAGGGAAATAGGGGATGTCTGACTGAATAACTATCTATAGAAACAGTCTGTGAAAGTATGTGAAAAGTCTGTGAATACGTCGGATACTGCCGTATTCACAAAGCATTCAATCTCCGTTAAGTCCTAACTGAGGTCCTCAGTTAAGGATAAATAAGAATCGCAACCTCAGTTAACGTATGTAACGGTACTGAAAAAGGCCTGTTTCACGTTAATTTTCACTTAAACTGAGGTTGCGATTCTTATTTATCCTTAACTGAGGACCTCAGTAAGCACTTGACAGAGATTTAATACCTTGTGAATATACGGCGGTATTACTTGCTCGGTTTTCCGGCCATATTTTTCGATTTCGTGAAGCAATTATTGACATATCTTTTTGAAAAGCTAATGAAACGAGGAAGTTTTTCCCCGAATTTGTACACCAAGTTTATAACACTTTTTTCGAGTGATTCTCAGTTTTTCATCAAGATTTTATACTGTTTTATACTGTTGAAATTTAAGGAAAAATCCGGATTATACATCCTAGTGACTTTTGTATTGTATCTTGGCAGTTGGTGTGACTGTTACCAAAGTTGACAGATTACGGAATTTGAATTTGAAACGTTATACGTAGGGCATGGAGATCAGATTTAAAAGAGTTTCCTAATAGCATGAATGATTCAAAATTAGCAAGAAGGAAATCTCTAGTACCTTATTTTTCAATCAAAATAAATCTTTTCCTTCGAAAATTATTTCACTATATCCAGGTTATATTATATTGAGAATTGACGTGTGTTGAAATTTGATAGCATCAAATGTCAGTGCTGACTATCACAAAACGAAAAATATAACTAAGAAACAATGCTGGAATGAGTTCATTCCAGCACTGTTTTTAGTGCTGGAATGGACTCATTACGATACTGAAATCGAGAAAAAATATTCATTGAATATTTAGAGTCAAGTGGTTTTTACAAAATTAATGATTTATGATAACCATAGATTTTCGGATCATGGTTCACTCGACTCAATTCGTTGCAAATGACTTCTAATATATCCCCTTTGGGGGATCACGTCAAATTACCAGTATACTCGTAATTGGTTTCGAAATCCTGGGAGGGGGCTTCTGCCTTCTTGGTGACGGCTTGGTTTATTGGCCTATACAGAAAATACCTACAATAGAGAAGAAAGAACCCCATCAAACTCATCGATCAAGCTGAGCAATATATTCTAAGTCAGATATAGGCTAGACATCGCTCTGGAAATTGATAAGTATCGTAACGTCTAAAAAAAAATCATAAAATCTCATTGGCACTATGCCCAACATTATCGTACAGAGGCAATGCACCGTCTCTGACTCTGATTAGTCTTCTCTTCTAATTTCAACCGGCGTTTCGTTGCCGGATACACGCTGTCTTCCGATGGTAATTTTTTTTAATGTCCGTGTCGAGTGATTTTTCCATAAAGCGTATAGTTGATAGGTGTGAAAACGTTATTAATTTTGGGGGTAAGTTAATTTTTTTTAACATTTTTGAATAGTGTTTTCAATTTTCTGTGAATGAACTATCCAAAAATGAGGGACCAATTTTATAATTGCTGTATAGATTCTTAAATTCTTCATATTATTTCATATATTTATATTATAACTTCATATTAAAAATTGACCTTATTTTCTTTTAGATTTTCTTAGAATCTCCCCACTGATTTGCTTGTTGTATTATATTTCAAATTATATTATTTGTCCATATCAAGCTGCTTAAGAGTTTTATTAACATGTAAAATCACTTCCAAAAATAATCATCCAGTAAGAGTTGAACAATTTCAATAAAAGGTTTGCAGAAAAGGAATGTCTTTAACTGAAAATTTTCAGACTAAGAAATATTTTAAAAACCTTGAAACACTCAAGTGACGTCAAGAGCTTTATTGCGCTCGTCGTTTGGAGATGACTTAAGTATTTCACTGGGGCTCACTCTTGAGCGAATTCTGGCGATTAGTTTCTGAGATACTGAATTTTTCCTCAAGATATTTTTCAAAAGACAAGTGGTTTTCAACCATAATTTTCTTTGTAACTCGTCAAAATATTCTCAAGATGTGACCATCTATTCAATTTGATATGAAAAGGTAGAAACCATCAGAAAACGTTGAAATTCAACTTGTTTGTACCCAAAAAAAATAATCATCATTTATTAAAATTTTAATACGAGCGAATTAGGATTTGTCTGAAACGTCTAATGATATTTATTTCATTCAACATTTTATAAATTATCCAATTCAATTTCTAATTTTTATTGGGCGTATGTTCTAGGGGAACATCGTCCTATCATTTCGTCCAAATGTCTGTAATTTTCGAATTTCGAGCTGAAAATTGGCTAATAGACTAATTCGGACTCCCTGATTACGAATCCGGTGTCAGATTTTTGGGTGCCGTATGGCCGGCCGGCCGGCCGGCCGGCCGGCCGTAGGCACGATAACAGGAGCACCGAAGGTCCTATCGACTTCAAACTTTCAGGGTAGGTTTCTGATCAAAATGCGACGGTTAAGTTCGTTAACGGGCAAAATCGGCCGGACGGTTTAGGAGTTATAGACATTTAAAATTTTGAGGTTATTTCCCTGATATTTCAGGAACTAAAGAAGATGTTGAATCGAAACTTGGTAGTCAGTTCGAGGATATAAACGCGCAACTTTTGGCAAAATTCTGTTATGATCAAAATGTTGGTAATTTTTAAAAAAATATTTCTTTTAATTTTTTCGAAAAAAAAATTTTTTTTTCGTGAACTATTCATCAGATTGCAACAAAAACTTGTACTAACGTCAATTGTAGTATTTTGCAACATTGTGCAAAATTTTGGCTCTATACGATTTCAATTTCTGGAGATATAAGACAAAATGTGTCAAATTTCCTGGGTCTCTCTCAGTATTTTCATCGATTATTCTATGAACTCTTTGAATTCCACCGAAAACAAATTCAAAGACATAAACATAAAGAATCAAGTCATAGTTTAGACGTCGAAAGAAGGACGATGTTGATCGACTTGAAAAGGTACCTATTTCAAGAAATGCAATAATGAAATGCTTAATTTTTTTTATGGTCACAGAAAATCGTCACAAAAATCTATTTACCTCATTTGACGGCTGTTTGTCAAATCAATTAATTCCAATGATTGATGTCAGATTTCCTACATACCAAGTTCAAACACATTTTATTATATGGAAAACACTTATTATGATCACGTTCTACAGGAATTGATACTAAATAGAAGCTAGATGAAGATTATTGTAATGGAAAATTTGTGTTCCAGAATAATATTAAGGTATTCAACATGATACTGCTTTTTTTCTTTACTGGTCAGTACGGGCCACAAGGAACATGCGCCCAAAAGCTCCTGTCCACAGGGCTTGAACCCATTTTTTAATTAATGTTAAATATAATCAACAGTTATTTAACACAATTTTTGGAGAATTCGAACCAGCATTTCGAAGAGATAGGTTGACATTATTTTCCAAATTATTTGATATCGATGTCGATGGAAGATTGATTAAGCAATTAATCGACTCCCTAATTTTCTTGGCCAGTTGTTTTTATTTGTCAATGGCTTCACAATGTAGCCTTCAAACACTGGCGTCGAACGCCAGCCACTGTGTGGTTTAGAGTTTGTTATTATATCTTCATCACTATATACCAAAATTGTTTTCCGAATGCAGCAATTTGCTGTCTTATATTTCCTATTTTATTTAATTCCAACTCTGCATTATCCTTTTTGATAATTAACAAAAAAAGTATGTCAGAATATTTCCCCGCACTTAATTGCCAGAAACTTTTATTTGGTTGAAGATATCGGCGAAATTCCTTCATTTATGTATTTATCATTAATTTTTCAAAAAAAAGTTATACCAGTACCATACAAATGTACCGTTTTCGGTTACAAAATTTTTATGATTGAATATCCAAATATTTGGGGAAAGTTTCAAATAAATGAACAGTCACAGAAAGAGAAGTTTTAGTAACCATATATAAACAAGAAACAGCTTCAATAATATGCATGAAAAAATGTTGATATTCAATCACAAAAATGCTTGTAACTCGAAAACGGTGCATTTTTCAATGTTGCACTGGTATACCTTTTTTGCAGAATTAATGACACAATATATAAATGGAGGGATTTCACCGATATCTCCAACCAAAAAAAAGTTTCTGATCATTAAGTGCTAGGGTCAGTCCGCCCTTGGCGGTCTTGAAGACTTATGGGGTAGGTGTTGGAAACAAATCATTACTGATACTTTTATTGATTCAAAATGGGTTGAGTCGTTTGGAAGTTATCACAAAAAAACTGAATCAAGGGATTACCATTTGGAGGCACATATCTTCGCAGAGGGCATCGTAGGAAAAAAAATTAAAGCAATCCTGCCTCGTCTTTATATATTTTACATACACCTCAGAAAGAGTCACGTGGAGTCGGGACACCCTGTATATTGCATCTTTTTATTCTCATGATAAGCACAACCTGCAACAGAAAAAAAACCTATAAAATTTTGCCAATTATATCTCAGGACATAGGAGTTTTTCAAATTTTTACCTACTTATTCTACCTAAATATATCATTACCTTATCTCAGCTAGAAGGTAAATAATCATAAAAAAAAAAATCATAAATGACTTTTTCTGAATTTTCAATCCCAGAACTGAAAAATATTTATAAAATTACAATTTTAATTTTTTTTGAAATTGCTTCTGTGTTAGAGACACTAGACATTTGTCAGAAACAATATTTACAACAATATTGCCTAAGCAACGAAACAACACCAACGGTTAAACAACATTTTCGTAATGTGAAATTTGTGACAAATTTTAGAATAAAATTCAACAACAAATAATTCTGAGAATTTTCGCTTAGTATCTGATGAAGGTGTCTGATTAAGGCTGTTTAAAAAAATTGGTTCGAGCACTGACGTGAAGTCAGGAGCTTTTGCGCGTATGTTCTATTGTCCATTCTCCTGTATTGGACACTCCATCGAATTTACCATGGTGAATTCTATTGTCCGTTTTCCTCTTTTGGACACTCCCTTAATCGAAATTTACCATGGTAAATTCGATTAAGAGTGTCCAATATAGGACCAAATTTTACTAACGTGCTAAGGTTCATATTCTACAACTATTCACCAAGTTTCAATCCGATCGGATTCATATTGGTTGAAAACAAAATTATTATCGGAAACCATTGGGCCGATTATACCCATTAACGAACTTGTCCGTCGTATTGGGATGCGCCACTTACCCTGAAAATTTCAAGTCGCTAGCTCTTTCTGTTCTCAAGTTATCGTGGCAACGGCCGGCCGGACAGAATCAAATTTGACCTCGAATTCTTCATCGTGGAGTCGAACCAAATTGTGTGAGACCATTTTCGTCAAAAAATTCGAAAGTTACAGACATTTGGTCAAAATGATAACGCGATGTTCCCCAGAACGTACGCGCAAAAAGTGGTTTAATCGTTAGTGCTGTTTCGCTGCTGTTTATTAGGCAATATTGTTCTAAATAATGATTCTGATAAATATCTAGACTTCTTAACGCTGAAGCAATTTCAAAACAATTAGAAATTTTCATTCTATAGATATTTTTCATAGTTCGGGAGAGAAAATCCAGAAAAAACCATTGAATGTAGAAGTAAAATGCTGCATCTTCAATGAACTTGTTGATTTCGTCTATGGTGAATATCTAAGATTCTCTTGAGCTGTATAGCCAGCAGATTTGCGTTTCAAAAATGCTCGCTACTTATCGTTCCTTGTTAATATTTGGCATAGTTTTTAGCATACTGTACTGTGACTATAAAGTAGAAGATTTAAATTTATTTGACATGTTTCATTGTTTCCAAAGTAAGCCATCAAAATATTTGCTGAACAGGAATTAGTTTTGTTTTCTCTGCACCACTTCATAAATTCATTAATAGATTATAGGAAATTGTGTATTTTTCTTTGGATTTTTCCGGCACCAAGTCTGATGGCCAGACATTTGGTGCCTCGACAACACTGGATGCCGTTAAACTGTCGTTAATTTCCTTAACTACAGAATACTTCAGACACTCATTCAATTTGACTTAAAAATAATAATTCTGTCATCTACTTTGTAATTGTATTGCCGTCGTTGCTATGTGGTTGCTAAGTCAAAACCGTGCACAATTCGCATTTTTCCGTTTAATAACCATGGAGATTGAAGCGCACAGAAAATAATACAAAAAAAATGTGGGAAAGCCCTATGGACAGGAGCTTTGGCGCTGTTGTTCAGCCTTTGACAAATCATATCTCCGAAAGTATTGGTTTCTCAGAGTTGGGAATTATATCAATGAATTCTTGTGCTAGAACTACTTCATAAAAGAAATTATATTCAAAAAAGTGTAATTTAAAAAAAACAGTGCCACAATTATTAATCCGAAACCACTAGACCGATTCTACCCAATAACGAACTTATCCGAGATACGCATTCCTTAAGTTAGTTTTACACAGCGAGGAAATTCATGAATTCCTTCACGAAGTTCTTCATGAAGTTACTTCATGAAGAAATTGTCCATGTAAAACATCAACTTGACGTGATGTTACTTCACGTAAAACTTCATGAAGAACTACACGAAATTAGAACATGTTCTATTTTATCAACAAGTTTCGCGTGAAGTCAGGGGTACCAACATTTGTTTCATCCCATAAATTATCGGAAAAGCTTTAAAACATGAACCAGTGGTCGTTGAGGTTGTTCTTTGGAAGTTCTAGTTGTGCTTTGTGGTAGAAAACGAGGTAAGTTCAGAATCGAGCAGCAGCTGCTTTTGTTGTGGTCTGGATATTTGCTAGGTTAGAAGTTCACAGTTGGTATTAGTGTTATTTGACATTTATCTTCATGAATTTCTTCGCCGTGTAAAACTAACTTTAAATCTACTCTGAAAATTATATTATATCAATTGAAAATTAACCAATATTCCAGTTTTGTTTTTACTGAAGATATTCTGAACCCAATTTGAGTAACTGTAAATATTTCCAACTTCATATGAATTATCCAACGGCCTCATTATATTATCACCCAAAAATTATAATATCAGAATCAATTTTGACCTCGGATTCTTGATCAGTGAGTCGAAACTAATCGTTCTCGGCCAAAGGTTCGAAAATTACAGACATTTGGTCGAACTAAAGATGCATAGAATAACATGCATCTACATGTATTCTATGCATCTATGTCGAACTGTTCAGGTGAACACAGTGCATATAGGCACTCTGTTTACCTGAACAGAGCGCCAAAAAGGATATTGATGGATAATAACGTATGAACTTTATATAGACAATTAAATAGAACAATCACTCTTACGAATACATTACTTATGAAAATAAATTGCACAATTATGACAATTACTTACATTAATATTATTGAGGATATTAAAAGCAGTGGGAGTGTGAAATTAGAATTAGACGCATCAGTAATAAAAATAATACAAGTTTTCGAAATATTAATTTGGTTACTGCCCTTTTCAAACTGTGAAGCTATGTGAATTTTATTTCTTAAAGAATTTTCTACGTATCCCTCTGCTACATTGGTTGACCATTCTCCATGTCTTCAAGTTGGTTATATACTACCACCACTTTCAGCGAGTGAAGTGAAGCTCCTGCGTAATAAGAGCCGGGTGTATTCTTTGAGATTCGGTAATTTAAGAAATTCAGCAATTGTGAAGGCTATTTTTCCGAAAGTTTGTAAGTACATTTTCCGTTTTTGGCGCTCTAGTTCCTCGGAACTGAGTGCTTATCAATTTGCCCAAATGTCTGTAATTTTCGAATTTTTCGATGAAAATGGTCTTAAACGATTTGGTTCGACTCACTGATCAAGAATCCGTGGTCGAAATTCATTCTGTCCGGCCGGTCCGGCCGGCCGTAGGCACGATAACTCTCGAACGGAATGAGCTAGACAGTTGAAATTTTCAGAGTACGTTTGGCAGATAAATATCTCGGCTAAGTTCGTTATTAGGCAAAATCGGACAGATGGTTTCGGAGTAACAAAAAAAAAATTTTTTTTTACAAAGCAAATTCCAAATTAAATTTTTTTCAATAAGCAGTTTTACCATAAGAATCCAATGATATCATTTTTAACTCTAACAAGCTAATACTTTCGGAGATATGAATTCTATGTATGAATTGTCATAATGTCAACTTATTTTCCTGAAACATGACATTATCTAATCAATCGAAGAATTGTGAGCGAAGTGAGAAAAATCTCAGTTGTTTGCTCCGAAATAGTTTTTCTCAGAAAAGTCTTACATTTCGGAACGGAACATGAAGTAAGAGATCTGAGAGTAGTGACACTGCTTTTCATCTATAGACATAGATATAACTCTCGAACGGAATGAGGTAGGTAGTTGAAATTTTCAGAGTAGGTTAGGGAGATGAATATCTCGGTTAAGTTCGTTATTGGGCAAAATTGGCCAGACTTAATTTCATTTCTTCCATGGTGCAGTTCTCATTCTCATGATTTTCACATTTAATCTTGATAAATGAACTATTATTTGAATTGAATTTCCTTTATGATGCAGTTCTATCATATGAATACATTGATATAATTCCCAACTCTGAGAAACCAATACTTTCGGAGATATAATTTGTCTGTTTGAACTAGAGCGCCAGAAAGCTCCTGCCAACAGGGCTTGAACCAATTTTTATAATATACAAATCTACGATGCGGTGTATTTGCATGACATTATACAAATATTTTTTTATAAAGAAATATTATTTTCTCGAATGACGGCTAAGGTTCTTTCCATATGCGTTTTTGTAGAATTAGGAATTTTAATCCCTAACATGGTTCTATACCATCCAAATTCATTTGTCAAAGCTCTTCACGACGACAAGCTCCTGCTAAACCAATTATTAATGCAACCTAAAAGTAGATTTAATTTTATTACTTTTGTCATTAGGTAGATATTATCTCCAGTTTCTGGAAAGAAGTTATCTATTTTTTCTTTATTCAATACTTTGGATTTTTTGGTTTATATCCAATGGATTTCCTTTTAACGAAAGCAGTAAATTTGGGATTGCGGCTTATATCTATATTATTTTTGCGCGCAAGGAACAGCGTGCTATCATTTCGTCACAATGTCTGTATTTTTCGATTTTTTTTACGAAAATGGTCTCAAACGATTGGGTTTGACTCCCTGATGAAGAATTCGAGGTTAAATTCAATTCTGTCCGCCGGCCGTTAGCACGATAGCTCTCGAACGGAACGAGTTAGAGCGTTGAAATTTTCAGGGCATGGTTGGAGCGTGAATATTTCGGACAAGTCTGTCCGGGCAAAATTCATCAAGCCGTTTCGGAGTTAAGGAACTTTTATTTAAAACGTTTCTCAAGAATATTTCCGAAACCGATCACTCGATCTATCTGAAATTCAGCATCAAATTGTAGAATCATGGCCTTTATATGCCTGCGAAGTTTTGTATTGATCGGATGGCTGTAAACTAGAAAAAAAAATGCCAAATATTTGAAAATGAAATTGAAATTTTGTTTTCACTATAACTCGAAAAATCCTTATCCGATTGAATTGAAGTTCGGTAGTTAGATACGAAGTACCAATGAAAACACTTGTGCAAAATTTCGTGGGGATAGCATGAGTAGAAAAAATTTAAATTTTTTTTAACTATTAGCAGAATATTTTGCTTGAAATTCCAAAACAAAATATCGGATTGAGTTCAGTTTTTGCACTTCGGTGACGAATTATGACCTCTTGGGGTGTGCAAAATTTCACTGCGAACAGACCACTAGGAGCCTAAAAAAAAAATTAATAATTTTGAACATCCAAACTTGACAAATTATTTCATTTCGAATTCCAACATGGAATATCTCTAACATCTGGTGATCAGATTTCGTTCCGACGTATTTGCGCGTTACTTAATTCGAATTTACCATGGTAAATTCGAATTGAGAGTGTCCAATACAGGAGAATGGATAACATAATTTACCATGTTAAATTCGATTAAGGGTGTCCAATACAGAAGAATGGACAATAGAACATACACGCAAAAGCTCCTGACTTCACGTCAGTGCTTGAACCAATTTTTTTATTTTAATATCAATTGTGGTCCTAAGCATCGAGTAATTGCTGCAGATGCTTGGTGGCCTCGTTGGTGGCTCTAAGATTTTAGATTTTCCATTAAATATGCAAGGATCACATGTTCATTTATAGTGTGCACATGTTTATCATTGCTCCATTTTTGGCGCTCTTGTTCCCCAGAACAGAGTGCTTATCAATTTGCCCAAATGTCTTTAATTTTCGAATTTTCGGCTGAAAATGGTATCAAACGTTTTGGTTCGACTCACTTATCAAGAATCCGTGGTGAAAATCGATTGTGTCTGCCCGTCCGTTAACACGTTAACTCTCGAACGTAATGAACTAGGCAGTTGAAATTTTCAGAGTAGGTTTGGGCGATAAATATCTCGGTTGAGTTAGTTATTGGGTAAAATCGGCCAGGCAGTTTCGGAGTATAGAAATAATATTACAAATTCACTTTTTTTGGCGCTCTAGTTCCTCGGAACTGAGTGCTTATCAATTTGCCCAAATGTCTGTAATTTTCGAATATTTCGATGAAAATGGTCTTAAACGATTTGGTTCGACTCACTGATCAAGAATCCGTGGTCGAAATTCATTCTGTCCGGCCGGTCCGGCCGGCCGGTCCGGCCGGCCGTAGGCACGATAACTCTCGAACGGAATGAGCTAGAGAGTTGAGATTTTCAGAGTAGGTTTGGGGGATAAATATCTCGGCTAAGTTCGTTATTGGGCAAAATCGGACAGATGGTTTCGGAGTAACAAAAAAAAAATTTTTTTTTTACGAAACAAATTCCAAATTAAATTTTTTTTAATAAGAAGTTTTATCATAAGAATCCATTCATATCATTTTTAACTCTAACAAGCTAATACTTTCGGAGATATGATTTTTCAAAATTTCAATAATAAATCGTATTTCAACGTTGTCACAGAATGATATTATTCTATGAATTGTCATAATGTCAAATGATGTTCCTGAGACACTAATCAATCGAAGAATTGTGAGCGAAGTGAGTAAAATCTCAGTTGTTTGCTCTGAAATTAGTTTTTCTCAGAAAATTCTTACATTTCGGAAATGAACATGAAGTAAGAGATCTGTGAGTAGTGAAACTGCTTTTCATCCATAGACATAGATATAACTCTCGAACGGAATGAGGTAGGTAGTTGAAATTTTCAGAGTAGTTTAGGGAGATGAATATCTCGGTTAAGTTCGTTATTGGGCAAAATTGGCCAGATTTAATTTGATTTTTTCCATGGTGCAGTTCTCATTCTCATGATTGCTCATTTAATCTTGATAAATAAACTATTATTTGAATTGAATTTCCTTTAGGATGCAGTTCTATCATATGAATACATTGATATAATTCCCAACTCTGAGAAACCAATACTTTTGGAGATATAATTTGTCTGTTTGAACTAGAGCGCCAAAAAGCTCCTGTCCACAGGGCTTGAACCCATTTTTAAGATGCATTTTCATCAATAGAATCCGCTGTTGTAATTTTAAACTCTAGCAAACTAGTATTTTTTTTTTTTAATTTCAATGATTAATCGTATATTTGTGATTTTATAGAATGCTCTAATTATAATTTGCTGATGTATGTAAATCCAACATATGAGGTGTTTTGCGTTTTGAATTTAATTGATAAGAATCCATTGATATCGGCCGTAAGCACGATAACTCTCGAACGGAATGAGCTAGAGAGTTGAAATTTTCAGAGTAGGTTTGGGAGATGAATATCTCGGCTAAGTTCGTTATTGGACAAAATCGGACAAATGGTTTCGGAGTAACAAAAAAAAAATTTTTTTTTTACGAAACAAATTCCAAATTAAATTTTTTTTAATAAGCAGTTTTATCATGAGAATCCATTCATATTATTTTCAACTCTAACAAGCTAATACTTTCGGAGATATGATTTTTTAAAATTTCAATGTAAATCGTATTTCACAGATTGATATAATTATTATTCTATGTATGAATTCTCATAATGTCAACTTGACAGAAGGGAATATTGTAACTTCAAAAATATTGGGGTTGAAATACTCGTATTTTAGCGATGCAACGGGGACCTCACCCGAAAATGTTTGAAAATATTACGTAAATATTGAAAGCATAATTCTGTAGTTTGGTGAACGTAGATCAGGAAATTTTTTATCGATTACATGCAAGGTAATTTTTTTTATTATTACTTATCTTCTTTCATATTTGTTTTATGGAATACCTACTATTTGTAGGTACTTTAAACCTGTTTTGGGCAATTGTCATACGAAACTTAATTTTTTGGCGCTCTAGTTCCTCGGAACAGTGTGCTTATCAATTTGTCCAAGTGTCTGTAATTTTGAAATTTTTGGCTGAAAATGGTCTCAAACGATTTGGTTAGACTCACTGATCAATAATCCGAATGCGAAATCGATTCTGTCCGGCCGGCCGACCGGCCGTAGGCACGATAACTCTCGAACGAAAGGAGTTAGCGGATTGAAAATTGCAAGGTGGTTTTGGAGCGTATATATCTCGGACAAGTTCGTTCGATCTATCTGAAATTTAGCATCAAATTGTAGAATCATGACCTTTATACGCATGTGAAGTTTTGTATTGACCAGATTACCGCAAAGTGTAAAAAAAAAAATTTGAAAATTTAAAAAAAGTTTTTCCACAATAACTCTCGAACGGAATGAGCTAAGTAGTTGAAATTTTCAGAGTAGGTTAGGGAGATGAATATCTCGGTTGAGTTCGTTATTGGGCAAAATTGGCCAGATTTAATTCGATTTCTTCCATGGTGCAGTTCTCATTCTCATGATTGCTCATTTAATCTAGATAAATAAACTATTATTTGAATTGAATTTCCTTTATGATGCAGCTCTATCATATGTATACATTGATATTACCGATTGCTGCTGAGGCTAGAAATTTGGGAGTTTACTTGGATTCTGATTTGTCATTCCGGGTACATATCAAAAATAAGTTGAGGATGGCTTATGCTAGGTTGAAGAAATTATATCGGTTCAAAACATCTTTATCCAGTCGAACTAAATATTATCTGTGTAATTCTTTGGTATTATCGCTGTTTGATTATGCAGATGTAGTCTATGGAGATTCGTTGAGTCGGAGTACAGCTAAGTCCATACAAAAATTGCAGAATTCCTGTATGAGGTTTTCATTTATGATACCTTACAGAGAACACATAACACCTCACTTGAATGAGCACTCATTACTCAATATGGCTAATAGAAGGACGTTGCACATGTTGGTTTTCGTTCGACGACTTCTCAGAATCAGAACGGGCGAGCCTTCCTACTTGAGGCAATTATTCTGTACTCGTTCACATCAATACACCACAAGAAATTTCAGTAGTTTCGTTATCCCCCACCACAGAACAGAAGTTTTTCACAGATCCTTCCAGGTAGTTGCTCCTCGTATGTGGAATGAGCTGCCTGATAGGATTAAGCAATTTTCCATCGGGAGGTTCAGGAGAGAGGTTGGGTTGATGTGTCTGGAGAAACAGGGAAACACTTGTTGAACTGTTGAAGTGACTGGTTGGATGATAGAGTGCTTGGCGTTTGTGTGTTTGCGTGCCCTCGTATGGGCTTAATAAAGACCATTTTTACCCCCTATTCGACGCGCGTTTCGTTTTTGTTTTTTTTTTGCGTTTTAGGTGCTTTTTCTTACATTATGAGTCAGCATGGTTACGGTTTTCTGAAGAGTTTGATATCTTCCTCATTATATTTTCAAACAAGGATGTGTATGTAGTTAAATAAGTAAAATTTTGTTTATAATTTAGTATATTCATCTATCCATGGGCCACACAACACAGGTTATTCTGTGCATCGGTTTCTTAATCGTTGTGTGGTCCTTTTTGTCTGTTTCTAATACTGTCAACCTGTTATTGTAAAAGTTTGAGACAAATAAACAAATGATGAATAATGAATAATGAATAATGAATGAATGAATATTATTCCCAACTCAAAGAAACCAATACTTTCGGAGATATAATTTGTCTGTTTGAACTAGAGCGCCAGAAAGCTCCTGTCCACAGGGCTTGAACCCATTTTTTAAATAAATTGTAGACCGATTCATACCTCTCTCTTGACTTTACCGGAAATAGTGCATAAGAGGCCGCTTTATAGTCTAGTCAACCAGTGCTTTTTAGGTCAAAATTTTTGCATATTCTCCGAAAATTATGATTGAGGTGTCATTCGATTCGGAATGGCATGTAGATAGTTTTTGATAAATTGCAAGGCTGCTCGCAAAAATTGCAATCGTTATAAACAATTAAGTGAAAAAAAAGAAGAAGGTTTAGGTTTTCGCCAATATCTCAAAAACTGTTCGAGATAATTTGAAATTTCTAAAAAGATTCTAATAAAAGAAGAAATTTCCTAGAATCAAGTGCCAACTGCTGGAACTGTAGGACCAATATTTATAATTTTCCTAGAGGGTTGAAAGTACGCTCGAAAACGGGTACACCGGCTTGCGCTAGCCTCGCCCCTTCGTACCTTTGATGAATAAATATTATTTAAACTTATTAAATATGAAAATAAAAAATTTTAAAAAATTAATGCACCTGCAGGATAGATCAATGAATTATAATCCGTAGTATAAAAATGTTTATCACAATTTTTCAATTAGTTATCTATTAGTTAATAAACAATTTTTTGTAGCACGAACATTAACATTGCAAGTACGATCATTGTTAAACTGTTACTCTGGAAATGTTTTCCTTTCGTGGAGCTATTCTTCAAAGGTCTTTGAATAGAGTCCTATTGGAAAGTTTTAAAAATTATTAATTTTTGTTTTGTTATGAACAATTCAGTTAAGTGAAAAATTATAAAGCTTCCATGCATAATATTACTATAGATACGTTTTCTTATGATCAGAAACTACTTGAAAAGGATTTTTAATAATTATCATCTACTATTGTTTAAAAAATTGTTATAAACCAATGCGTTGTTTATGAGATAATTCAAATTTCAAATCAATTCTCTTTTGAAAACATAATTGAAGCTTATAATTTTTCACTTAGGTAAGTAAATTGTTGATAGCAGAACGAAAATTAACAATCTTTCAAATTTTCGAAAGGAATTCTCGGATTAAAAGTTTAACAATTATCGCACTTGCAATGTTAATGTTCGTGCTACAAAAATTTGATAATTAACTAATGGATAACTAATTGAAAAGTCGCTATAAACATTTTTGGACCACGGATTAATGTTCATTGATCTATCTTGCAGGTACCTGAATTTTTTCAATTTTTATTTTAATTTTTTATGAGTTTAAATAATATTTATTCATGAAAGGTCATGGGGCGAGGCTAACGCAAGCCGTACTATTCGTTTTCAGGAGAATTTTAAACCCTCTGGGAAAACTATTGGTTCTAGTTCCGGGAGTTGTGGCTTTTGTTCGGAAATTTCTTTCTCTTCTTGAATCTTTTTTCAAATTTGAATTATCTCAGATGATTTTTGAGATATTGGCGAAAAACCAAACCCCCTTCTTTTTTTTTCACTTAATTGTTTATAACTATTGCAATTTTTGCGAGTGGCCTTAGCATTTTCTCAAAACTATCTACATGCTATTCCGAATCAAATGACACCTCAATCATAATTTTCGGAGAATACACAAAAATTTTGACCTAAAAAGCACTTGTTGACTAGACTATTTAGCAGATTCAATAATCTCATATGGAATCATCATATCCATTTTTTATTGGATTTGAAAAGTGAATAATAAAATAGAGAATTTATGGTATTGTCATAGATAGGTACATAGATACCTAAAATCGTCCTCGAAAATAGCTACTTTCGGTACCATTTGCGTAAAGTTTTACTTTCGATTTAATAAATCACACCGAAAATTTAATTTTGGAGATGGCTGCAGAATAAGGCTTTCATTGACAGTCGAAGAAAAAAATATATTCAGATTATCATTCAAAAGGATTATTATTTGGGAGAAAATGCTGCCACCTCCATATGATATCATTAAATCTGGTTTGAATATTCCTCGTTCAATTCTCGATTCTCCAGCATTTTCGTTAGTGTTTTTTTTAAACAGAACACGAACCATCTTCCGGCATCTAAATCAGTCTTACTCCTCAATTATAAACGGAATTTTTAGAGCGTGAAAAAAATGGAGCGAGTTCAAGGATTTCACACGAACGATATACTCTCCCACAAAGAAAAAAAACAAATTTAGTTAATCGTGCATAAAACGGAACACTGTATAAAACTCGCATAATCTTACAATTAATTCAATATTATCGGAATCAATCAAATAAAGTAGAATGGATGGGAGAATCGAAAGTAAAAATAAATTGGAGGAAATTTCGCGGTCTATTTCCATTCAATTCCGATCTAGTAGGGAGAATCAGGAGATCTGTTTGATAGTTACGTTTTTTTTTTGGCATCAAGGATCATTGGACCGCCACGACCGCTCATCGTGTCTAAAAAAAGTTTTTATACTCGCTCTTATAGGGTACCTGACCTTCCCGTCGATGTAAACGAACTTCGGATTTTCCGCACTCAATATTCGATCATGTTTTGTCGGACGAGCAAGTGACTAATTGAAATTACGTTAACGATGTTCCGGACGACAAGGCGCGTCAGTGAAAAGGTCATATCAGAACTCGTCCGAATTTTGGACACGTAGATATCTTTGCTTCAGTTCAGTATTTCCAATGACAACACTTAGGAATTGCGAAGTTATTACGTATGGTAGAGTCAAGTGGGGGACAGTGATAAAAAAATTATATCTGGTATTGGTTTCTCAGAGTTGGGAATTATATCAATGTATTCATATGATATCACTGCATCATAAAGGAAATTCAATTCAAATAATAGTTCATTAGATAAGTAATAATAAATTACCTTGATCTACGTTCACCAAACTACAGAATTATGCTTTCAATATTTACGTAATATTTTCAAACATTTTCGGGTGAGGTCCCCGTTGCATCGCTAAAATACGAGTATTTCAACCCCAATATTTTTGAAGTTACAATATTCCCTTCTGTCAAGTTGACATTATGATAATTCATACATAGAATGATAATTATATCAATCTGTGAAATACGATTTACATTGAAATTTTAAAAAATCATATCTCCGAAAGTATTAGCTTGTTAAAGTTGAAAAAGATATGAATGGATTCATATGATAAAACTGCTCATTAAAAAAAATTTGATTTGGAATTTGTTCCGTAAAAAAAAATTTTTTTTTTGTTACTCCGAAACCATCTGTCCGATTTTGCCCAATAACGAACTTAGCTGAGATATTCATCCCCCAAACCTACTCTGAAAATTTCAACTCTCTAGCTCATTCCGTTCGAGAGTTATCGTGCTTACGGCCGGCCGGCCGGCCGGACCGGCCGGCCGGACAGATTGAATTTCGACCACGGATTCTTGATCAGTGAGTTGAACCAAATCTTTTAAGACCATTTTCATCAAAATATTCCAAAATTACAGACATTTGGGCAAATTGATAAGCACTCAGTTCCGAGGAACTAGAGCGCCAAAAATATTTCTATTTTGACAAAAAAACCGTATAACAAGATGGGTACACTATAATAATAGAATAAACACACAACAAAGAAAGTAAATTTAGAAAAATAGAGAATCTTTAACATCAATTATGTCCCATATCATATTTTTGGTAATGAAAATCAAATATAAATAAACAATATGATATACAGGGTGTTTGGCAGAACGTTGAACATAGGAAAATGGTGGATAGGTGGGGTCATCTGCTACTTACTCAGCCCTACTTTATTTGGTCCTGGCCCACTGTATATTTCATAATTTTTTTTTTCTTTCTTCTAGTTTCACCACTTTCTTAACTTTAAAGTGTATTTTTTATTGAAAATGGGTAAAACAGGCCTTATTTTTGTTTTTTTTTCTGCCAGATGCTTATGAAATTATTGCTTTATTCAGATGTAAGCTAGAAAAAAGTTATGATTCCTCAAACTTATTGAAATATTTCAAAAATACTTAACTCTTAACTTCAACTTGCGTCAAAAACAAACAAAAAATGATTGAGGAGTTTCAATTCTAGCAAAATATCCCTAGTGTGTGTCCTTTCTAATGGTATGTAATTTGCTTTTATAAAAACAAACCTTCAAGAGTTGTTTCATAATTTTATCAAGTAGGAAATTTTCAACGAAAGTGTACCTTTACAGAAAGTGAAATGTTTTGCGGAATTTAATACTGCAAGGTTGGTAAAAATTAAATGATCGATTGAAATTATGTAAGTTCTTAAATTAAGTACTAAGGAAATAGCTGTACCAGTTAGGTGCGTTAATGAAACAATTAAATAATTTTAAATAATTCATTTAATTAATAATTTCTACCTGCTTTGTGTAACCAACGCAAGGGTGAATGTCAATTTGCACCTCTGCTACTGGCAAGCCTTAGATCATTTAATTTTCACCAAGCTTGCAGTATTAAATTTCGCAAAACATTTCACTTTCCGTAAAGGTAAAGTTTCGTCGAAAATTTTTTACTTGATAAAATTATGGAATAAGTCTTAAAGGTTTTTTTATAAAAGCAAATTACATACCATTAGAAAGATTATACACTAGGGACGTTTTGCTAGAATTGGAACTCCTCAATTATTATATGTTTTTTAATGCAAGTTGAAGTTAAGATTTGAGTATTTTCTACATCTTTTAGTAATTTCGAGGACTTTTTTTGTAGCAAACATCTCAATAAAGCAATAAGTGTATAAGAATCTGCCAACATTAGAGATTGAAAAAAAAACAAAAATATTGCCTTTTCCACCCATTTTTGATAAAAATTACACTTTAAAGTTAAGAAAGTGGTGAAACTAGAAGAAAGCAAAAATAATTTTTTTCAAAAATATCCAAGGGGCCAGGGCCAAATACATTAGGGCTGAGTGAGTAGCAGATGACCCCACCTATCCACCATTTTCGTATGTTCAGTATGAAGATTTTAGGGGCGTATTTTTAAGTTCAAAATAAAACGTTCTTGTCCATAAACATGTGTCGTTACCGATCTAGCAAGTGTTGAAGTTTCGATATTGTTTGCGCGTATGTTCTGGGGAACATCATTTCTCCCAAATGTCTGTAATTTAAGAATTTTTTGCCAAAAATGGTCTCAAACGATTAGGTTCGACTACCTGATGAAGAATTCGAGGTCAAATTTGATTCTGTCCGGCCGGCCGTCCGGACGTCCGTTGCCACGATAACTTGAGAACGGAAAGAAAGAAGCGACTTTTCAGGGTAGGTGCCGCATCCGAATACGACGTACAAGTTCGTTAATAGGCATAATCGGCCCAATGGTTTCCGAGTAATAATTTTGTTTTCAACCAATACAAATCCGATCAAATTGAAACTTGGTGAGTAGGTGTAGAACTACAAACCATAGGACGTTTGTGAAATTTTGTGAGAATCGTATCACTAGAAAATTTTAAAAGATTATCAAAAAATATTATTTATGTCACGATAACCTGAGAATGGTAAGAGATAGTGACTTGGAATTTTCAAGTTAGGTTGTGCATCTGAATGCGACATCTGAGTTTGACTGTAGGCCTAATCGGCCAAACGGTTCTGGAGTTATAGCCATCCGAACTTCGGTTGTTATTTCCTCAATAACTCGAAAAATACAAAATGCATCCAATTCAAACATGGTTATTAGTTGTAGAATGCCAACGCGAAAATTCTCGCGAAATTTTGTGAGGATCGTATTACTAGAAAATTAAAAAAAAATCTTTGATTATCATTGAAAAAAATTCTATATATCAGAAACTATTTGTCCAACCTCGCTGAAATTTTGGGAGAGCCTTCTGAATTTAATTATACTGCTAAGTTCCAAGTAGGAACACGATCAGATCTATATTGTTGGAGACTCCAGCAGCCTTGTGTGAATTCAGTAGCTGGATGAGTGACCATTGCCTCGATAACTTTCGAACGAAAATAGATAGGGACTTGCAATTTTTAGGGTAGGGTGCGCATCCGAATGTGAGAGATAAGTTCGTTTTTGTGTATAATCGTTCAAGCGGTTTCGGAGTTATACCCACCAGGAATATTATTTCCTCGATAACTCAAAAAATATAAACTGGATCCAATTGAAGCTTGGTAACTTGATGTAGAATATCGACATAAAGACGCGTGTACAATTTTTAAGATATTACGACAAAAAATGGTTCAAGCACTGACGTGAAGTCAGGAGCTTTTGCGCGTATGTTCTATTGTCCAATACAGGAGAATGGACAAGTCAGTGTTTATGACAAAACGACTTATTTTGATCTGAAAAATACTCCTCTAAAATCTTGATACTGAATTTTGAAACACCCTGTATTATGCACTTCAGGGCCTGTCGGAAGAACTATCCTTAGCCTTTTTGAAGTCAGCTGGGCCAAAGTCGGGAACGGGGGGATTTATTATGGCTTGTCAAGATTGGATGATAAATACATGATGGTATAAAAGAACATCATGAAAGTGGACACCCCAACAACTTGCAGAGCACGCCACAGTCAGCAGGAAACTCTGGCATATGTGTAAAGACACACTGCGGCACTCCGAGTTCTCTACTTCCATCTGAGAAAGGTTTATGGTATAGAAAGCGAACCAGTGCTACTATTGTGTGCCTCTGGAGATTGAAGCAGTCGTTGAAAATGACAGATCTCACTTCTACAGGAACTATGTGATTCCAACAGCTCGGCAGACCCACGCCATAAAGCCAAATATAATCCTGCTAGACAAAAAAACTAAAGGAATTGTTAGTCGTCGAATGTGGTGACGAAAGAAGAACAGACGAGGGAAAAATACAAGATTTGATGTTTGAACTGGGGATCCTGTATCCAAGGCATAAAATAAGGATAGTCGTACTAATTATAGGATGTCTAGGCGGAATGAGAGTAAACTACTGATTTGAAGACTATTTCGGCCTGCAAATCTCTGGCCGATGATTTAGCGCACAGAATGCAGAAGGCGGTGTTACTCGGATCACTTCGAGTCATCAGGTTCCATCAACTGTGAAGGTCGCTTGCAGCTCATCTCTTTTGTTAAGCGACGTTGTAAGGGCAGGACGAAGATCTAATCCAAGGAACGAGCGAGAGGTCTTTTCACTAAAAAACCTCTTGCGTTACTCACCTTCGGTTACTCACTAGTAACCAATCAACAACTGGAGTCTCACGCTCCTGAGAGAAACTGACCCTCTCAGGGCGAGCCTATAAAAGGTTTTTTCCTCCCGAGAAAAAAAATATATGTAACGCTTGCAAATGATTGAATGTTATTATCAAAATTTATGATCGGTTAAAAAAGTGTATTGTGCATTTCTTCCATTTTCTGGTCAGTTTGATCGACCTTCTCAGGCGGCTATTCGGAATCTTGTGACTAAATTTTGCACCAAATTTACATCATTGCATATTAAACCACCAACACGCATACGTAGAATGCGGACAGAGGAAAATATCGCAGCTGTATCCGCCAGTGTTAGTTATGACAGTGAATTGTCGATTCAGCACCATTCGCAGCAATTGGGCCTTTGTTACTCCACTACGTGGAAAATTCTGCGGAAGGATTCAGCTGTGAAACCTTTTAAAATACAGCTGGGGCAAGAATTGAAGCAGCATGCCCTACCACAACGGATAACTTTTAATGAATGAGCGCTGGCAAAGTTGGATGAAGATCCACTTTTTTATCGCTAAATTATGTCGCGGTCTAGATCGTGTGATTTAACGCCTCTAAATTATTTTTTGTGGGGCTATGTTAAAGCTCATGTCTATAGCGAGAAGCCCGCAACGATTGACGTACTGGAAGCCAATATTGAAGAATTTAATCGTGAGATACCGGCCGATATGTTGGAGAGAGCATGCCAAAATTGGACCCGGCGTATGGACCATTTGAAGCGCAACCGCGGCCAACATTTACATGAAATTATCTTCAAACATTAAATTATATGAATTGTTATATCGAGTCAAATAAAGATTTCATACATTTTTCTTAATTTCGCGTGTTTTTTCCCAAATCAAATCCGAAAGTTCTTAAAAAATCACCCGTTATATATATTATATATCATATTTCCTTAACTAAGATTAAAGTGCCCGGAGTAATTTTTTTTGAAATGAATGGCAATCTACCTGACGTTTGGTTTATTCACTTTATAGGGAGGGTCTTCACCAGAACATATGTAAATAAAACTCTAGTAAGCTTTTCTACTTTGTTTGGTTTTTCTTTTATTTTAATAATTCTCGCTTTATGCCTATGGTTTCCTCTTTAGCTGGCTTCAAATTCTTGTTGAATCGGTGTATTGATGGCTCTTTCCCCTTTTCCTTCCCTTATCGGGGACTCTGGGCCGGCTTTCGGATATTCCTTACAATCTACTGGCCTCACTAAAATATCTCCTATGGGCTCAATATCGTTTTTTCTTATCCCCTGTGCTTGTTCAGAATTTTAATGTAGCGACAACGTCGAAGCTTAAAGTGCTATATTCTGGTTTGGTTCGTAACTCTTGGAATTCTTCGGCTGCAAGGCCGAGAAGAGAAACCAATACTTTCGGAGGATATGATTTGTCAAAGTTTGAATAATTACTTTTTAGTAGTTTGACAAGAGCGCCAAAGCCTCTTTCCACAGAGTTTTTCCACTTTGACTCAAACTGAGCTAAAACCAAGCCAAGTTTAAACTTGAATTTTACATTTTTGTCTTAAATCGATCCTAACTGAGCTAAATAAGTCAAATGTCAGGGAAATTTTATACTTCTAAGAGAAAAAATGTGGGAAAGCCCTGTGGACAGGAGCTTTGGCGCTCTTGTTCAAACTTTGACAAATCATATCTCCGAAAGTATTGGTTTCTCAGAGTTGATTGGAATTATATCTATGGATTCTTATGATAGAACTACATCATAAATAAATTCAAATCGTAGGTCCATGACTCACCTCATATGTTGTCATAAAATTACGATTAATTATTGAAATTTTGAAAAATCATATCTCTGAAAGTATTAGTATGTTAGAGTTAAGAATGATATCAATAGATTCCTATGATGAACCTGCATCTTAAATACTATTGAATTGGAAATTCGTAATGTAAAAAAAAATTTTTTTTTCGTTACTCTGAAACCACCGAATTTGCCCAACGAACTTAACCGAGATATTCATCTCCCAAATCTACTCTAAAAATTTCAACTGCCTAGTTCATTCCGTTCGAGAGTTATCGTGTTAACGGACGGACGGCCGGACTGAATCGATTTTGACCACGGATTCTTGATCAGTGAGTAGAACCAAATCGTTTAAGACCATTTTCCGCCAAAAATTCGAAAATTACAGACATTTGGGAAATATGATAAGCAATCTGTTCCGAGGAACAAGAGCGCCAGAAAGACAAAGTTTGACTTGGTTTTGTCTCAATTTGGTTAAATAACAGTAACAAGTAGATGAAGACAAAAGTAAGTTTTATTTTCGAGCCGGGTGCTCACTGTTACTGTGCCAGACAAAGTGTTTTGAGAATAAATATGAAAGAAATTGTCCGTCCTTCGAGGCCCCCTGGCGATGGGAGCCCCGGGCACGGGCCCCGTGTGCCCTTATGGTAAAGACAATATTGTTCGGCTGCCTTGGTTGGCTCATTCTGCTGCTGTACGCTCTCTACTTTTCTCAAAGATCATCCCTCTCCAATCAGCTCTATTGCTCCTTTCATATCATTACAATCGTCATTAAATGGTTTCTTTCTGGGTTTTCATTTAATGATGAATATACCTCTCTTTAATATCCTTTAATGAGTATTCATTACAATCGTGTTACCGATTTCCGTCTTCCTACTTCAATCCCGACACATTTTCCATGTAATACAGCTAACAAAAAAAAATATCACCCACACTTCACTGCTCGAGGAAAAACTTCGTTAAAATAGTATAGGTTTGAAATTTCAATAAATTCAAAATTAAGTTTCACTGATGATTCCAAATAAGGTTGAAACCGCGGTATGCAGCTATTCAACTTTGATGAAATCACACTCTGTGGATTGCTCTGAGCTATGATCCCTGCTAGTCCGTTTATCTCTCATAAACTTTGTATACTATACCAATGGCAACTAAATGGCGATTAGAGACAAAGTACTTATATTTGCTCACAACACAACTTCACCAGCCAATATTCACAATTCATTCACCAGAAACATAAATTCGCTCACACTTCCGTATACCCAGCAATTTGAAGTTAGAAAACAACAGTTTGAGATGGATGTGCATGAGATCGGCAAAACACGTTGATAAAAACCATGGATGAATTGAAAAAGGACAGAGTTGATATGGATGTTATAGTGTACCCCCTGTTACACTGCCCCCCACTTGACCCTACTGTTAGAACTCAAAGTTTATCCTGAATATTTTGACTTGATTCAACTCTTGCTATTTGAGAGAGAAAAACTCTCAAAAAACACTGAAGTGAAGTCAGAAAAGTTTTGCGCGCTTGTTCTATTGTCTATTCACGTCTCACACACCCTCTCGAAATACTGCATGAAGTTGTTTATGAATAAAGGAAGTACTAACACGTGAAAAATGCATTAGGCAACATTTAAAATTTAAAATAAAATATCTAATTCCAAATATGCAAATCCAATCGAGCTGAAATCTGTTAATCGATTGTAAATTGGCGATTTTTGCAGAATTTCAGAGGAATCTAACAGATGATTTCTAAAATATAAAATTTTTGAAGAAGAATTTTTGTTTTTTCTTTCAGGATATCTTCATTTTCATCTAGTAATAGTAACCAACAAAATTTTGGGCAAATTTGCGGGTCAGCAGTCTATAACTAACTACGAAGTTTCAATTCGATCAGATCTGTATTTGTTGATATCTTTAGGAAATAACAACAAAATGTCAGGGGGTATAACTCAGAAACTGTTTGGCTGATTATGCCCATTAGCGAACTTATCCGTCGCATTCTGATGCGCAACCTACCATGAATATGCAAGTCACTATCTCTTTCAATTCGAAAGTTATCGTGGCAACGAAAGGCCGGACGGAATTGAATTTGACCTCGAATTCTTCATTTTTGCGCACTTGTTCCGCAAGGAACACCGTCTAGCGTCATTGATTTGGTGCTCAGCCGATATTGTGGCTATCGTTACATAAATAAAATGTTTTTAATTTTCTAGAGAAACAATTCAAGTTATCGTGGCAAAGGCCTGACAGAATCAAGTTTGACCTCGAATTCAGTGAGTCGTTTGAGACAATTCTCGGCAAAACATTTGAAAATTACAGACATTTGGGCAAAATGATAACCCGATGTTCCCCAGATCATACGCGCAAAAACATAAAATTAACAACTACTCCCTTACTACATGCTCGAACTTCAACCAGGAGACGATGCAAGAAGAAGTAGCTCTTGTTGCGGATAGTTATTTGGTCAGATGAAGCTAAATTCAGTAAAAAGGGGTTATCCGTTTAATTACTTCTTGTAAAATATTCAGTATGTCGAACCTTAGCAGGTTGCACTCAAGAATTACGATTTCTTTGGACGTATGATGTGAGAATTTTCTATCCCAAGGCTTGCTTTCCAATTCCAATAGAAATCGGTGATAGCGACATCGAAAGAAATGCATATTAAGGACGCTATATCCGATAGTCGTTATACTCCATTCACTTAAAAAGTCTCCCGGTTGGCCATGACATTTTGACACATTTCAATAAGAATATTTTGAAAACCTTATGTTATGCTCATTTTCCTGCCACAACGTTGTCCAGGTTCTCTTTACATAAAAGTTGTAGTAATTACGTATTTTTCACAATGTGAATTTTCTTGGGAAAAATAATGAATTTGAGAAGATATTATGTGAATTCAACAATTCCAAAGACCTGACGACTGTTGAAGAAAATGTTTCATCTGTTTTTACTATGAAAATATTTCACGTTCGTATATAAACTGGTTGGAAGATTCAGTTATGCTATTTTCTTGCACGGAAATCAAGAATCAAATGTTGAAATTTTAATGAAAAATAATTTGGATACAGTAGTCCGTTACTTTGTGATAGTTCATCGGAAAGAAGAATAAAAGTACCTACCTGAATAACCTGACAGGAAAACTTCTAAATGGAATTCCCCACTTTTCAAAATTCTCAAGAAATAAGCCTACAGAAGGCAATTAAATACCTTGTTGCACAATTTGAAATACACCAGTTTCAAAATGTAGTTGTACTACGAAACCCGAGTCACTGTTAAACCTCAATAAAATATAGTGATAGATTAGGAAACTAAGTAATTTCATTCGAGAGTTCAACAAGTCCTAAGACAGAATGAAGTTTCCCTATTGCATATTTCAGTTCTGTATAGCACTTCCTGATACTTTGTCTCTGTTTCTTCAAATCTGCTTTCGGCATTTAAAATTTCAAAGCGAAGAGTTCTTTATTATTCGAAGATAATGATCTGTGATAATATCTTGTCTTAGATGGAACATTATGTTGATTGTTGAGAGTGGAAATTGGCAACGTCTCAGAGAATTGTTTTGACATTGACGATATTTCAGGAGTGCCATCCTACCTTAGGTTTAGCTACAAAAACGTGATAGACCTAAATCATGGCCAAACGGGAGACTGTGTAAAACTGAATGGATTATATAAGTAATGTACAATGTTTATGTAGGGATCTCACTAGGATCTTACCGTTACAACCGATCCGTCGTTATAAATGATAGACGTTATAACAGGTTTCTACTGAATTTCAGAACGAAATCTCAGTTTTTATAAATATCCTTAATAAGTCGAAAACCTAGGTATAGGTAACGATGTTTATGATAGATGCGTTATAGGATTTTGCATCGGAGTTGAGGAAAAACAATTGGTTCAAGCACTGGCGTGAAGTCAGGAGTCTTTGCGCGCATATTCTACTATCTACTCACCTCTATTGGACACTGTTAGTCGAATTTAGCATCGGTATATACGGTTTTCTCAGCTTTTATAATATATGAATACTATTTGAACCATTTTAAAACAGGCTTCAGTAGGTAACGGGACAATTGCCTATGATTACAGAATTTTTATTTCTGGCATTATTATGTATTCTATTGGAATTTAAATAAGAAAAAACTGACGCCCGAAGTAACTCCAGGATACGATATTCACGAAATTCCGCAAAAATTGGTAGGTCGGGATATTCTACAATTACTTACCAAGTTTCAATTCGATCGGGTATGTATTTTTGGAATTATCGAGAAAATAATATTTCAGATGGGTATAGCACCGAAACCGTTGGGCCGATTATGCCCAACAATGAACTCAACTCTCCCATTCGGACGCGCAATATACCCTGTAAATTGCAAGTCCCTATCTCTTTTCGTTCAAAAGTAATCGAGGCAACGGCCACCCATCCAGCTAGTGAATTCACCCCAGGCGGCTCAGATGTCCAACCATATAAATCCAATCGTGCTCAAACTTGTAACTTGGCAGAAGAGTTAGGGTTAGAAGGTTTTCACAAAATTTTAGCCTTGTCGGACCAATAGTTTCAGATATATAAACATTTTTTCAATTATATTTTTTATATTTTCTAGTTATACGCACAATATTTTTTATATTTTCTAGTTATACCCACAAAATTTTGCAAGAATTTTCGCGTCGCCATTCTACAACTAATTACCATACCATGTTTGAATTGGATCGGATACGTATGTTTCGAGTTATTGAGGAAAAAATAATCAAATTTCAGATGGGTATAACTCCAAAACTGTTATGCCGATTATGCCTATTAACAAACTCAAATGTCGCATTCAAATGACCAACCTACCTTAAGAATTGGAAGTCAATATCTCATTCCGTTCTCAGGTTATCGTGATATAAAAAATATTTTTGATAATTTTTTGAGATTTTCTTGTGTTACGATTGTCACAAAATTTGACAAACGTCTTTATGTCAGCATTCTTCGACTAGCTATCAAGTTTCAAAATTATTGCTCTGAAACCGTTGTGCCGATTATGCCCATTAACGAACTTGTCGGTCGTATCTGGATACGCCACCTAACCTAAAAAATTCAAGTCGCTATGTTCTTCCGTTCTCAAGTTATCGTGGCAACAGCCGGCCGGACAGAATAAAATTTGACCTAGAATTCTTCATCAGTGAGTTGAATCTAATCGTTTGAGACCATTTTCGGTAAAAGTTTCGAAAATTACATACATTTGGGCAAAATGATAACGCGATGTTTCCCAGAATACGCGCACAAATATTCGTTAAGTTGAAATATCTGAAGAAGGGCCACAGTTAGGCATAGGGAATGCCGATGAAAGTTCAACTAAAATTAGCTGCTGAATTCAAAAAACCAAAAAAAAATATATAGTCGTATTTGAAATAAGAGATTATGTGTCAACTTCCGGTATTGCCGAAAGTAGCGCCATCTTTAATATACTTTCACTTGGAAGATCACATCCGACTGTGGCTAATACCACAATTTCAGAACCTTACGATTTTTAAATCACCCTGTATATTTCTCCGTAAATTTTCAATGGCCATGCTCAGTGGGAGACCTGTATTCTAGGAGCACCTACTCCAACGCTATATTAGGTGACCTTGTTGAGGTATACTCAATGAACTTCCTGATTCATTTCTTATTCTGATTCAGTTTTAGATTTCAAATAACGCATACGTACATACATATACATGTATGAATGTGATTATTGTTATAATATTCCGAAATATCAGTATTAAGTTGAATACATTTTCGCGCGCATGCACGAGGGAACAGCGATCCATAATTTTGCCCAAACGAGAGAAATATCAATAAAAATTTAAATTTGAAATTTCTTCACAATAATCATATGTATATCTATTGAGAAATCAACTCCGAGTTCTTATGCATAGAGTTCATAAATCAAATCAACAGTCACCCAGGGGTTTTTTTGATTTGCCTAAAAGGAAGAACAGAAGCGTTTCTAGCTTGTTAGCCTTCATCAGTATAATCTGTAGCTCTCGACAAATTCAACCAAACTGAGCTGTTTTAAGAATGTTAAGCTTCCAATAGCTCGATATTATCTACTAGGAATCGGAAAGAATAAGGTACTCCTGGTAGTTCAATAAAATGAAATATTAGCAGCCTTGCGTGAGTTTAGTACCTGGATATGAATTTGTATAAGCGCACCAACGCAGACTGACCTCACGGCATTACTTTCCAAAACTTTTATTATCGGCATAGTTTTTGGCGCGCTGTTCAGGTGAACAGAGTGCCTATCAATTCCTCCAAATGTCTGTAACTTTCGAATTTTTGTCCCAGAGAGGTCTCAAACGATTAACTTTGACTCACTGATGAAGAATCCGAGGTCAAACTTGATATTGATCGGCCGTCCGGTCGTCAGCATGATTACGCTTGATCGCAATGAGTTAGAGAGTTGAAATTTTCAGATTAGATTGGGAGTCCAAATGCACCGGCTAAGTTCGTTAATGGGCAAAATCCAGCGAGTGGTTTCTGATTTAGAGCCATCTGAAATTTTGTTTTCCCAAAAAATCGGAAAATTTTAATGTGATCAAATCAAATCGCGTTAGGTACTGGAAGATAAAAAAATTGGTTCAAGCACTGACGTGAAGTCAGAAGCTTTTGCGCGTATGTTCTTTTGTCCATACTTCTGTATTGGACACCCTTAATCGAATTTACCATGGTAAATTATGTTGTCCATTCTCCTGTATTGGACACTCTCAATTCGAATTTACCATGGTAAATTCGAATTAAGTGAGTCGAATCGAATCGTTTGAGACCATTTTCATCAAAAATTCTAAAATTACAGACATTTGGGCAAATTGATAAGCACTCTGTTCCGAGGAAAAAGAACGCCAAACACGCTGTAGATTATGAAAGGCAAAAAAATAGTGCATATATAGGGAGAATCGCTACATGTTGAGGAGGGAAATAAACCTCTGTGCAAAGTTTGAAGCCTATATTTAATTTGATGTCCAGATTCCACTTATAGTCACATAAAAATGTGAACTGTCCAAACTTCATTTCCTTGTTCTCAAAATTATGCATGTTATTACTGTAGGAAATAAACCAGAAAAAGTATGTATTTGGAGTGAATTAATGTTCTCCGGGTGCTCTGCTATGGTCGATTGAGACCGTTAACAATCCTCACAGCTAATCTTTTTCGATTTGTCCAGATTTCAATTAGCACCAATTTATCGACTCCGAAAAACTAACGCTAACAGATATTATGTTCTTCTCCTACATAGTTCCACGTTGCCTTGAAATATAAAATATATTTGACGTAAAATTGGCGAGGACGTCGTTTTATGGCTTGCCAAGACATCCCGACGCTATCAATTTCAAAATCTACCAATTTATATCTTTTTATAGTGAATACAATTTTTCCATTTTATATAATATCTTCGCGCGTAGAAAGTTTTGGATTATGTCACCAATTTTCCGAAAAATAATCGTTTACTCCGTTTTGCACTTCGAAATCGAAATAGGGTCATTGATGTTCGCTACTTCCTTACCTCGAACGAAAATAGTAACATTTCGAATCAAAATAGAGGTTCACGCGAAAATTGGCATAGGCAATGGCCTCGAACGTCCAATGTTGTGTTATCTACGGGTAGATCGGAACAGTGTTGTTCAATTTGTACTATACAGTCGCTCATTTACTATTTTTTGTTCCATATGTATGTATTGTACCATGCTTGTTTGTTTCGATTGATTATCCATTTTTTCAACTACCTACCAAATTTTCTATTTCATTTGGAAACTTATTACCATATTAGTAGAAAAATTCATGACTTGTTTAAAGAAAGCACACTGTAATTATTATACGAGGGTTCATTATTTCGTCAACAAAATGTACCCACTCTTCCTACTGCCTATCCAGATCTACTAAATTTGGTTTATTAATTTATCAAATGATAATAAATCTAGATATAAATGAATAGTGTATTGCGAAAAAATTGTTTCAACAAGACTGAAATTTTCACAGTTCACGTTTTGGAGTATGTATATGGAAATAGAAAACGAATAAAATCAATTTGGAAGCACTCGATTAGGGTCAGGAGCTTTATCGGACTCGTTCATTTAATTATCAATATATTTCACTGATCACGTTTAATTGTAGGTACACACCTGAAATAAACTAGTCATCAAAATTACATACATACATAACAAAATTCCCAATTATTGGGTGGTTTCTACCAGGCTGTAACTCGTATGGAAATAATCATGTTCTATTGTCCATTCACCTCTATTGAACACTCTTAATCGAATATACCGTTTTCTCAGCTTTTATAAGATATGAATACATTTCGTACCATTTTAAGGACTTGAGTAATGAGAGAAGCCTCTAAGATCAAAGAAATTCTGACATATGTATTATATCGGAATTGAAATTAATTAAATATCAAATAATGGACAAAAAATATAATACTGTGTAAATCCTCTTGTCGTATTTATTCAACTGAGTAGATATTAGATTTAAATTCCATGTAAAATATCGGAACTTACACAGGTCTGCTCGGATCTCCAGCAATAGAGTCGTGTTCAAACCTGCAACTTGGTTGTAGACTTAGGTTTTGAAGGTTCTCTCAAAGTTTCAACGATGTCTTAAGAATGTTTTCTGATATATAGAATTTATTCCATGATTTATTTTAAATTTGCTAGTAATACGATCTTCAGGAACTTTTGCAGAAATTTTTACGTTGGCATTATAGACTTAATTACCACGTTTGAATTAAATTGGTATCGTATTTTTTGAGTTATTGGGGAAATAAGAACCAAATTTCAGATTTATATAACTCCAAAACCGTTTGGCCGATTATGCCTTTTAACGAACTCAAATGTCCCATTATGATGCCCAAGCTACCCTAAAAATTGCAAGTCGCTATATCTTTCCGTTTTCAAGTAATCCTGAGATAAGTAATATTTTTTGATATACCTTTTTTTAATTTTCTGGTAATACGATCCTCAAAAAACTTCTTTATGTCAGTATTCTACAACTACTTACCAAGATTCAATTCGATCGTATTTATATTCTTTGAGTTATCGAGAAAACAATATTCCAGATGGGTCTAACTCTGAAACCGTTTGGCTGATTATACCCAACAATGAATATCTATCCCATTCGGATGTGCAACCTACCCTACATTGCGAGTCAATATTTCTTTCCGTTCCAAAGATATCGAGGCAACGGTCACCTATCCAGCTACTAAACTCACTCAAGGCTGCTCAGATTTCCAACAATATAGATCCGATAGTGCACAAATTAGGAACTTGGCCGTAAAGTTAGGTTTTCAAGCCTTCCGTAAAATTTCAGCGATATCACACAGATATTTTCTGAGATATAGAATTTTTTTCAAAGATTTTCAATGATTTTTTTGAAATTTTCTAGTAGGTAATACGATCCTCACGAAATTTTGGAAAAATTTTCCCGACGGCATTCTACAGCTGATTACTATGTTTGAAACGGATTGGTTTAATATTTTTTGAGCTAAGGAGGAAATAAGAACAAAATTTCAGATGGGCATAACGCCAGAACTGTTTGGCCGATTATGCCTATTAAACAACTCAAATCTTGCTTGCAACCTATCCTGAAAATTGCAAGTCGCTATCTCTTTTCGTTCTCAAGTCATCGTGAGATGAATCAAATTATTAATAATTTTTTTTGAATTTTCTAGTGATACGACTCTCACAAAATTGCTCAAACGTCTTTAACTCTGTATTCTACAACTACTCGCCAAGTTTCAATTCGACCGGATATGTATAGGTTGAAACCAAAAATTATTACTCGGAAAGCGTTGGCCGATTATGCCCATTAACGAACTTGTCCGTCATATTTGGAGGCGCCACCTACCCTGAAATCTTCAAGTCGCTATCTCTTTCCGTTCTTGAGTTATCGTGGCAACGACCGGCCGGACATATCAGGGAGTCGAACCCAATCGTTTGAGACCATTTTCGTCAACAAATTCGAAAGTTACAGACATTTGGGCAAAATTATAGAACGCTGTTCCCCAGAATATGCACGCAAAAATCATTGAAAAAAATTCCATATCTCAGAAACTATCCGTTCAATATCGATGAAATTGTGCAAGAGCCTACAAAACCTATTTTTACAGCCAAGTTCCAAATTTGAACACGATCGGATCTATATTGTTGGAGATCCGAGCAGCCTTGGGTGATTTGAGTAGCTGGATGGGTGACCGTTGCCACGATAACTTTCGGACGGAAAGAGATAGCAACTTGCAATTTTTAGGGTGGGTTGTGCAATGAAATTTATTGGTGGGTATAATCGGTCAAACGGTTTCGGAGTTATACCCATCTGAAATTTTGTCAATTCCTCTCAAAACATAAATATCCGACTAATTAGTTGTAGAACGCGCTGATTTTAGTTGAATTTCGTGACTATTGAATCAATAGAAAATAAATTAAAAACATGTTTTCCACAAGAATTCTATGTTTCAGATACTATGCGTCGAAATCAGGTGAAATTCCACACATAACTTCAAGCTGCCATTTTACAGTCGAGTACTGCATTTCAGCTTGATTTGTTTCGTATGAAGCGTGAATAGACAATGGAACATGCGCTCAAACACAGCACTGTTTGTTTTCGACCCAACAGTTGATTAATGTATTCGAATGGGACTTTATATTGTATATTGTTGTGAGGGGTAACGTTGCACTGCAACTTTAATTCGACCGAAATTCACTTTTGTAGGTGTATCTACCAACCCCACAGAAAGGGGGTTTGTGCTCCTTTCTTGGCAAATGTGTTGGCCTCCTCATTTCCTTCAATTCCCGCGTGACTAGGAACCCAGACCAAGGATACCCTGTTGTTCTTGCCTATTTCATTGAGTTTTCTTCGGCATTCCCATATTAGCTTGGACTCGATAACATGGCTCAAAGCTTCAATAGCAGCTTGACGGTCAAGAGTAGATTGCTATATCACATCTCTGATAGTTTCTTTCTAGGTTCATTTCCACGCATCTTTCGATTGCAAGTACTTCTGCCTGAAAGACGGTCGATAGGAGCCTGGCGATAGTGAGCATTTGGTGCCTGGCCCATATACTCCAGCGCCAGCTCCTGTAGTGGTTTTTGAATCGTCTGTATACCATTTAATGGCATTTCTTTTAAGAAATTGTGTGGCGTATTCCGTGTCATAATCTTTTTTCCTACCGAGCATCTTAGTGAAGTTTTTCTCAATGCTTACTTTCTTAATCACTTCGTCATTAGGAAGATTGGATGATGAAATGTGCCTGGTAACAGAGGACTAGGCTTTTTAGTTTTTAATACTCTCATTACCTGCTCCTTTCCTAGATATTCTGTGAATGGCTTCACGGGCCATTTTGTCTATCACTAGATGAAGTGGTGTGAGATTCGTGATAATCTCAGGTGCCCTGGTAGCACAGATTACCATAGTTCCAGTGATACACACACAGGTGAGCATTTTTACTTTGTCGAGGGTTTTCCTCGTGCTATTCTGGATTGTTTTTGTGTACCAGACTACTGCCCCATACGTTCATCCATCGCAGTATCTTAGGGTTGCAGCCCCAAGTCTTACCAGCTAGATTCCTGCATGTCATTAGAGCCTTTATTGCTTTGCTAGCAGTGATTTCAATTCCACAGAAGTTTACTATCTAGTTTTACCCCTAGATATTTAACTTCAGACTTTCATTCTATAATATATCCGCTCAGAAAGAAGGATCTCCTTCTTCAAGTAAACATAATCACTGTGGTCTTGTTCGGGTTTATGCTGAACCTCACTGACTAGCACCACTGCTCGATAATTCTAAGGCCCTCCTGTAGTAAGTTACACAAGGTGCCCTCGAATTTACCTCTGACCATTAGGACTATATCATCGGCATAGCCTATACACCCGAAGCCAAGCTCCGTTTGCCTGTGGAGGAGCTCGTGCACTATAAGAGAAGGGGACGTTACTACCTCTCGAGGTATTCTACGAGTGGCTTTGACAGAAGTGGTCTTATTGCCCACCTGTGCCTAAGCTATCCTCGTGGACAACAGCTCATACATCCATTTTATAATGGTTTTATTAACTACTCGCCTTTTAAGTGCTTCTTTAACATACACATGTGTTGTTTTGGCAAAGGCCCAAATATATCCAGGAATACACACATTGCGATTTCTTCATTGTCCAGAGTTCTCTGGATGACTTCAGTCATCTGATACAGAGCAGTCTCTGTAGATCGGCCCAGTCTGTGAGCATTCTGACTTTTGTGAGGTGGAATGCTCTCCAGATTCTCCGTTCTTATGTAGTTGTCCCCTACCTTCTCCATCGTTTTGAGTAGAAACGATATCAGACAAATGGGTCTGAAAGATCAAGGATTAGTCCCGTCTTTCTTCCCTATGGTTAGTATGAAGGTTACTTTTGCCCTTCTCCATTTACTAGGTACTTGATTTAAGGCTAGACTGCTTCTCATGATTTTCTGTAGATGGGGAAGAATCTCTTCCATATCTTTCTGCAAAAGTGCTAGAAATATCCCATCCACTCCTGGTGACTTATACGGGTGAAAGGTGTTTATTGCCGATTCTTGCCTTTTCCGTGTGAACATTATCTCAGCAATCCTGCTTGCGGGAGGTTTTGGTGTGATTTATTGCTGTTTCAGTGTTCATAACAGGTTCACTACCTTGAAAGTGAGTCTTGAGAAGAACGATCGATCGTTCCTCTTCCCCTTCTGTGTATGACCTATCCGTCTTCTTCAACGACATTTTGGGATTACGGCCCCCCTCTCACCATGACCTTTTGCAGTCTGGCCGCAGTGGGAGTGGAAGTAATTCTTTCACAAAAGGCTTGTAAGTTGAGCCTCTTGGTCTTTCTAATCTTCTTGTTGTATTGAGTTAGCATCTCAGTGTACCCCTGCCAGTTACTGTCTCTTTTGGCCCTGTTAAAGACCCGATGGACCTCCTTCCTGAGGTTTGACTGGTTTTTAAGTTAACTAACTACTCAAAAAAAACAAAATACTGGTTTTAGATCAAAAACAGCAAACATTTTCACTAAAGAAGACATTTTCGAGTTTATGTCAGCACCAGACGATCTTTACCTCATGATGAAAGTGGCAACGATTTTTGTTTTAGCTGGAGCTTACCACAGAGGGAACCTTACAAATATCACCCTAGACGATATCGAAGATTAAAACCATACAGCAAGATCATTTGTGATATCTGAAGACATAAATAACGGGATGTTTTTGAAACTGTACAGAACATACGCAGATTTACTTCCTCCTTCCACCACCCATCGTCGTTTCTTTGTGAATTATCAAACTCAATGTATAGGTATCAATAAAATTGGAAAAATATATAGACATAATAGTAGCATATTTATGCCTAAACCTGAGCTTTATACAGGTCATAGTTTTAGACGTTCTTCAGCAACATTCTCAGCAGACATAGGCGAAGAAATTACAAATATTGAATTCCTAGGAGGTTGGAAATGGACTGTTATGGTCGAGTCCGGAAATCAAAACAAAAAACAATATATGTAACAGAATATTCTCTTTATTCAAAGATTTCGTTTCTGGGTTTTCTCTCCCAAACTCTGAAAAATATCTTATAGAATATACTCTATTGAAACTCCCACTTCGGATAAAGAAAATGAATAATGTTTATCAAATTCACAAAGTCGCACTATAATGAGCCAGTTATATTGTTTTGAATCCGATCCAACGCCTGGAGATCGGAAGCAGCAATTATTATCATTGGCAATAAATCTCCAAAGTGCAACGATTTGTACCTCCAATATTAATATTGCCAACAATTAAGTAAATGAATGTTAAAATTTCTCTTAGATAGTTAACAGTGATTTAATTAATGATTCTAACAGTTTCTTTTTATTCAATAATACGGTTGTTGAAAAAATATAAAAAAGCACTGACGTGAAGTCAGTACTCTTTAGCGCTCTTGCTCAAGTTGACATATTTGAATTGAATAATGATTGCGTCAAGCTTAGTGGATAAAGCGAGATGGAGATCTAGTCAAACCGTCAAACGGTAGTGGACACCATTCGCTGTCGTGTCAAAAATTGACAGTGCTATGCGCAAACTGGCGGGGAGATATAGTAACAAAGTCAACACAGAACACAACGGCCTCCTCAGTCATAAGCACAAGCTCCTAGGACCTTTCGAGGGATATACTTGGGGAAGACCTTGGAGGATCAGTATAATCATAATCATGTCTATAGCAAGCACGCCAAAGAAAATTGACCCCACGTCAATGCTTATCTAACTGACCTGAATTCCTTTTTGTAATAGGAACTTCGTATTTTTCTAATAATTTTTTTTAATCTCATTCTTCCATTTCATACCATATAAAATATTTTTTTCTCAAAATTTTTTGTAGATTTATTCTCATTTCATTCATGTTTTCTAATTTATGAAGAATTGGGTCTCATTTCATATTGTTTACTATTCATAGAAATTATTATCTCTTCTTCTATATTCACAATTTCTATATATGCTTAATTATCTCTATTTGTAATTATTTCCAATTTGTCTGTTTCTTTCTGGGTTTTCTCTCCCAAGCTCTGAAAAATATCTATAAAATAAAGAATTTATTATTTTGTGATTGGCTTGCGAAGGAATCTGATATAGACTCCGAAACGTGACGATATAATTGTTTCATCACTCGTTTCATCGTTGATGTTGTTTCGTTATTGTTTATTTGGCAACATATTTCGATTGATTGCTTCTGACAAATCTGTGTTTTTTACGCAGAAGCAAATCACAAAATAATATTTTTTTTATTTTATAGATATTTTTCAGAGTTTGAGAAAGAAACCATTTAATAATGAATATACCTGCCACAGTATCCTTTAAAGATTTCTCTGAATTGTCCTATATTTCTTCCTTAAGTGTCTTTGAAATTACTTTCAATGCTTGCAATATACCTATCTATAATACTTGGCTCTTTTACAAACTGTTCCTGTTCCCTTGTAATATCTGTTACATTTTCATCTTCATCGCCTTTCTCCGTTTCTCCAACAATGGATTTACTCCTCGTTTCCAGTTCAGATTATAGAGACCTTGCGTTGGGCACCAAATAAAATATGTATAATATTTTATTTGAATCATTAGCCCCATGTTGGGCGCCAAATGTTATGAACATTTGCCTGAATCACCAGTCCCACGTTGGGCGACAAAATGTTATGAAAAACTTGCTAAAATCACTGATATGATATCTAATTATTATTAAAATTGATACTCTAAACTCCTTCGAGGGTTCTGGAAACACATTTTCTCTTGAATTATATTAGAATCTCTTCCAAAGTGACACTTCATTCTAGCTCAATATATTTTTAACTACTTTCAATGATCTCATTGTTCCCATGAATATTCAATTATAAAAACACACACACTCTACAAAATTCACATCATATTAAGAATAATGATTTTATAGCATCCATTGCGTTCTGCACAATTGCGTCATCAAACGATTTGGCAAACTTGTTATCATTTTAGTTTTCTTATAAATAAGAAATATGAACTAAATAGCGATAGTGCTGTTAATATTTACTCGTTTCAATGAAATATTTTCGATAATATTTATTACCACCTTTGAATAATCACTTATTGCGCGTATGTTCTGGGGAACATACGCGTTATAGTTTTGCCCAAATGTGAAATTTAATTCTGTGGTGCCGTCCGGCCGTCCGGCCGTTGCCACGATAACTTGAGAACGGAGAGAGCTAGCGACTTGAAATTTTCAGAATAGGTGGCGCATCCAAATACGACGGACAAGTTCGTTAATGGGTATAATCGGCCCAATGGTTTCCGAGTAATAATTTTGTTTTCAACCAAAATGAATCCGATCGAATTCAAACTTGGTGAATAGTTGTAGAATATAGACCTAAGCACGTTCGTGAAATTTTGTGAGAATCGTATAGCTAGAAAATTATTAAAAAATTATTGAAAAATATTTTTGTTGTCACGATAACCTGAGAACGGAAAGAGATAGCGGCTTGAAAATTTGAGGTTTGGTTGTGCATCAGAATGCGACATTTGAGTTCGTTTATGAGCATAATCGTCCAAAAGGTTTTAGAGTTATAGCGATCTGAAATTTTCTGAAATTTGGTTGTTTTTTGTTCCTCATTAACTCGAAGAATACAAAACCGATTGAATTCAAGCATGGTTATTAGTTGTAGAATGCCAACGCGAAAATTCTTCCAGAATTTCGTGAGGATGGTATAACTAGAAAATTTAAAAAAAAATAATTAAAAATAATTGTAAAAAATTCCATATATCATAAACTATTCGTCCGGCATGGCTGAAATTTTGGAAGAGCCTTCAGAACCTAAGTCTACTGCAGAATTCCAAGTTTGAACACAATCGGATCTATATTGTTGGAGAACCGCGCAGCCTTTTGTGAGTTCGGTAGGAGATGCGAATCGTCGTATGATGTTGTCTATGGTCGTATTTTTGCGAGAACCTTCAGTTCAAAAATAAAAATATGAATGTCATGATGACATATCTTTTACGCGTATGTTATGGGAAAATCGTATTATGTATTTCATCACAAATCTATGGGAGATGATAGCCCTACATCGCATGCGCCCCGTTTTAACCTCAACATCGAATCTGATCTGAATGTGATCAAAACACAAATACAAAACGTAAACAAAATATTCTCAATCCACGAAGTACGAACGAGTATTCCTTCTGTTGAAAATAATCGAGATTACCTTGTATTTGAAGATTGGAGGAATCTAGAAATATTGTTTACGTATGTGAAAGAAATTCCAAATTATGGAGAACTGTGGAAAAGTTGTTCAGAAAGAAGATATCTGGTATATGTCCTTCAGGATTTCTGGCTAAAAATCAGCAGTAAGTAATAGAAGTGAATTGAATGAATTACTTTACTCAGAGAAATCCAAGTCTTAATATTTTCTTTCAGGTTGAAATGAATTAAGGTCCAGTTGACGTAGAGCAAAAAAGTAATGCTTTTCGACAAATAGAATGCTGAAAATAGTTACTCTTGGAGTTACTGCAGATAGAATTCTTAAAAACAAGGTATATGGAACTTAGTCGATTGAATATTTGTGAAGATTAAGTATAACCTCATGAGAAAATTTAATATTGATAAGAGGCAACCAAGATGACATGAACACTAATGGCGTATTCCATTGGTAGAACTCGTGCGCACTGAGTGCATGAATCGTATTCCATTGGGGAATTTCGTCAAGCATTTTGACACATTTTGACGTCCAGTGGTCCAGTGCAACATTTTTTGCACTCAGTGCGTGCTCAGTGCAGCACTGGTGCTGCCAATGGAATACGCCATAAAATTTCTGCACCTACCCTATTATTCAGATTTGGCCCTTAGCTACTTTTACCTGTTTACACATAACATTTGCATAATACTATTGCACAAAAAAAAACAGTTGAATTACGCTTAGACCAGTGAATTTTGAACACTTTTCTGTTTTCCTGATATCATGGGTCTCTTACGATCCATCATCAGGGTGTGTGGATGCCAGCGTGTACCTATATAATAGGAATCTTAACAAAACATTTTAATTTTTCTAATTGCAGAATATTTTAAAATATGGGAGTAGAAGGTGATGCAATATAACATGTGTGTAGGTATGTGCGATTGGCTCAGTGGTAGAGTAATTGACTTGGGAGCGGAAGCCCCAAGTTCAATTCAGAGGCTAGGAAAGAAATTTTCTAGTCACGGTAATCGCCACCATTCGCTGTTGGGTCAAAAATTAACAGTGCTGTGCCTAAGGTGGCGTAAGGACACAGTGACAAAGCCTACACAGAACACAACTGCTTCTCCTAACTCAGGGCAAGCTCTTAGAGCTTATGAGGGGTCTCCTTGTGGAAGACCCAGGAGGATCAGTATAATAATAATAATATATTATGTATATTGTTTTCCCGTGGAACTTCAGGTATATGTTTCTTAAATGCTTGTTGCTTAGCATGCTTAACAATGAATACCTCTGAAGAACAGATTTTACTAATATTATAATAGAATGGCTTGATAATTCAACGCTAACTTTGAAAATGATGTATCCTAGTGTTGCGGAGGAAAATCCAAGTATATTTTACAACGAGAAGTAGTATATAAGGAAATGGAGAAAGTCAGTTATCATATTTTAATAATAATCTATATACAAGTATTTATCCTCCCTGCAATGTTTCACGAATCCTCCATGATTATGTGGGCAGCAGTGGTCCAAACTCGAAAAAATGCATTGCATGCTGCTTGATGTAGAATTGAATTTTCAAAATGAATGTTATTCTTGATCTCTCTTGAAGTAAATAATCGAATATGTTAATAGAGTTTTATTCGAAATTATTTCCTTTGTTTGTATTACGGCTTCAGTGAGGTATACAATTTTTTTGTTCACTGAGGGCTGATATATTTTACGACCTGTAAACTGTCAAGTAGCCTTACCGAAAGGAAAGTAATCTGTAAATGTTCACTTTAAAGGGGATCAGTAAATTCAACGAGCACATAGTTGACGAATACTTTACGGAGAGGTTGAATAAATCGGCCCTTAGTAGATAGTATAAAACAATATATAGATTGGTATCTAAATAAATGAATCTTATTTTCACAATAACTCTTTTCCCCTAACCCATGAAAACAAATTTTCACAGACAATTTACATGAATCATTAGCTTCAAACGTTCATTATCTTGAAATACAAATGAATAAGTGGAAATTTAATTTTAATATTTCAATATTGAATGGAATATTTAGAGTTTATCTATAATTTCAGATATCTCATCTCATCAACGAGTGACAAAAGTATTGAAATTGATTATGCATTAAACGATGTGTTCAAATGTCAAATTATTACCATATTCCATATCGACAGACATTCTTGTAATGATTATGAAGAATTAAAAAGGTTTTTGCGCGTATGTTCTGGGGAACATACGCGTTATAGTTTTGCCCAAATGTGAAATTTAATTCTGTGGTGCCGTCCGGCCGTCCGGCCGTCCGGCCGTCCGGCCGTTGCCACGATAACTTGAGAACGGAGAGAGCTAGCGACTTGAAATTTTCAGAATAGGTGGCGCATCCAAATACGACGGACAAGTTCGTTAATGGGTATAATCGGCCCAATGGTTTCCGAGTAATAATTTTGTTTTCAACCAAAATGAATCCGATCGAATTCAAACTTGGTGAATAGTTGTAGAATATAGACCTAAGCACGTTCGTGAAATTTTGTGAGAATCGTATAGCTAGAAAATTATTAAAAAATTATTGAAAAATATTTTTGTTGTCACGATAACCTGAGAACGGAAAGAGATAGCGGCTTGAAAATTTGAGGTTTGGTTTTGCATCAGAATGCGACATTTGAGTTCGTTTATGAGCATAATCGTCCAAAAGGTTTTAGAGTTATAGCGATCTGAAATTTTCTGAAATTTGGTTGTTTTTTGTTCCTCATTAACTCGAAGAATACAAAACCGATTGAATTCAAGCATGGTTATTAGTTGTAGAATGCCAACGCGAAAATTCTTCCAGAATTTCGTGAGGATGGTATAACTAGAAAATTTAAAAAAAAATAATTAAAAATAATTGTAAAAAATTCCATATATCATAAACTATTCGTCCGGCATGGCTGAAATTTTGGAAGAGCCTTCAGAACCTAAGTCTACTGCAGAATTCCAAGTTTGAACACAATCGGATCTATATTGTTGGAGAACCGCGCAGCCTTTTGTGAGTTCGGTAGGAGATGCGAATCGTCGTATGATGTTGTCTATGGTCGTATTTTTGCGAGAACCTTCAGTTCAAAAATAAAAATATGAATGTCATGATGACATATCTTTTACGCGTATGTTATGGGAAAATCGTATTATGTATTTCATCACAAATCTATGGGAGATGATAGCCCTACATCGCATGCGCCCCGTTTTAACCTCAACATCGAATCTGATCTGAATGTGATCAAAACACAAATACAAAACGTAAACAAAATATTCTCAATCCACGAAGTACGAACGAGTATTCCTTCTGTTGAAAATAATCGAGATTACCTTGTATTTGAAGATTGGAGGAATCTAGAAATATTGTTTACGTATGTGAAAGAAATTCCAAATTATGGAGAACTGTGGAAAAGTTGTTCAGAAAGAAAATATCTGGTATATGTCCTTCAGGATTTCTGGCTAAAAATCAGCAGTAAGTAATAGAAGTGAATTGAATGAATTACTTTACTCAGAGAAATCCAAGTCTTAATATTTTCTTTCAGGTTGAAATGAATTAAGGTCCAGTTGACGTAGAGCAAAAAAGTAATGCTTTTCGACAAATAGAATGCTGAAAATAGTTACTCTTGGAGTTACTGCAGATAGAATTCTTAAAAACAAGGTATATGGAACTTAGTCGATTGAATATTTGTGAAGATTAAGTATACCTCATGAGAAAATTTAATATTGATAAGAGGCAACCAAGATGACATGAACACTAATGGCGTATTCCATTGGTAGAACTCGTGCGCACTGAGTGCATGAATCGTATTCCATTGGGGAATTTCGTCAAGCATTTTGACACATTTTGACGTCCAGTGGTCCAGTGCAACATTTTTTGCACTCAGTGCGTGCTCAGTGCAGCACTGGTGCTGCCAATGGAATACGCCATAAAATTTCTGCACCTACCCTATTATTCAGATTTGGCCCTTAGCTACTTTTACCTGTTTACACATAACATTTGCATAATACTATTGCACAAAAAAAAACAGTTGAATTACGCTTAGACCAGTGAATTTTGAACACTTTTCTGTTTTCCTGATATCATGGGTCTCTTACGATCCATCATCAGGGTGTGTGGATGCCAGCGTGTACCTATATAATAGGAATCTTAACAAAACATTTTAATTTTTCTAATTGCAGAATATTTTAAAATATGGGAGTAGAAGGTGATGCAATATAACATGTGTGTAGGTATGTGCGATTGGCTCAGTGGTAGAGTAATTGACTTGGGAGCGGAAGCCCCAAGTTCAATTCAGAGGCTAGGAAAGAAATTTTCTAGTCACGGTAATCGCCACCATTCGCTGTTGGGTCAAAAATTAACAGTGCTGTGCCTAAGGTGGCGTAAGGACACAGTGACAAAGCCTACACAGAACACAACTGCTTCTCCTAACTCAGGGCAAGCTCTTAGAGCTTATGAGGGGTCTCCTTGTGGAAGACCCAGGAGGATCAGTATAATAATAATAATATATTATGTATATTGTTTTCCCGTGGAACTTCAGGTATATGTTTCTTAAATGCTTGTTGCTTAGCATGCTTAACAATGAATACCTCTGAAGAACAGATTTTACTAATATTATAATAGAATGGCTTGATAATTCAACGCTAACTTTGAAAATGATGTATCCTAGTGTTGCGGAGGAAAATCCAAGTATATTTTACAACGAGAAGTAGTATATAAGGAAATGGAGAAAGTCAGTTATCATATTTTAATAATAATCTATATACAAGTATTTATCCTCCCTGCAATGTTTCACGAATCCTCCATGATTATGTGGGCAGCAGTGGTCCAAACTCGAAAAAATGCATTGCATGCTGCTTGATGTAGAATTGAATTTTCAAAATGAATGTTATTCTTGATCTCTCTTGAAGTAAATAATCGAATATGTTAATAGAGTTTTATTCGAAATTATTTCCTTTGTTTGTATTACGGCTTCAGTGAGGTATACAATTTTTTTGTTCACTGAGGGCTGATATATTTTACGACCTGTAAACTGTCAAGTAGCCTTACCGAAAGGAAAGTAATCTGTAAATGTTCACTTTAAAGGGGATCAGTAAATTCAACGAGCACATAGTTGACGAATACTTTACGGAGAGGTTGAATAAATCGGCCCTTAGTAGATAGTATAAAACAATATATAGATTGGTATCTAAATAAATGAATCTTATTTTCACAATAACTCTTTTCCCCTAACCCATGAAAACAAATTTTCACAGACAATTTACATGAATCATTAGCTTCAAACGTTCATTATCTTGAAATACAAATGAATAAGTGGAAATTTAATTTTAATATTTCAATATTGAATGGAATATTTAGAGTTTATCTATAATTTCAGATATCTCATCTCATCAACGAGTGACAAAAGTATTGAAATTGATTATGCATTAAACGATGTGTTCAAATGTCAAATTATTACCATATTCCATATCGACAGACATTCTTGTAATGATTATGAAGAATAAAAAAGGTTTTTTTATTAAATATTTAAAACTGTAATTAGTTCTTTGAAATACCATTGAATGAAGAAATTCTTGTAAGTTAACAAAATATCTTTATTTGAACAATAAAAATGCATCATTTTATTAAAATGATAGTTTGACTATCCAATAATTGCTTATTTTCTTTATAATATTTTTGCTGTAAGTCAGTATAGCTTAGAACTTTCAAAGTAACGTCCAACAATATTAATTTAAATGATATTATAAATAAAAAAACAATATACCTACTTCAACAATGTTTCTTGAATTATAGACTTTACAGAATAAAATAGGTAGGTATACTTCTAATAGCGTAGAACTTTCAAAGTAACGTCCAACAATATTAATTTAAATGATATTATAAATAAAAAAAAAATTGGTTCAAGCACTGACGTGAAGTCAGGAGCTTTTGCGCGTATGTTCTATTGCCCATACTCCTGTAATGAACACTCTTCTTAATCGAATTTACCATGATGAATTCTATTGTCTATTCTCCTGTATTGGACACTCTTCTCAATCGAATTCACCATGATGAATTCTATTGTCCATTCTCCTGTATTGGAGACTCTTCTTAATCGAATTTGCCATGATGAATTCTATTGTCCAGAATGGACAATAGAATTCATCATGGTGAATTCGATTGAGAAGAGTGTCCAATACAGGAGAATAGACAATAGAATTCATCATGGTGAATTCGATTAAGAAGAGTGTCCAATACAGGAGAATAGACAATAGAATTCATCATGGTAAATTCGATTAAGAAGAGTGTTCATTACAGGAGTATGGACAATAGAACATACGCGCAAAAGCTCCTGACTTCACGTCAGTGCTTGAACCAATTTTATCTAGAAATATGGGCATATTTAAATTTCATGTGCAGCTGTAAAATTTAAAATAATATGATTATGACTTCTGAACCTTCTATCGGAAATAATTGTTTTTTTTATCAACAGGACCAATGACAGAGCAGCTGGCAATTTTTTTTCGAAATCATGTAAGTATAAATATTTTACTGATGAGAAATTTCAATGAACTGAAAGATGATTGTATTGAATTATTCAAAATTCTACATATTTATTACAGATACGACTTTTCGCTTACTTGTTTTTGCTAACACAGTAGTTCTTTCAGATTAATTTAATTTACTCTGGAACATTGTAGGTTAGAGAAACAATTGATATAATTAAAATGAATACATATTTATTTATGGAAAGTACAGTTAGTGAAAGTACAATAATTATTAAAATTTAACTCAACATTACTCTACTATAGAAGATCTATTACTACATAATATTTATGATCTTGTTGTGGTGTTCTTGATCGAGATTTAAGCATGGTTTTGAAGAATTTTGATTGCTATGACCAGTAATTTTCAGCAATTGTTGCTCTTCTACACCACTTTTTGCCAATTTGCTAACAGCAGTTGATTTATTCGAGTGATTTGTTATCTACTTGTCCTTAACATTCAAGCCATTGCCTCAGCAGCAGATTTAGTCCATCCACTTATAGTATTTCTTCTTACAGGTACATTATCGTATCATTTGTCAATTCAAGTTTTCCAGTGTCGATTTGGTTTTAAGAACAGTCGTGGTGAGGTAATATTGTCGCCTCGTTTTGATATCAGTTTATGAAAAAGACGTACGTACAGGGTTGCTTTGTCTTTCAATATTGGAAACCAACCATTTACTACCTACTTCTACAGCTTATATAACCACCTTGGGACGTTTTCCTGAACACCGGATTGTATTCAATGCGATTTGTCGAGAGTCATCGTATTTTTCTCGATTTGAAAAAAAACCACTAGACAAAGAACTGCCTCTCCCCCTAGTCATGCTAATTCTACAGCAGCAATATGGTAAAATGTACGCATAAGACATTCAGGAGTATTTTCATCCCATAGCAATATTATTTTGTTAGCTTCAAACAAATTTAACGAAACTGAACTGTATTTACGTTTATATGGATCTGCTCATAGTTTCTTCCAGATTGCATCGCGGGTATCTCGGACTGGTTTGAATACTATATTATTAAACGGGTCAATCATAATATTATAGTCATAATAGTACTTCTCTTGCAAGAGTTTTCACGAGACTTTCTACATTGTCTTCACCGTTGCTCCTTTAAATTCGGTCCCGCGTCTTTCCGTTTCATATATAGACATAAAATAACATGGACTGGTTGTGAGAAAGAGACCATTGATTTCAGCATTGAAGAAAGACAGAATAGTTAAAGGCAAACCACAGTATAAGAATATATTCATATAATTTGGCGATTGGCAAAATCACAGAATACAAAACATTGGTTTCATTTATCCTTCGACATTTCTTGTATACCGTATTGCTTGGTTTCGTGTATTGTGCATGTGTTTTGGTGATTTGTAGACAGAATACCTAGTTAAAGGGAAAATATTTTCATTTAAATTCGAAACTCATTTCTGAATATTCTGATACTTATAATCTGAAAATATTCCTCATGAATTTCCTTACTGTAATTCATTCAGCTTTTTCGATATATCGAAATACATTAGAGAAAGAAATTTTATGAAGGATAGAATAAGTAAAGGCAAATAATGATGGTATAAAAACAATGGTGTTCTTATACCATGGGCAAATACACAAATTGGAAATATTGGAAAATCCCGATTTTTTTAAGAGGAATATTGATTATTTCGAATGAGTATACTCTTTCAAGTGTTTTTTCCAAGCAACTCTGTTGAGTTAAGAAATATGAGACATACTTATAAAATAATATCAATCACGAGTGATATTTCATTAGACTATTTTTCATTAGACTGTAATTTATATTTATCATTTGTCAAACAGTCCGTATCCACGCTTCAGTCGTTGAAAACACAAAAGTTGTAAGACCAATCATAATTCAAAGACAGTTGGTGTTTTCGCGATAATACGAGCTGTCTTTAGCCCGTGGTTGGTCAGATTTTGATATGAGTGAAATAGTTGGATTAATGTTGACATGATTGGGTGAAATTGTTTCATATGACTCAAAAAATGTTCTACTGAACTGATTCAAATAAACGTGTTCGTATTTAAGTTTTAATCCATATTCGATCTATAGTACCTAACTTGTTGTCAAAATCGATTCTGTCCGGCCGTCCGGCCATACATTTTGTTAATATTTCAATTCAAAATCATCACCCAAGTTCGTAAAACTCTGACCTGAATTGAAATTTATGAACAGGTTTGTGGAAGTTCATGTAAAGACACAGAAAATTGGTCATTCAATGTTCTTATGCATCTCAAAAAAACATATTCTTCTGCAGATCTTGCAGAACTGTTTGCAAAAAATTGGCAACTCAATATAATTGTAAGAAAACCTGAAATATGCATGCTGATCTTCTTAGGCAATGAAAGTAAAACTTCAAATAACCGAAACTAATTGATTAAATTTCATTGTCAACACTAAATGGTGCATGCGCCGGTTTCGTTTCAGTAGCATTATTTTCTGCTTTATCATCTCATATTTCTCAGTGGCGTAGCCAGGATCGTGTTATGGGGTGGGCTGAAATGTTGTTAGGGGGGGCTGAGCTGAGCAATCAAATGAGGAATGTTTGTTAATGATTGACGCTTGACGATGAACTAAGAAAAAATTGAATATATTGGTATCTTTGAGGGGGCGGGGCTGCAGCCACCAAGCCCACCTCCTGGCTGCGCCAGTGTCATATCTACTGCCTGCTTCAATTGTTTCACAAATTGGAAATGGTCTAAATTATTATCTTGATAAAGGTGGTCAAGAAAATTCTTAAAGAGCTCTGATATGCAGTCAGAGGAGCCTTTGTTCCATTGTCTATCCACGTCTCATACGAAGTTGAATGACCCCAAATTTAGTACTGGATTGTAAAATGGCTGTGCGAGTGGATGAGTAATTTTCTTACTAGTAGGAGCACACCATCACGAAATACTACATAACCTATACGAGACGTCTTTTTGTCTATGAATTATTATATGATCTGTGTTCTTACATATCATCTTATTTTCCTATGAGAGATAAATGTCAAAATTATTTCTGGTTCGTTATTCAGCTATCGTAGAATTATAAGGATGATATGATATTATACTTTTAAGATGATAATATAATGCCCGTGGATAATCCATATGATGAAAATACATTCTTTGGTAAGATACATAATCAAATTGGGTTCAGAATATCAACAAAACTGCAATATTGTCTAATTGATATAATATAATTTTCAGAGTAGATTTGAGGAATGAATGTCTCGGATAAGTTCGTTATTGGGGAGAATCGGTCTGTTTGAATTTAATTTCTTTCATGATGCAGTTCTATCGTAAGGATCCATTTATATCATTCCCAGAGACCAATAATTTCGTTGATATGATTTGTCAAAGTTTGAAAAAGAGCGCCAAACTCCTGTCCACAGGGCTTGAACCAATTTTTTCGACCGAGCTTCTGCATGAAATATGAAATTTTTTTATTTTTTTAAATATTTTAATTTTTTTCCTAGTAATATTATCCTTACGAAATGTTGCAACAATTTGTGCATTGGTATTTACCAGGTTTAAATTGGATCGGATTCGCATTTTTGTGTTATTGAGCAAATAACAACAATATTTCAGATGGGTATAACTCCGAAACCGTTTGGTCGATTATGTCCCTTAGACTATAGAAGAGAGAGGAGGATAACATATTCCCTGACATTAGATCGCAAAACGACAACTGTCTCTCCATACAGGGCCTACTAGCAATTTTTAGCGCGCATGTCCTGTGGAACATCGCGTTATAATTTTGACCAAATGTCTGTAATTTTTGCCGAAAATGGAATGAAGATTATGAGGTCAAATTTGATTCTGTCCGTCCAGCCGTTGCCAGGATAACTTGAGGACGGAAATAGGCATATTCGGCCCACTGGTTTCCGAGTAATAATAATACAAATCCGTTCGAATTGAAACTGGGTGCGTAGTTATAGAATGAAAACCTAAATACGATTGTGAAATTTTGTGTATTACAAGAAAATCATTGAGAACTATTATTTATCTCACGATAACCTGAGAACAGAAAGAAATAACGACTTGCAATTTTTAGTGTAGGTTGCGCATCCGAATGCAACATTCGAGTTCGTTAATAGACATACCGCCGTATTCATAAAGCATTAAATCTCCGTTAAGTCCTAACTGAGATCCTCAGTTAAGGATAAATTTGAATCGCAACCTCATATAACATGAAAATTAACGTGAAGCAGGCCTGTTTCACCACCGTTAAATACGTTAATTGAGGTTGCGATTTAAATTTATCCTTAACTGAGGACCTCAGTTAGAACATAAAGGAGATTGAATGCTTTATGAATACGGCGGATAATCGGCCAAACGGTTTTGGAGTTATACTCATCTGAAATTTGATTGTTATTTCCTCAATAACTGGAAAAATACGAACCGATCCGATTCAGACATTACAATTGGTTGGAGAATGCCAACGCGAAAATTCTTGCAAAATTTCGTAAAGGTCGTATCACTAGAAATTTTGAAAAAAATTATTGAAAATCATTGAAATAAATTATATATATATATCAGAAACTATTCTTCCGACATCGCGAGAGCCTTCAAAACCTAACTGTACTGCCACGTTCCAAGTTTGAACATGATCGGATCTATATTGTTGAAGATTCTAGCAGTCTTGGTCGAGTTCAGTAGCTGGATGAGTGACCGTTGCCTCGATAACTTTCGAACGAAACGAGAGAGGCAATTTTCAGGGTAGACATGTGTGAAATTTTATGAGGCGCGTACCACTAGAAAATTACGAAAAAATATTATATATCTCACGATAACTTGAGATAAAATAATAATAAAAATTATGTGATCATAAAAGATTCTCTACTGAAGTCTGTAATTAAAGTGTTATGAAATGCATTCACATATTATAAAAGCTGAGCAAACGGTACATGTCGATGCTAAATTCGTAGTAGAGTGTCCAATAGAGGTGAGTAGACAATAGAACATGCGCGTAAAAGCTCCTGACTTCACGGCAGTGCTTGAAACCATTTTTGCACGCGTGCTCCGCCAGGAACAGCGTGCTACCATTTCGTCACAATGTCTGTATTTTTCGAATTTTTTTCGAAAATGGTCTCAAACGATTGGGTTCGACTCCCTGATGAAGAATTCGAGGTCAAATTCAATTCTGTCCTTCCGGTCCGGCCAGCCGTTAGCACGATAACTCTCGAACAGAACGACTTAGAGCCTTGAAATTTGCAGGGTAGTTTTGAAGCGTAAATATCTCGGACAAGTTCGTTTACGGGCGAAATCCACCAAGCGGTTTCGGAGTTAAGGCCGTTTTTAGTCCGGAACCGATCACTCGATATTTCTGAAATTTGGCATCAAATTGTAGAATCATGACCTTTATATGCCTGCGAAGATTTTTTGACTGGACGGCCCTAAAGTGGCAAAAAAAAATTTTAAAAATGTTTAAATTTTGTTTTACGATAACTCGAAAAATACTGATCTGATTAAATTGAAACTCAGTGGTTAGATGCAAAAGACCAAAGCAAACACTTTCGCGAAATTTCGTGAAGATCATGTGACATGAAAAAAAATCGAAAAATTAGTACTATTTTGCGGAATACTTTGCTTGAAATGCCGAAACCTAATTTTTTGAGGTTCATTCTGCCCTTTCCGGGCATTTTTCGTTATGCGCATGCGCAGATGAAAAGTCATTTAACTGCTGTAGTTTTCGTCAGAGAGGATTGGGGTTTTGGGGTGGCGGAAGCTATTCCTCCATAGAATCCAGATCTCTGATGAGGGTCTGCGCATGCATGGACTAAAGATGCGATATCTCCCAAACCACTAGTGTTGGAGAATCGGAGTTTTTGGTAAGGTGTGTGATTTTGAGAGGACTTTTAGCCGCGAGTAGATTGCGCATGCGCAGAAGAAAAGTGACTGTTTTTGGGTTGGATGGGTTATGTTGGGAGTGCTGAGTCTATATTGTGAGGTTTTAAAAGAATATTCATGGCAATTCAGTGCAAGGACAAGTCAGTTTGGGGGATGAAGCGTTGTTTCCGAGTTGAAGTGTCCGTACCGTGACCCTGGGGCTAATTTTGAAATTGATGTTACCCCTTACAGGCATTTTTCGTTATGCACATGAGCAGACCATCAGTGATTTAACTGGTGGTGTTTTCCTCAGAGAGGATTGGGGTTTTGGGCTTGCGGATGCTATTCCTCCATAGAATCCCCTGGTGAGGGTCTGCGCATGCGTGGATTAAAGATGCGATATCTCCTGAACCACTGGTGTTGGATAATCGGAGTTTTTTGTAAGGTGTGTGATTTCGGGAGGACTTGCAGCCGCGAGTCGATTGCGCATGCGCAGAAGTGAAGTGACTGTTTTTGGGATGTATGGGTTATGTTGGGAGTAATGAGCCGATATTGTGAGGTTTTAAAAGAATATTCATGTCAATTCAGTGCACGGACACAAGTCAGTTTGGGGGAAATAGCGTTGTTTTCGATTTGAAGAGTTCGTACCGTGGCCCTGGGGCTAATTTTGTTATCAATGTTACCCCTTACGGGCATTTTCCGTAATGCGCATGAGCAGACCATCAGTGATTTAACTGCTGGTGTTTTCGTCAGAGAGGATTGGGATTTTGGGGTGGCGGATGCTATTCCTCCATAGAATCCCCTGGTGAGGGTCTGCGCATGCGTGGATTAAAGATGCGATATCTCCTGAACCACTGGTGTTGGATAATCGGAGTTTTTTGTAAGGTGTGTGAGTCGATTGTGCATGCGCAGAAGAGAAGTGACTGTTTTTGGGTTATATGGGTTATGTTGGAAGTATTGAGCCGATATTGTGAGGTTTTAAAAGAATATTCATGGCAATTTAGTGCAAGGCAAGTCAGTTTGGGGGTATAGCGTTGTTTCCGAGTTGGAGTGTCCGTACCGTGGCCGTGGGGCTAATTTTGAAATTGATGTTACCCCTTACGGGCATTTTTCGTTATGCGCATGAGCAGACCATCATGATTTAACTGCTGGTGTTTTCGTCAGAGAGGATTTGGGTTTTGGGGTAGCGGATGCTATCCCTCTATAGAATCCCCTGGTGAGGGTCTGCGCATGCGTGGATTCAAGGTACGATATCTCCTGAACCACTAGTTCTGGAGAATCGGAGTTTTTTGTGAGGTGTGTGATTTTGGAAGGACTTGCAGCCGCGAGTAGATTGCGCATGCGCGGAATAGAAGTTAATGTTTTTGGGTTGTATGTGTTATGTTGGGAGTATTGAGCCGATATTGTGAAATTTTAAAAGAATATTCATGTCAATTCAGTGCACGGACACAAGTCAGTTTGGGGGAGATAGCATAGTTTCCGAGTTGAAGTGTGCATACCGTGGCCCTGGGGCTAATTTTGAAATTGCCCTTACGGGCATTTTTCGGTATGCGCATGAGCATAAGTGAGTTAACTGCTGGAGTTTTCGTCTGAGAGGATTTGGGATTTGAGGTGCAGAATGCTATTCCTCCATAGAACCCCTTTGGAGGTGTCTGCGCATGCGGGGTGGAGCAGTGATATCCCCTGAACCAATGGTGTTGAAGAATCAGCATTTTGTGTGAAGTGTTATTTTCAGGGCACTTTAAGCCACGAGTAGATTGCGTATGCGCAGAGGAGACGTTTGGATTGTATGGCTCACGTTGGGAGTGGTTTGCGTCTAGCGGTGATCGATTTGGTGCTGAGCCATCATTTTAAGGTTTTAAGAGAAATTTGATGGCATTTCTGTGCACGGAGTTTCGGGGAAATTGCGTTGTTTCCGAGTTGAAATATATGTATCGTGGCCCTGGGGTGAATTTATAAATAACTATATTTTGTAGATCTATATCCAATTACTTTCGGATTTGGAGAAGAGGCAATTGCGTTTCTAAAGGAGGTCCCATAACCACAATTTTTTTCGATCTACGGTAAAGCTAACAGCCAAACTGTATTGATAGCCATATATGTTAAAGGAACTTGAAAAAAAAAAACACTGACGTGAAGTCAGTACTCTTTGGCGCGCGTGTTCACGGTGGCTAATTTGAATTTAGTGATGAGTACTTCAAGCTCAGTGAATTGAGCGAGCCGGAAATCTACCCAAGGGATATTCCACCATTCTCTGTCGATTCAAATATTAACAGTGCTGTATCTAAGCTTCCGTAAGGATAGAGTATCACTGTTGAAAAAGAACACAACTGACTCTTCTCAGTCGCACAAGCTTCTAGAAGATTCTGAGGTATCTCCTTGGGAAAGACTTGGCAGGGTCAGTATAATCATAATCTTGTATATAGCACGCGCGTCAAATGCAGATTGACTTAGCAATAAAAGAAAAAGTGTAAAAAAGCATTGACGTGGGGTCAATCTGCTTTGGCGCGCGTGCTATATACATGATTATGATTATACTGACCCTGCCAACTCTTTCCCAAGGAGATCCCTCAGAATCTTCTAGAAGCTTGTGCGACTAAGGAGAGTCAGTTGTGTTCTTTTTCAACAGTGTTACTCTATCCTTACGGAAGCTTAGATACAGCATTGTTAATTTTTGAATTGACTGTGAATGGTGTCCACTGTCCCTTGGGTAGATCTCCGGCTCGCTCAATTCACTGAGCTTGAAGTACTCATCACTCAATTCAAATTAGCAACCGTGAACACGCGCGCCAAAGAGTACTGACTTCGCGTCAGTGCTTTCTTTTTTTTCTTCAATAGCTCTTTTCGATCGTATATTTGAAAATTAAATACATTTGTTCGAATTTATAGGCACTGTATTCAGGGGAACAAGCGCGCCAAAATTTTTTTTTTAATATAAAAATTGTAATAATTAATACGGATCGTTAAGAGATATCAATAACTGTTGAATAAATTCATATATCACAAGTAGGTGTATCGTGAGCACCTGAAATATTAAAATAAGCAATTTGAATATCTAGTGATAAAACACTTATTGACATCATCAATATTTTGATTACTGGTGTAAAAGGTGATATGATATGATTACAACATTGAATGGATGATGTTAGAGAGAAGTGTCAATATTTATTCAACATATTAGCACATGAATTTTGATACGTACCGTCCATATAGAACCTAACTTTTGGTTTAATTCAACGGACACTTGATAAAGATTCAAAAATAAATAACTGACTTCGATTTCTTGGTATCCTAAGCTGATCAATTCTAGTGTGTTGTCCGCACGATATTTTGTGCTTGAAATTGGCTCATTTGGCAGAAGAGCATGTATTTTCCGTGTGATTGGTGGTGAGAATAATATGTGGTAGCAGACCACACAAATATAAGAAACTTCTTTAGGTTAATAACTATGTGAAACACTCAGTTCTATACTACAGCTAACGAATCCCACAACGTATGGTATTTAATCAAGTATCAAAGCCCTTCACACATTAATTACGCTTTTATATATTATGTTATAAACTTCATTTTTACAAACAGCGTAATACCGACTGAACTTAAAATTAATAGCGAATGTCAAAGTGACATCTCCAGCTCTCTGATATCTGAGAATGGTCGTTTCTTCAAACCGGTAGTAATTGGGATAGCGCATCCACCATTTCATTCCAAAACACAAAACTATTATTCTTCAAACTCAAATACACTCACCAAATTCATCCAAATCAATCACGTCATTTGGAAGGAGTTCTGTCACTCACAGAAGAATTGTATACAGGGTGAGTCTTTAAGTTGAACATCAATTTGAAATATAGATTATTATCATCAAATGAAACACTTTTTGCGCGTATGTTCTGGGGAACATCGCGTTATAGTTTTGCCCAAATGTCTGTAACTTTCGAATTTTTTGACGAAAATGGTCTCAAACGATTAAGTTCGACTCCCCAATGAAGAATGCGAGGTCAAATTTGATTCTGTCCGTCCGGCCGGCCGTTGCCACGATAACTTGAGAACGAAAAGAGCTAGCGACTTGAAATTTTCAGGGTAGGTGGCGCATCCCAATACGACGGACAAGTTCGTTAATGGGCATAATCGGCTCAGTGGTTTCCGAGTAATAATTTTGTTTTCAACCAATATAACTCCGATCGAATTGAAACTTGGTGCGTAGTTAAAGAATATGAACCTAAGCACGTTTGTGAAATTTTGTGCGAATCGTTTTGCTAAAAAATTTTAAAAAAATCATTAAAAAATATTTTTGTTGTCACGATAACTTGAGAACGGAATGAGATAGCAGCTTGAAGTTTTCAGGTTAGGATGTGCACCAGAACGCGACATTTCAGTTTGTTTATGAGCATAATCGGCCAAACGGTTTTGGAGTTATAGCCATCTGAAATTTTAGAAATTTGGTGGTTTTTTGTTCCTCATCAACTCAAAAAATACTGAACCGATTGAATTCAAACATGGTTACTAGATGTAGAATGCCAACGCAAAAATGTTTGCAAAATTTGGTGAGGATAGCATTCGTAGAAATTTTTTAATAAATCATTGAAAATAAAAAAAAAAAATTCTATATATCAGTAACTATTCGTTTGAAATTGCTGAAATTTTGCAAGAGCCTTCATAACCTAACTCTACTGCCAAGTTTCTAGTTTTAATACGATCGGTTAAATATTGTTGGAGATTCGAGCATTCTTGTGCGAGTTCAGTAGATGGGTGACCGTTGCCTCGATAACTTTCGAACGAAAGGACATAGGGACTTGCAATTTTCAGGGTAGGTTGAGTATCCGAAAGGGAGAATTGATTTCGTTTTTGGGCATAATCGGTCTAACGGTTTCCGAGTTATACCCACCTGGAATATTATTTCCTTGATAACGCAAAAAATAAATATTCGATCGAATTGAAGCTTGGTAACTAGTAGTAGAAAATCAACATAAAGACGTGTTTAAAATTTCGTAAGAACCGTACCCATAGAAGATTTGAAAAAAATGATGAAAAAAAAAAATTTTAAGAACCGTACCCCTAGAAAATTTTTAAAAATCACGAAAAAAAAATGGTTCAAGCACTGACGTGAAGTCAGAAGCTTTTGCGCTTATGTTCTATTGTCCATGTCCATTTACCATGGTAAATTCGAATTAAGTGTCCAATACAGGAGAATGGACAACATAATTTACCATGGTAAATTCGATTAAGGGTGTCCTATACAGAAGAATGGACAATAGAACATACGCGCAAAAGCTTCTGACTTCACGTCAGTGCTTGAACCAATTTTTTCATCTACCATTTTTCCTAATTCAGCTCAGGTAAAAAGATACAGGCTGTCGAAATTTGAAAAAAAAATAAGTTTTTATTTTGTACCTTTGATATACTTTTTTCGAATGAAATTAATGTTGGTGTGAAGCTTCCTATAACTATGATACATATTTTTTCCTACTTCTACTGGTTTTCTAGTTATGACTCGTTGATTCATAAAACTAAACGAAATTAGGATGAAGAAAGCAGATAAAGTTTTTCTTGAGTCATTTCAAGAATATTCAATCGTTTTAGAACATCAAATTATTCTTCACCATCTCTCCTTAAACGCACCGTTTTCGAGATATTCTTCTTTGAATGTTATAAAATGGGAAACTCCAGAAATTTCACTACTTTTATGGATCCGCCCTTGAGTGTTGGAATCCTGAATCAAGCTGTAAACCACGGTACTGAACCTTTTTTTCGTCCACCATTAATGTCATAGATAATTTATATGCAGGAGTGTACTAGCACATTGCGAAATCTTTAAAAGCTTAAAACTTTTTTCGTTTATTCGACGAGAGGAATCCATGGTTAAAACAATGTACAACGTTTAGACTTAATATCAATTCTGTGGAAACAAATATAATCATTTGCCATTTTCTCCCTACTTGAAAATAATTAACATATTATTCAGGTTAATTTAATATTTTGATGATCTATAAATTTCACTGATTAATAACATCGTATACAACTGTGACATTTATGATTATTAGGGATCTATTGTATCAAGGATCAAGGAAACAACATTTCAAATGAGTCATTGAATATTCGAAGTACGTCAATTTTCACTTCTATAAGTTTTACTATACAGTGTGGAAAAGCCAAATGGAATACATTCATTATCTTGGTATTGTACATATCTATGGAAAATACAGAAACACGTCAAATTTTAGTTTTAAATTATCATTCTTCTTCGTAAAAATGCGAAACCTATCTTCAACCCCCTTCGAAAGACAGGTACAACCCCCAATTTTTCAAATAGGAAGTATGGGCTTGTGATACATCGTTTGAAAGGTCTCGTCATTCTCTATTCAGAAATGTTACCACTTTTATGTTTATTGTAAAAATCAAATTAGAAAAAAATAAAATCCAGTGATTACCGAAATTTGGTACAATATCAAAAACTAAAATGTAATACAAAATGTAGCAAAAAAATTACGAACGTTAATGAAGTAGATGTTCAAAGTGTTCACCTCGAACGTCTTGGCAATATCCTAACCTCAAATTTTCGTTCTGTACACAATGCTCTTCATATATACCCAGAAAAATAAATCTAATAGTTTAAGATGAGAGGATCGCGCTGGCCATTCGATTCTTCCTCGTCTTCCTATCCAGCGATTTGGAAATATTGCGTCGAGGTACTGCCAGACATTGCGTTGGTAATGTGGTGGTGCTCCATTCTTCCACATCGTATTCCGTGAAACTTGAGGAGGATATAATTTTGCATTTTGAATTTTGAAGTAGTGCTAAATAATTATCGCCATTCAAATTGCTCTCAATGAAAAAAGGGCCTATGCATGGTTTCGAACATTTTCTGGCCAAACCTTTTGAGGGAATTGCGTATGTTCCACTCTCAGCTAGGGAGGATTTTCGGTAGACCAGTAGCGGTAATTTTGACGATTATAATGGCCGTTGAGAGAAAAAGTGCATCCATCAACGTCTACTAAGTGGATAATATATTCATCCAACATGTCCATAATTTGTTCACAAAATAAGTTCTCCTATATAAAAATCTTCCAAGAGCCCTTGGGTAGCGGGTATCTATAATTTTATATGGATGCATTTTATTTTGTTTTAATATGTTTAGAATCGATGTATAGCTGAGATCGAATATCACAATATTCGATCTCAGATCTCAGATCCCAGATGCCTCTACAGAGGCATCTCTACTTGATTCATGCGGATTTTTTTTTCCACGTCAATCATCACATCTAATTTCACATTTCCTCAGTGTATTAGCAGCTGCTTTTTAATTTGCTCCATCCTGTTGGAACCATACCGTATTCCGCGGAACTTGAGGATTTCCTTTATCAAGATATAAATTTGCCAAAGTTGGAACGACATCATTTTGAAGTAGTGCTAAATATTATTATTATATATTATTATCCATATCTCTATGTAGTGCTAAATATTTGTGGCCATTCAAATTGCCTCCAATGAAAAAGGGGCCTATGATATGGTTTCGAACATTTCCTGCCCAAACATTAAACTTTTGAGGGAATTGCGTGTGTTCCTCTCTCATTCATTGAGGATTTTCGGTAGACCAGTAACGGCAATTTTGACGATCAGCATGGCCGTTGACAGAAAAGGTGCATTTAGCAGAAAACAAAACGTCTACTAATTAGATAATATTGTTATCCAACATGGCCATCATTTTTTCACAAAAATAAGTTCTCCTATCAAAACCACCTTCCAATTGCTCCTGGTTAGGTATCATTTCATAGAGATGCATTTTATTTTGTTTTAATATATTTAGAATCGATGTATGGCTGACATTGGAAGTTGTGAAGGCATCTATACTCGATTTATATGGATTTTCTTCGAAGTCAAGCATCACATTTAATTTCACATCCTCACACTGTGTATTTTCAGCTGCTTTTTTAATCTGCCTTACATGCCCAAACTCACGAAACTGCTTCTCTATTTTACTTATTGTCCCTTGGGTTATAGGCGGCAAATTCGGAAATTTCTCATGAAACAAGTTACTTACTTCTTTTTGTGTCCGGGTGTTATCTTCGCAACCAATCATTTGTAAAATTGATATTTTGTGCATTTTTTTTAATCGAACCATTATTCAAAATTGAAGTTAATGAAATTCAAACGCGAATAAGACCATTTATAAACTACAACGTATCAGCACAAAACAATTTGCGAAGGCGTTTTAAAGAAACTAACATTGGCGCAGAAAGTGTTTTACGTAGTTTTCATTGTACCATCATGGTTTTTTTCATTCTCTTTTTATCACATCTTGAGTGCAAATAAGTTTAGTATTATTGCAATAAGATTTGGGAATATTCGAGGGAATATTATAATGAATATCGGAAATCTCAAGATTTTATTTTTTTCTATTTTGAGTTTTGCAATAAACATGAAAATGGTAACATTTCTGAATAGAGAATGACGTGACCTTTCAAAAGATGTATCACAAGCCCATACTTCCTAGTTGAAAAATTGGGGTTTGTACCTGTCTTTCCAAGGGGGTTGGAGGTAGGGTTCGCATTTTCACGGAGAAGAATGCCAATCTAAAAATTGAATTTGATGTATTTCGGGACCATTTTTTGCTTATTCGAAAATTTTCAACAAAGTTTCTCCTCGATTTCTTGGAATATGAAATTAACTGATATTTCCAGCAACGCCAGAGAAACTCTGCGATTCTGCGAATTCCCGCAAAAACGTTACAATCATATCTTTTTGGAAAAGAAAGAGCCTGAAGCAAAATTCGCTATTAGCCCTTCAGGTCGTATCAATATTCTTTCCCTTAGCTTTGCTCATCTAAACAATAAATTCTTGGAAATAAAAAATATATATATTTTGATAAAAAATTTCGATATATTTCTGAGAAATGCCTTGTCAGAATAACACAAGTACTACAGGTTTTCAGCTTTATCACAACTGCATTAATCATGGATTTAGTAAAACCTCAAAAATTATCTGAAAGAAGTATTACTAGATTAATACTATCTGATATACCGATATATCAAAGTATGATTTGAAGATTGATCAGTTGATTTTGAGTCAGATATGGAGATGGCTTAGTACAAATTAATGTAATACTAAAGGATGGCCAAAATGAAATGCAAAATGTAAAATTGAATTATCTACAAAGAACAAAGAATTGCTCCATTCGAGATCAGGCCTCGCTCAAAAAACACTTATGCAATAAGATAAAAAAAAAAAAATTAAACATTAATAATTTATTTTTATATACCGTAGAGCGGTGTGACTTTGCACTACTTTTGATAGTTTTCTTGTTGTAACTTTTTTATTCTCATGTAAAATGAGTCCTTTGTAAACTATGTATAATTTCAACATTTCAGCTATCTACTGCTGTTGTAAGAAAGTTGTAAGAAAAGCTGCGCAACATTTTTTTAAAAATATTTATAAATTTCCAAAGTCACCCGCACATCGGTGCGAATTTGCCAATGCCTTTAAAATCCGTTTGCCGGCAATTTAAAGAAAGTGTAAGGGGTGTCGTTGCACAAAGAAGTTTTTCAAAGACAAGGTTGCTATTAGAGGCGAATAAAACAACAAATTGTAGGAAAATAAAATCTATTATTCTTTATAAAATACAAAAATCGGTCTCTTTGTAAATATACTATATAAAAACTATATAAAAATATAAAATATATAAACTTAAAAACGGCTCTGTGAGACCAAATAAACTAGAAACATTTGCAAACGCGTCCAAAAAATGCAAGCTAATTAATATTATACGACCTTAAGTCTCTATGAAAATAATAATGTCCCCTGGAAGACGTTGGTTTTTTTCAATGTGGTAACATCCATTTCCTTGAAGTATGATGTGTCCTCAACATTCGGATGGACAAATCAATTTTTCTTTTTCCTCAAATATTTTAATACAAACCCATCATCATCTGTTTCTATCTCCAACCTGTCCTACCAGGGCACTTGAGATTATAACAACTCTCACACCACTTCATCTAGTGATAGACAAAATCACCCATGAAGCCATTTTCTGAATATCTAAGAATTTTTTGATGTGACAATTGCTAGAAGTTTAATCGAATGGTTCAATGCTCAATTGTTAATATATTCATCTAAGGGACCTCTACCATTATCTTCCGATTATTCATCAGAAGATGAACTGCTTGTTAAAAGAATTTCTTGAAAAATAAAACATATGACGTGGAGCTATCACCGAGCAAAGACTCTTGACAAAACAATAACATGTAGGTAACCTCAAAATGTCGTGTGCAGAATGCAAGATGAACGTGTTCCTTTTCATAAGTGAGCGTTGAACTGAGAACACAATTTTCCACTTCATGAGATGATCACATTTCGGAATACAGCTGAAGATAATGGATATCCGAGGAAATTCATAAATACATCAATCATGAACTTACATAAAAGAGCTTCTTATAAAATATCAAATAATCAAGTACAACAGAATAATCAACAACAACAACCCAATCTGTTGAATGTGATCCCTTATGTCCGTTGCCTATCGGAAAAAATTGGTTCAAGCCATGTGGATAGGAGCTTTGGCGCTCTTGTTCAAACTTTGACGATTCATATCTCCAAAAGTATTGCTTTCTCAGAGTTGGGAATGGTATCAATGGATTCAAATGATAGAACTGTATCATAAAGGAAATTCAATTCAAATAATAGTTTATTAATCAAGATCAAATGAGCAATCTTCAATGCTTTAATGCTTCAAAAATTATCATTTAAAATAATAAGGAAAGTATCATCCGAATGTCTTGAGCAGGTAGGTAGAGGCTGACGAAAGAATTACTCTAATAGTTCAAAATATATTAATAAAATACAATCCTTTTTTCATCATTTAATAGTTCATACCACTACACATTCATTCTGTATTATGAACCGCAACTCAAGAAAAAATATTTGATACACTAATGTAGATCCATATTTCAGCATTTTTATGCTAGCAACATTTTGAAAATACTGTATATAGGAACATGTCTTACTACTTAAGGAAGTGAAAGGTAATATTGACCTCAGTGGTCAACGAACAGTAATTTGTTTTGATGATTCCATTATGTTCCTCTTTGTAATTGCCTTCATAAACTACATCATTAAAATGATCCAATTGTAAATCTTCTGAAACATAATCCCGAATTTATACGTAAATTATTCAATATGCAACCAGTCAATATTATTTTCGTTGTCAAAGCAGCCTTGTATATATTCACAAATTCAAGAATCGGATACTTGTTTTCCGGCAGAAAATATTTTCATACTACGAATTGACATGTCTTTAATAGCAGTCAAGATGACATTTATTAACAGTGAACGCAGACAGATAGAATTCGCATTCTGTGAATACATAGAACTACGATGTATTATTGAAATTTTGAAAAATCATATCTCTCTTAGCTTGTTAGAATTGAAAATGATATCAATGGATTCTTATGATAAAATTGCATCTTAAAAAAAATTGAATTCAAAACTTGTAATGTACTCGTTACTCTGAAACCATCAGGCTGATTTTTCCCAATAACGAACTAAACTGAGATATATATCCCTCAAACCTACTCTGAAAATTTCAACTGTCTAGCTCATTCCGTTCGAGAGTTATTGTCTTAACGGCCGGAGGGACGGGGCCGGACAGAATCGGTTTTGACCATGTATTCTTGATCAGTGAGTCGAACCAAATCATTTGAGACCATTTGCAGCGAAAAATTCGAAAATTACAGACATTCGGGCAAATTGATAAGCACACTGTTCCGAGGAACAAGAGCACCAAAAATCAGGAGAATCGGTACTAAGTTCAATATAAGAACCGTTCTCAAGACACAAAATGATATTGGGTCTTTATTAATAAAAACAAAACACATTAATGAAAAATGTGGGAAAGCCCTGTCGACAGGAGCGTTGGCGCTCTTGTTCAAACTTCGACAAATCATAGCTCCGAAAGTATTGGTTTCTCAGAGTTGGGAAATATATAAATGGATTATTATGATAGAACTGCATCAAAAATATAATTGCAGAGATAAAGGAAGAAATATTGTTTGCGGCCATACCACACTGATTATTAGATACCGTCCGAACACTGAAGCCAAGCAGCGTCGGTTGCCGTTAGTACTCGGATGGGTGTCCGCTTGTGAACACCGTGTGCTGTAATCTATTTTCAATTTGGCTTCTGTGCGTAAATTTTCAAGAATTTTCGTAATTCATTTCAAAACGTAGGTCTTTGACTTTGACTCAACTCATGTTTGATTTATATACATCAACAAATTTTAATTAGAGTATTCTATGGAATCATAGAGCTAAGAATAATTATTGAAATTTTGAAAAATCATATTTCCGAAAGTATAAGTTTGTCGAAATTGAAAATAATATCAATGGATTTTTATGATGAAACTGCATCTTGAAAAAAAAAATTAAATTAAAATTTGTAATGTAAAGGGAAATATTTTTTTCGTTACCTGACCTCATTCCGTTCGATAAGTTATCGTGTTAACGACCGGACGGACAGAATCGATTGTGATCACGGATTCTTGATCAGTGGGTCGAACCAACTCATTTAAGACCATTTTCAGCCAAAAATTCGATAAATACAGACATTTGGGCAAATTGATAAGCACTCTGTTTAGAGGAACAAGAGCGCCAAAAACCAAAAATCAATAAAACTGTGTATATAATATTCCTTGTATTTGTGGTAAACAGGAGAAGCATCGAGACCACGAGAAGTACGAAAGTCAGAGCATATGAACAACTTAAGGAATAAAGACCTAAAGAAATAAAAATAGCAGAACATTGGAGTAAAACAAAGATTCTTATGACAGAGTTGGATTACATTAAAAGGAAACTTAAAGAGTCGAATTATATTTTGTTGGACCGAGAATGCAATTTTGCAAATTGCTCAATTGGAAATGACCATATTTGGTTGAATTGGTTAAAAAAGGAGTGGGAACTTGGAAATATCTATGCAATGTGAAACTATGTTACTAAGATCTTCAAAAACTGTCAATGTCATAATTTTCGAATTTCAGAATAGCTATCAACAAAAAATAATTCTGAAGATTTTCGTTTAGTGTCTGACGAAGGAGTTGATATAGACTCCGAAACGTTACGAAATAGTTGTTTTATCGTTGATGTTGTGTCGTTATTGTTTGTTAGGCAGCATTATTCGATAGATTGCTTCTGACAAATATCTTGTGTTTCGAACGCAGAAGAAATTCACAAAATACATATGTTTTATTCTATATAGGTACGCTTCCCAGCAACTCCGCACCAAGAGGGACCTTTCTGTTATATCAATATTTCCGAATTTTTTTATTCTTTACAAAAGTCGGTGCATCAAAAATGATGAAAAATGATATAAAAGTCAGCTAACTGCGACTTCCGATTCCAGCGGAAATCGCCATTTTTGGCGCTCTAGTTCCTCGGAACTGAGTGCTTATCAATTTGCCCAAATGTCTGTAATTTTCGAATATTTCGATGAAAATGGTCTTAAACGATTTGGTTCGACTCACTGATCAAGAATCCGTGGTCGAAATTCATTCTGTCGGGCCGGTCCGGCCGGCCGTAGGCACGATAACTCTCGAACGGAATGAGCTCGAGAGTTGAAATTTTCAGAGTAGGTTGGGGGATGAATATCTCGGCTGAGTTCAATATTGGGCAAAATCGGACAGATGGTTTCGGAGTAACAAAAAAAAAATTTTTTTTTTACGGAACAAATTCCAAATTAAATTTTTTTTAATAAGAAGTTTTATCATAAGAATCCATTCATATCATTTTTAACTCTAACAAGCTAATACTTTCGGAGATATGATTCTTCAAAATTTCAATGTAAATCGTATTTCACACATTGATATAATTATTCTATGTATGAATTGTCATAATGTCAACTTGACAGAAGGGAATATTGTAACTTCAAAAATATTGGGGTTGAAATACTCGTATTTTAGCGATGCAACGGGGACCTCACCCGAAAATGTTTGAAAATATTACGTAAATATTGAAAGCATAATTCTGTAGTTCGAGAGAGGAGAAAATTTGGTGAACGTAGATCAGGAAATTTTTTATTTATTACTTATCTTCTTTCATATCATTACTCATCTTCTTTCATACAAGTTTTATGGAATACCTACTATTTGTAGGTACTTTAAACCTGTTTTGGGCAATTGTCATACGAAACTTGTTTTTTTGGCGCTCTAGTTCCTCGGAACAGAGTGGTTATCAATTTGCCCAAGTGTCTGTAGTTTTGGAATTTTTGGCTGAAAATGGTCTCAAACGATTTGGGTCGACTCACTGATCAACAATCCGAGTGCGAAATCGATTCTGTCCGGCCGGCCGACAGGCCGTAGGCACGATAACTCTCGAACGAAAGGAGTTAGTGGATTGAAAATTGCAAGGTGGTTTTGGAGCGTAAATATCTCGGACAAGTTAGTTCGATCTATCTGAAATTCAGCATCAAATTGTAGAATCATGACCTTTATACGCATGTGAAGTTTTGTATTGACCAGATTACCGCAAAGTGTAAAAAAAAAATTTTGAAAATTCAAAAAAAGTTTTTCCACAATAACTCTTGAACGGAATGAGCTAGGTAGTTGAAATTTTCAGAGTAGGTTAGGGAGATGAATATTGTTATTGGCGTTATTGGGCAAAATTGGCCAGATTTAATTCGATTTCTTCCATGGTGCAGTTTTTAACAAAAATGTCGACTATCTCGGAAAATTCGAACTTTTTGTATGAAACGCTCTAAGTAAACTTGTTTGAAATTACAATTTACATCAATGTGCAAAAATTCAGATCGGAAAACTGTAAAAAATATTTCTTCTTTTTTGCTGATAACTCTTTTAAAATGGGTTCAAGACCTGTGGACCTGTGTTATTTATCAAGATTAAATGAGCAATCTGAGAACGAGAACTGCACCATGGAAGAAATCAAATTAAAATAGCTGTACTGAATTTGACTCTCTCTTATAGAACAGGATGAAATGTACTAGTATGAACACAGATCATATAATAAAGCTTATATAGAATAATTATTATAACATTCTGTGAAAACATAGAAGTACGATTCATTATTGAAATTTAGAAAAATCATATCTCCGAAAGTATTAGCTTGTTGGAGTTGAAAATTATATCAATGCATTTTAATGGTGAAACTGCATCTTAAATAAAAATTGAATTTGAAATTTGTTGCTAAAAAAAAATTTTTTTTTTTCGTTACTCCTAAACCATCTCTCCTATTATATTCATCTCCCTAACTTACTCTGAAAATTTCAACTGCCTAGCTCATTCCGTTCGAGAGTTATTGTAAAATTTTTTTTTTTAATTTTGAAAATTTTTTTTTACACTTTGCGGTAACCTAGTCAATACAAAACTTCACATGCGTATAAAAGTCATGATTCTACAATTTGATGCTAAATTTCAGATAGATCGAGTGATCAGTTTCGGAAATATTCATAAAAAATATGTTTTACTAAAATCTGCCATAACTCCGAAACCGCTTGATGGATTTCGCCCATTGACGAACTTAGCCGAGATCTTTACGCTCCAAACCCACCTTGCAAATTTCAATCCTCTAACTCCTTTCGTTCGAGAGTTATCGTGCCTACGGCCGGCCGGCCGGACTGGCCGGACCGGCCGGGCAGAATCGATTTCGACCTCGGATTCTTGATCAGTGAGTCAAACCAAATCGTTTGAGACCATTTTCAGCCAAAAATTCGAAAATTACACACACTTGGGCAAATTGATAAGCACTCAGTTCCGAGAACTAGAGCGCCAAGAATTGAATAATTACAGAACGGAATTCTTTTGAGGACTAGACAATATTAGTGTCAAAATCGAAATTATAGAAAATTTTGTTTGAACTTAATTTTTCGACATTTCATCGAATTTTCAGAAATCTGTGATCATGGAAAATAATTACGGCGTTGAAATTGAACCTACGATGGATATTCCTGACAACATTCTGACAAAAATCTCACTATAAATTGGCCATTTGCAGCAATATTTGCATTCTTGGGATTCTCGGACGTGAATTGGATGTGAAATTGAAATATTTTAATGACGAAAATAAGAATATGAGCAACTTTGCACCAGAATGAAACTACTTTTGAGGGAAAATTCGAACAAATGTCGAAAAACCAAGTTCAAGCAAAATTTACTAGTTACAATCATATTATGCTGTCACTAATGTCGTGTAGTCACTGAAAAAAAAATCCATTAGGTAGGTAATTATTCAATTTTCGAAAGAGTTATGATGGTTTTCGACCTAAAATTTGGCACATAGATCTAAATTGTTATTTCAAACAAGTTTACTTAAAGCGCTTCACAAAAAAAATCGAATTTTCCAACATAATGAACATTTTTGTTTGAAAATGGCGATTTCCGCTCAAACCGGAAGTTTCAGTTGGCCAAGTTTTATATCATTTTTGATGCACCAACTTTTTGTGATCAATAAAATTGGGATATATTAATGGAAAAGAAAGGTCCCTCTTGGTGCGGAGTTGTTGGGAAGCACTGTATATTGTTTGTAGAGAAAACCCACAGAGAAACCATTTGATTCGGAATATGAAGTATGGCATTTGTAATTATATTTTGCATATCGTCTTAATCAGGCCCAATCTAGAAAAAAGTTATTCTCTGTTCAATGCTAATTGTTGAATTTTATGACGTTTCATTTTGGCACTCTCTAGTTACCGAAAACCCAAATTGTTAAAGAAATAAACATATTCCAAAGCTCCTGATGTTAACTGAATGCTTTTCCGAAAATTTTCGCTTACAAATTAAATCTCGATTGAAGTGCACGTATTGCGAAAAATGGATATAACCATCCAAATATTTCAAAACCTAATATCATCACTTCATGTTGTGTAAGAGATGAAGCACCAGTTCGTTTCCCAACCTATTCCCATCGTCTCGACAAAAACATACAATCGCTCGCAATCAATCTGGATAATGTATCGATTTATTATAATGATTTAACGTATTTTTCTTCCTCGTTCTTTCTTTTCATTTCCCTCTTCAATCTTCGAGAAAGTAAAATTCGAATGACATCATTCATCACCAGACGCACCAAATACCTGCTGCAGTCGTTGTTGTCTGGTCTGAAGCAGACCAACACAGACCAACTCGATCTCACTCAACGCGCAGTGAGTCAGTACGTTCGCCCGCGCGCTTTATCACAGTCGGGTGTCGAAAATCCTCCTCGATTTCTCAACAGAAACCGCCGACAATGTCAACGCTCACAAGACGTCCCAGCGGGAACAGGGTCCCGGATTACAAGGACTACATGAGTTTCGTGAGTGCCTACAGGAACGGGAAGAAAGAAACGGACCCAAACGACGATCAGAACTTTATCATTTCTACGAACAACGCGAAGAATTTGGTACCAGATATGTCGGGTGTTAACGTGAAACCCTGTGATTCTTACTCTTCCTTCCTGGAAAAAACCAAAACCAAGAAGTTCGGTTCGGTGAGACCGCCCTTAGGAACTGCTGGGCCAAACGAGACTGTATCCAAACAAACAGTGAAAGTGAAAACGGAGATATTTCTAGAAATAAACGACGACATCAAAGAAACCCCTAAAAAGATTGAACTCACAGTGACAGAAAAAAATATAGAAATTACAGAAGATGATGCTGTTACATTTACAAATGGCCAGGTGGAAGCTAGGAAAAAGATGTTCGAAGGTAGGACCCAACAAGAAAACAAACTCCCAGTTACCAACGGGCAAAACCAAAAAAATAAAATTCTCACTTTAAAACAGAAACTTGAATCGTGTAATACCAACACGAACGAAGAAAAATCAGTCTCCGTTGTTCCTAAAGAAATTATTAACAAGATAAACATAGATAAATTCGAAACATTCTCAAATCATCACAAAACTGAAACAGACACAACTGAAAACAAAATTTTTGTAAACTCGGAGAAACCGGTCGAATTAGTCTCGACGAATAGTTGCCCGAAAGAAAACACTGCATTTTTGCGAACTCAAGTGACCATGACAGATGGAGTTCAAGATCCCATCAACTTCCACATCATAGAAAAAATTAACAATGAATTACAAGCAGATATTCCCGGCAAAGAAACGTTTATAGAGCAACTCAATGAAAAACTAAAATTCAAAACATCAATTTCATTAGAACCGGAAAACGAACAAATTGAAGAAGTGTCTGAAAATATTTCCGTTACAAAAATTCACAATGGAGATTCTTCAATTCCACCACCACCTCCACCGATGCCGGATGGCTTCAAACGGACACCCACAATTAACAAAATCACAAAGAAATCAAATAATGAGGAAACTAGAAGAGAAAATGACAGCCGAAGTCCTCCTTTCATTTCAACTATCAACGGTTCAATCCAGGAGGCAGGTATGAAAAAATTTTCAAATCGAAATTTTAGATTTTACATTGCAACGTTTCATTTCAGACCTTGATAATTCCAAGAAGTTGTCGCCGAACAGTCAAAAATCATCTACGCTAGAACGCACAAACCCCCTAGTGCGAAAACTTGCATACGGTGCTATGCTGGATATGTATGGGGCGTACCATGAAAAAGCTAATAGCTATGTATCTACGTTACCAAGACAGCATGTGAAAAAAGATAATGGGCTTCAAAAGATCATCGATAGCATTGCGTGAGTATCTCATTAATATTGATGGTAAGATGACATTGAAATTGAGGGATTTATAGAGCGAAAAATATCTGTTTGGACCGATTTTCTATGGTTTGAATTAATATTTGGAATAATTCGTTTCACAGTGCTGCCTTTTCGAATTTAATGAAGTATGAAAGTCGAATTGTTTTACGAGTATATTATGTCTAATGAACGAAGCTCTCTACAAAATAAACAATAAATACCGACATAGAAACAGCACTCTGGAAACTTTCGATAGAGAAAAGAATTCGGAATATCATAATTCATAATATACGGGTATAATATCGTTGAATACGCTCTTTATAAAATACGGTAATAATAATTAATATCTACTGGATCATGAATTCGGTTTACTGTTTCCAAATGATTGCTAGCGATTAGAAAAAAAAACTCTACAGTAATTTAACACTAGTTTCAAAGTAGACAGAATTAAGGAATTGGTTGAAGCACTGACGTGAAGTCAGGAGCTTTTGCGCGCATGTTCTATTGTCCATTCACCTCTATTGGACACTCTTAGTCGAATTTATCATCGATATATACCGTGTACCGAAGAATAAGATCAATGGACTGACTAAATAATGGTAAAGGTTTTTTTGTCAAAGGCCAAAATATTGTGATATTAAAATTCATTTTATCTATTTTCATTCTTGAAAATTAAGAATCTTTTGTTTAAAACGAAAAGAACTCACAGTCTTTGTGAAAATCGGGATATTTACATACATATTGAATATGTAAATACTACAATTTGGAATCTGCAATTTCTGGAAACACTATTCAAGATACTGTAGGTTCAACCTTCGACAGAATTGCCGTCGATATCTTATCGGTACATTAATATATTCCACCTTTAGCAAAAGTTAGATTAGTTAGTTTGCAGTATAGTTTTTCGGTAGACACAAGACATGTACAAGTCCCTGAAATTTTGTCGAAGATCCTATGAAACACTCTGTATAACCCTTTCGTACACTATCAGTGTGATGCTTTTTTTCTTAACTGTATACGATATATGAAGGGGACGAAATGTGAAAAATACAATATTTTTATGTCTGCATCAAAATTGATAAAACTACATCACAAAATATGTTAATCTTGGACCATATCAATGCAAATAGATGGAAGTTATTTATTTGCTTACTCTTTCATTTTGCCACACTGATTAGATTCATTCAAGTGTATATGTACCTACATTACTATAATCTTGCGTTAAATATCAAGCACAAACAATAATTCTTCAATCTGATCAAATTATGTGAATATTAGATCTTCAAAAGGATACATTTTTTCGTGGTAAAGATAAATTGCGGAGTATTTTTCATTCGGATACGAGTGATATGACTACTAATCTGATAAAGTCCGTAATTGAATATGATTTATATGAGTTTCCAAAGCTTTTTGAAATAAAAAAACTTTCTTTTTAGACTTATTATAGTGTCTCAAAAATTAACTGAGACTGAAGAAGGAGATTTAATCCCATACTTTTCAACTAAAAGTTATTTAGGTTTCTCGCCTTAATCTTGTTTGTGTGTGAAACATTTGTGATAATTATCGTCAATTGTGATTTGGAAATGAAATGTTTCAAAAATAAGTCACTTTTATTTGTGAGCAGATTTGGTCAAGTTAATCACAATTCCCAATGAAAAGTGATAATAATATTTCTGTGAATTGAGAGAATATTGCTTGGAACTATCATACAAGGTAATTAATAAATTTAATTGTTGAATAAAAAGATTATACTTAATTTTTTCAACTAGCTAGATTTATATTTCACCCGTTATAACAATGATACCCAGTTCTTCTATTCTACATCTATTTGGAGAAAGGATAACATATCAATTATTTTATACTATTTGCCTTTCACATTCTAAATATCATTTCAATAATTGAATATTTATGTTACATAATTTTCACCTCAATTTACATGAATAGTGGTATCACTTTTCGTTAAGAATTGAGATTAACTAGTCCAAATCTGTTTTGACAGTATTGAAATGTCAGAATAATTGCACACACTGATGAAAACGATTGATTTGTCAAAAATTTCATTGCCTTTGAAAATGGAAAATAGGGAAAAAGAAATGATAGTAGGATGAAAACCATTGGAAAAGGAAGAGGATATAACAAAAATAAAAGGAAAAATATTTTACGAGTGATCTGAGGTCGGGAAGTGGAAGAGGGTGAGTTTTTAAGGGTAAAAAACGGTTTATCTCGATTTCCGGCAATTCTACGAGTCCTTTGGAAATAAAGTTAAACTTTTGTATTTACATTTTTTTCACATAACCTCAAAATTTATGTGAAAAATTCAAGTAACCAAGTTTTTGGTTTTTTTTTTATCTTTCACAACAAATTATTTTTTACGAAATTTCATGGAAACTCACCATTTTATGTCCCAAACACACTGTAATTTTTTTGATTTAAAATATTCATTTTTTCACGATATTTTGACCTGATATCGAAAAAGCAGCCTAATTCTCAATCGAAAATTCTCCCGTCAAACTATCTGCATTTTTGAAAAAGTCGGTGAAATCTCTACTTTCTGATGGTCTAAGAGAAGATAAACATAACTATCGTAAATTTTCCCAGAAAATGCTAAGTTAATGAAGTTGATATTCAATAAGACATCTACAATATTCTGAGAAAGTTGTAGAATATTCCTTAAATTATATGCGTAGATATGCCGATTTATTGCTATTTCAAGATAACTTATAATCTGAGTGACTTACGGAAAATAGCAATAAATAGGTATCTACGCAAATAATTTAAAGAATATTCTACAACTTTCTCAAAATATTGTAGATGTCTTTCAATTAAATATTAACTTTATCAACTTTACACTTCACCATAGTGATGTATATTTTTTACACAATCAGAAAGTAGAGATTTCAACGACCAGAAAACCCACCGACATTTTTGAAAAAGCCGATAGTTTAACGGGAGAATTTTCGATATAAGTCAAAATGAGGTGAAAAAATTAATATTTCAAATAAAAAAAATTACATGGTTTTTTTTGACATAAAATGGTGTTCACCAAATTTTGTAAAAAAATGCTTGTAAAAGATAAAAATAAAAAATCAAAAACTTGGTTATTTGAATTTTTCACATAAATTTTGAGGTAATGTGACAAAAGCGTGCATAGAAAAAATCTTTTTAATCACCTATACAACTTTGCCATTTCACTTTTTTTCCATAGGGCTTCTAGTTTTGCCGGAAAACGAGATAAACCGATTTATACCCTTAAAAAGGCACACCCTTCCACTCACCAACCTCAGATCGCCGGGAGAATTATTTCTCCTTTCATTCTTGTTATATTCTCTTCCTTTTCCAATAAAAAAAAATAGAGAGGGAAATCAAAATAATGTTTAGTTTAAAAATTGCCCAAAGTTGTATAATTCTTCGTCCGAATAGTTATCGGATATATGAATTGGTATATTATTGACCCAGAGGGTGGAATATCAACCTAAATAGTTGAAAAATGTAGTAAAAATCTATTTATTCAACAAAAAGAGTTAATAATTATCCTGCATGACAGTGCCAATCAATATTTTTGAATTTTGTTGTTGAATTACTCTTCTACGCTCATAATGGTGGAAGACATTTTCAGTGTTCACTTACAGGGTGAACTTACATTAACAAAGATAGCAAATATCCAAAATTAACTTACTCCGATCCTTATTTTTTTAATTTTTGAAATGGCAAATTTGAAATCAGTCAATTGATTGGATCAAGATTCATTAAGATTTGTAATTGCACTCAATATTCGAAAATCGCCCTGTATAACCAAAACAATCGACCTCAGGCGATTAAAATACCTCGATATGTGTCCTCCTGGATGACATTATGGTTTCCGTTTGTCGCATTTCTTCCGGAGAAACCCTGTATAACGTATGTGATATGAAATTATTCAATGAACAATTTGATAGACGGCATCATTGGATCTTGCTATAACTTGACATTTCAATAATGCTTTGTTGTCAAAACTCAAATCAGGATGTTAGATGTATAGCCATAACTGCATCTTCTGATAAATTCTAAGTAGATATGTATTCCTGGAAAATTGCTGCAAGCCTTGAATCTATCCTCTTTTTATTGCACAGTTAATATCCACGAACATGACTAGAGTTGATCGAACGAAGTTTGTAACAATATATCACCGTTATATTGAATGATAACAAACAAAACTGAAACATTTGAATCGGAATTATGGCACGTACATATCGAATTATGAATTGAAATGTGTTTTCTATGACATTTTGCATTCGAATTCTAGCGGAAATTTTGGAAAATTAGAATTATACAAAATATTTAGGTCATGAAACCGATAGTTTACATTTCATGCGAGTACGAATGAATCACCGCTATTTATTCGCATTTCAATACATGATTGAGGAATTCTTATCTAATATAGCTTTTCCACCCACTTGAACGCAGTTCTATTGGTTTCATATCGAAAATGGGGTGTTTGGATTTGAATCGTGTTATGATTTTAACATTTTATTATAGTTCTGCTTACTTCACAAGCATTGATCAATATCAATATTCTGGGCCAATGGGAAGAAAAAGAAGACAGTAATTATTCATTAGTGTTGGATGTAAACATTGTAATTAAAAATAGACTTATCAATTATAATGAATAATATGAATTATTCACCATTATCATTCTGAGTCACCGATGAAACCGAGGATGAAACCATCAATATCAGTAAAGCAATTCGAGTTCAACATGTATAGCTCATTTACAAATTACATGCAGATACTTATATTAAACTTGTTTTTTTTTCTATAATTATAGTGCTCAAGGGGGTCTTGACAAACTGAGTGGAAGAAGCAATCCCAAAGCAGAAAACGAGTGAGGAATGGGAACCATAGGAATATTTTCTTATGGAAATTATCAACTGAAATGTGTTTTCTATGAAATTTAACCTTGATGATAAGCAAATGTACGTGAATTAGTTTTTATGAATAAAACATTTTTTTATACTTGGTTTTTATGTTAGTTATATTTCTCACTATGATATATGGACAGATATTTAATATATTTTCTTAAAACATCGTTAAATACTCATGTTTTGTTATGAAATAAACTACTCAAAAAAAAATTTGAGGGAACCAAAAAAAAATGCAAATTTTTCAGTAATTTTGATAGGATGTACCTCAGTAAAAAATGGTCGTATCGCGGATTCAAAAATGGCATTTTGAAGCATTTAAACTCTAGATTTCGGAATTTCGGGCCAACAATTTTTTTTTGAGATTCGTTTCTCACGAAATTCGAAGGAATGGGACAAAATACAAATTTTCCAGATTTTCAGTTTTCTTTTTCTCAATCCACGGGCTTTACAATTTTTTTGTCGATAGAACCACTATACGCTCCAGATAGCCTGATTATTCAGCTTAAATTACCTTTTTTTAAATGCCTGTGAAGTCCATTGGTCTCGGAGATATCCGAAATCAAACGAAAAATTAGCCTTTGTCTTCAATCATAGATATCTCAGCAACCAGCGATCGCACAGAAAATTGAACGATAGCTTTTCATGAGCAGTTTCAATTTCAAAAAAATTGAGAATAGCACTGATGTTATGTTTTTTGTGTGCATGTTCTATTGTCTATTCACGCCTCATTCGAAGTGGACCGAGGTGAAATTCGGTACTCGATTGTAAAATGGTGGCTCGAAGTTATATGCGGAATTTCAGATGAGTCGGATGCATAGTTTCTGAAATATAAAACTTAAAAATAACATGAATTTAAAACTTTTTCTAGTGATACCTACAATATTCACGAAATTTCGCGAAAATTAGTGCGTTGACATTCTACAAGTAATTACCTACCGAGTTTCAATTGGATCGGATTTGTATATTTTGAGTTATAGATGAAATAACAACAAACTTTCAGATGGGTGTAGAACTCCAAAACACAAACTCACATAGGCAACATAGGGGTTGGGGTTGGGGTTGGAGTTGGGGTTGGAGTTGGAGTTGGAGTTGGAGTTGGAGTTGGAGTTGGAGTTGGAGTTGGAGTTGGAGTTGGAGTTAGAGTTGGAGTTGGAGTTGGAGTTGGAGTTGGAGTTGGAGTTGGAGTTGGAGTTGGATTTGGAGATGGAGTTGGAGTTGGAGTTGGAGTTGGAGTTGGAGTTGGAGTTGGAGTTGGAGTTGGAGTTGGAGTTGGAGTTGGAGTTGGAGTTGGAGTTGGAGTTGGAGTTGGAGTTGGAGTTGGAGGGCAGTACGAAGTCTGCCGGGCCAGCTAGTATTAAATAAAAATGTTAATTGCTTCTGCGAAAGAAACACAAGATATATGTCAGAAGCAATAAATTCGAACAATGTTGCCTAACAAACAATAACGAAACAACATCAACGATGAAACAACTATTTCGTAACGTTTCGGAGTCTAAATCATGATTTAGACTCCGACGAAGGAATATGCAGATTCCTTCGTCCGGACACTTCATGAAAATCTTCAGAATTATTATTTGTTGATATAGAGATTCTGAAATGTGACAATTTTAGAATAACTTTGTTTGTTTGGCAACATTGTTCGATTTAGAGCTTCTGACAAATATCTTGTGTTTTTTAAGCAGAATCAATTCACAAAATAATGAATTTTTAGTTAATACATAGTTTTCAGAAAGAAGATATTTAATAATAAATATATGAATTGAATTTTGTGAGAATTATATCACTAGAAGAGTTGAGAAACAGATTGTAGCAAAGGTTTGATATATCGAGAATTTTGTAAATAAACTGCTCAAAGGAAGTTAAGATGTGAAAAATTATTATTATTTTAATTTTCAACTGGTTTGTAACTCAGAGGAAATGATCAAACAGTAAAAAAAATCAAATTGTTGCTCCAAGTGTGTACCTACTTCGATTCCAAGGGCGATCACTCGGGCGTTCATTATTTCCTGACTCCGGAATCCGAATATTTTTTGCAATTTTCCGCGACAAATCATCGTACAGGATTTTTTAAACAAGTCTAATCGAACGATATTCAATTTCCTGAAAAAAGATTTCTGGTATAACATTGGAAAGAAAAATATTTATTTTTTTAAATTTATTTATTTTCATAAACTGGAAACCCAACAGGATATATAAAATATATATATATATATATAATTGATTCTCCATATACAGGGTGTTCCTAAATTGAACGTACAAACGAAAAGGGGAGATTCCTTATGTGAGTTTAAGAAAAAAAAGTCCCATAAACATGGGGTCGCAAACGTTTCGTTTTCGACATACAGAGTGTTGAAGTTTGAATTTTTTTTCAAGTTTTTTTCTCATAGTATCTACACTTCACAAGATATTCAACTGAAATTTGGCATATATATTACATTTGAGAGTTCTCACCACGTGACTTTTTTTTGGTGAGCAACTGTTAATTTGAAAAAATGTAAAAAGAAGCTTTGTTCTTATGCTAAACTTTTCGGTCTCTTGTAGTTTTGTCGTATCTACTAACGATTTCGAGAAAACAAATTTTGAACGATTCTCTCGAAATTCTCTCAACTATGATAGGAAGGCCAGTTTGTAATCTGTGGTGGTCAAATTTTTTTTTCTCGAAATCGTTGGTAGATACGACAAAACTACAAGAGACCGAAAAGTTTAGTATAAGAACAAAGCTTCTTTTTACATTTTTTCAAATTAACAGTTGCTCACCAAAAAAAAGTTCTGCAGAAGAACAGGTGGCAGTGTTCCAGAAAAAATATCACCCTGTAGATCTTCTATCGAAATTCCCATGTCACGTGGTGAGAACTCTCAAATGTAATATATATGCCAAATTTCAGTTGAATATCTTGTGAAGTGTAGATACTATGAGAAAAAAAACTTGAAAAAAATTCAAACTTCAACACTCTGTATCTCGAAAACGAAACGTTTGCGACCCCATGTTTATGGGCCTTTTTTTTCTTAAACTCACTTAAGGAATCTCCCCTTTTCGTTTGTACGTTCAATTTAGGAACACCCTGTATATTGTATATATGAAACACCTACTCCTTTTTTGAGGCAAGCAACAATTCGGAAAATTTCATTTTCGGTAGTTTTCAATAATTTTAATGGTCAGATCTGAAAACTACTTAGAACTAAAATTTTTTTTTTTTGTTATGCGATCATTTATTCACTTCAAGTTACAGCCTGTTGAAAATTTAAATAACAATAATATTATATCCCTAATTTCCTTGGAGCAGTTTACATACCCATACGGCGAATAACATATCATATAGATAATCCAAAGGTATATTAGCTGTTTTATCATGGAGAAAATAGCTTTTCTGGGATGATTCGATGGTGAGTACCCAAAGAAGCAATCTACCTGTTGCTATCAATTTAATATATTAATAATGTTATGCTGGATTTCTGAAGAACAACCAGAGATGAGGCTACCTTTGTAGAGTCATAAAATTGGATTGGTCACCTTTAGATTCGTAACACAGAGTGACCTTTTCTGGAATGTTTATAATGCAATAAGTTTGCTTCTTGATACGCTTAAAGTTTTGTTCTTTTAAGGACGGATTTCTGACAAATAATAATAATGGAATCGGTTTGATCCTGGCAGACTGTTTGGCGGAAACACCTGAACGCCCTCGACCAGTGGCGTGCATGTTGATTCTGATTTATCATTCATTTAGTAGGCAGAGTACCTGCAGCCATCCATAAGTGTATAATGTTACATGAAAACAAGTCAAAGAGAAATTAAAAATTGAAAATTAACTGGAATATTGCTTTCCTATTATGTTTTACCGAAGTCAGATTCATTGAAAAAATATGGTTCACAATTTAATATTAACGAAAAAAGTGTCCTTCTAATGCTTACTGGCAAGACATTATACATAGTTTTATCCCAATATAAAACGAGCTTTGTTCGGTGTTCGAATGTTTATAGATCGGAAAAAAATATTCATGAAGACTCCTGGTTGAGTTATTATTTTTATAGTCCTCAAAATAATATGGATGCTTACGAAAGAAAATTAAAATTCTATCAATACATAGACCTGGTAGAGTTAAAATGTTACTAGATTTGAAACAATTTCTACAGGACGATCTGAAATTCCTTATTAACATTTTTTTTATGGCTTGCTTCTGGATTACAAATACTAGTATATGCTCAGCTTGTGAACTGGAGCCCGAAAAAATAATGCTGTATGATAAAAGAGATGGGAAGTTCGCTAAATAGATGGTCTTTGATGTTTTGATATCATTGTGTCACAACTTAGGTGTCTATCCACTGTAGTACCCTTGAGCTAGTTGTTATACTTCTATCCTTGCAGTTGATGCATTTGGAACATGTCATATTTGATCTCGCATTGGACAAATATACTATATTAGTTTTTATCCCTCATCTTCACTTTTTGCCATGCTTTCCTTTCGAAAACGGTCCGAATCCGCATATTTACGATTTACGCAAACACGTCATGATTCTTTCAATTCTCTCCAGACACGTCAGAAATCGAAAACTGTTGACAACTTCGTTTGTCGAGTGTAAAATAAATGACCAGTAAATCTCGATCGTTGAAATATTTCGATATTTCGGCAATATCTCCACCAATATAGATCCGATCGAGTTCAAATCTAGAACTTTACAGTAAAATAAGGTTATGAAGGCTCTGGCAGAATTTTAACTGTATCTGACGGATATATATTTTTTATTTTCCAGTCATGCAATCCTCACAAAATTTCGCCTTATTCTTCGTGTCGGTATTTTTGAACTGACTACCGCGGTTTAATTCGATCAGATGATTATTTTTCGAGTTATTAGGAAAACATAATTTCAGATGGCTATAACTCTGAAACCACTCGGTGGATTTTGCCCATTAACGAACGAATGCTGGTGCATTTGGACTCCAACTAATCGTTTGAGACCATTCTCGGCCAAGAATTCGGTCGGAACAGCGCGCCAAAGAACAGGTAGTTTTATTTGAAATTTCAAAGTTAATGGCCATTTCCGGTGGTGCGATTTAGTTGAAAATCGTTTTTTCTAGGAAAACGTGTGATGGGTCCATTATTTCAATGACCCTGTATTCTATAATTTATCTATACGTTTAATTTCCGAATCTGTATAATGTAATACAATGTGCTTCGTTCCCCTCCTCTAAGTCAATTCCGAAATCCGTCACTGACCTAATCTTAACGGTCGTATTATTCAAATCACTTCAACATTGATTTAAATCGATTCATCATTTCAACCAAAAACAGGTTCATCGTCAACGACATAACATGTAAATATTATGTTTGTTTTTCTCCTATAACTTTCCGGTGAAAGTTCACATCCAAATTGATCATTATGTAATGTAAGCCCGGGAATTCTGAGTCATTTTCGTTATGGAAACTTCGATGAGCCTAAACTCAGCCTTAGTCAGCCACAACATCGCCGATAATGAATTTCAATGAGTGTGGTTATTCTGATAGTGTGACGCCAGTTTCGTTCAAGGCGCTTCCATGACTCACGCTAGTCGATTTTCAAAGCTGGACAACTTGTTCTAGGCAAGGATATTAATTCGTTACCCATTTTAAATAGATATTTAATGCTCTCTCGGAAATGGAATCTTCACTTGCGTTCTGAAAGCGATCCTTTGATGGCTTATGAAATTCTGAGAAGCCGGACTGAAACATGCGAGTGAAAGACTGCCGTTGAGAGAAATTCCCCATATCACAGATGATTGGTGGGGCACAGGAAGTGAGTAGTGGAGTGGACCACAAAATGCAACTGGATGATGCAGACATGAGTCAACAGGTCAATGCGGTTTCTCGGAAATTCCAGTAAAAAAAAGGAAATTATAAAACTTCAACGTCGAATATGTATCGGACTGAATCATTTACATAATTCTGTGCATGAAAAGTCGAGATTACGAAATCGTGTTTTGTAGTTCTGGAATCTGATATGGGATAAAACACATGTATTGCTGTATAATAATATAATATGAAAAGGCACTGATGTGAAGTCAGTATTCTTTTACGCACTTATTCACGTAGACCATTTTGAATTGGATGATAAGTGCTTCCAGCGCAGGTGATAGAGCGAGCCGGTCGACAATTAACAGTGTCATGCCTAAGCTGATTATATAAGGCTCGCTTCACATCAACACGACACGGTTTTAGGTACGGCAACGACACAAACGCTCGAGCTTTCCCACAGCCTCGCTTCACAGTCGTGTAAACGACATCGGCATCCGATTCTTGGGTGAAGGCTTGAATGATAGCTTTCACAGCTATCTGGCACGAGTCGTGGACGTGTAAACGACACACGGCTGCCTTGTACGGCTCGACGGGATTGCCGGACACCCTCGAGTCGTGCACGGCAGCCGTGTGCCGTTCACACGACCACGACTCGGCCGGATAGCCTTCACCCAAGAATCGGATGCCGGTGTCGTTTACACGACTGTGAAGTGAGCCTGTGGGAAACTCTAGTGTTTGTGTCGTTGCCCTACATGAAACCGTGTCGTGTTGACACACATGAAACCGTGTCGTGTTGATGTGAAGCGAGCCATAGGGAAGCAGGAACAAAGCTTATACAGAATACAACTGACTCTCCTAACACGCAAAAGCTCCTAGGAGCTTCTGAGTGGTTCCTATAATGAAGCATAGTTCTAAGATTTTAAAAAACAAACACATTTTTGCACATGAAACCAAATGCGTCTACACGAGTCTACTACAATATGATCATCGTCGATAAAACTCTTCTCAACCTCGATAATGAATCACTGAATATATCCACTCCTAGAGCATCAAGCACATTAGTGTTTTTCATCATTAGCTGAATTGGGAAATGAAACACGTAATTGGTCCTCGAAAAAACAGACCTGAATAAATCGGCTCGCTTCATGACTTTAGGAGGAATATACAAGTTAAATTGTGACAATAAGCGAATATGTGACCTCGATGAATTTTTGCTTCAAAAAGCACTTCTTCTGGATTTACACGAGGACTTTCAGAGAAAGATTGAGAAGTGAGGCCTATCCCAAATGCAACATGTTCGAGAAACTTATTCTGGACCTTCTCAAGGAAGAGACCGTCAACCAAAGTGTAAGGGGACCAAACAATCGATGAAAATTCGAGTGATGGTCTCACGAGCGTTACATATAGATATCGCAGCGTTTCATCATTATGAAATTCTCTCGTGTTTCTGATAAAGAAACCAAGAGTTCTGAGAGCTCTAGTGGAAATCACCTGAAAGTGTGGCTTGAACGATAATTTACCTTCATATGAAACACCCAGATCCTTCACAACACTTATTCGCTCTGAGGGACCACCACCAAGGAGAAATTGACATAGATTTACATTTTTGCGCGCGTGTTCCGCAAGGAACAGCGTGCTATCATTTCGTCACAATGTCTGTATTTTTCGAATTTTTTTTCGAAAATGGTCTCAAACGATTGGGTTCGACTCCCTGATGAAGAATTCGAGGTCAAATTCAATTCTGTCCGTCCGGTCCGGCCGGCCGGTCCAGCCGGCCGGTCCGGCCGTTAGCACGATAACTCTCGAACGGAACGACTTAGAGCGTTGAAATTTGCAGGGTAGTTTCGTAGCGTAAATATCTCGGACAAGTTCGTTAACGGGCGAAATCGACCGAGCGGTTTCGGAGTTAAGGCCGTTTTTAATAAAAACGTTTTTTATGAATATTTCCGGAACCGATCACTCGATCTTTTTGAAATTTGGCATCAGATTGTAGAATCATGACCTTTATATGCCTGCGAAGTTTTGTGTTGAACGGACGGCCCTAAAGTGGCAAAAAAAATTTTTGAAAATTTGAAAATTTTGTTTTCACGATAACTCGAAAAATACTGATCTGATTAAATTGAAACTCAGTAGTTAGATGAAAAGACCAAAGCAAACACTTTTGCAAAATTTCGTGAAGATCACGTGACATGAAAAAAATAAAAAAATTACTACTATTTTGCGGAATACTTTGCTTTTAATGCCGAAACATATGTTTTTGAGGTTCATGCTGCCCTTTCCGGGCATTTTCCGTATTGCGCATGCGCAGATGAGAAGTCCTTTAACTGCTGTAGATTTCGTCAGAGATGATTGGGGTTTTGGGGTGGCGGATGCTATTCCTCCATAGAATTCAGATCCCTGATGAGGGTCTGCGCATGCGTAGATTAAAGATGCGATATCTTCCGAACCACTAGTGTTGGAGAATCGGAGTTTTTTGTAAGGTGTGTTATTTTGAGAGGACTTTTAGCCGCCAGTAGATTGCGCATGCGCAGAAGAGAAGTGACTATTTTTGGGTTGGATGGGTTATGTTGGGAGTGCTGAGTCGATATTATGAGGTTTTGAAAGAATATTCATAGCAATTCAGTGGACAAGTCAGTTTGGGGGATGTAGCGTTGTTTCCGAGTTAAAGTGTCCGTACCGTGGCCCTGGGGCTAATTTTGAAATTGATGTTACCCCTTACAGGCATTTTTCGTTATGCGCATGAGCAGACCATCAGTGATTTAACTGGTGGTGTTTTCATCAGAGAGGATTAGGGTTTTGGGGTGGCGGATGCTATTCCTCTATAGAATCCCTCGTTGAGGGTCTGCGCATGCGTGGATTAAAGATGTGATATCTCCTGAACCACTAGTGTTGGAGAATCGGAGTTTTTTGTAAGGTGTGTTATTTTGAGAGGACTTTTAGCCGCGAGTAGATTGCGCATGCGCAGAAGAGAAGTGACTGTTTTTGGGTTGGATGGGTTATGTTGGGAGTGCTGAGACGATATTATGAGGTTTTAAAAGAATATTCATAGCAATTCAGTGCAAGGACAAGTCAATTTGGGGGCTGTAGCGTTGTTTCAGAGTTAAAGTGTCCGTACCGTGGCCCTGGGGCTGATTTCGAAATGGATGTAACCCCTTACGGGCATTTTTCGTTATGCGCATGAGCAGACCATCAGTGATTTAACTGGTGGTGCTTTCGTCAGAGAGGATTGGGGTTTTGGGGTGGCGGGTGCTTTTCCGCTATAGAATCCCCTGGTGAGGGTCTGCGCATGCGTGGATTCAAGAAGCGATATCTCCTGAACCACTAGTGTTGGAGAATCGGAGTTTTTTGTGAGGTGTGTAATTTTGGGAGGACTTGCAGCCACGAGTATACTGCGCTTGCGCAGACGAGAAGTGAATGGTTTTGGGTTGTTTGGGTTGTGTTGGGAGTAATGAGCCGATATTGTGAGGTTTTAAAAGAATATTCATGTCAATTCAGTGCACGGACACAAGTCAGTTTGGGGGAAATAGCGTTGTTTCCGATTTGAATGGTCTGTATGGTGGCCCTGAGGCGAATTTATAAATAACTATATTCGGTAGATCTATATTAAAATGCGTTCGGATTTGGAGAAGATGCAATTTCGTCCCTAACGGAGGACCCACAACCGAATTTTTTTCTGATCTACGGTAAAACTAACAGCCAAACTGTATTGATAGCTATATTTGTTAAAAGAACTTGAAAAAAAAAAAAAAAAGCACTGACGTGAAGTCAGTACTCTTTGGCGCGCGTGTTCACGGTGGCTAATTTGAATTGAATGATTCAAAAATTAACAGTGCTGTATCTAAGCTGCCATCAGGATAGAGTAACAAAGTTGGAAAAGAACACAAGTGACTCTCCTTAGTCGCACAAGCTCCTAGAAGATTTGGGGGGGTCAGTATAATCCTAATCATGTTTATAGCACGCGCGCAATAGCAGATTGACTTAACAATGAAAGAAAAAGTGTAAAAAGTCAATCTGCTTTGGCGCGCGTGCTATGAACATGATTAGGATTATACTGACCCCCCCAAATCTTCTAGGAGCTTGTGCGACTAAGGAGAGTCACTTGTGTTCTTTTCCAACTTTGTTACTCTATCCTGATGGCAGCTTAGATACAGCACTGTTAATTTTTGAATCATTCAATTCAAATTAGCCACCGTGAACACGCGCGCCAAAGAGTACTGACTTCACGTCAGTGCTTTTTTTTTTTTCTATATCCAACTATGAACAATTCGCAACACACCAATCGTCCAATGACTCTAGTTCCAACTGTAAGCTAGTAATGTCAGAAATAGTTTTTACCGAAGTGAAAAGTTTTTAATCATCAGTGAATAACAAAAATTTCGAAAATTGGTTGACAGAACCTATATCATTGATGAGAATGAAGAATAGCATTGGTCCTAGGTGACTTCCCTGAGGTACGCCTGACGTAACAAATACAGGACAGAACAGTGTGCTATTAATCTTAACGAATTGAACCCTACCTGCGAGGTAAGAAAGCAGTAAACTGTAAAGCCGACCATGAAAACCAAAGTCTCTGAGTTTTTCCCTAGAATTGAACTCAAGCAAATATGTATCGACACTTCTACCTTTCAAAAATCCATTTTGTTGGGGATTATTCCCCAACAACATCCTACTGTATACTTGACATTTGATATGACTATAAACAATAGATTCAAACAACTTTGGAATCACACTCAATATAGTTATTGTGATTATGATTATACTAACCCTCCTACCTCTTCATCAAGGAGACCACTTCTAAGCTCCTAGGAGCTTATGCTAGTTAGGAGAGTTAGTTGTGTTCTATGTAGGCTTTGTTACTGGATACTTACACTAGCTTAGGCAGACAACAGTTTCTTAACACAACAGTGAAGAGCGAGCAATTTTCCGTGATTCATGGAAAAGTGCACGAGGGCAGCCTATACCCAAGTAGGGGAGGAAGTGTTTTCCATTAAACTAATATCCATTTTATCGGAAGTCATGGAATCCTCCATCAATATCTAAATGGTTCGATACCTGGGGAGCAAAAGTCTTATCAGTGACAGACAATATGGCTCTTCTGAATAACCTATGGTTTTAGATATCATTGGATGTGTGAGTGGATGAGAAATTTTCTTAAATAATATAATATAACCAGGGCATTCATGTTGTCGTGGACGGTGTCAGTTTCGGGGTATCAGCGCGCAGGAGTACCCCAAGGATACGTTTTATCACCCACCCTCTTCCCAATCCATATAAACAACCTACTTAATTCGACCAACAATCACATCATGAGCTACGCAGATGGCGGCACGCTGATGTCTTCTTTCCCTAGTGCGGTTTACTTTGAGCAGCGTTGAATATCAGCTCCATAGATGCCAGCAAATTGATTCCTTGAAGAAAGATCTCAAAACGATAAAAGATTGATGTCAACGGAATCTGGTGCAATTTAATGCTTAGAAGACCCAAACAACAACTTTTTCTCGTAAAACCCAATTCGTCACTTCTGACTTGGTGATGGAGATAGAATGCTGCAGCCAAAGGGTTCCTTTGCATCTTCTTGGAATGACTATCAATTCTTCGGTCTACTGGGGGACATACGAGTATGTGGCTGCATGGCATTGCGAAGTCCGCTGCAAATGAGCTGAGATATTAGTTGAAGGCTAAATATATAGAATATTTCTCGGCAGATCAGTTTCTTTTACTCTATAAGGGCCAGTTCAGACCAGACATTCTTTGCAACTCTTGGATTCCATCCAGACAGAGCAGTATCTACGACTGAAGACTGACCGTTATATTGGGAAGTCAATCACACATCGAAGGAGGCTTGGTGACCTGTGCTTATTCTATATAGATATTATCACGATCATTCATCGGTTTTTTTCTGGGTTTTCTCTCCCAAAACTCTGAAAAATATCTATAAAATAAAAATTAATTATTTTGTGATTTGCTTCTGCGTCAGAAACACAGGATATTTGTCAGAAGCAATCAATTGAGCAATGTTGCCTAACAAACAACAACAAAACAACATCAACGAAGAAACAACTATAGCGTAACGTTTCGGAGTCTATATCAGACCCCTTCTTCAGACGCTCAACGAAAATCGAGAGAATTATTTTGTTGATAGTTATTTGGTGAAATTCAAGAATTGTCACATTGTCAATTGTGACAATTCTTGAATTTCACCAAATATATTCACTAAATATATAGAATATTTCTCGGCAGATCAGTTTCTTTTACTCTATAAGGGCCAGTTCAGACCAGACATTCTTTGCAACTCTTGGATTCCATCCAGACAGAGCAGTATCTACGACTGAAGACTGACCGTTATATTGGGAAGTCAATCACACATCGAAGGAGGCTTGGTGACATGTGCTTATTCTATATAGATATTATCACGATCATTCATCGGTTTTTTACTGGGTTTTCTCTCCCAAAACTCTGAAAAATATCTATAAAATAAAAATTAATTATTTTGTGATTTGCTTCTGCGTCAGAAACACAGGATATTTGTCAGAAGCAATCAATTGAACAATGTTGCCTAACAAACAACAACAAAACAACATCAACGAAGAAACAACTACAGCGTAACGTTTCGGAGTCTATATCAGACCCCTTCTTCAGACGCTCAACGAAAATCGAGAGAATTATTTTGTTGATAGTTATTTGGTGAAATTCAAGAATTGTCACATTGTCAATTGTGACAATTCTTGAATTTCACCAAATAACTATCAACAAAATAATTCTCTCGATTTTCGTTGAGCGTCTGAAGAAAGGGGTCTGATATAGACTCCGAAACGTTACGCTATAGTTGTTTCTTCGTTGATGTTGTTTCGTTGTTGTTTGTTAGGCAACATTGTTCAATTGATTGCTTCTGACAAATATCCTGTGTTTCTGACGCAGAAGCAAATCACAAAATAATTAATTTTTATTTTATAGATATTTTTCAGAGTTTTGGGAGAGAAAACCCAGAAAAAACCGATGAATAATGAGTAAACCTCCCACAGTATCCTTTAATGATTACTTATTATCACGATCGATGCTGCGCACTACTACAAGAATTAATGCAAGATTCGCAAGTGGTACTAAATAACTATGCAGTCCAATATACTACTCGGTTGATGAGAAGTCCACTTCCACTGAACTGCCAAATTGTGGAATCCTCTCCCACCTGATGCGTTTCCTCGAGAGTATAATCTTCACCATTATGCAGTGACCGGCTTACTCATTTATTAGCATCTCATTGTGAATGGAAGTACTTCCCAGTCAACATCAACAAGTGATAATCAGAAGGAGTAATGTCTCGTGAATACAGCATTTACCAGGACACTGGGGAACCTTGGATGGTTGATTCCAGGACTCTCAGTGTGGGCTGGCTGTCCGTTACAATATATATGTGCGACCTTTTGAGGTTCCTTTTCATACACCCTTGAGTACAAATGTAGACTGCTGGTGTCTTTGCCTGTAAGATAGAAGGCTCAATAAGTCCCAACATATACTGCATAAGCTTCAAATAATGGATTTGATTCACCGATGATGCTGTTGTCTGCTCATATCTTTAGGCTGATTCTTTGTCTCCAACCTCAATTCTCTATTTCAGAATCATCTGAACCCATCTCTGTATTTTGCCACTTAGTCCCAACAAGAATAATGTGATATCTTAATTTCGAGCTGGACATTTTCCTATAGGGCATATTGTTGGAGATCAATATCTCTATTTGCTTGAGAGGAAACACTTGATTTATGAATATTGCAGAAAAAATCGTCCCATGAGACCCCAGCAGTCCGTGGCGTGGCTCTAACTTATTAGAAATGGTGTATGTAGTGGTATAGTTGTTTTGCGCACTGCGGTATCTATTTCAAGCTCACCGAAAAAAAATTGTCTTTCTAGAAAAGGTACACCAAAATATTTCTCCGATGTATTCAGGGGCTTTTAATAAACAGGATGGCTAATAAATAACTGACTGGGTTGTCTTTCAAATATTCATGAAATTAAATAAAATTCGTTAATTTTTTTAATATTTATCTTTCATTGAACTGTAGGAATTATGTATGAAGAATAATGTTAGATAAGTGTCCACCTCTGGAAGCCCCACAAACCTGAGCCCTCTTGATTAAATTTTCCATCACTTTTTGGTAGGTTTCAGGAGGAATATTTTGAATTGCTCCCGTAATATTATTATTCAGCTGCTCTACTGCTTGATTTGTTGGGATAAACCTTGTCTTACAGAAATACCCATAAAACAATTAGGAGTCGATAAATCCGGTGATCAGATGACATCTCCAAATCGAGAGATTAAACGCCCTGGAATCCTTGTTCGCAGAAGGTTTATTGTTTCCCTAGCAGTGTGGCCCGTTGCTCCGTCCTGCTGAAATCACTTGCTTTGCAGATTAAGCTGTTGGATTTGAGGAACCAGAATTAGAAACCCTCTACTGAAAAGAACTGATTCTCCTAATTCACTCAAGCTCTTAAGAACTTATAAGGAGTCTCTTTGAGGAAGGCCTAGGAGGGTCGGATAATAATATCAACAACAATATTACGGTAGCGCTCGCCAGTGAATTATACCGAACAGTTGAAATCATATAATTATTATTGAAATGAAGCGTTTCCACAATACGCACGTTGTAGGATCGTGTAGCGCTTCATGATGAATTGGATACATAATTATGATTGAAACAACTACAAACGCGTAATTTAAATCAGTAAATTATAAATTGGTCACCATGTACTTGATTCCGGATGCTTTCAATATACCTACTCAATGCCATGTGGCTTGTCGCTAAAGAGTATGCCTTTAAAAATTGGCGTAGCAAATAGGTCCTCATCGGTTCTACCATAATTTGCTCTTCGTAAGTCATCTCTTTCCTAATTCTGGATGATTTTAAGCATTGTTATTGAAGGAACTTCGTTTTGGCATATTTTTGTGTCCCAACGTTTCTTGGGTGGTGCAATCTTTCTTGCAGGTTTGGGGGTATCTCGCAAAACCTCTCTTCTCGTGTGACGCGCTCTGTTATATCAACTGAATTATTGTTAACGAAATACGTCCCAGTCGCAAATGACTGGTGCTCTTTCGGCCAATAATTTATGGCTACTGAATATCCCGCAACATGTTACCACTATTATAATATATTTCTGCATGGAAACGATGCGAGCTACGCGGTATGAAGCAAATAATAGCATTCCAAATCAAACAAAGACGAAGAACCCGACTGGAAGAATTCAGACAGTAGACAGTGTTGGGTATCACCCAGCTAAGCATGACATTTCTTTGATCACATACCTCTCTGATTAAGAAAGAATTGCATCAATTGAATAGATTTGCCAATGTCCGAATAGTCTAGTCAACGAGTGTTTTTTAGGTCAAAATTTTTGCGTATTCTCCGAAAATTGTTATTGAGATGTCATTCCATTCGGAATGGCATGTAGATAGTTTTTGGGAAAATGCTGAGGCCGCTCGCTAAAATTGCAATAGTTATAAACAATTAAGTGAAAAAAAAGAAGGGACTTTGGTTTTTCGCCAATATCTCAAGAACTTTCTGAGATAATTCAAATTTGAAAAAAGATTCGAGAAGAAGAGGAAATTTCCTGAACCAAAGGCTCAACTCCCAGAAAAAGGACCAATATTTATAATTTTCCAAGAGAGGGTTGAAAATACTCCCGAAAACGGGTACTCCGGCTAGCGTAAGCCTCGTTCCCTTCGGACCTTTCATGAATAAATATTATTTGAACTTATTAAAAATGAAAATAAAAAATTGAAAAAATTCAGGCGCCTGCAAGATAGATCAATGAACAATAATCCGTGGTACAAAAATGTTTATCACGATTTTTCTTTTAGTTATCCATTAGTTTATTAACAATTTTTTTTAGCACGAACATTAACATTGCAAGTACGCTAATTGTTAAACTATTAATCTGAAAATGTTTCCCTTTCGTGAGGCTATTTTTCAAAGGTTCTAGAATAGATTCCTATTAGAAAATTATAAAAATTGTTAATTTTCGTTATGTTATGAACAATTTACTTAAGTGAAAAATTTTGAAGCTTCAATTTATAATTTTACTATTAATCCGTTTCCTTAAGATCAGAAACTACTCAAAAATGATTTTTAATAATTATTATCTCCTATTGTTCAAAAAATTGTTATGAACCAATGCGTTGTTTATGAGATAATTTAAAAGTTTATTTTCAAACATAATTGAAGCTTTATAATTGTTCACTTAAGAAAATTGTTAATAACAAAACGAAAACTAACAATTTTTCCATTTTCCAACGGGAATTTATTCCAAGACCTTTGAAAAATAGCTCCACGAAAGGAAGAAATTCTCAGATTGACAGTTTAACAATTATCGCACTTGCAATGTTAATGCTACAAAAAATTGTTAATTAACTAATGGATAACTAATTGAATAGTCGCGATAAACCTTTTTGGACCACGGATTATTGTTCACTGATCTATCCTGCAGACGCCTGAATTTTTTCAATTTTTTATTTTCACATTTAATAAGTTTAAATAATATTTATTCATGAAAGGTCCGAAGGGGGTGAGACTTACGCAAGCCGGAGTACTCGTTTTTGGGAGTATTTTCAACCCTCTCGGAAAATTATGAATATTGGCCCTAGTTCTGGGAGTTGGGACTTTTTTTCAAATTTGAATTATCTCAGATAGTTTTTGAGATATTGGCGAAAAAGCCCCTTCTTTTTTTTTCACTTAATTGTTTATAACTATTGTAATTTTTGCGAACGGCCTTAGGATTTAATCAAAAACTATGTACATGCCATTCCGAATCGAATGACACCTCAATCATAATTTTTGGAGAATACGCAAAAATTTTGACCTAAAAAGCACTTGTTGAATAGACTAGAAAAATAATTTAATTTTTCGATTTATTACCTCAGTTTTTGCTCGCGTGTTTAAGGGAACAGCGTGCTATAAATTTGCTCCACTGCCGGCCGGCCGACCGTTGCCTAGATATACTTATTTCGAAATTCGAACGGATAGAGATAGCGATTTGCATTTTTCAGGGTAAATTGAGCATCCGAATGTGACGGTTCCTAAATAGGAATATACGGCCAACGGTTTTGTAGTTATACTCATCTGAGATATTGTTTCCTAAATAACTCGAAAAATGCTGATCCGAGTGAATGGAAACTTCGTAATTAGTCGTAGAATTTTTGCAAGTGTTGTGAGGATCATATCATTAAAAAAAATAAAAATTGAACTTTACTGTCATCCTGTCGATCAATATATGACATTGTTATTGTACGTTTGAATACAATAGTTATTTATGTACCAAGGACGAAAAACTGTCTATTATAGTCGAGTCTGCAGCAAGCAGGCGAGTTAATAGACAGTTTTTCGACGAGGTGCATATTACATTTTTTCTTCGAGCTCTACTTTCATGAATTTAGGATTTCTTAAATAATTTCACATCAGCCAATGACAGTTATTCTCACAGACACTTATGTTTTTATTGAACCGCATCATAGCGATCACAGCGATTCATAGCGACCACAGCACATGAAAATTGTTTGCGGACGAAAAAGTAATTTTTCGGCCGAAAAGTACTTGCCTTCAAGAATAGTCGATTTTTCAGTCGCAAATTAGTACGTAAAATGTCATTTTTCATAGAGGTCGACGAAAAAATATTTTAATGATTGGATTATACGTTGGCGTAAGTGTATCATTTCGGAAGGGGCTACGTCGTCACTGTACTCTGATTAGATGCAATAATTATTGCAGAATACAATTTTTTTTGCACGTAAATGTTATAGGTACTAAATAGCCATTATTCAGGGCGTCCTGAGAGGAATGCGAACAAACGGAAAGCTTGAACTGAGGGATTTTTCTTTAGTGCAAGTAGAACTATATGCTGTTCAGGTCTGCAAGGTGGAGAATATTCGTAGAGGGGGATACTCTGGCAAACACATTTATACAGTGTGGTCTAACGAAAACTTAACACCTCGATTTTCCGGCTTTAAAATGAAAATGTGGAAAATCGCTCGGACCTGTCAATTTTTGATTCGATGGGGGAACAACTTTTCCGCTCTTTGCATCCCCGTAACTGCAACCCTCTAATAGGGGTGAGCACAACCCCTGGATTTTGAATAGGGATTGGATAGGATATAGATCTGGTGACCTAGGTGGCCAAACCACTGATCCAATTCCATTGACCATATCGTTATTGATGTAATCTCTGACTAGTCGGCCAATCCAACGTTGCGGATAATTCTCAGATTTAAATCTCTGGATTTTCTTTTTAGCCATTCAAAACATTCGTTTACAAGACTCCTGTCCAAGATAAGGAAGACTTTAGAAATCGCATTGTTCTTTCAAAATACCCAATCAATGCGCTGAAGTCTAGATTATTGTGTAACGGCTGAAGGTGGTTCAACATTTAAAATTACATTATTTAATGTTTCAAACGTTTATGATCGTTTGCTTTGTTACATTAATTAAATATTTGTACCAGTTCTCAATAATAATTTCAATATGACATCCGCCTACTAGACAATTTGACAATTTTTTTCCTCATAGACTGTGAATTTTGGCTAGAAATTACAAGATACGTTATTTGTTCAGAATGAATCAAGCTATCTAATTTTTTTTTAATAGTATAATATGAATAAGAAAAAAATTTGAAAAAAATGAAAAAAAAAATTTCAAGAACCGTATTTTCTAGGGGTACGGTTCTTAAAAATTTTTTTTTTGTCATTTTTTTCAAATTTTCTAAGGGTACGGTTCTTACAAAATTTTAAACACGTCTTTATGTTGATTTTCTACTACTAGTTACCAAGCTTCAATTCGATCGAATATTTATTTTTTGAGTTATCAAGGAAATAATAATCCAGGTGGGTATAACTCGGAAACCGTTAGACCGATTATGCCCAAAAAAGAACCAAACTCTCCCATTCAGATACGCAACCTACCCTGAAAATTTCAAGTAAATTTTCAATGATTTTTTAAAAAATTTCTACAAATACTATCCTCACAAAATTTCGCAGGAATTTTCGCGTTCTACAACTAATTACCATGTTTGAATTCAATCGGTTTAGTATTTTTCGAGTTAATGAGGAACAAAAAACAACCAAATTTCAGATGGCTATAACTCTAAAACCGTTTGGCCGATTATGCTCATAAACAAACTGAAATGTCGCGTTCTGATGCACATCCTAACCTGAAAACTTCAAGCCGCTATCTTTATCCGTTCTCAAGTTATCGTGACAACAAAAATATTTTTGCGCGTATGTTCTGGGGAACATCGCATTATAGTTTTGCCCAAATGTCTGTAACTTTCGAATTTTTTGACGAAAATGGTCTCAAACGATTTAGTTCGACTCCCCAATGAAGAATTTGAGGTCAAATTTGATTCTGTCCGGCCGTTGCCACGATAACTTGAGAACGAAAAAAGCTAGCAACTTGAAATTTTCAGGGTGGGTAGTGCATCCTAATACGACGGACAAGTTCGTTAATGGGCATAATCGGCCCAGTGGTTTCCGAGTAATAATTTTGTTTTCAACCAATATGAATCCGATCGAATTGAAACTTGGTGAGTAGTTGTAGAATATGAACCTTAGCACGTTTGTGAAATTTTGTGCGAATCGTATGGCTAGAAAATTTTAAAAAAATTATTAAAAAATATTTTTGTTGTCACGATAACTTCAGAACGGAAAGAGATAGCGACTTGAAGTTTTCAGGTTAGGATGTGCACCACAACGCGACATTTTTGTTTGTTTATGAGCATAATCGGCCAAACTGTTTTAGAGTTATAGCCATCTGAAATTTGGTTGTTTTTTGTTCCTCATTAACTCGAAAAATACTAAACCGATTGAATTCAAACATGGTAATTAATTGAGAATGCCAACGCAAAAATTCCTGCAAAATTTCATGAGGATGGTATTTGTAAAAAATTTTAAAAAAATCATTGAAAATTGAAAAAAAAAATCTCTATATCAGTAACTATTCGTTGGAAATTGCTGAAATTTTGCAAGAGCCTTCATAACCTAATTCTACTGCCAAGTTTCAAGTTTTAACACGATCGGTTGAATATTGTTGGAGATTCGAGCATTCTTGTGTGAGTTCAGTAGATGGGTGACCGTTGCCTCGATAACTTTCGAACGAAAGGAGATAGGGACTTGCAATTTTCAGGGTAGGTTGCGAATTTGGAAGGAAGAGTTGAGTTTGTTTTTGGGCATAATCGGTCACATGATTTCCGAGTTATACCCACCTGGAATATTATTTCCTTGATAACTCAAAAAATAAATATTCGATCGAATTGAAGCTTGGTAACTAGTAGTAGAAAATCATCATAAAGAAGTGTTTAAAATTTTGTAAGAACTGTACTCCTAGAAAATTTGAAAAAAATGACGAAAAACCGTACCCCTAGAAAATTTCAAAAAAATCACGAAAAAAAATTGGATCAAGCACTGACGTGAAGTCAGAAGCTTTTGCGCCTATGTTCTATAGTCCATTCTTCTGTGTTGGTCACCCTTAATCGAATTTCCCATGGTAAATTATGTTTTCCATTCTCCTGTATTGGACACTCTTAATTCGAATTTACCATGGTAAATTCGAATGAAGTGTCCAATACAGGAGTATGGAAAACATAATTTACCATGGGAAATTCGATTAAGGGTGACCAATACAGAAGAATGGACAATAGAACATACGCGCAAAAGCTTCTGACTTCACGTCAGTGCTTGAACCAATTTTTGGCGCTCTAGTTCCTCGGAACTGAGTGCTTATCAATTTGCCCAAATGTCTGTAATTTTGGAATATTTCGATGAAAATGGTCTTAAACGATTTGGTTCGACTCACTGATCAAGAATCCGTGGTCGGAATTCATTCTGTCCGGCCGGTCCGGCCGGCCGGCCGGACGGCCGTAAGCACGATAACTCTCGAACGGAATGAGCTAGAGAGTTGAAATTTTCAGAGTAGGTTTGGGGGATGAATATCTCGGCTAAGTTCGTTATTGGGCAAAATCGGACAGATGGTTTCGGAGTAACAAAAAAAAAAAATTTTTTTTACGAAACAAATTTCAAATCAAATTTTTTTTAATAAGCAGTTTTATCATAAGAATCCATTCATATCATTTTCAACTCTAACAAGCTAATACTTTCGGAGATATGATTTTTCAAAATTTCAATAATAAATCGTATTTCAACGTTGTCACAGAATGATATTATTCTATGTATGAATATGAATTGTCATAATGTCAAATGATGTTCCTGAGACATTATCTAATCAGTCGACGAATTGTGAGCGAAGTGAGAAAAATCTCAGTTGTTTGCTCCCAAATTAGTTTTTCTCAGAAAATTCTTACATTTCCGAACTGAACATGAAGTAAGATCTGAGAGTAGTGAGACTGCTTTTCATCCATAGACATAGATATAACTCTCGAACGGAATGAGGTAGGTAGTTGAAATTTTCAGAGTAGTTTAGGGAGATGAATATCTCGGTTAAGTTCGTTATTGGGCAAAATTGGCCAGATTTAATTTGATTTCTTCCATGGTGCTTTTCTCATTCTCGTGATTGCTCATTTAATCTTGATAAATAAACTATTATTTGAATTGAATTTCCTTTAGGATGCAGTTCTATTATATGAATACATTGATATAATTCCCAACTCTGAGAAACCAATACTTTCGGAGATATAATTTGTCTGTTTGAACTAGAGCGCCAGAAAGCTCCTGTCCACAGGGCTTGAACCCATTTTTTTGTATTCATTGCGATATCTCAATTTTGAGTGAAATGACAGCACTTCAAGTGAAATAATGCCGATTGGGCAAACGTTCAGTTTACAGATGAGAGTCGATTTTGCGTTAATTCATTTAATAGAAGAGAGAGACTATGAAGAGGAGAACAGAGCTAGCAATGCAACTTCACTCCCACTGTCTCTTTTGGTGTAGGTTCAGTAGGGCTTGTTTCACATGCATACGGTTCCATTCGGTTCGGTTCGTTTTCTGTTCCGTTTCGGTCACTGGCGACAAGTGTGAAACGTTGCTTCGGTTCAGATACGGTACCGAATAGAAACCGTATAGCACCGAATACCCCCTCGACACGTATAGGTTTCCATCAGGTTTGGTTTCGTGTGTAGAGAATATGGATCAACCGTGGCGTTCATACAAACACGGTTTAGTTTCGGTTTTAACCATAAATAAAGTAATAAATATTTACATATATTTCCTGTCGCGTTCTGTGGTTTTAACCTCAAACCGAGCAGATATCTTGCAATCTTTCCCAAGTTGTTTAAATATAGAAATATAAAGATAAGCACTTATATTCGGAATATGGTTGCTATCTCAGTATCCATGAGAAAATTATGGTTTACCAACTGAGGATCGACCTATTTCTGCAGTAAATCCAAACCAGTGCTGTGGGACAAAACTTCCGAAAAATATAAAGATGAATTGAAGACGCAGGAATAGGCATCCAAAGATTTTTGTGTTCAAATAAACCTAATATGAACCGTATATGTGTGAAAGGGCTTTATTCGTTTCCGGTTGAAACCGAAAACGAACCGAACCGAATGGAACCGTATGCATGTGAAACAAGCCTAATAGTAATGGTCTGGAGTGGGGTTTGAGGCATGAGGGCTCGAACCACAGAATATACCCTATAAGGTATATTATGTGGCTCAAACAGATTTAGTGCTGATCGATGGTGCGTTGAATGCACATGGACGCATTGAAGACATTCTGCAGGAGTATGTCGTGTCATTCTCTCCTTTCATCGGAGGATATATTTTGCTCTTGCACGGTAATGCTAGCCCGTGGAGAGTTGTGTAAACGACTTTTTGGAAGACGTTGACATAAATGCAATGGATTGGCCAGCATGTTGTCCAGACCTTAATCCAACTCAGCATGTTGAGGACAAGTTAGATGGAAGTCTAAGGAACCGAGTCCCTGCAGTGAAAAATCGTGGGCAATTGACAGCTGACCTAATCGAGATTTGGAATGATCTTCCTCAACAGATTATCGATAATGTTATTCTGAGCATGGAAAGACGATTAACTGCAGCTATAAGAGCATGTGAAGTGCACAAGATATTGAGCAGAACTGAAAATTAACTTACCTGTCATTTATTGTTCTTCTTCTTCTTCTTCTTTATTGTTATTGTGTATGAATTAATTGTAGTTGAACGTTGAATGTGAGTTTTGAATCGCAAAGCTCTTAACGTCAATTTCAATTGATACTGAGACCGTTTAAAGTGCTGTAATTTCTCACATAATCCTGATATCGCAATAAATAAATAGAGAATATATTCAGAAAGAATGGGGCAACATCTAAGTGTTCTTAAACATTCTCGTCTGTCAACGATTCACTATTCAGGGTGTTCTGAATGAAAGCTTACTTTTCATTCATTCACCTCTTTATATAACAAAAACCGAAGTAACTAAGGACGGCATCTGAACATATATGTTACCAAGGAATCAAGCTACAATTCAGAAAAAAGTTGCTAAAATCGGCCAAACGAACTACAAACTTCGTTAAGATTTTATCGGTTCCGCTAATTTTGCCGGTGTGTATATTTAAATGTATATGGTAAATAGAAAATATAAACTGTTCAAATGAGGAACAGAATAAACTTCAAACAAAAACGTGTGCCTTATGCTTAATTCCAGACATTTGATAGCTTAACTATTTTGTTGAAATGGTGAATGCGCCAGAACTACCTCACAAAATTAAATATATCATAGTTTCTGACAACATAATATAGCTTTCAACTAATGTTCTTAAAATATTGGTACTCTTATTACATAATGGATATTTTATCACTTCTACTGACTTATGAATAATGAATTTGAATTTACAATAATCACCTTAAAATTTCTAGAGATATCTTTTCGAAGTGGGTAGAATTTAAAAATTCAACTATCTAGATCTAAAGCTTGCCTCCAGACTTGCTGGAAAAAATTCGCGACATTAGATATGAAATCATTTCAATATGTATTTATTTGCGCTCTTGTTCTTCGCAACAGAGTGCTTATCAATTTGCGCAAATGTCAGTAATTTTCAATTTTTTGGCTGAAAATGGAAATAAACGATTTGGTTCGACTCACTGATCAAGAATCCCTGATTGAAATCGATTCTGTCCGGCCGGCCCTCCGTTAACACGATAACTCTCGAACGAAAGGAGTTAGAGGATTGAAATTTGCAGAGTAGATTCGGAGCGTAAATATCTCAGACGAGTTTCAGAGTTATGGCCATTTTTAGTAAAAACGGTTTTTTATGAATATTTCCGAAACCGATCACTGGATCTATCTGAAATTTAGCATTAAATTGTAGAGTAATGACCTTTATATGCATGCGAAGTCTTGTGTTGATCGGGTTGCCATAAAGCATCAAAAAAAAATTTCAAATCTTTTAAATTTTGTTTCTACAATAACTCTCGAACAGATGGAGCTAGGCAGTTGAAATTTTCAGAGTATATTTGGGTGTTAAATATCTCGGTTAAGTTTGTTATTGGGTAGAATCGGCATAATGGTTTCAGAGTAACGAAAAAAAAATTTTTTTTACATCACAAATTCCAATTTTTTTTAAGATGTAGTTTTATTATAAGATTCCATTGTTATTATTTTCAACTCTAACAAGCTAATACTTTTGGAGATATGATTTTTCAAAATTTCAATAATACATCGTAGATTTATGTATTCACAGAATGTGAACACAGAATCTGTCTGTGTTCACTGTTCAAAAATGTCATCTTATCTAGCTATTAGTGACTTGTCAATTCATGGTTTGAAAATATTTTCTGTTGAAAAACAAGTATCCGATTCTTGAATTTGTGAATATATACAAAACTGTTTTGAAACCGAGAATAATATTGACTGATTACATATTGAATAATTTATGTATAAATATTGGGGATGATGTTTTAGAAGATTTAGAATGACATCATTTTAATGATGTAGTTTATGAAGGCAATAGGAAAGAAGAACATAATGGAATCATCAAAAGAAATTACTGTTCGTTGACCACTGAGGTTAATATTACCTTTTACTTCTTTAAGTTGTGAGACAGGTTCCTATATACAGTATTTTCATGATGTTGCTGGCAAAAAAATGCTCAAATATGGATCTACATTTGTGTATCAAACATTTTTTCTTGAGTTAAGGTCCATAATACAGAAAATAATGTGTAAGTGGCATGAACTATTAAATTTTAAATTATGAAAAGAGGATAGTATTTTATTAATATATTTTGAACTATTAAAATAATTTGTTCGTCAGCCTCTACCTACTCGAATATCAGGAATAAATGAACAATCTGCTATCATTGTCTCCAGCCTCGCTCTTGACATTTCCATGATATTTTCCTTAGGTATTTCGAGTTGTGAAAACTATGCACCGAGTGTAAGTTGTAACAACCCATTCCACGAGGTTGAATCCTTGCAGATTGCTCATTTGTTCTTGATAAATAAATTTAATGATAATTTTTGAAGCATTAAAGCATTGCAGATTGCTTTTTTTAAATGATAATATTCGAAGAATTTTTTTTTTTTTTAAGTGCCGTTAAGGCACTTTTTTCAAATTTAATCTCTTTCATGATACAATTCCCAACTCTGAGAAACCAATACTTTCGGAGATATAATTTGTCTGTTTGAACAAGAGCGCCAAAAAACTCCAGGGCTTGTTGTACAAGCAATTTGAAAAAAGTGCTTCGTAAAATTGATTGCATTAAGTACCTACATATTATAATATCAAACAATATCAATTCAGATAGAGAATTTTTTTATCGCATATTACTTCTTACTTGTTCTATATTTAGACAGTTTGAACAAAAAAAACAATATGTATGAATGAAAAGATTAAGATATTTAAATGAGTCTAAATCTTAATTGAGTTTCCTACTCAATCCTTATCGATAAACGCCATTTCCTCTATTGTTATCTACATATCGTAATATTTGACTTAGATTATGCTCATTACCGAATATAATTCTGATTGAAGCAAATATATTGGCTTATTCATGCCACCTGAATAATAAATCGCTGCAAATCTGAGATAAAGGCTATTATTTCATTCAAAAAATATTCTAGTTCTTCCTATTCCTTGTCTACATCCATTTTTCCAATTAGTTCACTTCTGTATCTATATCAAATTTAGTCGTTATACTAAGTTTAATCAATTCATAATTCTTGAGAAGAATAAACTCCATATGTAATTATGATATTATGTATCCATTAAATAATATATAAAACCACTGACGGGACGTCAGAAGCTTCAACGCATTCGTTTGTTACCAAAATTGCAAAAATCTCAATGAATTCTAACACTAGGGGCCACTTGCATGCATGTGGGTTGTCCTAATGAACTCCGAGTTAAATAATAGCCCAGGATTAAATTGATAATTTGTCTTGCACCTTCAATAGCTTAACCTTGTGTTAAAACTATCAAAATTTAGTATTCACCTCCGCAAAATGGCAGGTTTAAATCGCTAACTCCGGGTTAGTTATACCAAAATTGATGTTTCCAAATAAAAAGTTTGGTGTGTTGAATTTCTGATAAATAATAAATAATTTGCACTTTCAAGTGTACGAGAAAATATTGCTAAAAAAAAAGTTTAACACTTCCGGCCCGGCTTCTTGTTCTTGGACAAGGTTGGGTCCATCGGATTTTTTGCGCGCATGTTCTGGGAAACAGAGTGCTATAGTTTTGCCCAAATGTCTGTAATTTTGGAATTTTTTGGTGAAAATGGTCTCAAACGATTAGGTTCGACTCACTGACGACTGAATACGACGTCAAATTGGATTCTGTCTAGAATATTTTTTTTAAATTATTATGTATCTCATGATAACTTGAGATCGGAAGGAGATAGCTACTTGTAATTTATAGGGTAGGTTTGCGCATCCGAGTGTGACCTTGAAGTTCGATAATAAGCATCATCGGCCAAATGGATTTGGAGTTACAAACATCTGAAATTTTGTTTTTAGTTCCCTCGTGAGCATCGTACCACTAAAACTTTTAAAGAAGCATTGAAAAAAATTCTATATCTCAGAATCTATCCGTCCGATATCACTGAAGTTTTGGGACAGCCTTCAAAACCTAACTTTGGAGCCAAGTTCCAAATTCGAACACGTTCAGATTTATATCCGAGCTGCCTTGTGTGAGTTCCTTTCTATCATAACCGATCGTTTATAATTGAGAGGGATTGGTCTTAACCACTCTGTTTTGGTTTAATTCGACTGAGAAGTAGGTAGTCAACTCCAGAGTAAATTCATCAAACCTTCAAAAACTCTACTCTATTTGATGTAGTTTATAATATTCAAACGCAACCCATAGAAAGGGGAGAAAATAAATCCATTATTCTATACTTTTGACGCTCACTATACAGTTCGGAAAAGCAAAATGGAATAAATTCATCATCTTGGTTACTGTTCATTTGTGTTTTTTCATGGAAAATTCCGAAACAATTCTAATTTATATTTTAAATTGTCGTTCTTCTTCGTAAAAATGCGAGCCCTACCTTCAACCCCCTTCAAAAGACAAGGTACAACCCCCAATTTTTCAAATAGGGAGTATGGCCTTGTGGTACATCGTTGGAAAGGTCTCGTCATTCACTATTCAGAAATGTTATCACTTTCTTGTTTATTGCAAAAATCAAATTAAAAAGAAATGAAATCAACTGATTAGCGAAATTTGGTACAATATCAAAAACTAAAATGTAATACCAGATATAGCAAAAAAATTATGAATGTTAATGAAGTAGATTTTCAAAGTGTTCACCGCGCACGACTTGGTAACATCTTAACCTCAAATTTCTTCCAACATTATTCAACATCTCAGGAGTGATCGACCTAATCGCAAGCGTTATTCGATTATTTAGGTCAAACATATGCTCTTCACATATCCCCATAAAAAAAAATCTAATGGGTTACGATCAGGGGATCGCACTGGACATTCGATCGTTCCTCGCCTTCCTATCCACCGATTTGGGAATATTGCGTCGAGGTAGTGCCGGATATTGCGTTGGTAATGTGGTGGTGCTCCATCCTGTTGGAACCATTTCGTATTCCGTGAAACTTGAGGACTTTCTTAATCAGGATATCATTTTTAAGTAGTGCTAAATATTTATCGCCATTCAAATTACCCCCTATGAAAAAGGGGCCTATGATAGGGTTTGGAATTTCCTGCCCAAACATTAACCTTTTGAGGGAATTGCGTGTGTTCCTCTCTCATCCAGTGAGGATTTTCGGTAGACCAGTAGCGGCAATTTTGACGATTAGCATGGCCGTTGAGAAAAAAAGTACACTCATCAGAAAACAAAACGTCAACTAATTGGATAATATTGTTATGCAACATATCCATCATTTTTTGGCGCTCTAGTTCCTCGGAACTGAGTGCTTATCAATTTGCCCAAATGTCTGTAATTTTCGAATATTTCGATGAAAATGGTCTTAAACGATTTGGTTCGACTCACTGATCAAGAATCCGTGGTCGAAATTCATTCTGTCCGGCCGTCCGGCCGTAGGCACGATAACTCTCGAACGGAATGAGCTAGAGAGTTGAAATTTTCAGAGTAGGTTTGGGGGATGAATATCTCGGCTAAGTTTGTTACTGGGTAAAATCGGACAGAAGGTTTCGGAGTAATAAAAAAAAATTTTTTTTTTACAGAACAAATTCCAAATTAAATTTTTTCAATAAGCAATTTTATCATAAGAATCCATTCATATCATTTTTAACTCTAACAAGCTAATACTTTCGGAAATATGATTCTTCAAAATTTCAATGTAAATCGTATTTCACAGATTGATATAATTATTCTATGTATATTCTATGTATGAATTGCCATAAAGTCAACTTGACAGAAGGGAATATTGTAACTTCAAGAATATTGGGGTTGAAATACTCGTATTTTAGCGATGCAACGGGGACCTCACCCGAAAATGTTTGAAAATATTACGTAAATATTGAAAGCATAATTCCAAAGTTCGAGAGAGGAGAAAATTTTGTGAACGTAGATCAGGAAATTTTTGATCGATTACAAGGTAATTTATTATTTTATACATGTTTTATGGAATACCTACTATTTGTAGGTACTTTAAACCTGTTTTGGGCAATTGTCATACGAAACTTGTTTTTTTGGCGCTCTAGTTCCTCGGAACAGATTGCTTATCAATTTGCCCATGTGTCTGTAATTTTTGAATTTTTGGCTGAAAATGGTCTCAAATGATTTGGTTCGACTCACTGATCAAGAATCCGAGTGCGAAATCGATTCTGTCCGGCCGGCCATCCGGCATTAGGCACGATTACTCTCGAACGGAAGGAGTTAGCGGATTGAAAATTGCAAGGTGGTTTTGGAGCGTAAATATCTCGGACAAGTTCGTTAATGGGCGAAAACCATCAAGGGGTTTCGGAGTTATGGCCGATTTTAGTAAAAATATTTTTATGAATATTTCCGAAACCGATCACTCGATCTATCTGAAATTTAGCACCAAATTGTAGAATCATGACCTTTATACGCATGTGAAGTTTTGTATTGACCGGATTACCGCAAAGTGTCAAAAAAAAAATTTGAAAATGTGGTGCAGTTCTCATTCTCATGATTGCTCATTTAATCTTCATAAATAAACTATTATTTGAATTGAATTTCCTTTTTGATGCAGTTCTATCATATGAATACATTGATATAATTCCCAACTCTGAGAAACCAATACCAGATATAATTTGTCTGTTTGAACTAGAGCGCCAGAAAGCTCCTGTCCACAGGGCTTGAACCCATTTACAATAATAGGTTCTCCTACCAAAATCATAGGTTCTCCTACCAGTATCATTTTATGCAGATGCATTTTTGTTTGTTTTAATATGCTTAGAATCGATGTATGGCTCACATTGAATGTTGTGGAGGCATTTCTACTCGATTTATGTGGATTTTCCTCAACGTCAAGCATCACATCGAATTTCACATCCTCACACGGTGTATTAGCAGCAGCTTTTTTGATCTGCCAAAATGCACAAACTCGCAAAACTGCTTCTCTATTTTACTCATTGTCCCTTGGGTTCTAGCCGGCAAATTCAGAAATTTCTTTTAAAACAAGCGACTTACTTCGGTTTGTGTTCGGGTGTTATCACCGTAACCCATCATTTATAATATTGTTATTTTGTGCATTTCCGTTGATCGAACTATTATTCAAAATTGAAGTTAATGAAACACAAATCAGACAATTCATAAACTACAACTTATCAGTACAAAACAATTTGCGAAGGTGTTCTAAAGAAACTTACATTGCCACAAAAAGTGGTTTATTTCCATCACATCTTGAAGGCAAATAAGTTTAGTATTATTGCAATAAGATTTGGGAATATTCGAGGGAATATTATAATGAATTTTGAATGTTATTTTTGTTTTCTTATCTGAGTTTTGCAATAAACATGAAAGTGATAACATTGCTGAATAGAAAATGACGAGACCTTTCAAACGATTACGAAGAAGAATGACAAAATTTTGATTTGACAAGCTTCGGGATTTTCCATTAATATGTACCTACAGTAACCAAGATAATGAATTTATTCCATTTGGCTTTTCCACACTTTATCTAGGTGAAGTGATATTAGAAATAGTAAAATTAAATAAACCAGAAAATTTACCTAACCCAAGCGTGCCCCACGAGAAAATGCAAATCTGCTTTTCAATTTTCAATGACATGGGAATTTTTCAACAAAGAAACCTTTGGGAACCGGAAGGTGTTTGAAGGTGAATTCATACTTATAACTGATAACAATTAACTGATGCATTTCTACGAAGGCTCCCGGAAGTTTATAGCTCCAAACAAACTTTTTGTTTTCCATCATTACGTTGAAGATATAAACATCTACATACACAAACGATACATAATTATATTCAAAGTGGTAGTCCTTCATACGTCTATTGAATTGATGCGCTTATGGCTGTTAATTAGGATTCATTAATTATCTACATTAGTGTTCATAAGTGCAGTAAATCGTAATTAATCTTATATATAAAATTCTCGTGTCACAATGTTCGTTCCCGTACTCCTCCGAAACGGCTTGACCGATTCTCATGAAATTTTGTGAGCATATTGAGTAGGTCTGGGAATCGGCCAACACCTATTTTTCATACCCCAAAATGATAAGGGTTGTTCACCCTTAAATTTTTTTTTTTAATTTTTGAACGAAATTTTTTGTTTTTATTTTTTTATAATGTCGCATCACAAAATACATACAACCCTAAATTTTCACCCTTTTATCACCAACCCCTATTTTTTAATAGTCATTTTAGTAATTAATCATTTTCATCCCGCTCGATAACTGATCAGTTATCCCAGAGAAAGAGCTAATCAAAACCAAGTCACCGTATTAACTCTATTTCGATTAAAATTTCCCTGAGCTCATGGCAAAGCTAAAATTTTTGTTAAAAAAAAATATTTATTTTTATTAAAGTATCAAGGCAGTTTATTCCTGCTATACTTAGTGCCAGATTTCTTAAAATTTCCGCGTTTTTCTGGATCATCACTCATTTGCCAGACTATACCTGTGTCACGTCCCAGTAAACAGCACGGAGTAGGGATGACAACGAAGCCGGTCTCCTGTCTTTCTCACCTTTTCTCACTTTTCTTAACCAAATACGTTTGAGTGGGTAGTTCGTATTCGCAATTGAACCTAGGAATCGGATTCTAGGTATTTTTTAGAATTACGTGTTTGAGTGGGTCCCTGGATAACTTGGAAATTCAATTGTCCCGGTAGGAGGCGCTGCAATCGGGTTCTAGTTTTTTTTTTAAGATTTTTCGCATTTGGAAATAAAATTGCAACCGCAATAACCGATTTGGCGCAGGTGAAGTTGCGTGGGTCAGCTAGTATCATGTATATATTCTAGATTCTAGAATATAGAAAAAGCAAAGGGGATAAACTGCTAAGGTATCAATAATGTGTCCACATTTGGGTTGATGAATGAATTTTAAATAAAAAGCACTAACGTGAAGTCAGGAACTTTTGCGCGCATGTTCTTTTGTCTTTCACGCCTAACCCTCACGAAATACAGCATGAAACTTCAAGACATCTTTTTTCAACCGAGTACTATTATAGATTTCGAATCAATCGAATCTGTAGTTTTGAAAATATTGGAAAAATAAAATTTGGCTTGAAGGTTAGTGCGGAATCTGACAAATAGTTCCTGAAATATATAATTTTCGAAGAAAATTCTTTATTTTTTTGCAGAAATATTTTTATTTTCAGTGATACTTTGCACACGAAATTTTTAAAAAAATTACGACTTCCTCAACTAATTAATAATAATAATAATAAGTTTATTTCAAAAAAATAAAATAATATTTCGAAAAAATAAACAGAATACATCACAGAGGTGAAATCAGATTACATCCTGTTTGTGACCAAAATTAAAAAATAATTCTTGATAATGTTCCATGAGGATGAACGTTGAAAGAACACATAAAAATAACATAAATATCAATATTCTCCGCAAAAAGATAAAGATAAAGCATTATATCCAAGGGAAGGTTATTTTTTCTGTCCTCATCGGGAATAGTTTCATTTTTCTCTGTCGCATTCGAGTCTTCTTGTCATCATCAGGTATTTTTCTTTCGTCGTTGATTTGCTGTGTATGTATGTAGGTTTTCTTTGTTTTCGTTCATTCATTATTTATTAATCTGTGTATTAATTGCCTACATCCACTGTTCATCCAAGTTTTCAATCGTTTCTTAAATTTCTTGATATTTGGCATATTTTTTAGATGATCAGGGATTATATTGAAAATTTACCGAGCTTAAATTCGATAGGATTTGTATTTTTTGAGTTATTGAGAAAATAACAACAAAATTTCAGATGAGTATTACTCAGAAACCATTTGTCCGATTATGCCCATTAACGTACTTAATTGTCGCATTCGTGTGTGAAACCACAGCCCTCTCTAGAGATATCTCGGAACAGTCGGAACACAGTCTGAGAACGCCGCTATTTATCGGCTCTTGGAGGCCTACTTCTTCAATGCGGTAGCCCAGGATTTCGTATATTTCGAATTTGAAATAATAACGAATTCATTCAAGGGCGTAGCCAGGAATGAATTTCGGGGGGGGTTTGAAATAGGAATTAATTTCGGGGGGGGGTGGGGGGTTGGGGGTGTAAGGGTCACTTTCTGCAGCAAAAAAATTTTTTTTAAGAGAAAAATAACATTTCGGGGGGGGGGGTTTGAACCCCCAAAACCCCCCCTGGCTACGCCCTTGAATTCATTGAATTAGTTATTTTCTTCGGGATCCCTAGAAGAATAAACGAAATGAGACCTTATACTTGTTCAATGAATTGAATAACTGTATTGCTTCTACACAATAAACTTACAATAAAGTTGAAATTATTGTCATTCAGTTCATTGTTCTGCAAGAACCACAAGAAGGTGTAGGACAACTCTGGCCTCTACGTTAAAAAAATAGTGTATTTTTTATAATACATACTACTGCTTTACTTACCGAATATCTGCGGAAATAAGCATTTTAGAGTAGTAGTATGTATTATAAAAAAATACACTATTTTTTAACGTGGATTCCAGCTGAGCAATAAAAAAAATGGGTTCTCATTTGAAAAAAATTTGAGATTTTTGTCATGACTGACTTTAACATTGAAATAGAAACACCTTTATAGAAGGAAAAGCATTGGTATGTATTCTGATAGAAGCTAAAAAATTAGGAATTTTCATGCAAAAATCTACAAGTTATTAATATTGGAATGAAGCCCTATTTGAGAAAATTCAAAGTGTTTTTTGAGATTTTACACGAATTTTCTGAGAATAATATGTAAGTGACATTTTAAAATAATGTAGAATTCAATGGGTAATCCGATTATCAATGGAAAAACTGGGTATTACTTTTAAAAAACGAAAGTTGGTATCAGTTCCGGTGAAACTGGAAGTCGAACGAATCTGAAATTGTTTCCAAGAATTCATCTCTCCTAACAAATCTCAACTATAAAGTTTCAAGTGTTCATCTCGAGTCTTTATTTGATATATTCTAAGGAACGGTCTTCGTGAATCACCCTGTATACCTATTCTCAAACATAAGATTTCTTTGAAAATAGGTAGGCTAAATTGCGATAAGATAATAACGTGGAAGGTTTTAAAATTTTAGATTTTTCCTCAAAATAGCATATGAGCCTTGGGCACATTTTCATAAACCTTTTTAACATGGTTCTTGTTGCACCATTCACGAAATTGGTCTTATGTTTTCTCATATCTTAGCTTTGATTTGGACGGTAACATATTGGATACAATTGTATTTGCTTCTTCAGCCATATCTGATGGGGTATATTAGCGTGAAGTTACCCACACATTCCCATCCACAGTTTATGACGTACAGACTGTCGATTATGAGACATACGGAATTATTCGAACAGTGTTGCCACGTCAACCATGATTTCCAATTATCCCTCACAACTATATGTGTAGTGTACATCTTATGTAGATAGAAATCAGTAAACATGACTTATTGGACACTGAAGATTAATTACATGGTAGATAAAACTAGCTCAATAAAAAAAAAAAGCACTGACGTGAAGTCAGTACTCTTTGGCGCGCGTGTTCACGGTGGCTAATTTGAATTGAATGATGAGTACTTCAAGCTCAGTGGATAGAGCGAGCCGAAGATCTACCCAAAGGATAGTGGACACCATTCACTGTCGGTTCAAAAATTAACAGTGCTATATCTAAGCTGCCATCAGGAAAGAGTAACAAAGTTGGAAAAGAACACAACTGACCCTCCTTAGTCGCACAAGCTCCTAGAAGATTTGGGATGGTCAGTATAATCCTAATCATGTTTATAGCACGCGCGCCAAAGCAGATTGACCTTTTACACTTTTTCTTTCATTGTTAAGTCACTCTGCTTTTGCGCGCGTGCTATAAACATGATTAGGATTATAAATACTGACCCTCCCAAATCTTCTAGGAGCTTGTGCGACTAAGGGCCGGTATTATAAACATTTGTCGAAGTTTAACTTTAACTTTATCGGTCGAGATAACTTTAGCCTTAAAATGACTGTTTTATAAAAGTCCCATTTCTGTGGTCTGTGCGAATGTTCTGTGCTAATTTGAATAACTCTACATTTGAAATTTTTTCACAGTCCCTTGAAAATTACTTGATAAATTGAAGAATATCAGTCAAAATTGGTCGGCTCGTTAATTTGGAGGAATTATACCTTGTTCTTGCACGTTAACATTCAATATTTTGAAGTCTGGGCTCCTCCACTCGCTTATCATGCTCAGACAAGTCGTTTGTTTACATAAATGAAATACATATGAGTGAAAGTATTAAAATAAATTCAAGAAAGAACAAGTGTCTTACTACCCTTTGCTTCTACTCCCTCAAACTAATAAAAGTGACGATTTCTTCGCAGCACTCACCATTATCGAAAATTCATTGGACTATTATACACTGAACTCGCTCACTCAGAAAATTACTGACTTTTTTCAAAATGAAAATTGAAATAATACATAAATCGGAAATTTTGATCAAACTCTGTATTATTTGAGTACGTATTACGTGAGCACTTATTAATGTCAAAAGTTAAATAATATTCATTCGTTTCAGTAGCTTTATTTTTAAATGAGCAAAAAAAAAGTGTTGGTTATGCTCATAAGATCTATAAAAGAAAAATTTCGGGCATAGGAATTGAAATGAAATGATTACATTTTTTATATATAATGTATTTATAAAGTTTGGAAGTATTCTTCAATCAATTCTTGTCGCACCAAATTACGATTCTGATTGTGTGGCATATGTTGATTGGAATTTTCCAATTCTACAGCCACATTTTGATCAGGTTCTTCTTCCCTCATATTAACTGCGATATTATGAAGCACTGCAGTTGCTACGATAACAGTCATGTTGTTTCTCTCTTTAATCGAATTGTCAATTGCAGTATGGGAAATCTTCTTTTCCATACACCGTACTACCTTTCTACAACATTTCTAGTTCTTATTTGAGATTCATTGTAGAGTCTCTGGGGTTGATTTTGTGGGTTTTCCAGAGGAATCACCATATACTCGGGCAATGCATATCCTGAAAGCTCACCAAAAAACTATTACCAAAGGTGCCTTCTTCAAATCGTGCCTTGAGTCTAGAATGCGTAAATATTATATTGTCATGTGTGCCTCCCGGCCACCGTGCTACGTTATCTCTAATGCGTAAATGACTATCAGCAACGGTTTGGACATTATATGAGAAGTATCCTCTTCTGTTCCGATAATTTTCAGCATCATTTTCCCCTAAAAGTTATATAATTGTATAAATCACTTGAGTACAGTCTAAAAATAATTATAATTTACACTAGATATTCAAATACCTAGATGCTAGAAATACAAACCTATTAGGTAGTTGGTCTTTGTAAATTTGCTTCAATGTGACCCATTAACACTAGTACTGACTCTTTTGATGATCCAAATCTGCTTTTAAATTCCGTTTCGTTCCATGGTGAAATGGTCTGAACGATTTCTAAATACCCTTTCATACATAAAAAACAAAAGAACAAAAGTTCCTCAAAAATAAATTGGATATCGCTGCGGAAAATCAAATAATAAAATTAGGGTTATATCAAATACTTAGGTTATATTTACATATGAACTGTCGAAAATCACCATTTTCTACAAAGTTAACTTTAACTTTAACTTTAACCCATACCCCATCCACCCAATAAAGTTAACTCGTAAAATGGGAAGATAACTTTGACGGTGACGTCATTCCACAAGTAAACTTCTAGATATCTGTCAAAATAGTTTTATAACCGGCCCTAAGGAGGGTCAGTTGTGTTCTTTTCCAACTTTGTTACTCTTTCCTGATGGCAGCATAGATACAGCACTGTTAATTTTTGAACCGACAGTGAATGGTGTCCACTATCCTTTGGGTAGATCTTCGGCTCGCTCTATCCACTGAGCATGAAGTACTCATCATTCAATTCAAATTAGCCACCGTGAACACGCGCGCCAAAGAGTACTGACTTCACGTCAGTGCTTTTTTTTTTCAAGTTCCTTTAACAAATATAGCTATCAATACAGTTTGGCTGTTAGCTTTACCGTAGATCAAAAGAAATTGCGGTTGTGGGACCTCCATTAGGAAAGCAATTGCCTCTTCTCCAAATCCGAACGTATTTTAATATAGATCTACCGAATATAGTTATTTATAAATTCGCCTCAGGGCTACCATACAGACATTTCAACTCAGAAACGACGCTATTTCCCCCAAACTGACTTGTGTCCGTGCACTGAATTGACATGAATATTCTTTTAAAACCTCACAATATCGGCTCATTACTCCCAACATAACCCAAACAACCCAAAACCATTCACTTCTGGTCTGCGCATGCGCAATATACTCGTGGCTGCAAGTCCTCCCAAAATTACACACCTCACAAAAAACTCCAATTCTCCAACACTAGTGGTTCAGGAGATATCGCTTCTTGAATCCACGCATGCGCAGACCCTCACCAGGGGATTCTATAGAGGAATAGCATCCGCCACCAAAATCCCAATCCTCTCTGACGAAAGCACCAGCAGTTAAATCACTGATGGTCTGCTCATGCGCATAACGAAAAATGCCCGTAAGCGGTAACATCAATTTCGAAATTAGCCCCAGGGCCTCGGTACGGACACTTTAACTCGGAAACAACGCTACATCCCCCACCTGACTTGTCCTTGCACTGAATTGCCATGAATATTCTTTTGAAACCTCTCAATATCGGCTCAGCACTCCCAACATAACCCATATAACCCAAAAACAGTCACTTCTCTGCTGCGCATGCGCAATCTACTTGCGGCTAAAAGTCCTCTCGAAATCACACACCTTACAAAAAACTCCGATTCTCCAACACTGGTGGTTCAGGAGATACCACATTTTTAATCCACGCATGCGCAGACCCTCAACAGGGGATTCTACGGAGGAATAGCATCCGCCACCCCAAAACCCCAATCTTCTCTGACGAAAACACCACCAGTTAAATCACTGATGGTCTGCTCATGCGCATAACGAAAAATGCCTGTAAGGGGTAACATCAATTTCAAAATTAGCCCCAGGGCCACGGTTCGAACACTTTAACTCGGAAACAACGCTACATCCCCCAAACTGACTTGTCCTTCAACTGAATTGCTATGAATATTCCCTTAAAACCTCACAATATCGACTCAGCACTCCCAACACAACCCATCCAATTAAAAAACAGTCACTTCTCTTCTGCGCAAGCGCAATCTACTCGTGGCTAAAAGTCCTCTCAAAATAACACACCTTACAAAAAACTCCGATTCTCCAACACTAGTGGTTCGGGAGATATCGCATCTTTAATCTACGCATGCGCAGACCCTCATCAGGGATCTAGATTCTATGGAGGAATAGCATCCGCCACCCCAAAACCCCAATCCTCTCTGACGAAAACTACTGCAGTTAAATGACTTCTCATCTGCGCATGCGCACAACGAAAAATGCCCGGAAAAGGCAGCATGAACCCCAAAAAATAGGTTTCGGCATTTTAAGCAAAGTATTCCGCAAAATAGTCGTAATTTTTCATTTTTTTCATGTCACGTGATCTTCACGAAATTTTGCAAAAGTGTTTGCATTGGTCTTTTGCATCCAACTACTAAGTTTCAATTTAATCAGATCAGTATTTTTCGAGTTATCGTGAAAACAAAATTTTAAAATTTTTTAAATTTTTTTTTGCCACTTTAGGGCCGTCCGGTCATAACAAAGCTTCGCAGGCATATAAAGGTCATGATTCTACAATCTGATACCAAATTTCAGAAAGATCGAGTGATCGGTTCCGGAAATATTCATAAAAAACGTTTTGACTAAAAACGGCCTTAACTCCGAAACCGCTCGGTGGATTTCGCCCTTTAACGAACTTGTCCGAGATATTTGCGCTACAAAACTACTCTGCAAATTTCAACGCTCTAAGTCGTTCCGTTCGAGAGTTATCGTGCTAACGGCTGGCTGGCCGGACCGGACGGACATAATTGAATTTGACCTCGAATTCTTCATCAGGGAGTCGATCCCAATCGTTTGAAAAAAAATTCGAAAAATACAGACATTGTGACGAAATGATAGCACGCTGTTCCTTGCGGAACACGCGCGCAAAAAACCAGTAACCGACGAACCATACAGGGTGAGAAAAAAACTATACCAATAAAGATATTTTTTTTGACTGAACGACGATGTGTCATCGGTGGAGAAAATAAGATTGATATCTATATATATGTTACATATAACAGGGTTACTAGGATTTTTGACCGACGAACCGTACTGGGTGAGAAAAAAACTTTACCAATAAAAATATTTTTTTTGGACTGAACGACGATGTGTGCATCGGTGGAGAAACTAAGATTGATATCTATTTATGTTACACATAACAGGTTTACAATAATTTTTGACCGACGAACCGTACAGGGTGAGAAAAGAACTATACCAATAAAGATATTTTTTTTTTTACTGAACGACGATGTGTGCATCGGTGGAGAAAATACTATTGATATCTATATATTTTAGACATAACAGGGTTACAGGAATTTTTGATCGACGAACCGTACAGGGTGAGAAAATCGCTATACAAATAAAAATATTATTTTTTGACTGAACGACGTGTGCATCGGTGGAAAAAACACGACTGATATCTATAAATGTTACACATAACACCTCACCATGTATGTTTCGTCGATCAATAATTCCTGTAACCCTGTTATGTGTAACATATAGATATTAATCGCATTTTCTCCACCGATGCACACATCGTCGTTCTGTAAAAAAAAATATTTTTATTTCTATAGTTTTTTCCTCACCCTGTACGGTTCGTCGGTCAAAAATTCTTGTAACCCTGTTATGTGTAACATATATAAATATCAATCTTATTTTCTCCACCGATGCACACATCGTCGTTCAGTAAAAAAAAATATATATTTGTATAGTTTTTTCTCACCCTGTACGGTTCGTCGATCAAAAATTCTTGTAACCCTGTTATGTGTAACATATATAGATATCAATCTTATTTTCTCTGCCGATGAACACATCGTCGTTCAGTCAAAAAAAAAAATATTATTTGTATAGTTTTTTTCTCACCCTGTACGGTTCGTCGATCAAACATTCCTGTAACTCTGTTATGTGTAACATATATAGATATCAATCGTATTTTCTCCACCGATGCACACATCGTCGTTCAGTAAAAAAAATATTTTTATATGTATAGTTTTTTTCTAACCCTGTACGGTTCGTCGGTCTAACATTCTTGTAACTCTGTTATGTGTAACAAATACAGATATCAATCTTATTTTCTCCACCGATGCACACATCGTCATTCAGTAAAAAAAAATATATTTATGGTATAATTTTTTCTCACCCTGTACGGTTTGTCGGTCAAAAATTCTTGTAACCCTGCTATGTGTAACATATATAGATATCAATCTCATTTTCTCCACCGATGCACACATCGTCGGTCAGTCAAAAAAAAATATTTTTATTGGTATAGTTTTTTTCTCACCCTGTACGGTTCGCCGGTCAAAAATTCTTGTAACCCTGTTATGTGTAACATATATAGATATCAATTTTATTTTCTCCACCGATGCACACATCGTCGTTCAGTATAAAAAAAAATATTTTTATTGGTATAGTTTTTTTCTCACCCTGTACGGTTCGTCGGTCATTGTTTTTTTATTTAGCTAGTTTTATTTACCATTTAATTAATCTTCTATATCCAATCAGTCATGTTTACTTATTTCTAACTACATAAGATGTACACTACACATATAGTTGTGAGAGATAATTGGAAATCATGGTTGACGTGGCAACACTGTTCAAATAATTCCGTATGTCTCATAATCGACAGTCTGCACGTCATAAACTGTGGATGGGAATGTGTGGTTAACTTCACGCTAATATGCGGTATCACTACCACTATCATGATCAACATCCATCTTCTTTAAAATAATTCGAATTTGAAGAAACTACGAGCAAATAAAGTCAAAGATTCAAACACGCGGCGTGTCAACAAACCGCTTCTATAGTAACGACATAAATGTTGTCTATGGTAACGACACAGAAAGATCCCTGGATGCATAGAGATATTTTTATTGGAAGCATTATCTTTAATTTCGAGTGAATTTTTGAAACTCTCATGTGCCATGAAAAAAACACTCATTTTACGCACTTAATATACAAATAACTATTTTCTACTGATACAAGCGCGCTTGCTAATGACAAGATTATGATTATACTGACCCTTCTAGGCCTTCCCCAAAGAGTGGTGCTAAATTTCGGACAGATCTAAATAGTAGACCAAAATTCCGAAACTCTATGGGCTTCGCCCATTAAACTTAACCGAGATATTTTGCCCCAAACCTAGCCTGCAAATATCAACTCTCTAACTCATTTCGTTCGAGAGTTATCCTGCTTACGGAAGGGCAGAATTAGATTTGACACCGAATTATTCATCAGTGAGTCGAATCGAATGGCTTGAGACTATTTTCGGCCAAAAATTCCAAAAATACAGACATCTGGGCTAAAGATAGCACGCTATTCCTGACGGAACAGGTGCGGAAAAATTTAGTGCATAATTCTCATATGATGAAAAAAAAAAAACCCATGTTTGATCTATAGACAATTCTCACGATGTACAAAAAACAAATTTCCTGCGAAGAGTTATTTTAAATGTAATGAACATATCACGAAAAAATTCAAGAAAAGTCAGGAGCTTCTATGCGCTATTGTTTATTCATGCTTCACACACCCTCATGAAATACTGCACGAACACGTGAAAAAATGCATTGGGCATCAACTGAATTCAGCTTTCAAAATAAATAAAATAGTCAACTTACTCAGCGGGGATTCGAATCCGAATCCTGCGTGGCAGGCGAGAATGCTAACATCTCGGCTTTCGAGGTGTTGTTTCAATTCTGAGATTAGCATGATATGAAAAGAAGTTCGATATCAATTGGACATTTAATTTTTACAATAATTCCTCAAATACAAAGCCCATCGAGCTAGATTCGGGTACTCGATTGTACAGTTATTTAGATGCATTTATATCGATATTTAAAACCATTCGTTGGTCAAAGAGAATCAAATATGGTGTATTGGACATATTATGATGAATTGATCTCAATCGTATCTATATTATTAGGGAAATACAGAAAAATAACAAAAACTGAAATTAGATATTTAAAATTTATTTATATATTTATTTATTACACTGGAACACAAACAGGACAAAATCCCAAGAACAGTGTACGCTCAGTTACAAATTAAACCACATTTTTACATGAATTAATTAAAAATTAAAATGAAGAATTCAGACATGACAGAATTATGGAGTAACTTGCAAATATACAGAGTGAAAAAAAATTGTACATTGTACGCAGAACCCAAAAAAAGAGGCGACGTTTCAGCCGTTTCTTGATAGTCACTAAAGAAGAGCAAAAGAAATCTATGTGATGGGCCAGTAGGTTGGAAGGGTTCAGCATGCATTATGAGTGGGGAATTCGTGGTTTAGTTCTTTCTTCTCAAGGTAACATGGAACACTGGATCTCAGCCTAAGATCAGGAACCTTGAAGGAAATCATCTCCAAAATGCCAGGAGCAACCATCAAACCATTCAGGAGTGTAAACATAAATGAAGTATCATTTAGACTGGGAAGTCGAAAATCTCTACGAGCAAAAGTGTAATCATGATTTTCAATTAACACTCAGTTCTTATAAGACAGAAACCGAATGAACTTGTTCTGAACAGACTCCAAACGTCGAATATAACAATCATATCTCGGGTTCCATATCACAGAAGTGAAGTTCAACCGACTGAAGACAAATGCATGATAAAGTGTTAAAAACGTTTCGTTTTGATGAAAGGATTTTCCGTGCCTAAGCACGAAGCCAAGCATCTTGAAGCAGGATGTGACAACTCTATCTTCGTGAGCATCGAATAGCAATTTGGAGTCAAGTGTAAACGTCTGACAATATTTGATTCTTTTAACTGATGATGTTGATCAAGTGTGTACTGAAAAGAGATTTTACTGATGTTTCTGGTAAATGAAATTTTTGTGCATTTATCAAGATGGAGGAACAAGTAATTATCCTCACAATATTGGGTCAATCTATCCAGATCACACTGGAATTCAAGACAGTCATTCAGAGGACGAATCATCATAAACAACTTCAGATCGTCGGCAAAAAGTAAGAACTTACAAGACCAGAAGCACTTTCTAATGTTGTTGATGAATATCAGAAAGAGCAGAGGGCCGAGATGAGAACTCTGCGAAACATCAGAGGTATTGCAAAATTTTCTGGATTCCCAACCATCAACTGAAACATACTGACTCCTACCCACGAGATAGGACATCAACCACCGCATCAGGCCTCCACAAACTTCAACCTCAGCAAGCCGCAATGACATAATTACATGAGACAGCTTGTCAAAGGCTTTAGAGAAATCTGTGTACACTGCATCAGTCTGGATGCAGGACTCGCCACTACTCTGAAGAAAGATAGTTGGAACGATAGTTATTTATGAGCCAGAGACTCAAATACTTTAGGAGACACTGATAAAATGCTGATAGGACGGTAGTTCTCAATGAGATCATTATAGTCACTTTTAAATATTGGAACAACATATGACAACTTCCAGATATTCGGAAAAATTGACGATGACAATGATTTATTAAAAACAATGTTCGTTCATAATTCGTTCATAATGCACTTTCCACCGCAGATCTGTACACACTTACTATAGGTCCATCGGCTGAAGCATTGGGCTGTTACAGAAATAATAGCATATAAATTATGGGCAGGAAGTTCAGCCGAAAATTCTCTTTTTCGTTTCGTTTCATTTCTATTGAAATAATAATTCCGAGGAGACTGTTATCGAACGAATTTAGGTTGATTATTTTCCTAAAGTTACGTGAAACGCGAGTATTTTCGCATATCATTAGATATTAAAATTACTGCAATACAGATTTTTTTTGTGAATTGTCATACTTTCTCATGGAACAACCGTACGATTGGAATCAATTGTTCCAAAGAAATTCAAAGAATGCACTAAAAAAAATGGGTTCAAGTCCTGTGGACAGGAGCTTTCTGGCGCTCTAGTTCAAACTGACAAATTATATCTCCGAAAGTATTGGTTTCTCAGAGTTGGGAATTATATCAATGTATTCATATGATAGAACTGCATCATAAAGGAAATTGAATTCAAATTATAGTTTATTTATCAAGATTAAATGAGCAATCATGAGAATGAGAACTGCACCATGGAAGAAATCAAATTAAAAATGGCCAATTTTGCCGAATAACGAACTTAACCGAGATATTCATCTCCCTAACCTACTCTGAAAATTTCAATTACCTAGCACATTCCGTTCGAAAGTTATTGTAGAAAAACTTTTTTCAAATTTTCAAATTTTTTTTTTTGACACTTTGCGGTAATCTGGTCAATACAAAACTTCACAAGCGTATAAAGTTCATGATTCTATAATTTGATGCTGAATTTCAGATAGATCGAGGGATCGGTTTCGGAGATATTCATAAAAAATATTTTTACTAAAATCGGCCATAACTCCGAAACCGCTTGATGGATTTCGCCCATTAACGAGCTCGTCCGAGATATTTACGCTCCAAACCCACCTTGCAAATTTCAATCCGCTTACTCGTTTTGTTCGAGAGTTATCGTGCCTACGGCTGGCCGGCCGGCCGGACAGAATCGATGTCGACCTCGGATTCTTGATCAGTGAGTCGAACCACATCGTTTGAGACCATTTTCAGCCAAAAATTACAGACACTTGGGCAAATTGATAAGCACTCTGTTCCGAGGAACTAGAGCGCCAAAAAAAACAAGTTCCGTATGACAATTGCCCAAAACAGGTTTAAAGTACCTACAAATAGTAGATATTCCAAAAAACATGTAGGCATGAAAGAAGAGAAGTAATAATGAAAAATTACCTTGTAATCGATCAAAAATTTCCTGATTTACGTTCACCAAATTTTCTCCTCTCTCGAACTACAATATTTTCAAACATTTTTGGGTGAGGTCCCCGTTGCATCGCTAAAATACGAGTATTTCAACCCCAATATTTTTGAAGTTATAATATTCCCTTCCGTCAGTCCCGTCATAAATTGAGAGAACTGAGCATTCTATGTCTATGGATGAAAAGCAGTCTCACTACTCTCAGATCTCTTACTTCATGTTCCGTTCCGAAATGTAAGACTTTTCTGAGAAAAACTAATTTCGGAGCAAACAACTGAGATTTTTCTCACTTCGCTCACAATTCTTCGATTGATTAGATAATGTCATGTCTCAGGAAAATAAGTTGACATTATGACAATTCATACTTAGAATAATTATATCATTGTGTGACAATACGATTTATTATTGAAAATTTGAAAAATCATATCTCTGAAAGTATTAGCTTGTTAGAGTTAAAAATGATATCATTGGATTCTTATGGTAAAACTGCTTATTGAAAAAAATTTAATTTGGAATATGTTTTGTAAAAAAAAATTTTTTTTTGTTACTCCGAAACCATCTGACCGATTTTGCCCAATAACGAACTTTGCCGAGATATTTATCTCCCAAACCTACTCTGAAAATTTCAACTGTCCAGCTCATTCCGTTCGAGAGTTATCGTGCCTACGGATGGCCGGCCGGCCTGACAGAGTGAATTTCGACCACGGATTCTTGATCAGTGAGTCGAACCAAATCGTTTGAGACCATTTTCATCGAAAAATTCCAAAATTACAGACATTTGGGCAAATTGATTAGCACTCAGTTCCGAGGAACTATAGAGCGCCAAAAAATAAACCACTGCTATAAAGAGTGTTTTATTATCTCATGGCACAATTGTGTGATTGAACTGATTTGTGTCCTTACGGTTCCACACTTACGCCAATCAAATCACCCTTTTATTTTCGACCAAAAAGTTAAAGTATGCATGTGAATGGGACCTTATTCCACCACAAATACAGCACTGTTCATTTTCGAACCAACAGTGAATGTATGTATTCGAATGGGACCTTACGCCACCACAAGCACAGACTGTTCATTTTCGAACCAACAGTGAATGTATTCGAATGGGACCTTACGCCACCATGAACACAGCACTGTTTATTTTCTACCCTACATTGAATGATTTATTTGAGTGGAAACTAATCGGTTGAGACTGTTCTCGGCCAAAAAGTGGACCAGTTTTTTTTTGACGTTGGTGTCAAAAATCGGATTTACATTCTTGAAAATATTGGGACTATTTTTTTTTCTGGAGCTAAGCAGACTAAGCTTTGGACGAATTTAGTACCTGTATGGGTGACTGCTCTGGATCAAAATTTGAACAAGCGCGCCAAAGCACCTGGTCATAGTGCTTTTCCAAATTATTTCAGGAAAAGTTTATTTTGATGAGTTTCACCTCTTGTTAAAAAACATCATGTTTAAAAACACCTTGTACAGATCCAAGACGATCGGAGGCAGATACTTCGATACTTCAATCTATTTTCTGGAACCGTAAAAGAAAGTGCAAGTAGACAATCGTTAACCTTTTGCACACACGCTTTCTTCAATCCAAATGGTCTGTTGTGACGTAAGCGGTAATCTCCAGATTCTAGATTATCCATTTTTAGCCACGTCTGTTACATAGATCGGGTAGCATCGGCATCTCGCAACGCTTACTCACCAGCGCCGAAAGCGGTCGAGCGTCCCGACGCTGCACGCCATCTTGAAGTGAAGTGTTTGGCATTGGCGCAACAAGTGAGTACGCTTTTCTTCCGGCATGTATATATTAACTTAAGAAGGAATTTTCTACCTTTCATTAACGATGGGAAAATTATATTGTATGTTCGATAAATATGAGATATTTTTGATTAGTGAAAGAAATTACTTGGACATGTTTTCGTATAGAATCATTCAAAAATTAGTTTATACGCCCTTCGTTATTTTTTGGTTAAAAAATGCAACCTGAATAAAATATTCAAAAACCTTTAAAACACACTTCATATAATGAGTAAGCAGAAATGTAGAACAATATTACTCAATCATGCAAATGTTCTCAACCCACGCGCTTCAAGCGCAATAATAGCGTTCAATATCTCCACAAATATGTATAACATCTTCTCAGAACAATTCCATCAATTCGTTAGAATCAAATTGTAATTAATTATGCTTCATTTTGCATACGTCATAATACTGCTATTTTTCATACTTTATAACAAATATGGATGAGTGGATGAGTCAGCAGGGTTCAATTTGACATCCAGAACCATAACTGCGTTGTGTTAAAGTTTAAAAGCATCGTTCATACGAAATATGCATGGTTGAAATCCAATTGATATTTATTTTCTTCTTCGACGGCCTATTAGGGTCAATGTAGAAAATAAAATATTTGTCAATTGACAGATTGTTTCAGTTGAATACAAGACTAAGGGAACTTGCTCTATCTAGCTAGAAGGTGATTCACGATCAGAAGACATACCAATGCTTCTCCTTCGTTAATTAAAAATTCAATTGAACATACCGGGTGTTTCTATTTCAATGTCAAAGTCAGTCATGACAAAAAACTCAAAAATATTTTTTTTCAAAAAAGAACCCATTTTTTTTTATTGGTCGACTGGAATCTACGTTAAAAAATAGTGTGTTTTTGTTCTGGGGAACATCGCGTTATCATTTTGCTCAAATGTCTGTTATGAAAAATTCGAGGTCAAATTTTATTATGTCCGATCGTTGCCACGATAACTCGAGAACGGAAAGAGATAGCGTGTTCCAATACGAAGGACAAGTTCGTTAATGGGCATAATCGGCCCAATGGTTTCCGAGTAATAATTTGGTTTTCAACCAATACAAATTCGATCAAATTGAAACTTGGTGAGTAGTTGTAGAATACAAACCTAAGGACGTTCGTGAAATTTTGTGAGGGTAGTATAACTAGAAAATAAAAAAAAAGTATTAAAAAATATTATTTATGTCACAATAACTATGCTTTTTTATCAATTTTCTAGTGATACGATTCTTACAAAATTTCACGAACGTCCTTAGGTTTGTATTCTACAACTACTCATCAAGTTTCAATTTGATCGGATTCGTATTGGTTGAGAACAAAATTATTACTCGGAAACCATTGGGCCGATTATGCCCATTAACGAACTTGTACTTCTTATTGGGACACGCCATTTACCCTGAAAATTTCAAAGTGCTATCTCTTTCCGTTCTCAAGTTATCGTGGCAACGGCTGGACTTAATCAAATTTGACCTCGAATTCTTCATAAGATAGTCGAACTAAATCGAGATTTGAGCAAAATGATAACGCGATGTTCCCCGGAACATGCTCGTAAAATACACAATTTTTTAACGTAGATTCCAGCTGACCAATAAAAAAAATGGGTTCTTATTTGAAAAAAAATAGTTTTGAGTTTTTTGTCATTACTGACTTTGACATTGAAATAGAAACACCCGATATGTTCAATTGAATTTTTAATTAACGAAGGGAAAGCATTGGTATATGTCTTCTGATCGTGAATCACCCCTCTAGATAGATAGAGCAAGTTCACCTTGAAGTTTACTTAATCTTGTATTCAACTGAAAAATCACTCAATTGACAGATTAAATGTGTCAATTGACAGATTTTTTATTTTCCGTATTGGCCCTAATACGCCGTCGTAAGCATCTTCTGCTTGAGACCATTTACTCCTAAAAATAATTTTACATCTGATTGCACATGATATTTATTTGACAATTTTATTTATGTAGTGTGAGTCTTTGTAGTTTGTTTACCTTCTGACAATCCGATAAAAAATGCGAAGTTTAACTGCATTTTCATTATTTATCGGACAGTTGATACTAAAAAATATTCTAGTGAAAGTTTAGTGCGAATTTTGAAAAGAATTACTGTTAAGATCTGACGATATAAACCTAAATTGCATTCTTCCGAATGAATGAATTTATTATATTAGAAACATGGGCATCCAGACGGTTTTGAGTTATTGTCATTCTGGTACGATAAATTTTGGTTTATTCTTAGCTCGGTCTATCAAAGATGAGGCAGTTTGTTACCGAGAATTGATTTTATTTCTGAACATAATTACCCTGTATATTTCGAGTTCAGAGATGTGCGAAATAGCTTATAAAATGTATTTAAATACGAAATGCAAATAGTTTTTGGCGCTCTTCTTCCTCGGAACAGAGTGCTTAACAATTTGCCCAAATGTCTGTAAGTATGGTTGGGACCTAAATATCTCGGTTAAGTTCGTCATTGGGCAAAATTTGGTTTCCGAGTAATAATTTTGTTTTCAACCAATAGGAATCTGATCGAATGGAAACTTGGTGAATAGTTGTAGAATATAAACCTAAGCACGTTTGAGAAATTTTGTGAGAATCGTATAGCTTATATCTTAATCGAATTTACCATGGTAAATTTGATTAAGAGTGTCCAATACCGGAGAACGGACAATATAATTCACCATGGTAAATACGATTGAGTATGTCCAATACTGGAGAATGGGCAATAGAACATACGCGCAAAAGCTCCTGACTTCACTTCAGTGCTTCAACCAATTTTCAACTATTAAAAAAAATATTTTATTCTTAAGCCTAACAAGTTAATAAAATGAAAGAAACTGTCCACAAAAAAAGGTTACAAAACAAAAACCCAAATCAAAAAAGTCCATGCATGAATGTAACAACCACGATTTTTCGGACAAAACAATTTTTTTCTGCTAATGAGAGGATTCAAACAGGACATGTGAAAATGAAATCAAAATAAGAATAGTTTAGGAACAAATTGTGCACATAAAACCTGCACTAAGATAAAAAACAATGGAGAAGTATAACGGGCAATTCCGCAAAAGGAGCAGAGAAAATCATTCTGCTGGTACCTGCCGACAAGTGTTTCTGGAGGTTTTGGAGGTCCTAGAGCTGAAGGCACAAATTGGTTGCTCGCTCCTGTTGTGGTGTCACCTGTTTTCAGTTATCTTTCCACCTTTTTCTTGGTTTCTTGGTTGCCCTGTCCTGAAGAAGCCAACTAGCAGAAACACGTGTCGGCAGGTAACAGGAGAATGATTTTCTCTGCTCCTTTTGCGGAATTGCCCGTTATACTTCTCAATTTTAATAAACTTATCCGCGTTATCCTGTTTTCTTATAAAAAACAATAATAAAAAAGATAAACTGATAAAAGTAAAAAACTATATGCGCCATTCCAAGACAAGTGCGATATGGGTGAGCCAGTTCTAAAACCTCACGACAGCCAAGGCTCCTAAGGACGTCATCAGGTATTTTAACACCATTGACGTCCTTAGAATTGAATAAGTAGGGTAATATAACAAACGATCGTATCTGTCGCACTTCTGAAGGGCTGGAGCAAGCCTCACGACCCCGTCCTAATAATGATAATAATAATAATACTTTATTGGTTCTCCAGAAATATTCTTTTCCACCTACAATTTTCGCCTCTTAGAATGACCTAATTTTGCTCAAACGTTTGTATTTTACAAATTTTCAGCAAGAATACAGAATAAATAATTGGGTCAAGCACTGACTTGAAGTCCGTTTTCGGCGCTCTTGTTACTCGGAACAGAGTGATTACGAATTTGCCCAAATGTCTGTAATTTTCGAATTTTTGGCTGAAAATGGTCTTAAATGATTTGGTTCGACTCACTGATCAAGAATCCGTGGTCGAAATCGATTCTGTCCGGCCGTTAACACGATAACTCTCGCGAACGAAAGGAGTTAGAGGATTGATTTTCAGGGTATGTTTTGAGCGTAAATACCACGGACAAGTTCGTTAACGGACGAAATCCACCAAGCGATTTCGGAGTTATGGCCGTTTTTAGTAAAAACATTTTTTATGAATATTTCCTAAACCGGTCACTCGATCTATCTGAAATTTAGCATCGAATTGTAGAATAATGACCTATATATGCTACGGACGTATTGATATATATATATATATGCTACGGATTGTATTGATCGGGTTGCCGTAAAGTGTCGAAAAATATTTTAAAAATTTTCAAATTTTGTTTTTACAGTAACTCTCGAACAGAATGAGCTAGGCAGTTGAAATTTTCAGAGTAGGTTTGGGAGATAAATATCTTGGCTAAGTTCGTTACTGATCAAATACAGCCTGATGGTTTCAGAGTAACAAAAAAAAATTTTTTTTACATTACAAATTTCAAATTCAATTTTTTTCAAGATGCAGTTTTACCATAAAAATCCATTGATCTAATTTCCAACTCTAACAAGCTAATACTTTCAGAGATATGATTTTTCGAAATTTCAGTAATGAATCGTACTTCTACGTTTTCACAGAATGCTGTACTCAATTTTGTATCTATGAATTATTATATGATCTGTGTTCTTACATGTCATCTTATTTTCCTTTGAGAGATAAATGTCGAAATTATTTCTGGTTCGTTATTCTTCATATAAAATAAACCCCCTGTTCTATAAAACGAAGTGATTGAATGCAAAATGACCAATGAAATAACCTCAGCTATCGTAGAATTATGAGGATTATATGATATTATACCTTTAAGGTGATAATTAAATGCCCGTGGATAATCCATATGATGATGGAAATATATTCAATTGTAAGATACATAATCAAATTAGGTTCAGAATATCTCCAGTAAAAACAAAACTGCAATATTGTCTAAGATTTAATTGATATAATATAATTTTCAGAGTAGATTTGAGGAATGAATATCTCAGATAAGTTCGTAATTGGGGAGAATCGATCTGTTTGAATTTAATTTCTTTCATGATGCAGTTCTATCGTAAGAATCCATTTATATCATTCCCAGAGACCAATAATTTCGAAGATATGATTTGTCAAAGTTTGAACACGAATGTCAAAGCTCCTGTCCACAGGGCTTGAACCAATTTTTATAAGATATGAATACATTTTGTACCATTTTAACGACTTCAGTAATCAGAGTAATCAATCCAAGATCACAGAATGTTTAATTCAGACATAATTCCTGAATTGATATTCGTAAAATAGCTTATAATAAACGAAAAAACTCAAGTGTCACGCAATTTTTTTGAAAGTTCGACTCCTATACTTAAATTCAGTAGATATATTATTCATCAAAGATATTATTTCGATAGAAATGAAAAAAAAAACGGAAAGAACCGATTCCTCGAAAATTAGCGTGTTGGCATTCTACAAGTAATCGATCTGATTTGTATTTTTTGAGTTATCGAGAAAACAATATTCCAGATGGGTATAACTGCGAAACCGTTTGACCGATTATGCCCTGCAACGATCCCAACTATTCCATTCGGATGCGCAACCTACCCTGAAAATTGCAGGTTGCTATCTCTTTCCGATCAAAAGTTGTCGTGGCACCGGTCACCCATCCAGCTATTTAACTCACCAAAGGCTTCTCAGATATCCTACAATATAGATCCGATCGTGTTCAAATTTGGAACTTGGCTATAAAATAAGGTTTTGAAGGCTCTCGCAAAGTTTCAGCGATATTAGACAGATAGTTTTTGAGATACAGAATTTGTTTAAATATTCTAGTCATGACCCTCACGAAATATTTTTCTGCGTCAGCATTCTTCAACTAACTACGGAGACTTCATTCGATCACATCAGTATTTTTCGAGTTATTGGGAAAATAAAATTTCAAATGGATATATGTCCGAAACCATTTTCGCCCATTAACGAACTTAACAGGTGAATTTCAACTCTCTAATTCATTGCGTTCGAGATTAATCGTGCTGATGGCCGGCCAGACGGAAGGACATAATTCAGTTTAAAGAATTACCCTTGCTATCGTCCTCATCAGCCGCGCTTAAAAGCTCGATGTTTACAATGACGCTAAAGTCATGACGATCATTAATTTTGCGCGAATATTCTGCTTGCTATCATTCTGCCCAAATGTCTGTAATTTTTGAATGTTTCCCCGAAAATGTTCTGAAAAGATTAGGCTCGACTCACTGATGAAGAATTTGAGGTCAAATCCGATTCTGTCCAGCCGGCCGTCGTCGTCGATAATTTTCGAACGGAAAAATATGGCGACTTGCAATTCTCAGGGTAGATTGTGCATATGGATGCAAAGGTTGAGAACGTTAATGGGCATAATCGGAAGAATGATTTTAGAGTTATACCCATCTGAAATTTTGTTGGTATTTCCTCAATAACTCAAAAAATACATATCCGATTGGATTGAAACTAGGTAGTTAGTTGTAGAATGCCGACACCCAAATGTTTTCCAAATTTCGTAAGCATCGTATTACTAGAAAACAAATAAATATAGTTCTTAAAAAAAATAGAAATATTTCTTCAAACAAGAATACAAATTTCTCTTCAACAATTTTATATTTCGGAAACGATTTTTCAGATGCCGTTAAAATTCCGCACAAACATTCAAGGTGAATCATATCGAATATTTTCAAAATTACAGATTGATTTGAAACCTAGTACTCGGCTGAAAAAAGAGGGCTTGAAGTTTCAGGCCGCTACACCCGTGAGGTTGTATGTGACGCGAGTAGGCAAAAGAACATACACACAAAAGTTCGTGACTTCACTTCAGTGCTTTTCAAACATTTTTTGCACATTGATACGCATTTCATGGATTTCTCTTTTATTTTTTGGCGTGCTGTTCAGATTGCCTATCAATTCGTCCAAATGTCTGTATTTTTTCGAATATTGGGCCGAGAATAATCTCAAACGATTAGTTTTGACACACTGCTGAAGAATCCGAGGTTAAAATTGATTTTTTCTGCTATCAGCCTGAACGCAATGAGTTATAGAGTTGACATTTTCAGAGTAGGTTTGAAGACCAAATGCGACGGCTAAGTGGATTAATGGGCAAAATCCACTGAGTGGATTCATAGTTTATAGTTATAGCCATCTGAAATTGTGTAGCTTCAAAACCTTATTTTACAGTAAAGTTCTAAATTTGAACTAGATCGGATATTCATTGGTTAAAATTGACATTTAATCAATCAGATCGGCCAAAGTTAAATAAACCTATTACCTAGTGAGAATTGGTATATCTTTTCTATAATATGTAACTTATTTTACAGCCAAGTTCTCGATTTGTACTGTATCGAATAATATGTAACATTATGATACTTTTCTGTAATGAGAAATTTGAAAACAAGGTATTAATGATCAGTAATAACATTCTAGTATTCAAGTTACGGAATTCAAATTAATTATTTAATGCTTCGCTGGCCTGTGGGTAGGGATAAATTCCAGTAGCCGATTTATTTTTTCCAATTCCATTGGAATAATAACTTTGAGAAAAGGGTTATGGATGGAATTAAGTCAATATTTTCATATAATTACGTGAGTATTTTCGTACATTATTAGATATTAAAAAAATTACTGCTATACTTACAGGGCGTTTTTGATAAAATCTCAATTCATAGTTCCTCCACAACCGAACGTACAATTATAGAAAATTATCCACTGCTATACAGGTGTGTTTTATATCATGACACAATTGTACGATTGAACTGATTTGTGTCCTTACTCCGCCACAAACAGAGCACTGTTTTATTTTCGACTCAACAGTAAATGTATGTATTCGAAGGCGTCCTTACGCCACCACAAACACTGCATTTTTTATTTTCGACCCAACAGTGGATGTATTATTTGAGTGGGTCCTTGCGCCACCACAGACACAGCACTGTTTATTTTCTACCCAATAGTGAATGGTATGTATTTGAGTCGAAACTAATCGTTTGAGACCATTCTCGGCCAAAAAGTGGACCAGTATTTTGGAAGATTGAATGAACAGTTGGATTTATAATCTTGCAAATATTAGGAATATTGTTTTTTTCCTGGAGCTAAGCAGCTTTGGGCGAGTTCAGTAAATGAATGGGTTACCGCTCTGGTTGTAAATTTGAACAACGTGCCAAAGTTCCTGGCACTGTGGCCAGGAGCTTTTCCAACTTGCTTAAAGAAGATTTTTTGGCATTGTGATATATTATGTGAACTTCAGTTTTTCACTAAATTGAATTTCGTCCCCCTATGAGCCCAGACTCCTAGGCACATTTGTCCCCCTTGTGCCCCCCTATCACAGGTCCTGCTGGTAAGCGCAAAAAAAAGTTCAAATTCGGAAGTTTGGGTACCACTATTTCGAATCAATCAGTTTGTTTCCGACACAACTTTATTTGAGAGTTGAATTAAAGTGTTTATACCATTGAACACTAAACTAATAAACATTCGTTATTGAATTTTTGTGCAAATAACACCTGAAATATTAGCACCCTGGTAAGAACCCAGAAAAAAGTCAAACTTCGGAAGTTTGAGGACTACTATTTATTTATTTATTTATTTATTTATTTATTTATTTATTTAACCACAAATGAATACAAACAGGTGCAGACCCAAAAACAGTATTCACAAATTTAAATACCATTACACTGTGTGCAACGAGAAGCTATCCTATTAAACATTATCATTCATCTATTATACAATAAAAAAAACACATATAAATAATACTCATTTACACATACAATCATCAAAATACTCTACAATGAATAGAAGAAAATACAAAAAAAAAAAGAGGCAAACCCACCTCAACAGTGGGAAAAGCCTTTCCTCAACCGTCTTTTCAGACGACCAATAGAGAAGCTAAACAAATCAAAATCACAAGAACGAAATGCTTCATTGCATGTTGTTAGCATCCTAGTTAATGGGGAATTTCTCGAAATATTAGTTCTTTTGAAAGGCAGGTAGAAAACATCCTGACGTCTCAATCTGAGATCTGGCACCGAAAACGGTATCTGCTGAAGGACATGTGACACCTGAAGACAGTTATTCAAGATTTTAAACAAAAATAAAATGTCAGACAATTTCCTTCTGTCCGAAAGTCTCATCACATTAAATTTCTCACGAGCTTCCGTGTAATCATGATTTTCGATTATAATGTTGCTTCTAAAAGAGATAAATTTAAGAAATTTGTTTTGTACGCTTTCAAGTCGTCTTATGTAACAATTATATTGGGGATTCCATATTACGGACGCGTAGTTCAACCTACTGAAGACGAAAGAATAATACAGCGTAGTGAGAGTCCCATTTTCTGTGAAGGAACGGCCATGACGAAAAATATACCCGAGCATTCTATAGCTTGACTTAATAACCTCCTCTATATGTTGGTCAAATAACAACTTCGAATCAAATATTACTCCCAAATCTTTAATATCAGTCAAACGTTGAAGGTTACGATTGTGAACTTTATACGAAAAATCAATTATCTTGAAATTTCTAGCAAAAGTTAGCACGTGACATTTTTCTAAGTTCAAAAAGAGAGAGTTCGCCTCACAATAGTCCGAGAGTCGATCAAGATCGCTCTGAATTTTAAGACAGTCATCCAAGCTAATTACTCTTCGGTATAATTTCAAATCATCGGCATAAAGTAAAAACTGTGTGTGATGAAAGCAAGTCGAAATATCATTAATGTAAACTAAGAACAGCAACGGCCCCAGGTGAGAACCCTGGGGTACTCCAGAAGTATTATAAAACCTATTTGATCTTGTGCCATCTATCGTAACAAACTGACTTCGGTTCGAGATATAAGACTTCAACCAACGCAACAAATCCCCACAAACTCCAACTTCAGCGAGTCGACACGTCAAAACAGAATGACTAATCTTATCAAAAGCTTTCTGGAAATCGGTGTAAATAACATCAGTCTGACAACGGTTCTCAATACTTTCCTGAAGGTACTCAAATAAGGTAAGAAGGTTTGTTTCAACGTTCCTTCCCTCGAAAAAGCCGTGTTGTTGGTCTATTATAATCCGCCTCAGATGACTAGCCAGATATTTATAAATTAGTGATTCGAATAATTTAGGTATTGCCGCGATGATACTAATGGGCCGATAGTTTGTTACAAGGTTCCTCTGACCAGCTTTATGAATCGGGACAATAGAAGACGTTTTCCATAAGTCAGGAAAAATGCCTGTCAATAGTGAGCTGTTGAAAATTATGAAAAGTGGATCGCTAAGATTGTTATGACATTTTTTTTAAAAAATAGGAGGAATTCCGTCAGGGCCAGGGCCCTTCGAAGCATCCAAACTTCTAAGAGCCGAAGATATCTCTTCTTTACCAACTGATACGCTACTTAAATAATTGCTACTGTAAATATTCTCTTTGTCTTCCAAATTATGAATTGCAACCTCATTCGGTTCGAACACGCTTTTAAAAAATTCTGCAAAAAGTCCAGAAATGCCTTCAGGCGTCGTAGCTTCCCTATCCTCATAATTCATTTTAGATGGAAAGTTGCTGCTTTTGTTTTTGTGAGATACGAACTTAGAAATCTTTTGAGTTATGCGAAATTCTACTTTCAATGTTATGAATGTAGCTTAGGTAATCAGATGTCATCGATCTTTTTGACATCCGCCTTAGATATCGAAACTGAGCTAAGTCACCCGAACTCTTATAGATTTTCCATTTTTTATGATAAAAGTTTTTTTGTCTGATCAATTTTATAGTTTGTTTTTTGAAATATGGGGGAAACCTCCGATTAACATTAAATTCTCCGACATTTTCCTCAATAATCTTATCTATAATATTATAAAAAGTCTCTACTTTTTCATTTACATTCCCGTGATTCAACAAAGACTGCCAATCAATTTGAGACAACTTAAAATTAAGCAGATCATAATCTACCTTTTTAAAATTCAACATTGGAACATTTAACCCTCTCTTAAGGGGCGAATCATAATCTACATCTAAAAAATACTCCAAACATGGGTGATGTGAATCTTCCGCTACAAAAGGATTATCGCATTTGGTCAAATTCACTATTTTATGCTTATTACACAACACTAAGTCCAAAATTCGATTATGCGAGTTTTGAATATGATTAAATTGTATCAATTCCGAAAAATTCAAAGCATCTATAATTTCTGCACACCTATTGTCCACACTAACAGGCTCCATCCCAGAATCAGCGACAGATCCTCTCCAACACACCGCAGAACAATTGAAGTCCCCGCAGAGCAGAAACAGATTATCACCGATTCTCAATTTGTTGTTCTCTAAGGTCCCAATGAAAGACGCCGCCGCAAAATCATCTCCCGGTGGCAAATAGACGCAACACAAATAGAGTTTTGTTCTATTCACATTCACCAACAACCACAGATCCTCCGCCCCACTTTCGAAATGAGTCAGGCGTTCGGCCTGTAGCCGTACCAATCAGTTTGTTTCCGTCACAACTGTATTCAAGAGTCGAATTAAAGTGTTCATACCATTGAACACTAAACTAAGAAACATTCCTTATTGAATTTTTGGGCAAACAACACCTGAAATATTAGCACCCTGGTAGGAACCCAGAAAAAAGTCAAACTTCGGAAGTTTGGGGACTACTATTTCGTACCAATCAGTTTGTTTTCGTCACAACTGTATTCGAGAGTCGAATTAAAGTGTTCATACCATTGAACACTAAACTAAGAAACATTCCTTATTGAATTTTTGGGCAAACAACACCTGAAATATTAGCACCCTGGTAAGAACCCAGAAAAAAGTTAAACTTCGGAAGTTTGGGGACTACTATTTCGTACCAATCAGTTTGTTTCCGTCACAACTGTATTCGAGAGTCGAATTGAAGTGTTCATACCATTGAACACTAAACTAATAAACATTCGTTATTGAATTTTTGTGCAAATAACACCTGAAATATTAGCACCCTGGTAAGAACCCAGAAAAAAGTCAAACTTCGGAAGTTTGGGAACTACTATTTCGTACCAATCAGTTGGTTTCCGTCACAACTGTATTCGATAGTCGAATGAAAGTGTTCATACCATTGAACGCTAAACTAAGAAACATTCCTTATTGAATTTTTGGGCAAACAACACCTGAAATATTAGCACCCTGGTAAGAACCCAGAAAAAAGTCAACATTCGGAAGTTTGGGAACGACTATTTCGAACCAATCAGATTGTTTCCGTCACAACTGTATTTGAGAGTTGAATAAAAGTGTTCATACCATTGAACACTAAACTAATAAACATCCCTTATTGAATTTTTGTTCAATTAACACCCGAAATAATAGCGCCCTGATAATAGTGCACAAAAAGGCTGAAATTCAGAAGTTTGAGGACAATTATTTGGAGGTCAGGTTGTTTCCGTCACACGTCTATTCGAAAGTTAAATAGGAGTGTTCTTACCATTGAACACTTAACTAATAAACATTCCTTATTGACTATTTGTTCAATTAGCACCGATGAAGTGAAAGCTATTTAAACTAACGTCAATCTCGTTTTTCTCTGAACTTCGCCATCCCTGCGGAAATCCACCAACATAACATTCTCAAACAACAATAAAAACATCTCTTTTTTCGGAAAACGACTTTCATCCGTTTTCACCTGCGGAATCACTCAAACGTCCGTTGATCTCGTTGGCTCCTCGAAACCGAAGACGACAAGCCAATTGTCCGATTAAAAGCCTGTTTCCAGATAAAACCATTGAATTGTCCTCTCGGATAGTAGTGACATTGGTAATACCATAAAAGCCGATAGAAAAGAAAACAAGATTTCACGCTGGCGGGACGACCATGATGTACTTCTAGGTGACCATAAGCATGTCGATCCTAAATGGTAAATGCGTTTGCCGTTTTCGAACTTGAATTTTACTTCTTGTAGGTACCAGCAGATCAGATTATATCGATAATTAAGCGAGTCGGGTTTAGACCATTGTTGTTGTACGTTTTTTTGAAGTTTTGTTTTTTGTTGTTGTCGATGTATAATGTAAGGTAATTCTGTATGATTTTCCACTATTGTTTTACTAATATAGAAGACGTTCAAGATTATATTGCTTAATTATTATGTGGATAGACTCGTTTCATGTGAATAATTCTTCGCAGTTGATCCGTTCTATCGATCATTGATAATTATGTTAAAATTGCACAGAATAATTTAATTTTGTATACTCATTTCATTTCGTTTTTTTCTACTCTCATGTTGCAGCTTGATCACATTATGTGTGTCACCTGTAACCTCGCGAAGAAATATTCGGCCGAAATACCATTAAAAATATATTTATATAAAATTATTCTGAATCGATTTCATATTCTTTCCCAGCAAAAATGAGCCGACCTTGAAATGGAACCTTGAAAAATGAATAACCCCATATTTCACACAAAGATTTATCAAAATATGCCGATTATTTAGTTTTGTGTCAATATGTACTGTTTTTCCTCAAATTTCATCGTTTATCTTTTTGCGCGCATGTTCTCGGGAACAGCGTGCTATCATTTTGCTTAAATGTCTGTAAGTTTCGAATTTTTTGCGGAAAATGGTCTCAAAAGATTGGGTTCGACTCTGTGATGAAGATTTGGACACTGTCGTTCTTTAAAAAACACAGAATTATTTTTTGATGACAAAGTTTCCAAGTTCTAACTCTTTGCTCAACAAATTCAGCCAAATATGGTCAATTCCAATTGAGCAATTTCCAGAATTGTTTTCTCTGTTCAACAAAATACAAGTCAACACCTTCAGTTTCCTTTTTGCGCGCATGTTCTGGGGAACATAGCGTTATCATTTTGCCCAAATGTCTGTAATTTTTTAATTTTTTGCCGAAAATGTTCTCAAACGATTAGGTTCGAGTAACTGATGATTAATTCTAGGTCAAATTTGATTCTGTCCGGCCGGCCGTTGTCACAATAACTTGAGAACGGAAAGAGATAGTGACTTGCAATTTTGAGGGTAGGTTACGCATCAGAATGCGAAATTTAATTTAGTTCATAGTTAAATCGGCCAAATGGTTTTGGAGTTATGCCCATCTGGAATATGATTTTCTCGATAACTCAAAAAATACAGACCCGATCGAATTGAAACTGGTAGAATATCGGCATAAGGATGTGTGTGAAATTTTGTGAGGACCATACTTCTACACCTGAAATTTTTTTGTTATTTTCTCTGTACCTCAAAGTATACAAATCTGATGCAATTAAAACTCGGTAATTACTTGTAGAATGCTGACCCACTAATTTTCTCAGAATTTCGTGAATATCGTGTCCTGAAGTTACTTGAGGCGTTAATTTTTTCGTATATTATTAGATGTTTTACGAAAGTGGCCAATAGGGTGTAGTAGACAATAGAACATGCGCACAAAAGCTCCTGACTTCGGTGCTTGAACCATTTTTTTCCTCCTTACTAGTGAAACTCTGTATATTTGTTGTTAAATGTCGAGACCTAATCCGTATGAAATATTTAGTGGGTCAACTCAGAATCAGACAATATTAACCTCACCTAATTTCATGAAATTTCCGGAAAAAACCCTGGGGTCCCGGCAGACGAACAAATGTTTTTGTTTGTAATTTACTGAAATATAAGATCTCTGGAAGCTTACAGTAACACATTTTTATAATATACTCGAAATGTTCACGTTTTGAAGTGGATACATATATAAAATATTAATTAATCATTAATATAATTCAAAATCCCTAGGAAAAAACTTTTTCTCCCGAACTGTGTGAGTAAAATCTAAGTAGAAATCGAGTATTACACTGTTTGCTGAAATTTGGGATGAAAATAAAAACAAATATTTCTGGGCAGCCAACCATTATGTTGAATTTATTTTGGAATATGTTAGATGAAACTAGTTTTTAAAATAAAGTATTTGCCAATATAACTTCGGAGCAACAATCCAAATGAACTCAATTATGAAGATAACATGAAATTTCGGGTGAAACTGCAATAAAGATTCCGAACTCAAGCTAGTTTCAAAGTTGCGATAACATACCCTATCATATCATATCATATGAGTGCCGCTAGATCAGTGGTATAGTGTTAGACTAAAAACCATAAGGTTCTGAATTCAATCCTCTGCTAAGAAAGATATTTCCTTGTTAGATTGTAGCTGCTACCATTCACTATTGGGTCAAAAATTGTGTTGTATATAAGGTGGCGTAGAGACACAATTAGAAAGCCTTCGCAGAATACAACTGATTCTCCTAACTCGCCCAATATCCTAAGATGTTATAAGAGGAAGGCCTAGATGTATTAGTATAATCATATCAATATCAGTATCAGTATCAGTATCAGTATCAGTATCAGTATCAGTATAAGTAACAGTATCAGTATCAGAATCAGCCCACTATCCTAAGATCTTTTAAGAGGAAGGCCTAGATGTATTAGTATATTCATATATCAATATAAATATAAATCAATATCAATATCAGTATCAGTATCAGTATCAGTATCAGTATCAGTATCAGTATCAGTATAAGTAACAGTATCAGTATCAGTATCAGTATCAGTAACAGTATCAGCATAAGTATCAGTATCAGTATCAGTATCAGTATCAGTATCAGTATCAGTATCAGTATCAGTATCAGTATCAGTATCAGTATCAGTATCAGTATCAGTATCAGTATCAGTATCAGTATCAGTATCAGTATCAGTATCAGAATCAGTATCAGTATCAGTATCTGTATCAGTATCAGTATCAATATCAATATCAATATCAATATCAATATCAATATCAATATCAATAGCAATATCAATATCAATATCAATATCAATATCAATATCAATAATCAATATCGACATCGATATCAATATCAATATTCAACGATTTTAACCATCAACAAATATTTCTCGTGATTTGGACGTGCTTGCCGAGGATATACGAAGGCCAACGAATTTCATATGATGCAGTTTGAATTGATAGAATTAGAAATGTCTATGTCTATGTCATGTCATTTGTATAAGGGAAGAGCAATTTGTTTAAAAGATTATTTTGAATCGTAATTTAATACCTCTCGCGGGTCGAGACGAGTTAAATATTTAACTTATGGATTTATTTGAAAGAATTGGGACCCGAATATATGTATTTGGGTTTGATTGAAAGTTGAACGATAATTTTATCGAGATATTATACTGTATCTAGACTAAGTAACTTATAATCTTTTAGAGTTCTCCAAACTATTACAATTTTTTACTGATGCACTACGAAAGAGTTGATTCTGAAAATTCTCAAATGTCAGTTTCAGAAGAGGTCAACCTCTTCTGAAACTGACATTTGAGAATTTTCAGAATCAACTCTTTCGTAGTGCATCAGTAAAAAATGGTTATTTCTATATTCAAAACCATTTGTTGGTGAAAAATCCAAATACGGTATATTGTTGGCTCAGATACCCATTAACACTCAACGAAACACACTTGCATCCTAGCACAAACAACACTATTATCAGTCAGCTTGCTTATGCGCATACGCAGTTCACTAGTCACCGAATATGCTCTCTATAATGCTGCTTGCACCCAAAACCTCGAACAAAACGTCTGATCATGCGCAGAACGTAAAATGCCCGCAAGAGGCAGCGAAAATTGCAAAATTATCCCTAGGGACATGGTACGGACAATCCAACTCGGAATCAACGCTATTTTCCTGCAACTGACTTCACGCACAGAATTGCCATGATTTTGTCATTAAAACCTCACAATATTGGCTCAGCGCCAGACCCTTGACTGCAGACGTAAATCACTCCCAATCTAACACATACGACCTAAAAACAGCCAGTTATCCTATGTAGGTATGTGTGCAGTCCACTCCTAGCTGAAATTCCTCTCAAAATCACACACCTACAAAACTCCGATTCTCCAGCGCCATTGGTTCAGGAGATATCGCAGAATCAATCCACTCATGCGCTGACCCTCTCAAGAGGATTCTATGAAGGGACAGCATCCTCCACCTCAAAATCCCACTCCTTTCAAACGAAAACTCCAGCAGATGAATCACATTTAATCTGCTCATGTGCAGAACGTAAAATGCCCGAAAGGGGCAGCGAGAATCTCAAAATTGGCCCAAGGACCACGTTTTGGACACTCCCCTTGTTAAACTACGCTATTTCTTCGAAACTGGCTTGCACATACGCTGATTTGACTTGAGGTGGTAATATGACCTTCCTGTCCCTTTTCCCTCACCGTTAATCCACTTTTTGAATTGCTTCTGTAGTTACACTTATTCGATCAGTTCCGTATATAACCATAATTGCATCGTGAAACATTTCATCAATATACCTATGCGATAAGAATTTCACATTGTAAACAAAGCATTCCTAATTTGGCTAGGTGGCATTTCGAACTTCATACAGGAATTTGTTTTTTGATGCTTCTATGGTCTGTTTTCCATTAATTTTGTCCACTCCACGAGGTCTTATTGGTCTCCTAAATGTCAAAATTAGGCTCAAAGCGATGTATGGTCCAGCTATTCAAGCAAAATATTTCACAAAATAGTTGAACATTTTTGTAAATTTTTTGTCATGCGATCGTCACGAAAAGTTGCATAACTCTTCCTGTCGGTATATTGCAGCTAACTGCCCAGTTTCAATTCGATCAGATCAGTATTTTTTGAGATATCCGCATTATTCATCAGTGACTGACTGGATCCCAATCAGAAACTTCCAAGAATACAGACATCGAGACATCTAGGCAAAATGCTGTTCCTGGCGGAACAAGCGCGCAAAATGTAGAGCTCCCAATTCAGAAGAATATATTATATTATTATTAGAGATCAAGTAGAATGCTATGTTTGCTATATTACTTCAAATTGTAATGAATTAGTAATCAATCAGAAGAAAACCTAACAAATGGGTCATCACAGTTTGTCTGATTCCAGATTATTTTTAGTTGCTGTTATTTATAACAGTTTTCAGAATAATTTACCGTTACGCAAGTAACCAAAAAAACAATATGGGGATATGGTTTGTTGAAATATACAGTTTCGTGAAAGAACTATGCTGGTTTCTCTAGAATGCAAAAATTATCGGAGTTGAAAAGTTGAAAATTTGTTGAATGTAATTATTGAATTCATATAAAGTGAAGGTATGTATTCAACAGAAATTATTTCGTCTTGTATTTCAGAACATAACAGTCCCTAAAATATAGGAGTAGAAAATTCGGTATTTTCAAATCAACTCCAATTATTGTCTATCAGTAAAATGTTGTATTGTCTTAATTTATCTTGAAATTATCTAGATAATCTCGCTTTGCTAGAAATATTATCGCATTCTTTGGTAATTACCATAGGGGATAAATTCAATGAATATTAAAATGTGAGTTTATGGGATAAGCTTAGCCCTGGCGGTGATTGTTTTCAGTTTAGTTAAAGTGCGCGATTCTTGTACGCGAGAGTGAATTATACAGGGTGTCTCAAGAAAAAGATATGACTGAATCAATATTTTTTTAAATGGGGAACCCCATTATTGCAATATTGGAACATATTCTTTTAAATAAAAGGAAACTACAAAATTATTATTAATTATTTTCACTTCTTTACATATGTACTGTATGATGATGTTAATTAATTTATGTTTTTTTTCAGTCAGCTGCAGTTCAGGCTCCCAGTACCGCTTTTGGATAATAACACACTCTAGTAGGAACCCTTCGGTTTAAGAGGAATTTGAAAAATATTGTAAGTACAAATTTTATTTTATTGCCTAATAGTTGTTTGGAAGAAGTTATTTATTATTCAACGGTTTTTTTTTTGGTTTTCTCTCCCAAACTCTGGAAAATATCTATGAAATAAAAATTAATTATTTTGTGATTTGCTTCTGCGTAAGAAACACAGGATATTTGTCAGAATCAATCAATTGAACAATGTTGCCTAACAAACAACAACGAAACAACATCAACGAAGAAACAACTGTATCGTAACGTTTCGGAGTCTATATCAGACTCCTTCTTCAGACGCTCAATGAAAATCGAGAGAATTATTTTGTTGATAGTTATTTGGTGAAATTCAAGAATTGTCAAATAACTATCAAAAAAATAATTCTCTCGATTTTCATTGAGCGTCTGAAGAAGGAGTCTGATATAGACTCCGAAACGTTACGATACAGTTGTTTCTTCGTTGATGTTGTTTCGTTGTTGTTTGTTAGGCAACATTGTTCAATTGATTGCTTCTGACAAATATCCTGTGTTTCTTACGCAGAAGCAAATCACAAAATAATTAATTTTTATTTTATAGATATTTTTCAGAGTTTGGGAGAGAAAACCCAAAAAAAAACCGTTGAATAATGAGTATACCTCCCACAGTATCCTTTAATGATTACTTAGAAGTTATTTAGTATCGCAATATGCAGTGTGGAAAAGCCAAAAGTAATAAATTAATTATCTTGGTTACTGTACATATTTATGGAAAATCTCAAAATACGTCGAATTTATATTTTAAATTGTCATTCTTCTTCGTAGAAATGCGAGCCCTACCTTCAACCCCCTTCCAAAGACAGATACAACCCCCAATTTTTCGAATAGGAAGTATGGGTTTATGATACATCGTTTCAAAGTTCTCATCATTATCTATCTAGATATGTTATCACTTACATGTTTATTGCAAAAATCAAATTAGAAAAAAATAAAATAAAATGATTATCGAAATTTGGTGCAATATCAAAAACTAAACTGTAATTCAAAATATAGAGAAAAAATTATGAATATTAATGAAGTAGATGTTAAAAGTGTTCACCGTGAATGCCTTGGCAAAATCATAACCTCAAATAAAAAGTTCTTCCATCATTATTCAAAATCTCAGGAGTGATCGACCTAATCGCAAGCGTTATTCGATCTTTTAGGTCATTCAAATCAGGGGGTTTAGTTTTGTACACAATGCTCTTCACAAATCCCCACATAAAGAACTCTACTGTGTTAAGACCAGGGGATCGCGTAGGTCATTGGATTGGATCGTTCCTCGCCTTCCTATCCACTGATTTGGAAATATTGCATCGAGGTACTGCCGGGCATTGCGTTGGTAATGTAGTGGTGCTCCATCCTGTTGGAACCTTATCATATTCCGTGGAACTTGAGGATTTCCTTTATCAGGATATAAATTTGACAAAGATGGAACGACATAATTTTGAAGTAGTGCACTAAATATTTGTCGCCATTCAAATTGCCCTCAATGAAAAAGGGGCCTATGATACGGTTTCGAACATTTCCTGCCCAAACATTAAACTTTTGAGGGGCGTGTGTTCCTCTCTCATTCAGTGAGGATTTTCGGTAGACCAGTAACGGCAATTTTGACTATTAGCATGGCCGTTGAGAGAAAAAGTGCACTCAACAGAAAACAAAACGTCTACTAATTGGATAATATTATTATCCAACATGTCCATCATTATTTCACAAAAATAAGTTCTATCAGAATCACCTTTCAAGTAGATACTCCTGGGTAGGTATCATTTCATAGGGATGCATTATATTTTGTTTTAATATGTTTAGAATCGATGTATGGCTGACATTGAATGTTGTGAAGGCATCTCTACTCGATTTATATGGATTTTCTTCAAAGTCAAGCATCACTTCTAATTTCACATCTTCACAAGTGTATTAGCAGCTGCTTTTTTAATCTTGGGGTTTGTACCTGTCTTTCGAAGGGGGTTGAAGGTAGGGTTCGCATTTTTACGGAGAAGAATGAAAATTCAAAGTTTGAATTTGATGTGTTTCGGGATTCATCATAAATAAGTACAGTAACCAATGAAATTAATTTATTCCATTTGGCTTTTCCACACTGTATGGTACGCGTACCTCCGTAATTAACTTGAACATAATTTAGTTATTTGAATTCAAAACGATATACAGTATCGTATATAAAGTCACGATCATTCATGTCGCGAAAACTCACGCTCTTGATGGATTCATCAAGACTTAATAGTCGAAGTACTGGCTTAACTTTCTTTGGTGGAAGAAACACTCCGTTCTGATGAAAAACATACATTACTGGTTAGTGACTTGAATATTTTTCCCCGAAAACTTCAGTAAAAACTATAGATTTTAGGGAAGCAAGCCGTAATATATTTCAATCTATCGTTTGGATAAATAATATTATTTTGAAGAATTTTACCATAATACCCACTATAGTGCCGCAGTGGACGATATTTGCGTAACGGTCAAAGTTTGGCGGAATATTTTGATGCAAACTTGAATTACTCCAAGAATAGCACAACCTAAAAATATTTTCAAATGTATCGGGTGTCCCACAAAAGAGGAATAGAGGGTGACTGATTTTTCAAATGGGAGACACTATATTCAGAAGTGTTTTTCAATTCTCTGGAAAATCCTGCATGCTCTTTCATACTTTTCACATATTTTTGTTCAACAGTTTTCGAAATATTTCTCATTTTGCCAAAAAATATTATACTTGTAGAGGCTATGTTATCTAATTTGATTTCACGAACCCTTGCACATACCAATATCAGCTTTATATGCATTGAAAGAAGAGACTTCTAAGTATCATAGCCAGCTATAATAAAGCATCTCCAGCATATGAAGTGTCCACAAAAAGACTACCAACATGACGAATTTCAAATCGATTTATCTTCATTTTGATGAAAATTTAAATTTTTTTTCACCATTTTGATTTTTTTTTATAATTGTAATCACTATTCACTTTACTGCACTTTTTGTGATTAGAATGATGAAAAAAATTATATGCATTGCATTTGAAAAAATTAAGATAAATTGATTTGAAATTCGTCATGTTGACACCTCTTTTGAACACTTCATATACTGGAGATACTTTATTATAGCTGGCTATGATACTTTGAAGTCTTGTCTTTCAATCCCTATAAAGCTGATATCGGTATGTGCAAGGGTTTGTGAAATATAATTCGATAACAAAGCCTCTACAAGTATAATTTTTTTATCAAAATATTTCGAAAACTGTTGCAAAAAAATTTGTGAAAAGTATAAAAGAGCATGCAAGTTCCAGATAATTGAAAAACACTACTGAATATAGTGTGTCCCATTTGAAAAATCATAGTAGCCCTTTATTCCTCTTTTATGGGACCCCCGATACATTCGAAATTATTTTTAAGTTGTGCTATTCTTGGAGTAATTCAAGTTTGCAACGAAAAATTTTGCCAAACTTTGACCGTTACGCAAATATCGTCCGCTGCGGCACTAGTGGGACAACCTATATTATGGTAAAATTTTTCAAAATAATATTATTTATCCAAACGATAGTTTGAAATATATTACGGCCTGTTTCCCTAGAATCTATAGTTTCAACTGAAGTTTTCGGGGAAAAATATTCCAGACAGTAACCAGTACTGTATGTTTTTCATCAGAACGGAGTGTTTCTTCCACCAGAGAAAGTTAAGCCAGTACTTCGACCATTAAGTCTTGATGAATCCATCAAGAGCGTGAGTTTTCGCGACATGAATGATCGTGACTTTGATTTTACTCAATAAATATCTACTGAGTTATTTGAGTTCAGATGCTTCCGCTCGCTCGTCGCCTTCCGTTTCCCATTCATTTGAACCGTTCGGAGAAACTGTAAGATGCATAGTAGATAAACTTCTCCAAGAAAGTTAGGGATTTACGGAGATACCTTGAATTTATTTTATTCTAATTTACCCTGGATCTATTTCCAACAGGCTGTCTCTCGGAGGGAAGTGATCATACAGCAAAAACACGAATTTCAGCTCCAAGTTTATAGATCTGCCGATACATTTTTGGCGCTCTTGTTGCTCGGAACAGTGATTATCAATTTGCCCAAATGTCTGCAATTTTCGAATTTTTGGATGAAAATGGTCTTATACGATTTGGTTCGACTCACTGATGAAGAATCCGTGGTCAAAATGGATTCTTTCCGGCCGTCCTTCCGTGCACACGATAACTCTCGAACGGAATGAGCTAGACAGTTGAAATTTTCAGAGTAGATTTGGGAGATGAATATCTCGGTTAAGTTCGTTTTTGGGCAAAACCGGCCAGGTGGTTTCGGAGTTACTAAAAACTTTTTTTTACATTACATTAAAAATTTCAAATTCAACTTTTTTTAAGATGCAGTTTCATCATAAGAAACCATTGATATCATCTCAACTCTAACAAGCTAATGCTTTCAGAGATATGATTTTTCAAAATTTCAATAATAAATCGTAATTCTTTGATGTCACGGAATGCTGTAATCGAAAATTAACGTCCGTATTTGTATCTATGAATTTCATTATCTGAGCTCATATATGTCATCTTATCTACCGATGAGAGACATGTCATATGTATTTCTGGTTTTATTCAAAATTCGTTACTCATGATATAAAATACCTCCTGTTGTAGAAAACAAAGTATGATTGAATACAAAATGACCAACGAAATAACCTCAGCTATCGTAGAATTATGAGGATTATATGATATTATAATTTTTAGGTGATAATATAATGCCCTTGGATAATCCATATGATGATGGAAATATATAATGATGCAGTTCTATTATAATAATCCATTGATATCATTCCCAAATCTGCAGAGAAACCAATACTTTCGGAGATATGATTTGTCAAAGTTTGAACAAGAGCCCCTGTCCACATGGCTTTCCCACATTTCTTATGATATACAGTCCCGCAGTAATACTAAAAAAACCACCGAAAAAAGTTTCCAAATTTTTGCTTGTCTTAAAAAGGTTCTACATGCTTCAAAACAGGCTTTTCAAAGTCCCACCATAAGCTTTCCTAGGAAATTGAATGCCCTAGAATCTGACCTAATTAAAATTATTAAAAGAGCCCTGTGGACAGGAGCTTTGGCACTCTTGTTTAAACTTTGACAAATTATATCTCCGAAAGTATTGGTTTCTGAGAGTTGGGAATGATATCAATGGAATCTCATGTTGGAACTGCATCATAAAATGAAATAAATTAAATATGAATCCATTGATATCATTCCTAACTCGGAGAAACCAATACTTTCGGAGTTATGATTTGTCAAAGTTTAAACAAGAGCGCCAGAGCTCCTGTCCACAGGGCTGTCCCACTTTTTCAATTTGGCTCCTGGTCATCAATTCTCAAGAATCTTCGTAATTAAATTGAAAACGTAGGTCTATGACTTATCTCATGTTGGGTTTATATGCATCAGGAAATTATAATTAGAGTATTCTATGAAATCTTATAGAATTGAGAATAATTATTGAAATTTGAAAAATCATATCTCCGAAAGTATTAGTTTGTTGGAGTTGAGAATGACATCAACAGATTCTGATGATGAAACTGCATCTTAAAAAAATTGGATTTAAAATTTGTAATATAAAAAAAAATTTTTTTTGTTACTCCAAAACCATCTGGCCGATTTTGCCCAATAGCGGACTTAACCGAGATATTTATCTCCTAAGCCTGCTCTGAAAATTTCAACTGTCTAGCTTGTTCCGTTCGAAAGTTATCGTGTTAACGGCCGGACGGACGGACGGACGGACAGCTGGACAGAATAGATTTTGACCATGGATCAGTGAATCGAACCATTTTCAGCGAAAAATTTGAAAATTACAGACATTTGGGCAAATTGATAGGCACTCTGTTGTTGACGGTCAAAGATATTCAACAAAAAAGTGCACCACCTGTATATTTATTTATTCCTAGAATAGTATATTCTAAAACTAGTTGCAGAATGGGCTCCTATTAAAACACGCATGAGTATGGCATGGAATTGCCTTCTGCAACGAGTATTGATAGGATCGAATGTCAGTGCTGACTACCACAAAACGAGAAATATAACTAAAAACAATGCGGGAATGAGTTCATTCCAGCACTGTTTTCAGTGCTGGAATGGACTCATTACGATAATGAAATAGAGAAATTATTTTTTTGGAACCAACGTTTCAGAAATAGTGGTGGAGAAGTACAGCAACTGCTGGGTGTAGTCAGAGAATTGGTACATTCTGAAGAAATTTTGAACTCTCCTGTAAAGCTTGTAGTTTTTTGGCGCGCTTGTTTTTAATTGGATTCAAGTTTGGTGACATAGCATTCACAATTTATTGTGAGGATAAATTATCAATTAAAATTTACATGACAACAGGAAATTTCGTACGTCTTGACTTGATGGACAAAAAACTTTTCTCTAGAGTCTGAATCATGTCCGAATTGTATTTAATTCAATTATATGTTCTATTCGAGTTCATTATTTGTTCAACCAACGAATTTGACCGAAAATTAAGGAAGTATCGATATCAAAAGCGGCTTTATAGAACAAATAAAATAAAATGAGAAACCAATTAAAATAAAATATGAAAGTTTAACAGGTACATCTTATTAAAAGGTTTCTTTCTGGGTTTTCTCTCCCAAACTCTGAAACATATCTTTAAAATAAAAATTAATTATTTTGTGATTTGCTTCTGCGTAAAAACAATATCATAACGTTTCGGAGTCTGTATCAGACTACTTCGTCAGACACTCAACGAAAATCTTAAGAATTATTTTGATGATGGTTATTCTGAAATTCGAGAATGGTCACATTGACAGTATTTAAAAATCATAGTAACATAGTTATTACAGCTATTATTTTATTTCATGGAAAATTGTGAAGAAAAATTTGTGGATACATATTTGTTGAAACCAAAAGCTTGGTGGCAATATGTTGACGATATATTTGTAATTTGGCAACATGGTAGAGAAGAGCTTGGCAATTTTTTCGATTTCATAGATTCAAAGGAACCTACAATAAAATTTACTTCGGAAATAGAGAAAAATAATCTGCTTTCTTTTCTAGATGTTTCGATAATTATGTTTTCGAACCATTTCGAAACGAGTGTCTTCAGGAAGCGGACACATACAAATAGATATTTAAATTTCTATCAAACCATCAACTTAGTGTGAAAAGAGGTGTTATTAAAACACTTTATGATAGAGCAAACCTAATTTGTTCTACTCTTGAAATTCGAAATAATGAAATTGATTTCATTAAAAAAATTGAAGATAATGGATATCCAAGGCAATTCATAAATACATCAATCATGAATTTAGATAGAAGAGCAAATAATCAAGTAGGCACAACAGAATAATCAACAAGAACAGCAACCCAATCTGTTGAATGTGATCCCTTATGTTCGTGGCCTTTCTGAGAAAATCAGAAGAATCGGTTCTAAGTTCAATATAATAACCGTCTTAAAAACACAAAATGATGTTAGGTCTTTATTAACAAAGACAAAACCCATTAATGAAAAACAAAAATAAAAAACTATGTGTATAATATTCCTTGTATTTGTGGTAAATCGTACACAGGAGAGGCATCAAGAACACTAGAAGTGAGAAAGTCGGAAAATAAGAACAACTTGAGAAATAGAGACATACAGAAATCAAAAATAGCAGAACATGTAGGTACATATGTACAATCCAAGGGGATCACATGATGGATTGGAGTAATACAATGATTCTGATCAAGGGCGTAGCCAGGAACTAATTTCGGGGGGGGTTTTGAAATAGGAATTAATTTCGGGGGGGGTTTTGGGGGTGTAAGGGTCACTTTTTGCAGCAAAAAAAATTTTTTTAAGAGAAAAAATAACATTTCGGGGGGGGGTTTGAACCTCCAAAACCTCCCCCCCCCTGGCTACGCCCTTGATTCTGATGACAAAACCTGATCATATTAAAAGGAAACTTAAGGATTCAACTTGTATTTTGTTGAACAGAGAATGTAATTTTGCAAATTTGCTCAATTGGTATTGACCATATTTGGCTGAATTTATTAAAAAAGGAGTTGGAACTTGCAAATTTCTATGCAAAGTAAAACTATGTTACTATGATTTTATTTTCTTCGGAAAATAACAATACGCATGCTCAAAGAGTGAAATTTGCTGAAATTGCATAAAATTGTCAAAAAGTTGCGATTTGATTTGTTCCTTATTTTATTGTATATGCTTAATGAACCCGCCTTAAGCGAGATTTCAATGAAATATTCTTATTTTATTGCATTCGATATGGAGTAAAAACCACTAACATTTAAAATAAAAATTTATTCCAGTTGTTGTATATATTCCATTCACATTTGTAAAGTCTCCCGGTTGGTCATGATTTAGGTCTATCACGTTTTTGTAACTAAAACAGAGGCAGGTTGGCACTGCCGTAATATAGTTCAGGTCAAAACAATTCTCCGAGACGTCTACTCTCAACATAATCATAACATAATCTTCAGTCTTAGACAAGATATTATCACAGACCATCATCTTCGAATATAATAAAGAACTCTTCGCTTTGAAATTGAAAACACCGAAAGCAGTTTTGAAGAAGCAGAGACAACAAGTGCTATACAGAACTGAAATCTGCAATAGGAAAACTTAATTCTGACATGTTGAACTCTCGAATGAAATTACTTAGTTCCCTATCATTATATTTTATTAAGGTATCAGAATGACTCGGGTTTCGTAGCACTACTACATTTTGAAACTGGTGTATTTCAAGTTGTGCAACAAGGTATTTAAATGTCTTCTGGAGGCTTATTTCTTAAGAATTTAGAAAGGTGGGAAATTCTATAGGTACGTCTATTCGTTTAGAAGTTTTCGTGCCGGGTTATTCAGGTACTTTTATTTTTTTTTCAAATGAACTATCACAAAGTAAAGGGTAGTCCTTTACTTCTTGATTTCCATACATGAAAATAGCATAATTGAATCTTCCAACCAGTTAATACACGTGAAATATTTCCAGTAACAACAGAGCAAAAATTTTCTTCTACAGTCGCCAGGACTGTGGAATTATTAAATTCACATATTATCTTCTCAAATTCATTATTTTTCCGAAGTAAATTCACAATGTGAAAATACGTAATTACAACGACTTCTATGTAGAGAGGACAACGTTGCGTAGTTATCTGACAGGAAAATGACTATAACCTAACATCTTCAAAATATACATGGTGAAATGTGTCAAATTTTCATGGCCAAGCGGGAGACTTTATAAAAGTGAATGGAGTATTATATGCATTTTCGATTGAACTCGTTGTCACATCAATATATCCGGATTCAATAAGCATAGCGACTCTCCTTCATTATTTCGATTACTCAGAATTTAGAACCACCCCTTGTAGAATACCATTCAAACACCTTATCTTTGTCCGCAACAAGGAAAATAAAATAATTCATTGCGCGATTGAAAAGTACAAAAGATAGCGCGTTTCAAAGACAACGTACAAAGACAGTACACGCGAGAAAAATCAATTGCAACCCGCGATCGAAATCATACGACTACGTGGGTAGGTAGAGTTTGAACCGGTTATTTAAGGCCAGGAAAAATGCAGATTGTACCAAGAAATGATACACGCATCAAGAATTTGTATCCATAAGTCGTTCGCCTGTGAAAAAGCCCGAGGAAATACGCACATTTCTTTCCGCTGATGTAATGTGGGACAGCTTATTATTATTCTGTGGCTGGAATACCATAAATATATAAAAATTTGAAATGTGTAATATTAGAATTCTTCGTCGACTATCGATGAATGAAGATAAACAGAACTAGCGGCCCGGTACGTATAAAGTGAAATAATAAAAAAAATGTATTGGAACATTTATTCGAACAAAAAAATAAAAATATTTTATTAATTGCTAGCTATTTTAAAACTCAATCCAGAACATTTGGATAAACAATATCTCTTGTTTTTCCATTGTGAGCATGAATGAACAAACGGCTGGGGGTTTTTCATTTTCAGTCGTTAATTTTCTGCTTAATATGAATATGAATATCAATATTTTGAGTAATTTTCCATCGCATTGCAGAAATTTTGCGAGAACCTTCAAAATCATGAATGTCATGATGACATATCAAAATATATAAATTTTTGGGTCGATTCATAATAGATAGTGAAGCATGTATCTATGGGAGATGATAGCCCTGCATTAGGGTCCTGTAGCGTTCTTCGAACATCTGAAGTTCTGAATAATCACCTGGTAGAAGTTCGTTGCTTGTTTGTTGAAATTAGAGATGAAATTGCTAATAAACCTGGTGGTCATCGATTTTCAGGGTGAGTTTTACAACCCAATTGGAGAGTTAAGTCCGTTTTTGGGCTTAATTGGTCCATCGGTTTCAAAGTTATACCCACCAGAAATATTATTTCCTCGATAACTCAAAAAATATAGACTCGATCGAATTGAAGCTTGGTAACTAGTTGTAGAATATCGACATAAATTACAAAAAAAAAATTGGTTCAAGCACTGACATGAATTCAGGAGCTTTTGCGCGTATGTTCTATTGTCCATTCTCCTGTATTGTACACTCTTAATCGAATTTACCATGGTGGATTCTATTGTCCGTGTCCAATACAGGAAAATGGACAAGAGAACATACGCGCAAAAACTCCTGACTTCAAGTCAGTGCTTGAATCAATGTTTTAAATGTGGTGAGTGAACTGACGTTGCACTACAAATAGGTACCTACTAAAAATAAATTTTCACCTGAAAGTGTGAAACTTGGCAAAATAATGAGTTAGATAAGTGAGTGAACATTTAGATATCTCATATTTAAAAAATTGGGAAAAAAATGGAAACTTTTGAAACTTCTGAAATTCCTTAAGTTTTGGGGAGCAGTGTATCTTCAACAAAGACAACTATATAACCATAATTTGCAATAAAACTGGTAAGTATTCATAAATTTGATATTAAACAACGAAGAAAGTACTCGTATATCAATGTTACCTTCAAGAGGTAATAGGAAACAAAATGCATACCCACTCTTCATCAAAATGTGCCTTTAACGCTTAATGCTCACTTGCAAGGTCTTTTATGGTCAAGAAATATTACATACCATATTAAGATAAAGAGTGTATGTCAGAATATTGAAAACCTAGGTAAATGAGAAATGCAAATTTGAAATAGTTCTTCTTCAGCATACATACAGCGGGTACAGAAAGTAAGTTCTCTGGTATACCTTTGGTGAATACAGCATTATGATAGAACTAACTGAAGCATTACAGGAATAAGGAAACATAACATTGGAGATAATGAAAAATACTGATATTGTACTGCTTCAATCAGTAAACCACTTCGTATAAACCGCCTATAGTGGACATATTGAATATTGCTTATGCAACGGTAATTGCAACCCAAAGTTCAATGTCAACTACTAAGGGAAAATATGCAAAGTTCAAGAAATCGATATGCGTTGCAAAGAGTATATTTCATTCAAAATACTCGGTACCTACATCAATTTATCGAGAGAAAAACGTTCCAAATTTCATAGGAAGTATCATGATTATTATGTGTTATTAATATTATATGTATATTTCAGAAGGTACTTACAATGTATACCGATTGTATGCCTTTGTTCTTAGAATTTTTAGCCGAAAAATTCTGTCCGTCGGGCTGGCCGTCCGTTAGCACGATAACTCTCAAAAGAAATAAGTTAAAGAGTTTAAATTCGCAAGGTAGGTTTGGGGCATAAATATATTGGGTAAGGGCAAGCTCTTTAATGTTCAAAATCCATCGAGTGTTTTCGGAGTTATGGCCGTTGTCGGTTAAAGCATTTTTTAGGAATATTTCCGAAAATTCCTGCCCGATCTATCTAAAATTTAGCATCAATTGGTAGACCTATATTTACATGCGAAGTTTTGCATTGTTCGCATGACTAAGAACAGGATAAGAAAATTCAAAAATTGGAAAATTTTGTTTTCCCAGTAACTTGATAAATACTGATCTGATTGAATTGAATCTCGATAATTAGTTGAAAAATACCGACACAATGACTTATACAAAATTTCGTGAGAATCGCATGGCTAGAAAAAATTTCAAACATGTTCAACTATTTCGAGGAATATTTTGCTTGAAATTCCGGAACCAAATATAGGATTGAATCTAATTTATAGTAACCAATAATGACCTCTTTGAGCTTGCCAAATTTAATGGAAAACCAACCCCTAGGAGCTTCAAGAAACAAATTCTAATATGAAATTTGGAATAGCTGTCCAAATCAGGAATGATTTGTTTACGACGTGAATTCTTATAGAAATGCATATGTTTCACGATGCACGTATGGGTGTATGTATATTGTATATACGGGAAATAGCTAATAAGTTTAACTCATTTTATTATAATGAGAAATCGTGTAATCATCCTTTGAGAGTTCTGCATACGCACAGGATGGTTTTGAAAAAATTTTGCATTTCCATTGTTTCTTACTCGGACTGAAGAGTGTGGGTACGATGGCGATTGAATAAGTGGATGAACTATGAGTGACTGAGAATTGTGTTTAGGTTGAGCGACTGGGGAGGGACTGAAAGGCCATATTACCACTTCCTGGTCAGTTCTGCGTGTGTGGAATCAAGATTCAAGTAAATAGCGTAGTTCCTGAGGTTGATTGTCCATAATAGTGGTCCTTGGGCCAATTTTGAAATTCACGCTGCCCGTTTCTGGGATTTTGCGTTCTGCGCAAATGTAGATTTAATCTGCGATATCTCCTGAACCACTGATGCTGGAGAATCGGAGTTTTGTGTGAGAATTGAGATTTTGAGAGGACTATCAGCCACGAGTAGACTACGCTTGCGCAGAGGAGAATTTGACGTTTTTAAGTTGTGTGGGCTAGATTCGGAATGGTTTACTTCTAGCAGTCATGGGTCTGATTGTCAAATATTGTAACGTTTTGAAGGAAAAATCTAGGCAATTCTGTGTGCATGCAAGTTATTTTCAGGGAAATAGCATTCTTTCCGAAATGAAGTATCTGTACCGTGGCCATAGGGCCAATTTTGAAATTCACGGGGTCCCTTTCGGTCATATTTGGCGCTCTTGTTCCTCGGAACAGAGTGCTTATCAATTTGCCCAAATGTCTGTAATTTTAGAATTTTTGGCTGACAATGGTTTAAACGATTTGGTTCGACTCATCGATCAAGAATCCGTGGTCGAAATCAATTCTGTCCGGCCAGCCGGCCATCCGTAGGCACGATAACTCTCGAACGAAAGGAGTTAGAGGATTGAAATTTGCAGAGTAGGTTTGTAGCGTAAATATCTCGAACGAGTTCGTTAACGGCAAAATCCACCAAGCGGTTTAGGAGTTATGGCCCTTTTTAGTAAAAACATTTTCTATGAATATTTCCGAAACCGATCACTCGATCTATCTGAAATTTAGCATCAAATTGTAGAATAATGACTTCAATATGTATACGAAGTTTTGTTTTGACCGGGTTGCAATAAGGTATCAAAAAAATTTTTTTTAATTTTTAAATTTCGTTTCTACAATACCTCTCGAACAGAATGAGCTAGTTGAAATTTTCAGAGTAGGTTTGAGAGATAATTATCTCGGCTAAGTTCGTTACTGGGCAAAATTGGCTTGATGGTTTCGGAGACACGAAAAAAAATTTTTTTATACAGCAAAAATATCAAATTTAATTCCTTTTAAGAAACAGTTTCACCATAAAAATCCATTGATATAATTTTCAACTCTAACAAGCTAATACTTTAGGAGATATGATTTTTCAAAATTTCAATAATGAATCGTACTTCTGTACTTTTTATGTTTTCATAGAATGCTGTACTTAATTACTTAATATTTAATTTCTTTCATGATGCATTTCTATCATAGGAATCCATTGATATAATTCCCAACTCTGAGAACCCAATACTTTCGGAGATATAATTTTTCTGTTTGAACAAGAGCGCCAAAAAGCTCCTGTCCACAGGGCTTGAACCAATTTTTATTCTGCGCATGAGCAGACGTATGTTAGTAGCTTTGGGTGCAGGCTGCTTTATAGAGAACACTTTCAGTGACAAGTGAACTGCGCATGCGCATAAATAGACTGTTTATGGTGTTGTTTGTGCTAGGATGCAAGTGAATTCCATGGAATGGTCAGGGGGTTCGATGCTGTGCTAACATATGAGTCTCTTGTGACCTCTTTTTTGAAACGAATTTATAAGTAACTATATTTGGAAGATCTATATTAATTTACATTCGGATTTGAAGAGTAGCAACTTCGTTCCTGACGGGGGTCCCCTGACCGCAATATTTTTCATTATTTCTAACGACAGTGAAACTAATTGGGGTAGGCCCCTAAAGCCACGCAGAGCAAAAAATGACCGAACGTGGAAGCGTGACTTTCAAAATTGGACAAGGAGCACGTTATGGACACTCTTGGAAACTACGCTTTTTCCTCAACTGGGTTGCACACACACATAATTGACATGAGGTATTAATTGCCACGATACCTTGAGAACGGAAAGAGATAGCAACTTGAAATTTTCAGGGTAGGTGGCACATCCTAATTCGACGGACAAGTTCGTTAATGGGCATAATCGGCCCAATGGTTTCCGAGTAATAATTTTGTTTTCAACCAATACAAATCCGATCAAATTGAAACTTGTTAAGTGGTTGTAGAATATAAACCTTAGGACATTTGTGACATTTTGTGAGAATTGTATCGCTAGAAAAATTTTTAAAAATTCTTAAAAAATAGTTTTTATGTCACGATAACCTGAGAACGAAAGTATATCGCGACTTGATATTTTCAGGTTAGGTTGTGCAGCCGAATGCAACATTTGAGTTTGTTCATAGGCATAATCGGTTGAACGGTTTTGGAGTTATATCCTTCTGAAATTTGGTTGTTATTTCCTCAATAACTAGAAAAATACAAAACCGATTAAATTCAAACATGGTTATTAGTTGTAGAATGCCAACGCGGAAATTCTTGCGAAATTTCATGTGGATGGTTTCACACGAAAATCACTAGAAATCAGTAACTATTCGTCCGACATCGCTGAATTTTGCGAGAGCCTTCAGCCAAGTTCCAAGTTTGAAAACGATCAACTATATTGTTTGAAATCCGAGTAGCCTTGCGTGAGTTAAGTTGATGGATGGGTGACGGTTGCCTCGATAACTTTCGAACGAAAGGAGATAGGGACTTGCAATTTTCAGATTAGGTTGCGTATCCGAATGGGAGAGTTCAGTTCGTTTTTGGGAATAATCGGTCCAACGGTTTCGCAGTTATACCCACCTGGAATATTATTTCCTCGATAACTCAAAAAATATACATTCGATCGAATTGAAGCTTTGGAGCTAGTTGTAGAATATCGACATAAAGAAGTGTTCAAAATTTTGTAAGAACCGTACCCCTAGAAAATTTCAAAAAAATTTCGGAAAAAAAAATTGGTTCAAACACTGACGTGAAGTCATGAGCTTTTGCGCGTATGTTCTATTGTCCAGTTTTCTTGTGATATCTCGTAATTTTTCTATAGCCAAAATAATACGAACTTTTATATTGGTTCATGTCTACGAGCTGCGATTCCCATCGACTAGAGTTAATGGAAAATGTAACAAAGCTTTTTCATAACCTCACATTCAGTCTAAAATTTGAATTGAATTTGAAAGTTGTGCGATGTTTATTGGATATGCCTATTCCTCTTCGAAGAAGTTCTGAATAAGCATTTAATTCATGCAAAAGCTTGGCATAGAATAAAGAATAGGTACCACATTTACTCCCAAAATGAGTCGATTGACCCTTACCTAAATCTAAATATATACACTGCTTCACAATAGTTAAGGAAGTTCAGAAATTTTGAGACTGTTTCAAAAGTTTCCATTTATTAAAATATGAGATATCTAAATGTTTACTATCTAACTCATTCTTTTGCACATTTCTTTAAATAAGTTTCCCAGTTTCAGGGTGACAGTTTATTTTCAATATGTGAAGTGCAAAATCAGTTCAATCGAAAAATTAAAAAATAAGGTTCAGCAAAGAGTATGGCCTCTTCGAGCATCAACTACAGCATTACAACGCCTTTGTATCAGATTGTAGAAGTAGCCTTGATCAGTTTCACTCCGGAGTTGCGGTAAAAGCCATCTGAGTTCTTGAAGTGTATTTGGAGGTGGTTGATGAGAATCCAAAGCTCTTGTAGCTGATCACAAGCGTGTTCAATAGGATTCAGGTCTGGCGACCGAGGGGGCAGTCCAAATGTGGAATACCATGGATTTCCAGAGCTTCATCGACAATTCTCGCAAGATGGGGTGGCTCATTGTCGCCCAAAAAGAAGAAACTTGGCCCAATGACAGCATGAAGCAAGGGCATAATATTGTCAATGACTTACTCTATGTATATCTGCGCATTCATGGTAGCATCAAGCACCACCAATTCGGTACATCCATCGAAACAAATGCTTCTCCAAACAGTAACTGTACCACCTCCGAACGGATGAACTTCCTGAACCGATCTGCGATTTCCGGGTCCATACCCGAACAGGCCGACTATCCGAAAACCGTCCATATCTCGACTCATCTGTGAACAATACAGACCTCCATTGATCTTTCCAATTCACGTACTCATTTGCCCATTTCCAATCGAAGTCTCATATGAATTTGAGTTAGTGGAATCCTTCTCAAAAGTCGTCGAGAATGTAGATTAACGTCTCGAAGCCTTCGACGAACTGTTTCAATCGAAACCAAAACACCGGTAGCGTTCAAAAGGCGCTGTTGCATGATTCGACAAGTACTCAAATGCTCTCTACGGGTAGACACAAACAGAAACCGATCTTGTGCTGGAGTGGAAAATCTTCGACGTCCACTTCTCGGTCTTTCGGTCACGTTTCCAGTCTCTCGATATCGATGGACGAGCCGTGAAAACTACTCTTTCACTAACTTGAAAGAAATTCGTACATCACCTGATTACGTCCCGCCTCGGTCATACCAATAGCCCTCTATTGGCTTCATCCACACTAAGTTTACGTCTAGGCATTATTGCAAAAAAAAATTTCAGATTTTGAAACAAAGTTGATTTTAAGAACGTAAAACAATAACTGATCCAAAATTCTCAGAAACGGAAACGACAAGAACTTGCCTGAAACTGCAAAAGTTATCGAACGAGGAAAAAAAACACCATTCAGATATAAGAGAGTGAACATTTGATTTCTCATTCACTGTTGGGCCAAAAATGAACAAAGTCTGAGTTGGTGTAAGCCCACTGTAACAAAGCCTACAGAAAACAACTGATTCTTCTAACTCGCACAAGCTCTTACGAGCTTATGAGGGATCTCTTCGGTAGGCTTAGTCTCAATATAATCATATATCAATAATCACATAAAAATTATTAACTAAATTTCAGACGAAAAAATGGAACCTCCACCGTGTATTCAAAACGCCATGTTGACAAAAGATAAGAAACCTTTCACCTACACTCCTGGGGGCTTGAATCTGAACGAAATCAAATCACCACGCATGGCCAGGAGAATAGAGAGGAATGCTGCTTATGAGGGTGTAGGGTCGACTCCTGCTCAGCAAAATCGGCCACATGTAGCTTCAGGATCATTGCCACCATCAGCTCTTGCGGCAATGCAACCGCAAATGCATGTGCAGGTAAGGAACATAATTTAGATAATCTTCGTGTTTTGCGGCTCTTGTTTTGGTCGAATTTGCATGAATGTATTCTAATAATTTCGATGTTTGGATTAAGATTAATGAGAACGTATCATTGGAATGAAAGACAAAGTGGGCAGACGGGGCAGGGCAAAGTGATCCCGTGCCCACTTTGCCCTCTCCGGCAGATGGTCGTATGAAATGAAGGAGATACTTCATTTGAATTATTTCTCTTTCTTTGAATTTTTTTGAATTGAGAACTTTAAAAGTGTTAGCAGAGGTTAGTGTAACGGGGTACCATACAACGATGTATGATACAAGAGCTCAGGGAAAATCATCAGCAAAAAAACACTGTCTCCCTGTCCAGGCAACACAGGGGCCTCCCAAAGATATCTCGACGAGCTCTTTCCGAGATATTGTGATACCTTTTGCGATATCACGACAGGGAGGTCACCAAGAGCTCTCTATTAGCTCCAAATTTCTGGCACATGGGATGAGCCCAGTAACATCTGAGGAAGTTCGCTGGGATATCGCTAGGAAATCGCCAAGAGCTCTATATCTCCTCCAAATTTCTGCCACAGGGAATAACCCCAGTAACATCTCAGATATATCACATTGAGAAGTTCCCAAACACCTCACCCTGGAGAATAGTTTTAGAGGTTTGCAGGAATATCGCTGAGAGGTTGCCCAGAACTCTATTTGTCCTCCAAATATCCGCCACAGGGGATGAGCCCAGTAATATCTCAGATATCTCACATGGGGAAATTCCCAAACAGCTCACCGTGGGGGAGAGGTTCACTGGAATATCACTGGGAGGTCACAAGAGCTCCATATCTCCTCCAAATGTGCGCCACAGGGGATGAGTCCATCAGTAACATCTCAGAGATATCACACGGGGTAGTTCCCAAACAGCTCACCATGGGAAATAGTTTCAGAGCTTCGATGGGATATCGCAGAGATATCGCCAAGAACACTATATCTCCTCGAAATCTCCGGTAGAGGGGATGAGCGATGAGCCCTGTAATATCACAGACCATAGGGGGAAGTTCTCAAACTGCTGTGTTACCTCAGTTACCTGGGTGTGAGTATTGTGAATTGTAAAAAATAAAATTTTCGAAAAAAAACGCTTACACCATCTTGATAGATGATCCACATAACAATGCTTTGATACTGATTAATTTTCAGGAGTTGGTAATGTTCACATATCCAAGCCCCATTACATGAATAAATAAACAACAACTGATAATTACAAGTTCCGTTCATGCCTCAATTCATCAATTCATTTCCGAAAGGCTTAGTACTTAGTAATCCTCGGAAATGCTCGAGAGTAATTAAGGCATTACTAAGCACTAAACCTCTCTTGAAGTACTTGAATTACTAAGCACTAATCACTGCTTTTATAAAGTGCTCGGGAGCACAGTACACGGGAGCACAAAATTGCTTCAAGCACAAGCACTAAGCACAATGTTTTGGCGAAGCGTTTATGGTTTTATGGTATTTCTACCACATAATACCAAGTACGGTTCACAGAGTATAAGTTTTCTTTTATCAACGTATGCACGCTTGTACCACAGCCCTCTATAGAGACAGCCTGGAGCACAGTCTGACAACGCCGCAATTTATCGTCTCTTAGAGGCCTACTTCTTCAATAAGGTAGCGCGGAATATCGTATGTGGGTGATTCCGTTCTAACTGTGATATTCAATGTCCTGTATTGTTTGTTCTCATAGGTCATTAATTAATATAATCAATTTATGAAATTTTTGTGCTTATTGGAAAATTATGAACATATTTCAACATTATTTTCATATAATATAACTTACCACTCACAGAAAACTTACAATTTATCACTTAAATGTCAGTACCATGTCCATTTCTAGAATTTATTTATTAAATGTCAGTACCGTGTCATGTCCATTTCTAGAATTTATTTATAAATTGTTAGTTTTTTTGTCGTTATAAATGATTTAACCCAATTACCTCATAAATTCTAATGTTTATGATCAAACTGAACAAAATTGACACATTTTTTGTTTAATGTATTAAGTTAACATTGAATTCCGGTTCAATAACTTTTGTCTTTAAAGCTTTACTTAATACATTAAATAAAAAATGTGTCAATTTTGTTCAGTTTGATCATAAACATTAGAATTTATGAGGTAATTAGTTTAAATCATTTATTACGACAAAAAAACTAACAATTTATAAATAAATTCCAGAAATGGACATGACACGGTACTGACATTTAATGAATAAATTCTAGAAATGGACATGGTACTGACATTTAAGTGATATATTGTAAGTTTTCTGTAAGTGGCAAGTTATATTATATGAAAATAATGTTGAAATATGTTCATAATTTTCCAATAAGCACAAAAATTTGATAAATTGATTATTAATGAATGACCTATGAGAACAAACAATACAGGACATTGAATATCACAGTTAGAACGGAATCACCCATATATCGAATTTAAAACTCTTTACTCTGTCTAGTGAATTCATTGAATAGGTTTTCTTGCTTGGAATCCCTGGATGAATAAACACTATGAGACACTACTTGGTCAATAAATTGAATAACTATATTTCGTTCTGCACAATATTATTGAGATCAAGTTGAAATAGAAACCTAGATAGTTGTTATTCAATTCATGGTTCAGCAAGAACCACAAGAAGTAGTAGGGTTAGGTATTGTCAACTATAAACTTAACTAAAATTATCAAAATAAATATATATTCCCAAACACAACAATTATAATACTAGTGAGGTAAACTAATGAAAATTGTGAAAATCATATTAGAGTCTGTCATTTATTGGCTATTACTATAATGGTGAGTTTATGCTATCTCCAAATGTTTCTGTTTATTTTCCATTCGGTCGACATTAACATTGTTATTCGTATTTTCAACAAAATTTTTCAAAAGTAAATTTGCGAAAACAGAACAAAGTGAATTTAGAATGGATTTCGAAAGTAAACGACTGCTACAAGTCTCTGTGAATTCTGAATAACAATTAAATGCTACGAAGAGTAAATTCACATAAAATTATTTTTTGATCTGAACTATGTAATAATGTTGATAAATAAAAGATGAATTTGGTCCTTATTGATTTCAACTGAAGCATCTACAGATGAAGACTTTTCGAAATTGAATAGGTACATATTATATAAAAATCAATAGATTCTTTGGGATTCTTGATCTTCCATCCAAATGTATCAGTATTTTGTTGAAAAATTATTAGAAAGGTTCTATTTCACTCATATTTCTAGTCTTGTTGTCTATAATCTCAACTAACATGTACTCATCTCCGAGTAGATTACTATTTACATACTGCAGATCAATCACAGAACATAAATCTCACTGCATTGCACGAATTCACACCGTTATACACAAAAATACCACGAAATACCCGCGAAAAACAATACTGGTTAATTCCAGATTAAGAATGTAATCGTCAATTTACTATAACAAATGTTCGACTGAAAACTTGGCGTACGACTCATAGCGGTGTTGCCATTTTATCATGTAGGCTGTGCTTGTACCTCTCATGGCCATCTATTACGTGAGGGATGCTAGCTTGCCCATCTAACGGCAGAGTGTATTATTAGTTGCCGTCCGTCAAAGCAATGATTGTACAAGTTTCAATCCGTCTTATTTTATGAAAATAATATAAGAATACAGTCAAGATAGAAATTTATGAAATGGGATAAAGATGTAATGTAATTTTATATGAAGGAGGAGATACCGGACGCACAAAATAAATTTCACAGAGATTGGCTTACTTTCACATATTCACATGTAGGCCCGCAGAGAGAAATCTCCACCCCCTGGGCAATCGTTTCCGCAGGTCCCCAGGCACCATTAAATTAATGGTAATAAAACACAATATGGACCGTAAAATTATTGTAAACAAAATACTGACAATTATTCTCAATTATATTATTATAACCGCATTTTTTACCAGGCCCGGGCCGCGCCTCAGGACAACGACCCCGGTGGCCCCCCCTCTCAGCGGGCATGTTCACATGGTTCTAAAGTCAAGGTTTAATCAAACTGTTTAATGAATCCCAATAAACGGACAGGGAAACATAATGTTTTTTTTCATTTCAAATTTCAGGTATTTCCGGCTGGTCCCCCACCACCTCCACCAATGAACTACTCCCGAGGTGGAGTACCTCCTCCCCCACCCCCAATGAGCAATATACCACCACCCCCACCACCTCCTACACAACCCCTACCAACACAAAAGGTTCGCACTTCTGACCAACAAATAGTTGAACGACCAGATATGACGAAGATCATCCCTGAAAACCCGATGGGCTTACTGAAGAAAACGGGAGGCCCAAAGATAAGAAATACACTCCTTGAAGAAATGTATAGGAATCCAGAAGGAGCAGTTCCTCAACAAGTAAGGCGATTAACTGTGTGATGTGAATACTGGAACTAATAAATGATTTTTCAGGTCTCAATGAACAGAAATTTCACTCAACAACATCCTTCATCACCGCATCCACAACAAGTAAGGTCTCCGCCCATACAACAAGTGAGATCGCCACCACCACAACAAGTAAGGTCTCCACCAATAGAAAATATACCATATCAACAACAAATGCAGAGAAGTGAACAAACCCCACCACAGCAGGCATGGTCTCCCCCTATAATCGAAAGGAAAGAATCACCAAGGTAAATTCAACACTTTTTCCTGAAAAATCTTCCGATAAGAACCACCTGGAACTTCAATTCAGTAAGTCTTATGATTGGGCATGTTGGCAATGATTCAACTATTACAGCAAAACTTGGGAAGATTAACAAGGCTCAGTTAAGTTGAATTCTTCTAGGGCTACTGAACACTGATAAATACCAAGAATCTGAAATCGCGTCTGTTCTTGCTTTCGGCAATTCAATTAATTATCATATGTTTTGATTCGATTCGTGAACTCTGTGTATAAGTATAAAAATTATAAGAACCCATTTCTAAACCCAAAAATTAAAGAATTTTGTTTTGGCAATAACTCAAAACTACTGATCTCATCGAATTGAAACTCGGTATTTAGTTGAAATATGCCGACACGAAGATCTTTGCAAAATTTCGTGAAGTTCGTATGAGTATAAAAAATGTTCAACTATTTTGCTGTGTATTTTACTTGGAATTCCAAAACCACATAACGGTTGAGTCTAATTTTGGCACTTAGGTGACCAATAATGGCCTCTTGAAGCGTGCGAAGTTTAATGGAAACCAGACTCCTAGGAGCCTCAAAAAAAAAATTTATGTAAGATTCAAAATACCTACTGGTCAAATTATCAATGACAACGTTGTGAATAATCGAAACTTCAAAACATCTGCTTATATTTATAGCAACCGGTGTTTTGGAACGGAACATGTATATGGAATGAGTGGAAGCGATTGAAAAATTGGATGAACGTTGTGTAGAATTTTAAAAGAGTCTTCAGAATTTGTATGGAATCTGAGCGACTGTGGAAGGCATGGGTGACATAGCCAATAATGACTGAAAGGCCATATTACCACCTAATGGCAATTCTTCTAATGGCAATTCTTCATGTGTGTAAGTCAGTTTCGGGGAAGTAGCGTTGTTTCCTAGGTGGACTGTCCATATCGTAACAATAGGGGTATTTTTCGTTCCGCGCATGAGCAGACAGAAAAGGTGCTCGGTGTTTATCTTAGGAGGGGTGGGGTTTTGTGTGTAGGAATACTATCCTAATAGATAATCCTGTCAGGAGGGATCGCGCATTAGTGGATGAAAGAGTCGATATCTCCTGAACCGGTGGTGTTTCAGGATCATTATTTGTGTGGCAGGTAGGATATAGTGAGTACTTTTGTTGACGAGTGAACTGCGCATGTGCAGAAGTAAGCTGGCTGTTTTCGGAATTGTATGGGCTAGGATGCAGGAGAATTCCGTTGAGTGGCCATGGGTCGGGTGCTGAGCCAACATATTATATGAGTCTTTTGAGCCTCTTTTCTTTGCAACAAATTTATAAATATCTATGATTGGATTATCTATATTGAATTATTAAATTTCATTGGGATTCAAAGAAGAGGCGTAAGGAACTACGTTCCCGACAGGGTATCCCTGAATGAATTCTGTTATTTTATCCAATTTTTGGGACGAATTTCTTCTATACGGTCTGCTACATCTGGTCTTATTCGGATATCAAGCCTTGGATTGAATATAATTTGCGTATGAACAGGGGCAATTCGATAAGTGGCCTAACGTTGGATAAAAATTTCAAGATTATTTGATGAGTGACTGGGAAAGGAATATGAAACTCAGCTAGTGGAAACTGGTAGGGCTAAATTCAAGATGAAAACTGCCTCTTTCGGGTATTTTTCGTTCTGCGCATGCACAATATCAAATGCATGAACCGTAGGGTAGGGGTTGGAGATCAGTTTCTTGGGTCGTAGAGCCCGTAGAAGGTGCTCTTCATAGACTACATATTGTATATGTAATGTGTAGTATGTGGTGCTCTTATGCATCGATGCTCTTATGCAGCTGAGCTCTTATGTTATCTATGCTCTTATGGAATGAGTAATGCGCTTGCACACAACGAAAATTTACAGCGCTTGCTATAATGACATGTTTATGATTATGATTCTATGATTATACTGACCCCTCTTGGTCTTCCCCAAGGTGACCCCTCAGAAACTCTTAGGAGCTAGTGTGAGATAAAAAATCTTGTGGGTTCTGGATGTAGACTTTGATACTGTGTCCTAGTGACACCTTGGGCACGGCACTGTTAATTTTTGTCCCACTAGTGATTGGTGGCCACTACCGTATGACTAGAAAATTTCTTTCCTAACGACGGGGTCGAACTCGGGGCAAACATTCTATCCGCTGAACTAGAAGAATAATCATTCAATTCAAATTGGTCGACGTTAACAAGCGTGCCAAAGAATACTGACGTCAGTGCTTTCTTATATTTTTCGATCATTTCCACAACCAATAATGCCCACACACTTATTACAGATGCACACTTGCCAATACATTTCATATACCCACACACTCGCAGAAACATGATTCCAACTAGCCGTTCAGATCGCCTTTTAGTAATGTTCATTTGATAATAAGTAGCATTACGCCATCTATCTTCACCTTTTCAAATGTATCATACCAGAACGTTATTTCTTTTCTAATTGGTCTACCCACCTGGTCAGAGTAAATGCTCTCAACGGGATGTCTCTCCATTCGCCATCTTAGTATTCCATTAATTTAGTAGATGATCTCTGTTAACTAGAACTAGAAACTCTATCCGCCGTATTCACAAAGCATTCAATCTCCGTTAAGTCCTAACTGAGGTCCTCAGTTAAGGATAAATAAGAATCGCAACCTCAGTTTAAGTGAAAATTAACGTGAAACAGGCCTGTTTCAGCACCGTTACATACGTTAACTGAGGTTGTGATTCTTATTTCGCCTTAACTGAGGACCTCAGTTAGGACTTAACGGAGATTGAATGCTTTGTGAATACGGCGGTATAAGTATCAAGGTATATCGTCCAATAAATATAGCAATTAAATTTATCTAGTGAGATTATATACGAAAATTTATAGGACCACGAATCAACAACCTACCTTCCCCCAACAACCAGAACGAAATGTGAACGTAGGCTGCATCTATATCCCACCAATGAATCCTCAACAGAATAAGAATGTGGCAAGTCCACCACCTGCTCCTCAGTCACCAAATGTAAGAACTCCTGGAACACCCACACTCAAGGATGCCCCAAAACCCTGGCAACAGAAACAACAAGACAAGCAGGAAGAAGCACCACAGTGGACCATAAGGGAACCAAGCTCTTCTACGACTGCTGTTCCCCAAGAACAGGTACTAATTTTTTATGACAATTGCTGTTTCAATCAATAGTATGTTGATTACCAATGTTTTATATTTTCAGTACATCCCACAAAGTGCCTCAAGTCAGCAGCAGAATCGTCCCAGGTGGCCTCAAAATAGCCAAACACCTCCAAATATACAGCATCAAAGACCCCAAGATGCCAGAAGTCCAAACCCCCAGCAAATGCAGCAAAGTACTCCAGAAGGAAGGGAAGTTTATACGCAAAGGATTATACAGCCCCAGTTCGACCCTACAAGTAATCCCAACGCAGTCTTCGTTTCTCAACCGATTATTCTTCAACACCCTGGGGCTCATTATGGACCCCCTATTATAACCAAAAGAGAACATGTTCAACAGGAAGGTGGTGTGCGAAGCATTCCTATTCAGATTGAAGGCAGGGAAACTGCAAACGGTAACAGGTAACTTGTACAGTAAATTCTTGAAGATGAAGAGTTCTGCCCCAGGTCCCCGCTAACCATTATACTATAAAAAAGTCCTTCAAGTCTTTTTGACTTGGTATTTCTAGTGAATATGTATCAGAAACTTGGTGTTCAGCAGTTTATCGTATTGCTTATTTGGGGATTTGGCAACGAGTATCATACTCGTGAATCTGTTCCCAATTTATATTTGCGCGCATCTTCTAGGGAACAGCGTACTATCATTTTGGACATATTGCCTGTAATTCTCGATTATTTTGCCGTAAATGGTCTTAAACGATTAGGTTCGACTTACGGATGAAAAATTCGATTCTGTCCGACCGGCCGTCCAACATAGCATTTTGCAATTTTCAGGGTGGGTTGAGCATCCGAATTCGCAGCTAAGTTCGTTGATGGACATAATCAGAGAAACGGTTTCGAGTACAATAAAATGTGTTCAGCCCTTTCATTGGCTAATCCACAGAGTGTGCATATTCCATTTGCTGATTCGCCCATACTGTACGTATTATATTTGTAACGGTAGTGTGCTGCCAGCAGTCCCGCAACAAGACGCCCAGGCAACACAGAGATCTACCGAAGATAGGTCTTCGAGCTCCGCACACAGCTCAGTAATATATCAGCGATATCACACGGGGAAGTTCCCAAACAGCTCACCCCCACAACAGTTTGAGAGGCTCACTGGGATATTGCTGGAAGTTCACCGAGAACTCTAAAAGTAGGGACAAACTGAGCCCACGTACGCAACGTATGCGAGCATGATGACGTCTAGACTCTTGAATGTGCATTAAAACAGATGACTTAGAAACATACTTATCATATGCAACGCATCATCTGTTTGAATGAAATTGCAGAATGCGTTGCATACGTAGCGTATGTGGGCTCAGTGTGTCCTTATCTTAAATCTTTTCAAAATGTCCGCCACAGGGGATGCGATATTTTGACGAACTCGATTACTCGAGGAGCTAGCAATAGGAATGTCTTATTCTGGTTACATATGCGATATCTTGAGGATGTCCGCAATAGGAGTTTCTTCTTCTCGTTGAACTTGAGATAACTTCAGGAGCTCATAATAGGAATGTCTTATTCTGGTTACACATGTAGGGTTTCAATAAGGATTGGAATTCTACTTGTATATAATTAGAATTAGGATTACATTTTTAGGGTGCAAGCGACGTTTAATCGACACATCAGACGTTCTCTGCTCCCTCGGGCACTACAAATCCATTAGCATACCGTAACCGATCCTATACAGATTCCAAAGACGATGTACCACCGACAGGTTATGAAGAATTTAATACCAAATTCCGACTCCCTGGCGTCTCCAAGGAGGTCGGGGTTAACGGCATATCTATATCCGGATTCTATAATACTCGAAGTGCTCTTGTAGCGCAACATTAACAACAACTATATTCCTGGAATTGCCTTAAACCGTGGGATCCATTCCATGAGATCCTATTGGACTAAGGCACTATTGCACTACCCTATGATATCGAGGGCAAGCCAAGTGCGGGAGGATAAACAGAGTAGGCACCTAGAGTATGAGGAATCCAGGGAAACGGGTAGTGAGTTCTGAGCAGGCATGAGATGAAGACGGAATAATTAAGAAGGTTAGCGAATACGAGTTGTTATCCCTGAGGCTTAGACGATTTTATTGAACATTGAATTCTCAGACGAATTTAGCGGTAGTTGGCGAACCTCAGTAATTGCAAAAGTAAATACTGTCAAATTTGAAAATATTTCTTTGTGTTATATTGTAAATAAAGTGTTTAAATAGCAGAACAAGTGTTTTTGAAGAGCAAAGTCGTGAAAGACGAAATTTTAGGTGCGTAATACAATCAACCCCTACATATATTATATTTCACATTACATCCTCATTGTGAACTCTAAAGATCGCTCTGCGAGGCTGATGTGTTGGCTGGGCGGAGTTCATCGCGTGATCATTGCATGAGTTTCCCACTGCAGGACGGTGAGAGAGAGAGAGAGAGAGATTGATAAAAGTTTTCGAATATAGTTGTCCGGGTGTTTGTTTCCAGAGAGCTTCCTTTTTGCCTAGCTCCTATTATTTTCTATAGTGGTCTTTACTCAGGTCACATAAAGGTTCTGGTCCAACAGGTAGCTCTAGTGTCCAGCTTAACAAGTTTATATACCAATTCATTTCCTTCAACATCACTATACTCTGGCAAAAAAGGGCTACTTGATTGCCTCTGGCCAGCTGCTTCATGGTGTTGTGGCATTAACAGCATAAGAGGGAGCTCGGCTCTAACCTTCCACTACCCCCACGTTGGCCTTGCTTTCTGTGTCGATGCGTATATTCATTCCCTTGGGCGCATATGTGCACCGTCAGTATTTATGTCTGTATGACAGAGGGTTGCTTCCCTAGCGGCATATAATGACACACGAAGAATATTTCATCCATATCATTAATGAAGTCCACAGCATTTTGACGGTCACGAACGACCGATGCAAAGAGAGTTTCGAAATTGAATCCAGATGGTATTGCATCCGAGGGGCTAGAAGATATGAATTCACTACGTGATTTGTGACAGATTGGTTGAATTGAATAACTAAGGGAATGAAGGATTGTCATGGCCAGTGGAGACTCCAGACCTGAATCCGCTCGATAATGTATGCTTCAAAGAAGAATTAACCCATATATATATGGGCAATATTCATAACGCTTTTGCATTCAGAGGGAGCTTCTGACACCGAATGTACCAATTTAACCCAAGACGACTAATCTGTATTCAGTGCAAATTTTATAAGTTTGGGAGTTATGAATAGAAAATTTGGTATAATGTTATTTCTTCACAGTTGTTCGGAATTTCATTAATTTCTCACATCCTTTCCTTACTATTGAATATTTAATTATATATTTTTGCGCGCATGTTCTGTGGATCAGCGTGCTATCATTTTGCCAAATGGCTGTAAAGGTAGAATTTTTGGCCGAAAAGGGACTCAAACGATTAGGCGCGACTCACTGATGAAGAATTCGAGGTCAAATTGGATTCTGTCCGGCCGGCCGTTGCCATGATAACTTGAGAACGGAAAGATATAGCGACTTGAAATTTTCTTGGTAGGTGACGCGTCCAAATGCGACGAAAAAATTCGTTAATGGGCATAATCGTCCCAACGATTTCCGAGTAAAATTTTGTTTTCCATCAATACAGATCTCATCAAATTGACACTTGATAACTAGTTGTAGAATACCAATACATAAAATATTATTTATCTCACGATTTGAGAATGGAATGAGATAGGGACGTGCAATTTTTAGGGTAGATTGCGCATCCAAATGCGACATTCGAGATTGTTAATAGGCATAATCGGCTGAACGGTTTTGGAGCAAAACCTATCTGATATTTTGTTGTTATTTCCTCAAAACTCAAAAAATACGAAACCGATCCAATTCAAACATGGTAATTAGTTGTAAAATGCTAACACGCAAAATTTTGCGATATTTTGTGAGGATCACTCGAAAATTTAACGAAAATCATTAAAAATCATTGAAAAAATTTTATATATGAGAAACATCGCTGAAATTTTTCGAGAGGTTTCAAAACCTAACTTTACAGCCAAATTCCAAATTTGAACCCGATCGAATTCATATTGTTGGAGATCCGAGCAGCCTTGGATGAGTTCAGTAGCTGGATAGGTGACCATTGCCACGATAACTTTTGAACGGAAAGAGATAGCGACTTGCAAGTTTCGGAGTAGGTTGCGCCTCCAAATGGGATAGTTAAGTTCGTTGTTGGGCATAATCGGATCAATAGTTTCGGAGTTATACCCACCTGGAATATTATTTTCTCCATAACTCAAAAAATACAGATCCAATTTAATTGAAACCCGGTGACCAGTTGTGGAATACCGACATAATTGGTCAATTGGTTTTGCAGATATGAACATCTGAAATTTTGTTGTTATTTCCTCTATAACTCAAAATATTCAAATCTGATCAATTTAAAACTCGGTAATTACTTGTAGAATGACAACGCGCTAAATTTCGCGGAATATAGTATCCTGAAATTACTTGAGACGTAAGTTTTTCCGTATATTATTGCTTATTTAAAGAACTTCCATTCCGATAGACTACATATGTCAGAATTAAAAATTCAGTGATCTCTCATTAATCAATTCTGTCATTAAGATGTTATGAAATGTATTCATATCTTATAAAAAATTGGTTCAAGCCCTGTGGACAGGAGCTTTCTGGCGCTCTAGTTCAAACAGACAAATTATATCTCCAAAAGTATTGGTTTCTCAGACTTGGGAATTATATAAATGTATTCTTATGATAGAACTGCATCATAAAGGAAATTCAATTCAAATAATAGTTTATTTATCAAGATTAAATGAGCAATCTGAAAATGAGAACTGCACCATGGAAGAAATCAAATTAAAATAGCTGAAATGAATTTGACTCTTTCTTATAGAACAGGATGAAATGTACGAGTATGAACACAGGTCATATAATAAAGCTTAGATAGAATAATTATAGCATTCTGAGAAAACATAGAAGTACGTACGATTCATTATTGAAATTTAGGAAAAATCATATCTCCGAAAGTATCAGCTTGTTGGAGTTGAAAATGATATCGATGGATTTTAATGGTGAAACTGCATCTTAAATAAAAATTACAGACATTTGGGCAAATTGATAAGCACTCAGTTCCGAGGAACTAGAGCGCCAAAAAGTGTAATTCCCTTTCCGGGATTTGAGCCCGCCTTCTCTCGTTCCGAAACCGAAAACCCGACGGCGTCGTAGACCAACCGGCTATCGGGCTCCTCGTACGATCTTGTCGATCTCCGGGATTAGAATAAAACGTCGGTACTTACCTGCTGGGATATATATTCTTAATTTTCACTTTTCGACATAAAATCGCCACATGGGGTTTTATTTGACTGTTTTTTACCCTTGTCTCTCTGAGTCGATTTTGACGTTTCTCGAACCAACTATTAGCAAGGAACTAGACAATGTCATGTCTCAGGAAAATAAGTTGACAATTCATACATAGAATAATTATATAATTCTGTGAAAACGTAAAAATACGATTTATTATTGATATTTTGAAAAATCATATCTCCGAAAGTATTAGCTTGTTAGAGTTAAAAATGTATCATTGGATTCTTATGATTAAACTGCTTATTGAAAAAAAATAAATTTTTTTTTGTTACTCCGAAACCATCTGTCCGATTTTGCCCAATAACGAACTTAGCCGAAATATTTATCTCCCAAACCCACTCTGAAAATTTCAACTGTCTAGCTGATTCCGTTCGAGAGTTATCGTGCCTACGGCCGGACCGGCCGGCCGGACAGAATGAATTTCGACCACGGATTCTTGATCAGTGAGTCGAACCAAATCGTTTAAGACCATTTTCATCGAAAAAATCGAAAATTACAGACATTTGGGCGAATTGATAAGCACTCAGTTCCGAGGAACTAGAGCGCCAAAAACTGAAAAAATGGTCTATATCACTATATCGATGGAAATTCGATTATGATTGTCTATTAGAAGACAATAGAACATGCGCGCAAAAGCTCCTGACTTCACGTCAGTGCTTGAACGATTTTTTTTTAATTTGAATCATATTATTCTCGAAATTACCTACTCTTTAGAAAAATATCCCTATACTTTTCCGATGTGCGTATATTCCATTTATTACTTCTTTCTGAAGAAACCTGAGCCGTCAACAAAGTTGGTCTAGCAATCCCTCCCAGTCCGGATCATTCAGGGTAATCCAGAAAATAACCGGAACTGACGGGGAAGAAGATGGCTTCAACGGAGCAAGTGAACACTCGGCAAGGTATCCCCAACAATTTCCTGCTGAACAAATGAGGAAAATGCAGCTAGGCGACACCGACCAACAACTGCTCAATAGGTTCAAGCAAGGTAAATATCTCATCACCCTCAACCGAACATTTTTTTAAGATCTTTTGTACGTAGCTGAAACGATTCGACTTGGAAAAAACCAAATGCCGAAGCCGAATTTGGTTGTGGAAATGTATTTTGACGAGGAAAATCCACGTTATAGAGGAGGACATATTCCTTCGAGAGTTTTCAGGATTTTAGATCAGAGCGGTATATTTATTTTTATTTTTATAGTGGTGGAAGACGAGATATTAATAGGTGGAGGTACATTTACATTCCATAATAGAGAAAGAAAATAAGGTTATCAAAATTGGATGAAAAAATATCAAATAGCACTAGTCTAGTAATTTTTGCGGGCTTATACCAGGGAGCTTTCATTCTGACCAAATGTGTTATTTTGGAACTATTTAGCCGAACGTGTTCTCAAACCATTACATTGGACTTAGTGATGAACAATTTGTGGTTGAATTCAATTATGTCGCTACATCTGCCAAGATTTTGTTGAATCAACATGATCCCCTCAGTGGGATACAGAAATAATATGACCATTTAAAATTTGGATTTTTTAATATCCAAAAAGATACACATACAAACCCGTTTGAATCGAGATATTAAATAGGTTTAAATTTACTAAGTTGAGAATTTTTGGAACCGTTGATGATACTTTATGCTGAACACAGTTTACATTACCACTACACCAACACTAACACATTTCGCTATCTTACGCGCATTTCGATAATCAAGTAAGATAGTGAAATGTGTTAGTGTTGGTGTAGTGGTAGTGTAAACTGTTTTCATTATAAGGTGTATATTTATTATATCAATTTATTGGTATATAGTTAAGAGTATTTTCAAGTCAAATTCTCGCTTCCCGTGATATTTAATAGTGGTAGTGAGATCGAATCTCGGAATGCTTGAAGTATTGTTTCATTTTTCAAATTTTAGTCAGATTTTTTTTTTGCAGATTAATAGAAAAGTGAAAAAGAATGGACATTGGAAATTGTTGAAAATTCATAGATTTCTGGGAGAACGTGTATCGAAGATCATCGATACACTTGAATAATATAAGTAAAAAGATTTTTTTTTACTTTTCGTGTCATTTAGTTAAATCTGAATCAATCAAGAATTCAAGCAAAATATTCGGAATATTGTGTACTTGGATGAAAACGCTGATCCACAGATCAGGGATTATTCGTTTAAAATCAAATTTATATCAACGGATGGATTATACAGGGTGATTCACGAAGAACTTTGGTTAGAATATTGCAAAGAAAGACTCGAGATAAACACTTGAAATGTTATAGTTAGGCTGTGTTAGGAGAGATGAATTCTTGAAAAAAATTTCAGATTCGTTCGACTTCCGGTTCCACCGGAAATGATACCAACTATCGTTTTTTTAATGTAATACCTAGCTATACTCCATTCACTTTTATAAAGTCTCCCGGTTGGCCATGAAATTTTGACACATTTCACCGTGTATATTTTGAAAATGTTAGGTTATGCTCATTTTCCTGTTATATAACTACGCGACGTTGTCCTCTCTACATAGAAGTTGTAGTAATTACGTATTTTTCACAATGTGAATTTTCTTGGGAAAAATAATGAATTTGAGAAGATTTTATGTGAATTCAGCAATTCCAAAGACCTGGCGGCTGTTGAAGAAAATTTTTCCCCTGTTGTTACTGTGGAGATATTTCACGTATATAAACTGGTTGGAAGACTCATTTATGCTATTTTCTTGTAAGGAAATCAAGACTCAAGTGTTGAAATTTTAATTAAAAATAATGGATACAGTAGTCCGTTACTTCGTGATAGTTCGCTTGAAAAGAGAATAAAAGTACCTGAATAACCCGGCACGAAAACTTCTAAACGAACAGACGTGTACCTATGGAATTCCCCACATTCGGAAATTCTCAAGAAATAAGCCTACATAAGATATTTAAATACCTTGTTGCACAACTTGAAATACACCAGATACCAAATGTAGTAGTACTACGAAACCCGAATCACTATTAAACCTTGATAAAATATGGTAATTTCATTCGAGAGTTCAACATGTCCTAAAACAGAAGAGCAGCGAAGAGTTCTTATTATTCGAAGATAATGATCTGTGATAATATCTTGTCCAAGATGGAGCATAATGTTGATTGTTGGCAGTAGGAATTGGCAACGTCTCAGATAATTGTTTTGACATTGACGAAATTTCAGGATTGCCAACCTGCCTTAGTTTTAGTTACAAAAACGTGATAGACCTAAATCATGGCCAACCGGGAGACTTTATAAAAGTGAATGGAATCTAGTTTTTCCATTGATAATCCTATAACCCATTGAATTCGACATTGTTTTAATGTGTCACTTACATAATGTTCTCAGAAAATTCGTGTTAAATCTGAAAAAACCCTTTAAATTTTCTCAAATATAGGGCTTCATTCCAATGTTGAAAACTTGTAGATTTTTGCATGAAAATTTATAATTTTCTAGATCAGAAGACATACCATTGCTTCTCCATCGTTAATTAAAAATTCAATTGAACATACAGGATGTTTCTATTCCAATGTCAAAGTCAGTCATGACAAAATCCTCAAAACACATTTTTTTCAAATGAGAACCCATTTTTTTTATTGGTCAGCTGGAATTTACGTTATAAAATAGCGTATTTTTTATCATACATACTACTGCTTTACTCACAGAATATCACGGGAAATAAGCATTTTAGAGCAGCAGTATATGAAATATAGTATTTTTCAACGCAGATTCCAGCTGACCAATAAAAAAATGGTTCTCATTCGAAAAAAATTAGTTTTGAGGTTTTTGTCACGACTGACTTTGACGTTGAAATAAAAACACACTGTATGTTCAATTGAATGTTTAATTAACGAAGAAGAAGCATTTGTATGTCTTCTTACGAAAGGTCTTCGTGAACCACCCTTTATAGGAATATGCTTACATTAAGTTAGTTCCTCGAAACCACGATATTATTGTTTTTGTACCTGTATCTTTCCAATGAGATCTTGTATGGTCATACAAACTTTGGTCTGAATCCAGTGAACTCGAAACATTGAAAGTAGTTTTTTTGTGCTTGATTACAGGCAAATTTTGCTTTGATGTTATTATATGACGTTATTTATATCGAACTTCGTTGCAACTAAATTTCTGAATTGAAACAATACTTCTAGTGGACATATTTCAGAACATAATAGCTGTTTATGTCCATTCAGGAACTTAATCTTTTCATTAGAATTCAAAATATAACTTGCTAATATAAAATCTCTGAGCTATTTAATCACTCATAGGCGGACAGACAGACACAGTTGAATTTGATAACGAATTTATCATCAGAAGATCTAATGTAGGTAATCATCATCATAAGACCATTTTCGGAGATTGGGGCAATCGATATGAAAAGCAGTAGGTCTTCGCATTGTGGTACCAAAATATTTTTAACACTATTTCCTCTAAATGGATAAATAGATCGATAGCATCTGTTGGTCCTTAGTGGTTGGTTGTGTCGCTTATATTGAGCTAAGTCAGGTATCTTTCTGGCTATACCTTTTCATCTTCTTCAAGAATTTCAATGAACTCTATCTATTATATTAGCTGATAACACAAAAAGGGAAGATTTGATGTCAAATCACCCTTTCCCAATCAAGATGTCATTCTGCAATAAGGTGTTTTCGATAGTAGCGGTACCCTCGATTATTATCATCATTTTTAGAACGGGGTCGTATGGCTAGTTTCGGCCCTTCAGAACTCCGACCGATACGATCTTTTGTTATATTACCTACCCTACTCATTAAATCCTTAGCACATTGTCAACATAGTGTTAACATACATGATTACGTCGTGAGGATTCAGAACTGACTCGCCCATATGTAAAATTCTTAGGCTGACCAGCTCTGGACATTTACAAACTATATGTTTGGCTGTTTCCTCTTCCGATCCACAGAGCCTGCTTAATTCGTCTGCTGACTTGCACTTGTCGTACCAGTGATATTTGTACCGACAGTGCCATGTCTGCAGTCCCACCATTACCCGAAGCTCAGCTCGTGGCAACTGCAGGGGCTTTCTGCTACAGGATGGTGAGAAATCCACGAATATTTTTGCCTATGAAAGTGCTGGGGTATTTCTCCAAAGAGTTGTTCTCCTAATGTTGGACGTTGTCTTGTAGTGGTTTATTCCAAGTTCAAAGAAGGGTTCTAGTCCAGTAGGTGTTACCATGGAGGCTCTTTTCACAAGTTCATGGGCCTTCTCATTTCCTTCAACAACACCCTGCCACCCATAGAAAAGTCACCTTATTGCTTCTAGCAAATTGCTTCATGGTATTCCTGCATTCTCAGGACAGCAGGGAACTCTGGATGAGTGATTCCAGGTACCTTAGATGTCTGAGGCACCCTCTAAGATAAGACGTAACTATCCTATGATGACACATAGCCTGGTTTTTCTGCGGTCTACATAGGTTTTTGATACATTTACCGCCAGATCTTCCCATTGTTATTCTTAGTGAAGAGATGTGAGTGAAGAGATGTGAGTGAAGAGATAGTGCTCTAGCTTGACACACGATCGTCGCCCCGATCGTCAGACCTTCTACTTTATCTACAGTTCATCTTGTAATACGTTGTTCTGTCTTGGTGTGCCAGATTATTACCTGAGTTATAAAGGTTCGACAATGATTATGTGTATCCATCGTATTCATTTTGGATTGCAGCCCATGTCAGGGGAAAATTCTCTCATATACATTCCATACAGGAAATCACGATGAATATGCTCTCTGTGAGCCAAAGATCGCTTAATTGTAAGTGTGGAACGCAAGATTACAGCACGCCATCAATTCAATCAAATTGATTTTCTTGCGAATATTTCAACATGCTTGTCCCAAAGTAGTTATCTATTTAGGGGTATTTCTAGATATTCAAGTTCTGATTTCAATTATCCCCTATCATTAAAATTAGAGCAGTTTTCTTAGGCAGTACCGATACTACAGTTGAGTTGTTTGGGTACCTACAAAAATCTTCATTTACTTTATGTTTCTGTCTTATCCAACTCTTGGCACTTTCATTGTATTTGCTGTATTGTTTATTTTTGACTCAACATACGTGGGCAAGTACCACGTGCTAACCATCACTTCTAGCTCATAAAAACGATCGTTATTTTTGTTGATCATCATCAATAACTACTTCATTGATCATTACATTTGGGATGAAAATATTTTGAATTGGAATGAATTGGGCATTCTTCAGATGTGGACTCAGAAAAATATCTACACGGTGATTCCACTGAACCACGTTACACAGGGGCTACTATTCCTTCCAAGGCTTTTAGACTACTGCAAAGTATGACTGATGAACCAAATCAGAGCTCGAATAATGGTACCTACTCAGTGTGCTGCATGATACACTTTTGAATATGTTTAACCACTTCAATAACTAAACAGATAGAATGACACAAAAAAATAGAACAAGGAGATAAAAATGAAATTGAATTGGATATTGGTGGGATCTTGGGCAATCTGGAATTTTTTTTTCTTAAACGTAACACTCAAAGCTCCAGTTCTATTATTTTATGAATTTACCTTTCATTTAACACTTACAATCATATACCTGCTTAGTATCGATAGACACATCTGACATCAAAGTATTACTCACATTTTATTGATGTAGGTATTGCCCGTCTTTATTCTTTACTTTTTTTCAGTTCCAAGTGATGATGCTCATAATAAACCCCAAGTTAGGAATATTCCTATACAAATTGAAGGTTAGTAGATGAAATAATCAATGTACAGTAGGTCAGAAAAAAATCGTCTTAATCTGAGATGCCTGTCATAGAAACATCGACGTGTTCGGCAAATTTTAGATTCATGTACTAATTTCATTGCAATAACAATTGAATGAATAAAAATCTCAACATTTCCTGTAAGAAAAAGATGTTTCTTTCCGAAGGACTCTTCTATCAAATGTACTCACCTCGTGGTAACCTATCGACTTTTTTTTAGGACATGGAGGACCGAAAAATTCCAACTACGTACCACCAAGTCAGCAGGTTCCAGCGGAGGAACCGAAAAAATATACAGGGAGTTCAATTCCCTCTAGATCTTTCAGGATGCTGCAAGCCATGACTGCACCTGATTCTTGCGGTTAGTTGAAATTCTAGCTTCATGGTTTCTTGAATTCCGTGGAACTCAATGCCGTTTTCAATAGTTTTACGCTTTGTCATGATTATGTTATGCCCTAATTTAGAGGTTATATATAATGTTATCTCTAAAAATTCAATGAAAAATTTGGTGCATAAATATGGGAGCAATCTATCAATGGTAACTTTGTCAATATTTCTGAGTTTTGAAGGATAACCTACATATTCCTGTTATCATTTGGATATGATCATTAACTTAATACATTCTAAGATATGGATGATGAATAGATAGATCATAATATACATTTGCACCACGAAAAAAAAATCCGAGACATAAGACTTTCAACATGTTTCGTTTTATTTCTAGCCAATGTCAAAGAAGCTAACGAAACGAATGAAAACTACGACTTTCCATATCAAGGAAACAATTGGGGATTTCCCCCAGCTTATCCCATGTATAATCCCCAACCCTTCTGGCCACCATATTACTCTCCTGTCCCTTACAAAATTCCGTCAACAGAGCATAGCAATTCAGATCCGGAACTGAACAGAGCCAGCGCTAGCAAAACACCTCAACCTTATTTCGGCTATCCCCCATACACACCAACCAAGGAACTGGAACAAAAATCACTTTCAAGAACCCCTTCATCTTTTTCTCGATGTTCTTCCAGCACTGAACTGGAGAATATCAATTGGAGACAAACGCCAATTCCATATCCGATGTATCCAAGTCCAACCACGCCGGTACCTGGTAGAAGAACTCCAAGAAAAAATATGACCGATTCTGAGGGCGATTCTAAGACATGTACTCCTGTTCCTTTTTGGTACGGTTATCCACCCCCAGATAGTCAAGAAAAAATGGAAAACCCACCACCGGAATGCAACTACAACTATTACCCTCCTTACCCACCTTACTATGACCCATACTATTTTCCTTATTATTATTACGGGTATCCCCCAATGTTCTCCCCGCTCCCGTTCGTGCGACCAGGAAGTGATCCAGAAGACCTCAACGGTTACTCCTCAATGGATGAAATGTCGTATTATACACAGAGAAACCACGACCGGAGTACAAAACCATCAGATTCAAATCCAGACATATCGAATGCCTCACCAGAAAGCGTAGTCACTCCTACTCCTGAAAACGATCCGGAGACGCAATTTGAACAGTCGAGTTCAGAATCTGACACAGATACCGAAACAAACCATGTAGAGCGAGAACCTCTCCAGAATTCTTGTAAAATTCAAACTATAAGATCTGTCCCAGACATAAACGTTTACAAGCAATCGCATGACGAATCCGAACTTTCAGAGGTTGACGATGAGTCGGACGTATCTTCAAATTCGAGCGTTTACGAGGAAGAAATAGAAGAAGAGGTCGTTCCTCACCAATTGAGCGTTATTTTTGAAGTCAGTGAAGTTACAGACACACCAAGACTAGCAAGAGAAAGCAGTGTGTTCAGTGACTGCACAACTATCGAGGGAATGAGAAGTGACGATGAAGATGGCGAAGATTCCATAAGTAAACAATGGATCTCTGATAATTTGATGGAAATCGCCTCAAGAATTCAGAATAGAATTAATGCTAGAATAGAACTAGATGATTCGGAATTATTTCCGAGTTCCACAGCGAAAGCACAGCCATCGAAAAAGGATATAGTTACAAATACGGATGGAAGGAGAAATCAACACCAAGAAGACAGTATTTGTGCTAATATAGATGACGACCAAACAGAATTGATTCCTCACGAAAGCTGTATAGAAAATAATGATGAGTCTCATAACCAAGGATCGGGATATGAAGAATATGACTGCAAAAAAACGAAAGATGTGTATCATAAGGAAGAAGAAAAATATGAAGATTCTTATTTCAAATGCCAAGAAAATGTTGAAGAGAGACCAAGAAGTGAAAATGATCGTCAGGAAGAATTATGCGAGGATATATCGGAGCCTCGTGATGAACGCCATTCAAATGATAAGGATGTTGAAGAAAGTCCATCCAAAGAATCATCTGACAGCGAAGATTGGTGGGGGGTTATAGGAAAGAACGAGGACGATTTTCCAAAAAGAAAATCAAATACGTATTATGCAGATACTGGGAATGATCAAGCCGATGTTGAACCAGAGAATGTTGTTCCAGAAGAAGAAGTATCGATTACCATCGACACTGCGAATATCGAAGAAAATTATACACAAAATGACATGGAAGTGATCAACGATGAAATAGAAGGAGATAAACTTCAGGAAGAATTATATATACCAGAAAAGGAAACCCTTCCGAAGGACACATATGAAGAAACTTATGTATTTTACACAGAAGAAGTCAAACAAGCGACGGTTACAAAATTGGAGATAACTTCTTCTCACTTTGCAGAAGAAGAAGAAGCATCGATTACCATTGACACGGCAAATGTCGAAGAAAAGTACGAACAAAATAACATGAAAGTGATCAACGATGAAATAAAAGGAGAAAACCTTCCAGAAGAGAAATATTTACCAGAAAAGGAAACACTTCTGAAGGACACATATGAAGAAAATGATGTATTTTACACAGAAGAAGTCAAACGAGCAACGGTTCCAAAATTGGAGATAACTTCCGCTCACTCTAGCCATAGTAGTGCCAGCTCGAGGAAAGTCTCTTCTGAACAATCCGATGATTCTTCTGAAAGTGAAGACAGCGATTCAAGCGAGGATGAAGAAGAAGATAATAAACATGATATGAATAATAACGTGCCGAATGATGAGGAGGAAACGATTGTTATACCGTCGATAAAGGACAGGATAAAAGCGTTACAAGAGTGCATTACCGTAAAGAAAAAATCACATAAAATCGAGGAAGAGATACGAATCAGTGTTAAAAATCAAGTGGAATCTATTGATAGCGGAGAGGTGAACAAAAGCAAGCCAATATCTGCGAAGAGCAGCGTTAAGTCATTCGATGAAATATCCGAGGAAGATTCTGGGGTGACAGATTTGAGCAAGCAATACTCAGATAACGAGGAGTTCCCTGAATTAAGAAAAATGAGTAAATACCAAAGGGCATCCACACATTCACGGCTGTTCCAATTGCTACAAGAAGAATGTGAAAACGAAGAAGATCAAACTGATCTAGAGATTAGAAAAAATCAACTGAGCCTACCATTGAATTCGAACGTTAGTGATCAACTGGCTGAAGAATTGGTCCACAGCATGTTAAAGCAGAAGAAAGGGCAGATTTTCAGGAATATGTCAGTGGATAAGCTACATGCAGCTGCTAAAAAGGTCCTTCAAGAAGACGGTGATGGTTGTGATACGCCCTCGGAAGGTTACAGCGATTATCTTTCGCCTCTTAGGAACGATACAGGCAATTCAACACCACAAGAATTCTACGGGCATTACAATGAATACGTGCAGTATTACGACTCTTGGGCACAAGCAGCAGCTCTTCAAGAAAGCGAAATAATCCAGTCAAACACATTTAGGATGATTCAGGACCTTGGGCAAAAGACAAACGGTTGTCCTGCCATCTTAGCCAAATGCCCGCGCGTCCTCAGCGGCAAAAATGTTCATTCCGATCTGAAAAAGCTAGTAGAAAGTCCAGAGGAATCCTCGACCAACATACCCGATCCTAAATCTTGACCGAAACCCACAACGGAAGGTGGAATTTTATTTGATTTCCGATTGGTGGATCCACGATTTCGATGAGGTATCCCAAAAATCGGTTTTGTTTAGATCGATCGATCACAGAGTTTTTTTTGCAAGTAACTGAGCTTGGCATTTTTGATGATGATGAAGAAACGATTTTTAACAAGTGTCCATCAGGTATTTTATTTTTATAGATGTATATACTGATTTTAAAAAAATCCGGAAACACAGAAAGGGTCAATCAATTACAATGAAATTTTATATACTACCCTGAATATGTTTTTTTTATATTTGCCTTCTTTGGTCTACAGGGGGATGCGCAGCGCATTACCACATTTTAAAATGGTAACCATGTGGTTAATATTAGAGATAGGAGATCATTATTATTAGAGGGGGGTCGTGTGGCTTGGTTCAGCCCTTCAGAACGGCTATTTTTTGTTCTATTACCCTCCTTATTCAATCTTGTGATGATGACATCCTTAGGAGCCTTGGATATCACATCGTTCGGATTAAGAACAAGCCCACCCTTATATAAAATTCTAAGGTTGGTCAGCTCTGGACATTTGCAGACTATGTGTTCGGCTGTTTCCTTTTCCGATCTGCACAACCTGCATGTTTCATCTATGCTGACTTGTCCATGCGGTACAAGAGGTATTTGTACCGGCAGTGCCTGTCAGCATTCCCACCATTACCCTAAACTTAGCTAGTGGCATCTGCCGGAGCTTTCTGGTATAGGATCGTGAGAAAACAACGAAACTTTTTGCCTGTGCAAGTCCTGCACTATTTCTTGAAAGCCTGGCGCCCATAGAAGAGTCACCTTATTGCATCTAGACAGTTGTTTTATGGTATTCTGGCACCCCCAGGACAGTTGGAAACTCAGGATTGGTATCCTTTATAATATAGATGTCCACCCTCTTGAGGTTCCTCTTCAGACCATCGAACATGTTTGGAGGTCTTCGCCAAGAGGTTCGAGTCCAGTTGGTCCAGTAAACTCATACATGTCCTATCCAGTTACCAGGTAGGACTTTCCCACCACGAGTAATTCTTATTGCATCTAGCAGGCTAAATTTCCTTACAGTGCACTGGAGGCAGATAAACCATCACCTCAAGTACTCCTATAGGAGTAGAATAGCTATGTTCCTGTGACACCAACACAGGCAAGCTGTTGTCATTTCTGCAGCTGACTGCGTGTGGTGGCCTCGTCAGTTATTTTCCATCAGGAATGAGCTAAGAGATTGAAACAGAATGAATATTGAAACAACACTATGGATATTCATTGAACATAAGTCAAATTTTCGATTATCGAAGATGATTTCCTAATAAATGACGTCTTTATCACGTGGTACGATATAGACTAGAACACCATTCGTCCGTTATATGCTGTATCAACCTTTAAATAATGCATAGTTAAAACTTTTCACTACATGTATCGATTCGATATCGATTATTTCCAATTGGATTATTCGAACTGATTCACGCTAATGACACCCGATGAAAAATCTAAATAGTATTTAGCTTTGACGCTTGACGTTTCTTGCATTTGACGCTACACTTATTTCAGATGTCGTTCTGGTCTATATCGAATCACTTAAAAGCATTTTACGCTGGAAGCCTGAGTCGAGCATCGAGCGTCATCCTGAAAATGCACCTTCACAGGAGTTGAGTTACGTGTCACAAAATGGGTATCTATGTGACAATTTTCAAATATCCGATAGACCCCAATTCGAAATGAAATAGATCTATGAAATCATCAGATACCTACATTGCATTTACATTTGAAGATGGCACGATGGCAAAGAGCTTGTTGAGATTTGCAAAATTGAATAAAATGCAGTTCCATCAAATTTGCCTAGATATCTTTCCAAACCTCCTGTTCTTCCAAAAAAATAGCCTGGAATAATGACATCTGCCTCGAAGCCCTCTCGAATTTGTAAGAAATTGCTCCTTATTGAAAAACTTTTGTTATTTTATTAAAATTGATCAACTATCACTGGGTCTTCGCTTTTTTTATGTCATTGTATATTGAGAACTGAATAGGTCCTGTGGTACGTCCAAAATTACTCCAATATTTTATGGTACCTACCGCGATAGTTCACCTATATTGTAATTACCTTATACTGAAGTCATAACGATAACGCCAGTTGATCATAATTGGCCAAAATTTCTATTCAAGTTCCAAAACACGTAAGGATAAGATAGTCGATGCTATGTCGCAGTCACAGTATTTAACCTGCATATGGAATATTCATTCCGCAAGTCTATTTTATTCGGTGCGAATATCTAACGAAAATTAGATCGCTGTTTGTTATATATGACTGGCTTATTAATGAAGAAATAAGAAAATTTTCAGATGAAAAATTAGTTTCTGTCATATTGCGATTGATTGAATAATGGGCGAATAATGGTTCTCGAACCCAACACCACATATACATATATATTCCCTGAAGGAAGTTCAGTTCCCCTAATCAACGATTAGTTTAAGAAGAGGTTGAATTTTTCTATGAACTCCACGACTCTATTAATCAAATTCTCCTGTGGAAATCAGTCATCCTCGTCAACAAAGCCGAATATGCTAGTTCTAATGTCAGAGTAATCCTCGCATTTAAAGTGGACATGGGTTGCTGTTTCGTCCTCTATGTCACATAATCTGCATTGAGAGGAGTCCCGATGTCTCCTAATCCCCTTCAAGTGTTCCCTCGGATTACAGTGACTGGTAAGGAGGGCAACCACATATCTGAGTGAAGTTCTGCTCAAGCGTAGCAAGCTTGCCGCAAGCTGTTTAGATGGTCCTGCCACCATCCTCTTGCCATGAACATTGCCTGAGGTATCATCCCAGGTTGAGAGATGACTGCTCTGAATTCATCCTTCAGTGTCTTGCCCGACTTTCCTAAAGGAAACACACAAGCTTGTTGAGGGTCTAGGAAATACCGCTCCAACCTTGGCAAGCATATCTGCCTCCCCATTGCCCCTTATTCCATATCCACATATCTGAGTGAAGTTCTGCTCAAGCGTAGCAAGCTTGCCGCAAGCAGTTTAGATGTTCCTGCCACCATCCTCTTGCCATGAACATTGCCTGAGACATCATTCCAGGTTGAAAGATGACTGCTCTGAATCCATCCTTCAGTGTCTTGCCAGACTTTCCTAAAGTAAACACACAAGCTCGTTGAGGGCCTAGGAAATACCGCTCCAGCCTTGGCAAGCATATCTGCCTCCCCATTGCCCCTTATTCCCTCCTTAGTCGCTTATTGAATACGTAATGCAGTACAAAACAAGTTTAGAGCTTATTTTATAGGACTGTAGTGCTCTTATGGCTGCCTGGCTATCTGAGAGAATATAGATTGGCGGATTAGAGGTGCCTCTCATAATATTCTCCCTCGCACATGCCGCAATAGCTATAATTTTTGCCTGAAATACTGTGGCGTGCAACCCCAGGCTTAGCTTCAAGGTTTTCCTAGGTCTTGCCCCGTATTTTCCAGCGCTGACACCCGCACCTAACGCAGAGCCATCTGTTTACCACAGTAGGCCTCCACTCAGCCATGGAATCTTTTTGACAGTCTTCACCCTGCCCTCGATGGTATGAAATGAATGAAGATATGAAATGATTTGTCAAAACAGTCCACAGGAGTCATTCGATCCGTGCATAATCACCGTCTATGACCTCTGTTATTCATAGCAACTGCATCTGAAACATAATAACAAATATATAGCTGTAACCTCTATTCTGTTTTGAAAAATTAGGTACTAACATTTTATCCCCGACCCCCAATAACAAAAGTGTTTCATTTTGTTTATCAAGTGGATAATTCCCGAACTCATGGTTATCAGAGTCATCCAATTGAATGATTAAATTGTTGGTATATTTTTTGTGGGACACTTGTTGCAAATCGGATTCCGTTCATGTAGAAATCTCAAACAGTAAACTCCACCTTTCTTAGATCATTCATTTCCCAACTTACTTTAGTCACTACAACGCATTCTTAATATAGTATTCGTTAAGATTTTAATCCATTTGTTGTGTCATGATTAACATTAACATTGTTTAAACATAGTGACTTAACTCAATAAACAATATTAATCAAAGGTGTAGTTTGCTTATGAGATCGATTTAAGGTTACCTTCCTCTGAGTTTGAGTATCACTAATGGTGTTTCCTTTAGCGTAGTTTTCTTTCTACATACAAATTGTCTTCATGCACGCTTTATCTGTATTTTTTTGCTGTATTTGGAGCTAAATCGATCTGAAAGATAGTGCATGCCTTTCTTAAGACTAAAAGCGGCTTTAAGAGAATAAATTTCAGTATATTACTCTCAATAATATGCATGACGGATTTAAAGATGTGTTCAAGCATTGTCTTAATTCGATAGTCACTTATTTATTTAGAGAAATATACTGAACTTTATTCTCTTGAAGCCGCTTTACACTATTGAACAGTGCATTTCATGGCATGAAAAGTAGTAAATAAATTAGAGAATATATTCGGTTGGAAATCTATTCTGTGACGAAATTCAATTCACACATATTGCCAATGGATCCCAAAAATATAATATCTGCTATATTTCAATTTCACAGATTGTTTCCACTATGCTGAGTATTTTTTGATTTTCCTGTTGAATTTTGTCATCGTAATTCAATAGTAAATACGTCTAGGTTGGCATTTCTTCGTCTTTGAATAGGTTCTTCACCATGTTTTAAGTCATGCTATACTAAAAACCCCCGTATAGGAAGTATCCATGTATGACCTATAAGCTCAGCTTTGCTTGCGATTTCCTGTGATATTAGTACATCTGCACAATTATTTTCTGCAATATATCAGCTCAACCAATAATTGATATTTAAAAAATTTACCCCGATTTCTTTTTAGGTCCTGGCCATTCTGATTATTGAGGGCAGATGGAAGAAATCCGAATATTTGCGAAGTTTTGATGTGGAAATGATCGCTAAATATATTTATAAGCCTGAAGAATTTTTTGAGTAACTTGTTTTGCGAGCTTGTTTATTCGAAGGCATTTTTATAGCATTATTGTAACAATAATATTTGAGTACACGTTGAATTAGTCAAAGCAAGGAATGTTTGTCTACTGAGAAAAATATTTACAATTATTATTGGCATAGTTTTGTATATTTTGATTAATTTTTGCTTGTGTTGATTTTTAAGATATTATATAATTGTTATCATTTTGAAGATGAAACATATATAAATGTATTTTCCAATAAATTTGTTGAAATCGTTGATGAAAATCCCAGAACATCAGGGGGGACGTTTTTGAGTGTTTCAGGCAAAGTGAAACCTCCACCTTGAATATAAACTCAAGCCTTATCCAAACATAAACAAGAAAAGTATTTGCTGGAAATGTGTTGTTCGTACAGAGTATGAGTTCTATATTGATCAAAGATGGATGTTATACAGTAAGACACAGGGCGAAATATTCGTTGACTTTAACCATCAACAAATAAATATTCCGTCATGATCTGGGCTAGCCGAGAGGAAAGTGTCATTCGGGACAGATACGTACCGGTTTCATAATTGTCACCAATTATCAGCGTAACTTAGCCACTGAATGACAAACGAACTGGTTCCAGGAAACTTAAACTCTATGTTTGCGAAGTACTGGAAATTAAATCTTACCAGCGCTAGCTGGGAAGATGCTTACGACCTCCAACACTCTGTGATGCGGAAACCTTGAGCGATTGTCACTGACATTCTTTTATCGCAAGAGGAAGTCAGAGGCTGTAATCTAGACTACACCTGTATGAGGATTTGAGTTTGCTGCAGTCCCTCTTGCCATAAAAGAATGAACTCACTGATCAGTGATCAGCGCTCAATTTCACATCACAGAGTGTTGAACGTCGTAAGGATCTTCGTAGGTGGCGCTAGTAACATTTTCTTTACAGTACTTCACCGCCATAAGGGTTTAAGTTTCCTGGAGCTCCTACGATATTGTGATGCCTTTTGCGATATCACAGGGAGGTCATCAAGAGCTCTCTATCAACTCCAAATGTCCACCATAGGGAATGAGCCCAGTAACATCTCAGATATATCACATAGGAAAGTTCTCAGACTGCTCACCCTGGGCATTATTATTAAAGAATCGCTACGATATTGCAGGGAGGTCACCCAGACCTCCCTATCACGTCCAAATGTCCGCCACAGGGGATGAGCCGAGTAGCATATCAGAGATATCATATTTGGAAGTTTCCAAACAGCACACCCCGGGTAATAGTTTCAGAGGTTTGGAAGTGTTGCTCGGAGGTCGCCAAGAACTCTAGTTTTCCTCCAAATGTCCGTCACAGGGCATGAGCCCAGTAACATCTTAGAAATATAACACGGGGAAGCGGAAGTTCCCAAACAGCATGCCCTGGGGAATAGTTTGGGTGGTTTGCTGGGATATCGCAGGGAAGTTGTCAAGAACACTATATCTCCTCGAAATGTCCGCTAGACGGGATGAGCCCAGTAAGATCTTAGATCTAGATCACATGGGGAAGTTCTCAAACTGCTAATCCTGGGAAATATTTTGAGAGGATCGCTGCGATGTCGCTGGGAGGTCACCAGATATATCACATCGAGACAGGGCCATCGCTACCGTGGGGGGGGGGGGGGGGGGGAGCCCCCCCCCCCGGATCATATCTCGAAGGGCGGATTTTTTTGAACTTCTACTTGCATAAGATGATTAATATTATACCTAAGTAAAGTGACTGTATCGAATGACTGCCTGCCCTGCCATCTAGTACAGGGCATCCCAAACTTATTTCACTGTGACGCCCTTGGTACTTTGGACTGGGCGTCGCGACGTACAGTTTGGGAAGCCCTGATCTAGACTGACAGCATTTTGCGCCCATGTTTTATTGTCCATTCTCCTGTATTTTCCAATCCTGTATTGGGCACTCTTAATCGATATTAAGAACCATTTTTTTTTAATTTCCTAAGGGTACAGTACTCACTAAGTTTTACACACGTCTTTATGGCGATATTCTAAAACTAGTTGACATGCTTCAATTCGATCTAGTCTATATTTTTTGAGTTATCGAGGAAATAATATTCCAGGTGGGTATACCTCCAAAACCGTTGGGCCGATTATCCCCAAAAACTCTCCCATTCGGATGCGCAACCTACCCTGAAAATTGGAATTCCCTATCCCTTTTCGTTGGAAAGTTCTCAAGGCAAAGGTCCAGCTACTGAACTCACACAAGATCTCCAACACCATAAATCCGATCGCGTTCAAACTTGGAATTTGGCAGAAGAGTTAAGTCCTGAGGGCCTTCGAAAAAAAAAATTCAGCGATGTCGAACGAATAGTTTCTGATACATAGAATTTTTTTCAAAAATTTTTTAAACATTTACTATTGATACGATCCTCACGAAATTTCGCAAGATTTTGCGTTGGCATTCTACAACTAATAACCACGTTTGAATTGGGTCGGTTTTTTATTTTAAAGTTATTGAGGAAATAACAACCAAATTTCAGATGGGTATAATCCCAAAACCGTTGGCCGATTATGCCTATAAACAAACTCAAATATCGCATTAAGATGCTAACCTGAAAATTTCAAGTCGCTATCTCTTACCGTTCTCAGGTTATCGTGACATAAATAATATTTTTTAATTATTTATTTAAAATTTTCTAGTAACACGTATCTCACAAAATTTCACCAACGTCCTCAAGTTTGTATTCTAAAACTAGTAACCAAGTTTCAATTTAATCGGATCTGTATTGGTTGAAAACAAAATGATTACTCAGAAACCATTGGGCCGATGATGCCCATTAACGAACTTGTCCGTCGTATTGGGACGCGCCACCTAACCTGAAAATTTCAAGGAGATATCTCCTTCCGTTCTCAAGTTATCGTGTCAACGGCCGGCCCGCCGGACAGAATCAAATTTGACCTCGAATTATTCATTAGAGAGTCGAACCAAATTGTTTTAGACTATTTTCGGCAAAAAGTTCGAGAATTAGAGACATTTGGGCAAAATGATAACGCAATGTTACCCAGAACATACGCGCAAAAAAGAGGACTGTATTTTCGAATAGAGCAAAAAGGGTAAGTTTTAGCGATTGCTGACCAGGGCCGTAGCTAGAGATGAATTTAAGGTAGGGCAATGGAGGTTACGGGTAGGGCAGAAGTAAAAAAATTTACTTGATGTGATCTGAAGAATCAATTTTCATCGTACCTACTTTTGAGTGAAATAGGTAGTTAATATTAAAATACTTATTTCTTCAGGTTTATTTTATTCCTTTTAACATATTGTGATTATTATAACGTTGCTAAAAATCTTCCTCAAAACCCATGAGTCCTTAGATTTGCCATATTATTAAATATGCGAAGGACATTCAGATCAACTGAATCCGTTCTTCTCTTTTCAAAGGCCAGAAATACCATAATAATTAAATGAGACTGTGGGAGGTATATTCATTATTAAATGGTTTCTTTCTGGGTTTTATCCCCCAAACCCTGAAAATACCTATCCATAAAATAAAAAAAAAATAATTTTGTGAAATGCTTCTGCGTATGAAACACAAGATATTTGTCAGAAGCAATCAATCGAACCAGGTTGCCTAACAAACAATAACGAAAACAACAACGATGAAACAACTATTTCGTAACGTTTCGGAGTCTATATCAGACTCTTTCGTCAGACACTTAACGATAATCTTATTTTATCGCGTATTATATGTTCTGGGGAACATCGCGTTATCATTTTGCCCGAATGTCTGTAATTTTCAAATTTTTTGCTGAAAATGGTCTGAAACGATTGGGTTCGACTCCCTGATGAAGAATTCGAGTTCAAATTTGATTCTGTCCGGCCGGCCGGCCGTCCGTTGGTAACTTGAGAACGGAAAGAGATAGCGACTTGATATTTTCAGTATAGGTGGCGCATCCCAATACGACGGACAAGTTCGTTAATGGGCATGATCGGCCCAATGGTTTCCGAGTAATCATTTTGTTTTCAACCAATACAAATCCGATCGAATTGAAACTTGATGAGTAGTTGTAGAATACAAAACCTACGGACGCTTGTGGAATTTTGTGAGAATCGTATCACTAAAAAATTTAAAAAAATATATTAAAAAATTGGTTCAAGCACTGACGTGAAGTCAGAAGCTTTTGCGCGTATGTTCTATTGTCCATTCTTCTGTATTGGACACCCTTAATCGAATTTACCATGGTTAATTATGTTGTCCATTCTCCTGTATTGGACACTTAATTCGAATTTAGCATGGTAAATTCGAATTAAGTGTCCAATACAGGAGAATGGACAACTTAATTAACCACGGTAAATTCGATTAAGGGTGTCCAATACAGAAGAATGGACAATAGAACATACGCGCAAAAGCTTCTGACTTCACGTCAGTGCTTGAACCAATTTTTTTTTTTATTTATAATATCATTTAAATTAATATTGTAGGACGTTACTTTAAAATTTCTAAGCTATACTGACTTACAGCTAAAATATTATAAAGAAAAGAAGCAATTGGATAGTCTAACTATCATTTTAATAAAATGATGCATTTTTATTGTTCAAATAAAGATATTTTGTTAACTTACAAGAATTTCTTCATTCAATGGTATTTCAAAGATCTAATTACAGTTTTAAATATAAAATAAGTGTCCAATACAGGAGAATGGACAACATAATTTACCATGGTAAATTCGATTAAGGGTGTCCAATACAGAAGAATGGAAAATAGAACATACGCGCAAAAGCTATCTATCATTTTCTTCAAGTTTCACGCCCCAAAAAGGCCTAAATCGTCAGTTTCGCTTTCGAAAATTTCCGACCCCGTCTCTCGAATTAATTCTGACGTTTCTCGGATTGACTTTTTGAATGGAAAATCGTCGGACTCAAAACCTCCGAAACTTGTATCGAATTAGTATATTTAGGCTCAACCTAGAAGAACGAAATTTGGGAAAAACACAAATCGATTCGTCTTCTTCGACTCGACGGCAAAAGTCCGGGTCGAGCGATCGTTTCTTCGGAGCCTTACGCTACACCAAATCGGTACTACTGAACTCGCACAAGAATGCTCGAATCTCCAACAATATTTAACCGATCATATTAAAACTTGAAACTTGGCAGTAGAGTTAGGTTATGAAGGCTCTCGCAAAATTTCATGAATTTCAAACGAATAGTTACTGATATATAGAATTTTTTTTTTATTTTTAATGATTTATTAAAAATTTTCTACAAATGCTATCCTCACCAAATTTTGCAAACATTTTCGCGTTGCCATTCTACAACTAATAACAATGTTTGAATTCCATCGGTTCAGTATTTTTCGAGTTAATGAGGAACAAAAAACCACCAAATTTCAGAAAATTTCAGATTGCTATAACTCTATAACCGTTTGGTCGATTATGCTCATAAACAAACTGAAATGTCGCGTTCTGGTGCAAATCCTAACCTGAAAATTTCAAGCCGCTATCTCATTCCGTTCGCAAGTTATCGTGACAACAAAAATATTTTTTAATAATTTTTTTAAAATTTTCTAGCCATACGATTCGCACAAAATTTCACAAACGTGCTTAGGGTCATATTCTACAACTACCCACCAAGTTTCAATTTGATCGGATTCATATTGGTTGAAAACAAAATTAATACTCGGAAACCACTGGGCCGATTATGCCCATTAACGAACTTGTCCGTCGTATTGGGATGCGCCACCTACCCTGAAAATTTCAAGTCGCTAGCTCTTTTCGTTCTCAAGTTATCGTGGCAACGGCCGGCCGGACGGCCGGCCGGACAGAATCAAATTTGACCTCGAATTCTTCATTGGGGAGTCGAACTTAATCATTTGAGACCATTTTTTTCAAAAAATTCGAAAGTTACAGACATTTGGGCAAAACTATAACGCGATGTTCCCCAGAACATACGCGCAAAAATATTATTTATGTCAGGATAAACTGAGAACAGAAAGAGATAGTGACTTGAAACTTTCGGGTTAGGTTGTGCATCTAAATGGGACATTTGAGGTTTGTACATAGGCATAATTGGCCAAACGGTTTTGGAGTCATACCCATCTATACAAAAGCGATCCAATTATTCACACATGGTTCTCAGTTGTAGAATGCCAGCGCAAAAATTCTTGCGAAATTTCGTGAGGATCTTATCACAACAACATTTTTTAAAAATCATTGAAAACAATTCTATATATCAAAAACTATTCGTCCGACATCGCTGAAATTTTTCGAGAGCCTCAGAACCTAACTCTACTGCCAAGTTCCAAGTTTGAACATGATCGGATCTATATTGTTGGAGATCCGAGCAGCCTTGTGTGAGTTCAGTAGCTGGATGGGTGACCGTTGCCTCGATAACATTCGGGGTAGGAATTAGTACATGAGGTGCTTCTGAAAATGTAGCGTGTGGTTAATTCGGAATTGCTTTGCGAGTAATAACTTTTTTTCTCACGTCACATTATGAAAACACATTTTCCTTAGCATATTATTTAAATTGTTACTATTTTTTAAGGTAGGGCATTGGAAATTAAAGGTAGGTCATTGCCCCATTATGCCCCCCCCTAGCTACGGCCCCGTTGATGACACATAGTTTTTAAGGGAAGTAGCACCTTGGGAATATCCATTCAACAACTGCACTGACAGGTTGTATTGAACTTCAGTGTCTATAAAACTTGACATGACTGTTTTTGCGCGTATGTTCTGGGGAACATCGCGTTATAGTTTTGCCCAAATGTGAAATTTGATTCTGTGGTGCCGTCCGGCCGTTGCCACGATGTCTTGAGAACGGAAAGAGAGAGCGACTTGAAATTTTCGTGGTAGGTGGCGCATCCCAATACGACGGACAAGTTCGTTAATGGGTATAATCGGCCCAATGGTTTCCGAGTAATAATTTTGTTTTTAACCAAAATAAATCCGATCGGATTAAAGCTTGCTGAATGGTTGTAGAATATAAACCTAAGCACGTTTGTGAAATTTTGTGAGAATCGTGTAACTAGAAAATTTTAAAAAAATTATTAAAAAATATTATTTATGACACGATAACCTGAGAACGGAAGGAGATAGCGGCTTGAAATTTTCAGGTTAGGTTGTGCATCTTAATGCGACATTTGAGTTCGTTTATAAGCATAATCGGCCAAACGGTTTTAGAGTTATAGCCATATGAAATTTTCTGAAATTTGGTTGGTTTTTGATAATCATTAACTCGAAGAATACAAAACCGATTGAATTCAAACAAGGTTATTAGTTGAAGAATGCCAACGCGAAAATTCTTGCTGAATTTCGTGAGGATGGTATAACTAGAAAATTAAAAAAAAAATAATTAAAAATAATTGAAAAAAATTCTATATATCATAAACTATTCGTCCGGCATGGCTGAAATTTTGGAAGAGCCTTCAGAACCTAATTCTACTGCAGAGTTCCAAGTTTGAACACGATCGGATTTATATTGTTGGAGAACCGAGCAGCTTTGTGAGTTCGGTAGCTGGATGCGAATCGTCGTATGATATGTTGTCTATGATCGTATTTTTGCGAGAACCTTCAAAATATGAATGTCATGATGACATATTTTTGCGCGTATGTTATGGGAAAATCGTGTTATTTCATCACAAATCTATGGGAGATGATAGCCCTACATTAGCGGTCAAACCTGGTTTTGAAAGAGATCCTCCTTAGGAGGAGGCAACCAAATATTGAAGGGATTTCTATGAACAAGAGTGAATATCTTTGAGAAATAGAGAAGGTGATTCTTCTTCAAGAGATCCATGTGCCTTCAGAGGAGTATATTTGCGAGAGGGGACTTTTGAAAGGTTATGTATTATTTTTAATATGATATTGCTGAAATTTTGCTGAAGGCTTCTGATCTTGTAAGGCGAGAGGCTTATTTGTGGATATTAAATCTCGTGCTGGGTAGAGAGGAATTTTAGGTTTTTCTATCACTAATGAGAATATATCTTTATGTTTCACCTCATCACCTTTAGATCTATCAATGGACATTTATTGGTTAAGAATAAGTAATTGAACATTACTGGAATTCATTTGAATTTCATTCAATATGTAGTAACTAAACGTATAATTTTCTCTACTTTGATTATTTAAATATGACATTAATTCCAGTAATATTTTTCAAGAATAATTATGTATTCTTCTCCTAAAGAAGAATTGAAGGTAGACAATAATGAGTTAATTTTTTCATCATTGCTTTCTATCCTGACTTCACGAAAAAAAAAATTGGTTCAAGCACTGACGTAAATTCAGGAGCTTTTGCGCGTATGTTCTACTGTCCATTCTCCTGTATTGGACACTTTTAATCGAATTTACCATGGTGAATTCTATTGTCAATTCTCCTGTATTGGACAGCCTTAATCGAATTCACCATGGTAAATTCGATTAAGAGTGTCTCATTCAGGAGAACAGACAATAGAATTCACCATGGTAAATTCGATTAAGAGTGTTCAAGACACGAGAATGGACAATAGAACATACGCGCAAAAGCTCCTGACTTCACGTCAGTGCTTGAACCAATTTTTCTCGTGATATTTCGGTAAAATTTTCGATTGAGTATCATCGACGAATTAATTTTCTATATACATACTACAAAAATTTTCAGTGTGATGAGTACAAAAATATTGCTTTAATTCAGGGATTACAAACTCATTCAATATTCCAAATAGCAGATATTTTCGAAGATAAACTCTAGATAGCAAGGTAACATTATTGCTATATCATTTTTCGAAAGTTTTCTTTTTAATATTTTGTGAACTCTTCAGATTATTCTTATCATCTCGAAAACTTGATGTAAGTACCTATATATTTATTTTTGTCAAATACAATTCTTTTTTAGTCCTGGATCTTTTGAGAGATGCTATGATTTTTTTTAACTCAATAATACAAATTCATAACGTATTCTTGTTTGTAAAATAATTTTCATTAGTAGTTATATTAATTTATAATTCATTCTTTATTGAGAAACTATGTAGTATTTATCAATACATGTACACTTTATCCATATTTTTGTGTTTTTCAATTTTTGTATATTTTATGAAATTAGGGGCGCCAAAAGCCGTTTCTCCCCCCCTCGGAAAAGCTCTTAGCTACGGCCCTGCATCGAGAAGTTCTCACTTCTCAGACTGCTCAACCTGGGCTCTGGGCAGTACTGCGAGAAGATCGCTACGATATGGATCTACAATCTACATATATTCTATTTATCCTCCAAATGTGCAGTACACGTATAGAGCCGGATACTTCACTTTGATGCGTAAATCGAGATTCGACTCGAGTTATTGACATTGCGGTTGTTCTTCCGGGTACGGTGTAGAGGATTGTGCCATCTACTGATGGAAACGAGAAGTGGCTAGGGATAGAGTAGATCTCTGCAACACCCCCCTAATTTCCTTTTTGCGCGTATGTTCTGGGGAACATCGCTAATCATTTTGCCCAAATTACTGTAATTATCAAATTTTTTGCCGAGAATGGTCTCAAACGACCAGGCTCATCTCACTGATGAAGAATTTGAGGTCAAATTTGATTCTGTCCGGTCGGCCGTTGCCACGGTAACTTCAGAACGGAAAGAGATGGGAAGTTTAAATTTTCAAGGCAGGTGGCACGTCTCAATACGACAGACAAGTTCGTTGATGGGCATAATCGGGAGATAGGGACTTGTAATTTTCAGGGTAGGTTGCGCATCTGAATGGGAACATGATCGGTCCAACGGTTTCGGAGTTATACCCACCTGGAATATTATTTCCTCGATATCAGGGCAGGTGACACGTCTCAATACGACATAGACAAGTTCATTAATGGGCATAATCGGCTCAACGGTTTCCGAGTAATAATTTTGTCATCAACCAATACAGATCCGATCGAATTGAAACTTGGTAGCAAGGTGTAGAATATAAATACCAAGACATTTGGTGAAATTTTGTGGGAATTGTGTCACTAGAAAATTTAAAAAAATTACTAAAAAATATTATTTAAGTTATGATAACCTGAGAACGGAAAAAGATTGCGACTTGCAATTCTTAGGGTAGGTAGGTTGTGCATCTAAATGCGACATTTGTGTTTATTAATAGGCGTAATCGGCTCAACGGTTTTGGAGTTATTCCCATCTGAAATTCGGTTTTTATTTCCTCAATAACTCGAAAAATACAGGAACGATCCAATTCAAACTTTACTAGTTGTAAAATGCCAACTTGAAAATTCTTGCAAAATTTCGCGAGAATCGTATCTTAATACGTATTTTAAAAAAGTAATTGAAAATCATTAAAAAAAATTCTATTTATCCGAAACTGAATACTTGCCCGACATCACTAAAATTTTGCGGAAGCCTTCAAAACCTAAGTTTGAACACGATCGGATGTATATTTTTGAAGATCCAAGCAGCCTTGGATAAGTTCCGTAGCTGGATGGGTGACCGTTGCCTCGATAGCTTTTGAATAAAAAGAGGTAGGGAGGTGGAATTTCCGGCTTGGTTGCGCATCCGCATGGGAGAGTTAAGTTCGTTGTTGGGCATAATCGGCCCAACGGTTTCGGAGTTATAACCATCTGGAATATTATTTTCTCGATAACTCAGATAATACAGACTCGATCGAATTAAAACTTGTTAACTAGTTGTAGAATATAGACATAATTAAAGATGTTTGTGAAATTTTGTGAGGATTGTATCACTAGTAAATTAAAAAAAAATATTAAAAAATATTATTTATGTCACGATAACCTAAGAACAGAAAGAGATGGCAATTTGCCATTTCCAAAGTAGGTTATGTGCCGAATGCGACATTTGAATTTGTTTATCTAGGTATAATCGGCCAAACGATTTTGGCGTTATACCTATCTGAAATTTGGTTGTTATTTCCTCAATAACTCTAAAAATACAAAACCGATCCGATTCAAACATGGTCAATAGTTGTAGAATGCCAACTCATATCACTAGAAAATTAAAAAAAAAATCATTGAAAAAAATTCTATATATCAGAAACTATTCCTCCGACATCGCTAGAATTTAGCGAGAGCCTTCAAAACCTAACTCTACATCCATGTTCCAAATTTGAACACGATCACATCTATATTGTTGGAGATCCGAGCAGCATTGTGTGAGTTCAGTAGCTGGATGGGTGACCGTTGCCTCGATAACTTTCGAACGAAAGGAGATAGGGAGTTGTAATTTTCAGGGTAGGTTGCGCATCTGAATGGGAACATGATCGGTCCAACGGTTTGGGAGTTATACCCACCTGGAATATTATTTCCTCGATAACTCAAAAAATATAGACTCGATCGAATTGAAGATAGGTAACTAGTTGAAGAATATCGACATAAAGACGTGTGTAAAATTTTGTAGGAGCCGTACGACTAGAAAATTTTTAAATAAATTACAAAAAAAAATTGGTTCAAGTCAGGAGCTTTTGCGCGTTTGTCCTATTGTCAATTCTCCTGTATTGGACACTCTTAATCGAATTAACCATGGCAAATTAGATCCAATACAGGAGAATGGACAATAGAATATACGCGCAAAAGCTCCTGACTTCACGCCAGTGCTTGAACCAATTTTTATTTTTGTATTTGCGATGACTTGAGGAGCTCGCAATAGGAATGTTATTCTGGTAACATAAGGGATATCTTGAGGAAGTCCGAGATAGGCATTTCTTATTCTCGTTGCATTTGCGATATCTTGAGGAGTTCTCAGCAATAATGTCTTGTTCTCGTTACGTATGTGATATCTTGAGGAACTCCACAATGGGAATTTCTTATTTACTTACGATGACTTGAGGTGCTTTCAATAGATTTCTCATATTCTGATTCAATATGCGAAGGAGCTCTGTATTAGTAATTTCTTATTCTCGCTTTACTTGCGATGACTTGAGGAGCTCGCCATAGAAATGTCTTATTCGGGCATGATCACAGATAATTAGTATATGATACTAAACAACTAAAACAACATGCTACTAGACAACTAAAACAACCAAGGTAAGATCACTCGAGGAACGAGTTTTGAACCGCTTCACGCATGACGTCACCTAGAGACAAGTAATTATAGCGCTTATTTACAAACGTCGTTTTCTCGGATATTTCTCGGTAAATATGACTTCTTTATTAAGAATATTACGAAAAATACTATATCCGATCGAAAACAAAAATAGCTAGTACGTTTCATCGTCAAATAAGGTTTTGCCAAATTGTTTTCATTTAATCTTGATTTAAATTCAGCGACTCTGAAAGTCTTTCCTTATGAATTTTGAAGAATTTCATGAGAAAGACCATAACCAACTAAATATATTCAACAATTTCAACTTATGAAATTTATACTCAAGATAATAATACAGGATTTTTATAAATGATTGTAACATCACAGTTGGCTTTGTAATTCTCTCATTTTGTTGCTTCATATAATATATACTGTTCCCATTCCCGATTCCGTCCACATAATTAGTTTTCTGACAATACAATTATCAAGGCTGTCAATTTCAAAGGCCTGTAAAATAGTCAGGATCCTTAGCGAATAAGAGCGGCAAAGAATGATTCTTAGCCACTTGTGATGTTACAATCATTTATAAAGACCCTGTATAACGTAGCTAAAGATAAACTGATATGTTTTGGTATTTGTCAGAGTCATGTAGGAAAATGGAATCACTCATCTCTAAAGGCCAAGGAAATTTTAAAGTAAATGGAATGAATGAAACAAAAACATATTTATTTCAATATTTCACTTATTCTACGTTTTCGCTTATTTGATAGTGTATTTATATTTCTGTTCAAAACTCTCATGCGGAATAGTATATTCTAAAACAAGTTGCAGAATGGGCTCCTATTAAAACACGAATGCGAAATTCGAAAACGTTCGACGAAGGAGCGAGTTTTCGAACGCATGAGTGTTGGAATTGCCTTCTGCAACGAGTATTAGACGATATTTTCTCTATTTCAGGCAAGTTTTGTAAAATACTGTTGAAATTTTATGAAAAATTCGGATTATACATCCTAGTGACTTTTGTATTGTATCTTGGTAGTTGGTGTGACTGTTACGCAAGTTGACAGATTACGGAATTTGAATTTGAAACGTACGTAGGGCATGGAGATCAGATTTAAAACTGTTTCCTAATAGCATGAATGATCCAAAATTAGCAAAAAGGAAATCTCTAGTACCATATTTCTTAATGAAAATAAAGTTTTTCCTCAACAATTATTTCACTATATCCAGATTATATTGTATTGTTAATTGACGTGTGTTGAAATTTGATTGGATCAAATGTCAGTGCTGACTACCACAAAACGAAAAATATAACTAAAAAGAATGCGGGAATGAATTCATTCCAGCACTGTTTTCAGTGCTGGAATGGACTCATTACGATACTGAAATAGAGAAATACATTCTTTCTACGACCGTGCGTTTTAACCCACTTCCCAGCACTCATTTTAGTTCAGAAAGTGTCACTTTCCCGCACTAGTGCGGGAAAGTAAAATATGTCAATTTATCGTTATTGAATGTACATTTCATGGATTTCACCTGTATATTACTATTCAAACTAATATAAGTTTTAAAATTCAATCTAACCCAGACTATTTTTCATTCATTGGAATGAAGGAATTGCGATACTTTTATATAGGTACCCTATACATTTTTCATAACAATCAAACTAAGCTGAGTCAAATGGTTTGGTGTGGTAACCAAAGATTTATTATGGCAACCAAGTTGTCATCAAGTCGTCAAAGTTTCAAATCGAAGCGTTGTCGAAGTGTCCGATTCTGGCATTTTCAAATTACTTTCCATAAAAGCCATATTTTAATGGATTCGTCAGACGAAGAGCTCCCAGAAGCAATATTAAAGGCCGCAGATGAGGTAATTTCAGACCTGTTACCAAGTAAATCACGAGAAAGATACGAACAGCAATACAACCACTTTTTAAACTGGTGTAAGGAAAAAGGAGTGAATAGCTTCAGAGATTCAGTATTTCAGTATTTTTCCGAGCTGAGTAAGGTACTGAAATCCAATACCCTATGGTCGCGTTACTCGATGGTGAAACGTTTACTTAAAATAAAACAAAACCTGGACATAAGCAAGATTCATGAATTGAAATCGTTCCTAAAAAAGCAAAATGTTGGTTTCCGACCACAGAAAGCGCAGATTTTTACCAAAGAAGACATATCCAAGTTTATGCTAGCCCCTGATGAGATATATCTTTTGATTAAAGTAGGTACCATTTTTGCTTTAGCCAGTGCTCTTCGCAGAGCGGAGCTTGTGAAAATCACGCTTGACGATATTCAAGATAAAGGAAACCTAATTATTGTGAAAATTTCCGATTCGAAAAACCATACCTCAAGATCCTTTGTTATATCTGAAGACATAAATAATGGAACCTTTTTGAAGCTCTATAGAAAGTATGCAAATTTACGGCCTCCTACCACCACGCACCGTCGTTTTTTTTATCAATTACAAAAAAGGCAAATGTTCTGTTCAGTGCGTAGGCATAAACACATTCGGTAAAATGCCGGCAGAGATCGCTTCCTACTTAGGCCTAGCTAACCCAGAACGTTACACAGGTCACAGTTTTAGACGATCCTCGGCAACGTTTTTAGCAGATTCAGGCGAAGGGATAACCAACATAAAACGTCTTGAGGCTGGAAGTCAACTGCTGTTGCTGAGGGTTATTTGGAGGACTCTGTAGAAGTTGTAGAACAGAAAAAAACCATTTCCAATAAAATTCTTTCTGGTACTGGCAACTTGCAACCGATGCCGTTTCCGTCATCTTCATGCACGTTGCAATCAACGAGTGTTACTCTTAAAAGCCAGTTACCACCAACGAATTACTCTGGACCGGCTATTCTGACGCATTTGCAGAATGCAACAAATTGTGTTTTCAACATTAATATTAATAGTAAATAAATAAATAGTGGATTTTCATGAAATGTTTTGTATGTTGAAATAAAATATGCATTTTCAATGTGCTTTTTTAATCTTTATGCGGTCGTAGAAAAAATATTGTTCCTAACTCGTGCGGAAAGTGTCTTTCCCGCACTTGACTGCTTGCCCGAACTCCGCTTCGCGTCCTTCGGGTCAACGGCAGTCGCGTGCGGGAAAGTATCACTTTCCGCACTTGTTAGGAAAATAACTATTACCATTGAGTATATAAATAGATAGAGGTGTAACCCGGTTCAAGATCCCGAAGCCAGTTTTCGGACTCGGAATTTTACATGGAATATAGATGGCGTATATATATGCCAGCACTTTTGGTTCATTCTCCGAAAAATACTTCAGACATCTAGCGGTGAATAGCATAACTTTTGAGTTTGTCAATATTATGGAATTATTGGGAACTGTGAAGCATGGAACGTATTCAGAATAATTCAGTTGAATCATTTCTCTACAAATAGAATGGAACTCCCAGATTCCTATCAACAAGTTCTCGAAGATTGCAATTTTTATTACCTACCCTTCTGGCATACATTTGGACTAGAGCAAAGCGTTTGTTGTTAGGGTAGTCATAAAACATTTGTTCGAGTCAAGTTCTTGGTCACATTCTTGCATTATTGTATCTTTGGGTGGAGTAGGTACAAAAGGAGGTACTAATATGTATTTAAGAACCCTACGCATTTTTTTATTTTCAAAAACTTTGTCCTTGGTATGTTTTTATTTGAATTAATTCCTTTTTCCAAACCTTCGGTTTGGCGCCCCTTTGTCGATGCGCCCGCGTGCGTCGCACGCGTTGCACCCCCGGTCACGGGGGCCCTGGTGATATATTATATAATATCATTGAGTATATATGAATGTATACTCAATGATAATTTCTAAACTTACAGTTAAAATTGTATTTGTTTGATGACGAGATTCTCAAATACATAGAACGACTTCAATTCAATACTCAATTGCAGCTTCTTCAACTGTACGTCGGAATATTTTGAAATAACTAGGAAAAATCATGATAAGGAATTCAAAGAAAAATTTACAATTCAGGTTATTTCTTTTATTCTAGTAAATAGTTATCATTATTCATTATAAAGTGCTGCGCAAATATAATTTCTCTATGAGGAAATTGAAAAACAAATCAAAATTTCACATTCTTCAATAATTAACAACCGTTTTCATAAAACGTCGAGAAAATTGTCAGGTTGTTTAAAGTTTTCAATATAATAAAAACTTTGAAAAGAATTAGGAATGCTGGAAAACTTTCAATTTCTTTCGTTTTGAAGTGACATTTTTCTTTTGTGCCTTTCTACTTTTTGCTATCTTAAAAAGTTTAACCCGCGCTAATTGTTGTAGAATATAGGTACGATGTTCCACACAATCTGAATTGACGCCAATGACCCAATTTTTTATTTCATCTGATTTTGAAATGTTTTCCAAAATTTTCTTCTTGATTCCCGTTTCATGGGATCCACTTTTCAAAGTCAATTCAATCGACAACAATGATAGTCGTATTATATGAATTAAATTATCACTTGGAATTTTCAAATATGATATGTTTTCGTCCGGCCCATAATCTTTGTATGAAATAAACACCGTTGTGTCACCTAAAGTATCCGCATCATTCAAAAAGGCTTTCTGGCAATTTTCGCATTTGTATTTCCGACTGAATTTCTTCACTAAATATCCTGCGAAATATGTGATGGAATTACTTTCTAAAGAGTTCGCTTCAGAATGTTCATTTGATACTTTCTGATCAGGCGACTCAATATTGCTTGACGGATTAGGAGGTGTTGTATTATCATTTTCTTTCCTATTCTCATTCGGGTTTCCAGGTGCTGTTGAATCAATGGAGCATAAGCTATCATCAAAATCTTCTTGGCAATTTGAATTGTCTGAATATTTTTCCAAATATCCAGTCATAACTGATTGCAATCCATATCTGAAGTGATGTGCTGATGGATTAGGATCGTAACCTCTGCGTTGTCTGATTTTTGAAAATAGATTTTCGATTGGATCCTGATTGAGTCTACCAGTAATTAAATAAGGTTTCCAATCCTTTTTGTCTTGCCATAATTGCAAAGTTCCATTAATTGTCTGAATTAGACCCTCGAAACAATATGGTGAATTTTTCTCCACCGACCAAGACTCGATGAATGGAATTGCTTCGTTGAGAGTTTTCAGGATTAGCTGATTCTTGTCAGACAACGGCCTCTTTATATAATTACTATCAAAATTTCCTTGAGAATTCAGGCAGTCGAAAATATCATTCAACCTCAATATGAATTGTGCGGTTGATTTAGCTGTTGGAGATTTTAGTTCGCCCGTTTTTATAACAGTCATCATCGCTGAGTAGAATGTCTTGCTGAATACTTGCGTTGCCAACTTCACCTTCATTTTCTCGAATGCATTCGGATTTATATGACTCTCGGTTATCTTCAGCAAGGTGTTAGAAAGGGTATTATTTGAGTCGATATCAAAAGTTGCCCTTATATCTCTCCAGGTAACTAACTCATCCCCAGTTTTAATATCTCTCCTCAACAAATTGTTTCTCACGTTTTTTATTAGATGCGGAGTATCATAGAGGGCAATAATTTTGTTATCGTTGAAAAAGAAATAAGGTTCACTTTTTGTTACGCCAAACATTTTGTAAACAGATCTGTTATTAGATCCTTGATCGCAGATAATCGCAGTATTTCTTAAACCTAACCTCTCTACTTCAAGCATACATTTCTCCAAGCATAGTTTCAAACGCTTCGCCGTTATGGGTCCGGCTGAGACATAGTATGCTAATGGTACCGACCAATTAGAATATAACCCTCTGGCCATAAATGCAATAGCATGCGAGGCTATTTTAGCGGATCTCCCGCCTTCACTTGCGAAGTCCTCGAAGCCTTCCAAAATATCATCTTTTTCATTATAATCTAAATGTTTTTTTATAGACATTTCATCCATTAATATGGTGCATTCTTTTTCTTCCATCTCCAGCAATTCTATTTTCTGTCTCAATTTTTTCAAAAATATGGTATCGAATCCAGGCCTCAAATCAATTATTCGGATCCATCTCCTTATTGTGGATACGGATGGTAAATTAAACTTCAATTTCTGGGAGATATAGCTATAAAGAGAAGGGGACTTATAGTACAAAGACAGGGAAATTTTTCTTTCCGCAGTAGACCATTTACTTAGAGGTTTATGTCTCAATTGCATGTAAATAATTGTTTTAACACTAGGAGGTAATTTCGTCAGTTTTGCTTGTAAATCTATGACCTCACCGAAATTTATAAGTTTTGACTGTAGTCTACGATTCTTTTGATGCATTATTTTCAATTGCCTCTTTTTATGCTTGATTATTTTCTTTAATTTTCTATTTTCTTCAACTAATTCCATAATTTTCTTGTTCCTTACTTTTGGAACAATTCTTTTCTTCCTTTCCTTCATAATGGGAGCGTTGGTCATTTTGACTTCTAGCGGAGAAATCAACGATTCTTCACTTGAAGAAGAAAATGTTTCAATTAGACTTATTTCCATTAGTTTGTCCTTGGCAGGAGGATAAGTTCTTATTTGAGCAGAATGCAAAACCTAGAATAAGAGGAATGCTCTATAACCTAATTTCATATTTCTTCGGAATCGCATATCGATAATTCTTGAAAAAAACTAGATTGAAAAGCACTGACATGAGGTCAGGGGATTTTGGGTGCAGGTTCAACATAGGTGATATATTCACGGATTGTCTATGTCCATGAATTTGTTGTCCCTAGTGTACCCTAAGATCATATAAGAAAGAACTATAATGAGAAAAAGCACGAAATTTAGACAATACCACTGTAGAATATAAAATTTAACGTAAAAACAATGATTTGTTCCTATCCAATTTTTTTCCAAAAGAATGAAAAAAATTTTTTTTAATTAACAACAGTATGATTCCAAATATATTCTGCCACTGAGTATATAAATCTATTTATATACTCAATGATTCTGCTTAAAGTTGCGCGTTCCTATGCTTGTGCTTACTGCCAAGTTTCAATTACAGACATTTTGACCAAATAATAGGGACTATTTTCCCCAGAACGTGCACCCAAAAATATAACTGACGTAATATTTTATCTATATCTTCAAAACCATAATGTAGATCCGCCATCGAAATTTTTTATGGTTTATGCACAAATTTAATTGTACCATTGAGTTTATAAATAGATATTTATAAACTCAATTATTGTGCCTATACCATTGAGTTTATAAATATCTATTTATAAACTCAAAGCCTATAAATAAAATTCCGAAATGAATTTCACATCAATGATTGAGAAACAAAATTCAGTTGTTTATATTATGATAATGCGACAATAACCGTAGGAAACTTACCGAAAAAGACTCTTCAAAATGTATCGGGACTGCATTTTTTTTTAATCTATTCCCTGTCGTATTAATGAACGCTGTTTCTTCAAAATGGTCTTGACAAATTCTTCTATTTTCCAATTGCTTCTTGTCTAAATCTGAAAATTATTAAAAACTGTAACAATTTTTCACTAATTGCCAATTCTTTTGAACAGCAGTATGTAAAATAGAATGAATTAATATTATAATATATTTACCTAGAAGTTTGGTATTTCCTGAATGTAATATCCATATTTGACACCGCCTGTCATCTTTCACTGGAAATCTGAAGAACTTTGTAGATGTTTCGTTCGATATTCTTCTGGAACATCCATTATAAACGCAGCTAACTGTAGACATATTCGAAGGATTTCACTTTTCACAGTATTATCACTTAGTAAGTTGCTTGACCGATGGAAGTACCTCAATCTTAATGATTGGAATGAATTTCGGTTTCTGCTTTAAATATCGGAACCAAGCTCTATTTCTAATTATTTCTAAGAATAATTTAAATTAATAGGTAGTAGAAATTCATTTTTACAATTACACTCTTTTCTGTAATGGAACATTTATTTACGATGACCTCTTATTTTGAGAAAGGGATTTGTATTAATACCAGGTAAACACAACTTATTGATGACTATTTCGAAGACCCATCAATTAAATCATTTGTCGGTGTTAAATCTTCCGAAATTACCATTAAATAGAGTTTAAAATACAGTTTTAGGGGGCTGAGATTTCTTATCGTTTAATATTTCCTTCAATTTATTTTTATTTTCAAGGGTGTCTAAATTCTTGAAAATCTGAATAATTAGCTTAAGATTTATTTACATTTACAATCGTTATAGTTGCGAGAACAATGAAAATAGAATTATTCGATGATCCTGCCAGTCGAAATATGACGTTATTGTTAAACGTTTGAAATTAAAGTATTTCCACTGACACAATCATTGAAAATTTCTATTTCTCAGCCGCTGCAGGAAAAGTAGTTACTATGCCAACGATGACTTACTATTCCGTCCGCGGGAAGGAGAAGTACGAGCGCTCTGTCATTTCATCACGATGTCAGCATTTTTGGGAGTTTGAACCGTGTTCCAGATTTGAACTCGATAAAATTCATATTTTTGCAAATATTGGGTAACTAAATATCATTCTTTTTCCTGGCAATCAACAAATGAACTCAGTTAACTTCCTTGTGAGTGGGCGAGTGACCTAAAGCACCTGACTCCACATCCGTTCTTTTAAAGACTAGTTGCCATTGAGTTAAAATATGCCAGAAGCACAGTCTTCTAGAAAACGGTTTCTCACCAGCTAGCAATAATTAATGATATCAATCAATTAATTCCCTTCATCTCTGCATAACAATCGACAACCGCAAAAAATACTAATTTCTTCAATACAATCTTGACATCATCTGTTAGTGAATATGAAAAGTCTTAAATAAATGAAGTATTATACCCACTACATAATACCATTGAGTATAAAGATTTATTTATGTAAAAAATGATATTACACAAAAATAAGTTCTTTCTGTCATTTATATTTATAAACTCAATGATTCAGTAACGAGTTCTATTTTGTATATTCTGTAATTATTTTTCAGTCCGGCTCTGAGCTCCAGAAACTCTTTCAAAATGCATTTCTTGACGAAATGAGTCGCCTTATACAGATGCCTGTTAAAGTTTGGCAAGTTTCGGGTGGTTGATTCACCCGATGTTCAGTGGTGCGCCACGTGTTGGACAAACAAACTGGCTTCGGGATCTTGAACCGGGTTATACCTCTATCTATTTATATACTCAATGCTATTACTCAACTCAACATTGCTTGCTAATATCGGTCCCCGATGACGTTTTCGATCGAATATGTCATCGGGGGACTCTCAGATCCGTATACTCGACGTTCGTAGAGATGAGTATTCGCATGCTATAGCTCCTACAAGAAATCTCATCTCACTTCTCCCTCACTATTTAGTAGTAGAGAAACACATTTCAACCGACAATTCACATACGGAGTTTGCGCAGAGTCACTGACGTGATAAATCTCGTAGGAGAGATCTCTCTCAACATTTCGTGAATAGGGGCCGAGGGGCCCTGAGAGAGACAGAAGGCTGATATGCGCGTATGTTTACCTTGTGTGTTGTAGTATCATGTTATTCTGGTTACATATTAGGGATGGGCGTTTTTGGATTTTTACACAAACCGATATATAACCGTTTTCAGATTTTGAAAACGGTTTTGAAAACCGTTTTTTAAAAACCGTTTTCTGGGGAATAATTGGAATAAAGGACATCAAGGACTTCTTCGGTCCAGGGGGGGGGGTAAAGAAATCTTGATTGAATATTTTTTTTTTATATTTTATTAGCATTTAGCGTGAATATAGAGTATTTATGTTTTGGCGTATAATGGTACGGAACTTTTTGAATTTTTTAAGTTTCGATCGATTTCCCATAGCTTTGTCAGAGGACAAACGCAAACGAACGTATTGACTACATACTAATTTTTACGTGGATAAAAACCATATAATAAAATGTGGTGCTTGTTTAAATTATTTAGGCAATTTCCCTTCATGTTTTATCTAGGCTTAGGACTAGCAGAAAAGTTTTTTCGAGATATAGTAAAGAACATAAACAGATAAAGAAGTTTCATATTGCGTCGGAACCTTTGATTTGGTTTCAGGGTAGCAAAAATTCCAGAATTCATTTATGACCCAATTTACCCACCATCATTTATTGCTTCCGTCGGCTATCGGTAGTATCGGTTACTACTAACAGTACTACTAAATTGAATAGGTAGTATTTAAGGGAGGATTATCTTTTCCATCCAATATCCATAGTTATTCTAATTTCTATTACATTATCAGGATCGCTTATCTTGAGGTGACTAATGAGATTTTAATTCATATCTTGTTCCAATATTGAGAATGCTATCGGTAATGGGGGTGTTATTTAAACCATATTATTGAACATTTTTAAGATCGGAACGCAAATAAATTTGTTAAAAACAAATTAACGCAATAAAAGATTCGTGTTCTCAGAGATTTCATATTACGTGTGTTTATAATGTAAATGTATTTATTGGATTGTTGGTTCATTCGTAATCGTGCCTACGTACTATTAGTACAAGTAACACATATACGCAAATATATAATTTGTACCATAATTTTCCCTAAAATTCCATAATTCTAGCATCATCTCCGGGCCGCGCCATTTAATTCCCTAAATTTCCATAATTCTACCATCGTCGCGCCTTAATTTCATATTTGTAGACTTCCCGTATGTAACGTTCCTTTCCTCTCGATATCGAGTGTAGCGAAATTCGCATCACATCTGCCGGCTCTACCTTCCCGCAAAACGTAAAAACGTTTGCTTCGTTTCGGCTTGGATATCGAGATCGAGTGTAATGAAATTCGCACCATCTCTGTCATACCGCTTAAAGCTTCCGTGTCTCAGATAGAGACGAAGCGAATTTCGCTATCGAGTCTGGCGAAAACTGAAAACTGAAATTCGCACCATCTCTGTCATACCGCTTAAGCTTTCGTGTTTCAGATAGAGATGAAGCGAATTTCAATATCGATTGTAGTAAAAACCGAAAACTGAAATTCGCATCATCTCTGTCATACCGCTAACCGCTTGCGTTAGTTAGAGAGAGACGAAGCGGTTTGTGTTTGAAGTTTTCGGTTTTGTGTTACGTTTTCAGTTTTCACCGTTTTTAGTTTTGGTTTTGGATACGGCGGTTACCGTTTTCGTTCGCCGTTTCGATATTTCGCCGCTACGATGGTTTTGTGAAAACGGTTTTTGTAGTTTGGGATATCGATACGAACCGATGTCTGACTGAAAACGGTTTTTAGTTACGTTTTGATATATCGGACTCATCCCTATTACATATGCGATATCTTGAGGAACTCCGCAAAAGTAATTTCTTATTCTCTTTATACTTGCGATGACTTGAGGATCTCGCAGTAGGTATGTCTTATTCCGGTTACACATGTGACATCTCAATCTCGCAAAAGCAGTTTCTTATTCTGGTTATCTGTGTGATCTCTATGGAGCTCACAATAGGAATGTCTTATTCTGGTTACATATGTGATATCCTGAGGAACTCCGCAATAGGAATTTCTTATTCTCGTTATACTGGCGATGGCTTGAGGAACTCGCAATAGGAGTTTCTAATTCTGGTTATTTGTATGATATATTAAGGACAGTGCAATAGGAATGCCTTATTCTGGTTGCATGTGTGATATCCTTCTGCAATAGGAATTTCCTATTATCGATACACTATACGATAGCGATATCTTGAGGATCTCACAATAGGAGCTCGCAATACATCCTCATTGAAACCTCCCATCTTCATTCGAGATCTGTGTCAACTTGGTACTACGTCAAATGATAATCATTGGAATGAAATAAATAGATGCCATATATCAAGAAAATGAATTTTTGATTTTATCATCTGGATGAACGACTGATGTACGCTTCGATGATGAAATATAGGAACTCCTGGATCCAGCAAATGATGAAGATTGGTTCCTTTTTAGAATTTATTCACTAAATTGCAGTTTCTCGATCCGCGATAGTCAATTTAACAGATGAAGATATGCAATATTTCACGTTGGTTAGGTGATAATCTACTACCACAATTTAAAGAGTCGAATTGATGCACTTAGGACTTAGGTAAATACGATTTGGCGATGATAAGATGAAATTATGTCTTAAGGTACAAATAGATAGGAGCGGTTAGGTGAGAGGCACGAGGCGAGGCAAGCGGGCGATTTATGAACCTCAGGGAACGCATATACTACCTCGCTCGGCATGTATGAGGTGTTCTATTCGGAGAAAGAAGAGATAGTCAAGGTAATAATCGAATTTTTGGAGAAATCCAACATTAAGTTATAACAGGGGAGAGCGGAAGTTTTTTTTTTTTTTTTTTTGATTTGTGTAAATGATTTTGGTTATTTGAAGAGGATACTAACAAGTAGTGTGAATGTCCTGTGTGTGTCATTTATGTCTCCTAATGTATACCCTTTCCTATCAGATTCCAGGGAGGGCGATACGAGGGAAAACAAATAGAAGTGTAAAATAAGAGAAAAGAAGAACACTGTAATCTGGGCGCATGCTTCGGCGAGCCCATTCCCCTCTTCTACAGCTGTAAAAGAGGATCAGACCAACAAACAAACAAACCTCGCTCGGCACATTGGAGAGGGAAGTCGTTCGAAGTAAACAAAACGCTTTTAACGCGCGATTTTGAATTATGAAATTGAATCGAGAGTAGCCTCTCCAATGTGCAGCGCACGGTAACTCGCTCTAGGATCGCGGTAGTATTTATGCGTTATTCCCATTTAATATCGTGTGAGGTTTATAATTCGCCCGATTGCCTTGCCGCGTGCCTCTTACCTCGACGCTCCACTATATTTGTACCTCAAGACGATTAATTCGATGAATAGCGAGGTATCGCCGGAGACAAATTTCGGGCTACGGTACAGACATTTCAACCCCAAAACAACCCGCTATTTCCTCGAAACTGACTTGTCCGTGCACATAATTGCCATGAATGTTCTTTCAAACCCGCACAACATCGGCTAAGCACCGAATCCACTATCGCTAGACATAAACGACACCCAACATAAGCCATACAACCCAAAAAGAGCAATCTACTCGTGGCTGAAAGTCCTCTCAAAATCACACACCTCACACAAAACTCTGATTCTTCAACACCAGTGGTTCAGGAGATATTATCTCCTGAACCACTGTGAGGTTAAAAGAAAATTAATGGCAACTCTATGTACGGATAGTCCTGGGGCCAATTATGAAATATATGTTACCCCTTTCGGGCATTTTTCATTTTGCGCATGAGCAGACGACAAGTGATTTAACTGCTCGAGTTTTAGTTTGAGAAGATTGGGTTTTTGAGGTGCAGGATGCTATTCCTCCATAGAATTCCTCTGGAATGGTCTGCGCATGCGTGGATTGAAGCTGCAATATTATTGCAGCTTCCAGTCGATCGCAGCGAGGCAGACAGCATCGAATTTCATTTAAAATTTCTACAATCATATAACTATATATCTATATTGGTAGATCACGCAGAGTTTTGTCAGTAAATAGTAGATCTTGGGTCTCATCAAGTTGGCCATATATACCACAGATTACTGTTAATCTGTGTATATACTTAGTTATTTGTGAAGTTGGCAACGCCAGGGGATCTATTCTCGACCATTCGCAATTTTCACGATCGGTCGCATATGCCGTCTTTGTCATAGAGATGCGAACGATCGTGCAAATTGCGAATGGTCGAGAATAGATCCCCGTCTAGTGAATTGGTAGGACTCTTAGAACATAGAATATCGTAGTTTTATGTTCGAAGGTAGGACCACAGATTAATCTGTTAATCAGTTAATCTGTTAATCAGTTAATCTGTGGTAGGACCTTAGAATATAGAACATGTTCTTTATTCATTGGGTAGGACTACTTCCTTACGTTTTGTAGGCAACCCAAATTACACTCAATGATGGTAAATGGGCGGGAAGTTTTGAAGATTCAGATATGTATATTTTGTATAACTAGGGGAAAATAACGCTTAGGAAAACTCCCAGTACTGTGATATCAGGCAATGATATATTTACATTTCTACCATAAATAAGAGCGATATGAAATTGATAACATACTAATCCTTAATTACAATAAGATACAACAAACTTTGACCGAAGGCAGATAACAGCTAGGTACCGTGACAATGGAGAACACCAGAATGGCTTTAAATTCTTACTTATTGATAACTTGTAACCTGTTGAACACTGATAATATTTGAATTCAAGAATTGTAGAATGTTCAGGAGTAAAGAAGCGAATGAATACAAGCTTTGGGCTTCTATTCTTCAACTCCATGTAGTTCAAGTGGTTGGCTTGGAGTAAACATTAGCGTCTCTATTGTTCTACGTATAGTGTCTCCTGAGTGGGGGTGCGTCCCTTCTATGATAAGCCTCTGCAATGCAGTTATACTTAGTTATCTGTGGTTGGGCCATGATCAGAGTAATTGTTAGAAAGGAATTAGGGTTATTAATATGCGAATGATATCTTAATTGTTATTGGTCATTCAGGTCTCAGGTGTTGCCAGGATCGGGGCTTACAAGGGGGGATGGGAGGGGATGATCGACACCCCAATGTTGAACGGAGTTGGCAAATTTTCAACACAGTTGGAAAAATTTCGTATTAGTTGGAAATAATTTCGAAGCAGTTGGAAAAATTTCAATGGAGTTGGAATATTTCCGAAAAAATTGTCATAAAATGTGAAGGAATTTGACTACCTGACCGGATAAATACAAAACACGCAGATAATAGGGACGGCATAACATGAAATAACACCATGTACCGATGTACCCTTGTACACATTCCTGTTGCCGTAAACTCAATATTCAATAGTTTTTAGCACAATGTGTGTAGCCGGCAAAAAAATAATATTTATTTTGCTTTGCCCCTAAGCGGGTAGTCATAAAACAAACCATCAGGTCAATTTGAGCTGTTTCTCACTGTCGAGCGGCATTTTAAAAAGTTTGAATTTAGCAACGTAAATATGTAAGTACGCAGCTTGCTCCTTTCTTTTAATAATACAAATAGATAAGTTTGAATTTCGGAAAACGAGCTTTGTTGTTCAGGAACGGGCCTAAAGATCCTAATGTTGATCAGAGTTAGCAAATTTTCAAAGCAGTAGAAAAAATTTCGAAGCAGTTGGAAAAATTTCGAAGCCGTTGGAAAAATTTCAAAGCAATCGGAAACATTTCGAAGCAGTTAATAAAATTTCGAAGAAGTTGAAAAAATTTCAAAGCCGTTGGTAAAATTTCAAAGCAGTTGGATAATTTTGACTTCGGCCCGTCCCTGCGAGTTGCTAACCTTTCTTCTGTCAAACTTGGCTGGTACACTGTCATGTACTGAGATAAAGAATTGGTTTCACACAGTAGTTAATTTAGCAATATTAATTCCAGATCTAATTCAATAGTTGAACCAAAAATTAACTAGTATTGAACGATGACAATTCTTAATAATAGATATTTTGTGAAATCCACTACTGTAATACTAGGGAAAATTTTGCTGAAATAAAACAACCCAATTGAATAAATAATCAATATTTTTATTCGTTATACTATTTAAGTCAATTATAATACTATATACAAATTTCATAATATACAGATCGGCGTATTATTAACCTAAAATTCTCGATAAAAGTGGCACAATCAATGCATTATTTCCCCAAACCCACGAACGTCTCATCCACTAACTCGTCGTCGGCTAATCGTGGAGAGATGGCCCTGGGACTGAGGTGAGGGGCGGGAGATTTAACAATGTGCACGCTCACAGAGGGCGATGATGCGTAGGGAGCTGTAGCCATTTTAGTGCCATCACTCCCTTTGCTGAAATCCAATAACATGTCGCAGTCTGTCACGTTGCCTCCTTTCTTAGTCTCTCTCTTGTCCCGAGGGGCATCTGGCGCAGCAAATTTCGCCAAGTCCATCGCAGTTTTCATCGAAAGACTTAGAGGTTGATCCGTGGATGCGACTAGAAATCGAAAATGTTTGCTACTTTCAGCAAAAGGAAATAACAGTCTTCGTAAACATATAAGAGAAAAGAGCGGAAATACAGATAGCCAGGTATCATCAACCCTGTAAGTTTTACATGGATCACTTGGTAAGTCTAATTTTACAGTCTAATAAAAACTGCAGCAACATAGTATCTGTAGATAGCCATCCACAAACATGCACCTAGCATCATGCTCTTTAAACAGATTTTCAGCCCCTTTCAATCGTCTTGTAATTTTGCTTTTTTTGGTACGTGAAAACCCATAGAAAAGGCACAATTTTCTACAGATGAAGAGCCTGGGAAGAAAGTTGCGCTTCCATCCTAGAAAAAAAATGTAAGGACTGATTCGGTAGCTCTTTGAATGTATCAATAAATGTATAATTAGTAACGAAAATAAAACCATGATTGAATGACAGGACTCACCAAGTTACTGGAGTATTCTCTCCAGAATTGGAAAAGTGAAAGTGTTATGAAAGTTTTGTGAGAAATCGAACAAAATGAAAGATTAGCAAAATACAAGGTGCGTTCCAAAGTAAACAAATCATTTACAAACAAGCATTTAAGTAGCGCCACCTATCGTTGGCTACCTGAGTTGGAAAGGCACATCCTTCACTGACGTTCTGTCAAACATGCATATAATACACTGACCTTTGATAAGGGAAGAGAGGGGATACCGCATGCCGTACTACGCAACGCTATCGATCTGAAACCCAAACTTTGACAGTTTGGTGGACACCAAACGATGTGGCGGACGTTTGTTTGTTGTGTTAATCTGAGCGTTTACGGACTATTTTGTTATAAAACTGTGTTAGACCTAATGGTAGGATATGCAGCTTACAGATGTAAAAGCCACAGCAGGAAAAAAGAGCCTGGTTCTGTGGTCATGTGGTGGACATTTGGTTTCAATGTCAGATAATATGTTATTCATCCTCTCTCTTCTATAGTCTAGGCCACTGACGTTCTGTCAAACATACATATACTTCACTGACATTCTGTCATATATACACGACGATCGGTACTGAACTCGCCCAAGGTAGCTTCCGGGAAAAAATAATATTTTCACAATATTTCCAACAATATAGATCCGATCGTCTATAATATTAGATTTTAAAGGCATTTGCAAAATTTCGACGATATCTGAACTGTGATATAAGTAAAAAAATTCTATGAAACCAGGAATCTTCTATGAATGGTGCAGGTTATTATTTCATTCAACCTTAGAACATAGAACTGTTCTAGGAAATTTTCTGCAGAATGGATCCCCAAATGTCTGAATGTTGATCAGAAGCTTATAAGGGTAAAGGCATCGCTTTCGATCTGTGGTCAGTTTGAAAACGAATTTTATTTGTTCAACCGTTTTGTTAGAATGGAACTTGGGTACATTTCTACGACCCCACACAATTCTTCAAGGCCTAAGAAGTTTCGTAGTGAAAAAATCCTTCAGCTTTTTGGGATGGCCCTTGAGTAATCAACATTGATTCTCTGGATAAGGATACAACAGTTACTGGAAATTACTATGTCTCTGACCACTCTACTAGAAAAAAATTATGGAGAGAAGACAAGGAATATTATCCGAATCACAAAACACATTTTGCCATTCAAACATTCATGATTTAAGTTTTGAATTACTTGGTCATCAATTTTATTCCAATAAAGAGGTTATAGAAGCTGTGGAGGGTTGGTTTGCGGAACAAGATAACAATTTGTTTACGAAAGGTACTGATGTGTTGCAGGTTCGTTGTGATAAATCTAACTAATTAAGAGGAGTGTATGTTGAATATTTTGACTACGAATTGTGTTTGCTTCTACAGTGGCCTAAGAATTTTTCAATAAATACTTGTATAGTCTCAAGTAGACAATATTGAAAATAAAACGTGTAATTTTGTAAAGTCTGTTCTCATTTTGACAGAGGCTTGTTATACTTTGGAACACGCAATGTATTTCAAATGATACTAAATTTAATAATTTAAAAGAATTGAGCCTTCCACTCACATCCAGTCCCATAGGTCTTGTTGGACACTGAATTAGAAATGGGATAGGAAATTGCTAATGGATCCCTCCTGCCACTTTCATCTTCCTCGTCTTTCCTGTTCAGCATAGGTTGATTCTGCGTAATACTGTTCATGTTGTTTCTCATTTTGCTCTCCATTGGTTCCAAGATCTTATTGTTGGGGATAGACAGCGGATATTTGGAGTCTCCTTTTGGCATTAGATCGTAAATTTTGGAATCTGAAGGACTACGGTTCAGGTTATTTGGATTTTCCTGTGGAAAATGATTACAGTTTTGGATATTTGTTCATTTCAACCCCATTTTAACGACATACAAAATTGGGACACCCTGTATAAGTAACTCGAACTTAATATTGACGCCTTGATCCTTCTAACATATCTTTTAAATTTTAATTCAATACATTGTCGCCAACTGAAATGAGCAAAAAGCAGAAAAAATGCCCGAATTCAGAAGATCCTCAAAAATATAGCCCAGCGGAAGCCGAGTTAGAACTACAGACTAACATGCTGCTTTACTTCGAGTATGGTGGGGTTATCGTTTATTTGGCCTTGGGTTTACTGTGAAAGGATTGTAGTGAAAATAACGAAGATAACAGAATCTGTATTACAACTGTTTGCTCTCTCTGTGAGGTTTAAAACAAATTCAAACTTCTTACTTGACTATCAATTTGATTCGACTGTTTGCTTTGCTTGGAAAATCACAAATTATTCCCATCTGATATACGGCAACACTGATGTTACGGCTGAAGAGCATTGATACTGATATGATTATACTTGTGCAAGTTAGGAGAATCCGTTGCGTTCTGTTGTATTGTGTTACATTTATATACAGGGTGTCAATGAAAAAAATTCATTACATAGTACATAGTACGAGATAGAGGACTATAAAATATTATGAAAAGATTGTATGAGTGTCAGTAAACACCTTTGTTTGAAAGATATAGTTCATAGAAAAGTGCATTCAAGTACAAGGCTAACAATTTGAACATCTTTTAAGAATTTAAACTTTTTCCTTTAATTAATCACTGTCATTCTTTGTTACTATTTTACATTTTGATTTGGAGAGAGGAGAATATACCACGGCTTTCTACATAGACCCATTCAAGGTTTACGATTATGTAGACTATTCTTGTTTGCTACATAAATTAGAGGAATATGGAAGAATAAGAGTAAAGCTGCCCTCCTAGAGGTGTTCCCAAGGGGACCCCTCAGAAGCTCCTAGGAGATTGTGGGAGTTGGGAAAGTTAGTTTTGTGCTATGTAGGCTTTGTTACTTTACCCTTACGCCAGGTTTGGCACAGCACTGATCATTTTTGACCCAACAGTAGATAGTGGCGACTACCGTCTGACTAGATCTCCGGTTTGATCTATATGCTGAGCTTGAAGCACTCATCATTCAATTAAAATTGGTCAACGTGAACAAGCTTACCAAAGAGTACTGACTTCACGTTAGTGCTTTTTTATATTTTATTACTTGTTCTCAATCAATTCTTGTTCAATTGACGTTAACACACAACAGAACTCATTTTCAATGTTACGTTAGCGTACGTGAGGTTATTTAACACATGCGGTATCAAGGCAAAACGTCATATCTACATTCGATATTAAGCCACAATGTCGTATCTACGGAATTTTCAGTAGATACGACATTTTAACTTAACACAATGCAGATACGACAAACTCCCTTAATAAAGCATTCCAAATTGAAGTACGACTTTTTTTATCCCATAATTTAAAGCTTTTAAGACGAGATACGGGTTTTTAGCTTGGCACAAGGAAACAAAATGATGAAATCTTGGTAATGATGCCATTAACTCATTTTCGACCATTTTTGTAGATACGACCCTTATCCTCAACACGGCAGTATTGCGAGCCATGTGCAGAAACCTGTATGTCGCCATCCGGGCCACGCTCCCGATAACTTGGTGAAGAGTGGTCTTGGTTTAGTAGGCGTTCCATCATGCACGCATATCTCTGGATTTTCACAAGCTTGAGTTGAGAATTATATTGCACTTTTAAAGTGCAACCCCACCAAGCAATACTGCCGTAAGTAATTTGTGGTCTCACCTCAGTCAGTGGAGCTGTTTTGAGGCCAGTGCTCACCTCTTTCCACAGGTCCGCTGGCAGGCCCAGAGGAGGTGCCTAGCCCAGTGAATCACACTTTCTAGGTGTGAAATCAAATTGAGCTTTATATCTAGAATATCTATCCCCATCCTTCATTCATGGTGAGGGAATCCATATTTATCTCAACACCCTGTATCTTTTGAACAATGACGTTTCATACCAACTTATTATTTTATGGTCCTCTATCTAAATAAATTTATAAACTGCCTTCCATAAGATCATGTAAAAAAAATGCATTTTGTGAAATCCTGGAAAGTCCCATTGCTCTGATTATGACAATCAAATTTATGTAAAATCCACCATCAACTTTCAAACATTTACAAGTTAGGAATTACCTTGGAACCAGACTTCTTATCATCCATCTGAGTAGACCCCATCCTAGCGGATAATTTCGGAATTTGAAAGTTTTTATCCAACTGTTTCACCAAACCTTCCATCTTGATAGAGGAGTTGTACTTGTAGGCAGTATCCGGATCTTCTTTTGGTGTCGGGCTCGATTTCCCTTTCTCTCTAGAGGAGAATACAGACTTTTCTGAACTACTCTTCCCCAACTTCGACAGTCGATCTTTGGTCTGACCGCTGGCACTAGCTTTCGACGATTTATTGCTGGAAGACATGGAAGACGTGACCGAGGAAGATTTCGGACTGGAAAGGGTGAGTTTGGGAGAATTTTTGGAAGAGGTAGGCATGGAAGATTGTGAAACCGATGATGAAGATTTCTGATTCTGCAATTGCTGCTGTTGGGGTTTCTTAGATGCTGGACCGCTGTTGACGCCTGTAAAATAAATTTCCAGATGCCAAAATAGGATATTTTGCTGGTGAACACAAATCTACAAGTAAATAAATTTTTTGAGAGATATTTATTTCTGGCCTCTAATCAGGTAACAAAAATGTAGTAACAGAAATCAATATAAAAAAAAAGCACTGACGTGTAGTCAGTACTCTTTGGCGCGCGTGTTCACGGTGGCTAATTTGAATTGAATGATGAGTACTTCAAGCTCAGTAGATAGAGCGAGCCGAAGATCTACCCAAAGGATAGTGGACACCATTCACTGTCGGTTCAAAAATTAAGAGTGCTGTATCTAAGCTGCCATCAGGATAGATTAACAAAGTTGGAAAAGAACACAAGTGACTCTCCTTAGTCGCACAAGCTCCTAGAAGATTTGGGAGGGTCAGTATAATCCTAATCATGTTAATCGCACGCGCGCCAAAGCAGATTGACTTTTTACACTTTTTCTTTCATTGTTAAGTCAATCTGCTTTTGCGCGCGTGCGATTAACATGATTAGGATTATACTGACCCTCCCAAATCTTCTAGGAGCTTGTGCGACTAAGGAGAGTCACTTGTGTTCTTTTCCAACTTTGTTAATCTATCCTGATGGCAGCTTAGATACAGCACTCTTAATTTTTGAACCGACAGTGAATGGTGTCCACTATCCTTTGGGTAGATCTTCGGCTCGCTCTATCTACTGAGCTTGAAGTACTCATCATTCAATTCAAATTAGCCACCGTGAACACGCGCGCCAAAGAGTACTGACTACACGTCAGTGCTTTTTTTTTTTTTCAAGTTCCTTTAACAAATATAGCTATCAATACAGTTTGGCTGTTAGCTTTACCGTAGATCGAAAAAAAATGCGGTTGTGGGACCTCCGTTTGGAACGCAATTGCCTCTTCTCCAAATCCGAACGTATTTTAATATAGATCTACCGAATATAGTTATTTATAAATTCGCCTCAGGGCCACCATACAGACATTTCAACTCGGAAACAACGCTATTTCCCCCAAACTGACTTGTGTCCGTGCACTGAATTGACATGAATATTCTTTTAAAACCTCACAATATCGGCTCATTGCTTCCAACATAACCCAAACAACCCAAAACCATTCACTTCTCGTCTGCGCAAGCGCAATATACTCGTGCCTGCAAGTCCTCCCAAAATTACACACCTCACAAAAAACTCCGATTCTCCAACACTAGTGGTTCAGGAGATATCGCTTCTCGAATCCACGCATGCGCAGACCCTCACCAGGGGATTCTATAGAGGAATAGCATCCGCCACCCCAAAATCCCAATCCTCTCTGACGAAAGCACCAGCAGTTAAATCACTGATGGTCTGCTCATGCACATAACGAAAAATGCCCGTAAGGGGTAACATCAATTTCGAAATTAGCCCCAGGGCCACGATACGGACACTTTAACTCGGAAACAACGCTACATCCCCCAATCTGACTTGTCCTTGCACTGAATTGCCATGAATATTCTTTTAAAACCTCACAATATCGGGTCAGCACTCCCAACATAACCCATACAACCCAAAAACAGTCACTTCTCTTCTGCGCATGCGCAATCTACTTGCGGCTGAAAGTCCTCCCAAAATCACACACCATACAGAAAACTCCGATTCTCCAACACTAGTGGTTCAGGAGATATCGCCTCTTGAATCCACGCATGCGCAGACCCTCACCAGGGGATTCTGTAGAGGAATAGCATCCGCCACCCCAAAACCCCAATCCTCTCTGACGAAAACTTCAGCAGTTAAATCACTGATGGTCTGCTCATGCGCATAACGAAAAATGCCCGTAAGGAGTATCATCAATTTCAAAATTGGCCCCAGGGCCACGGTATGCACACTTCAACTCGGAAACAACGGTATTTCCCCCAAACTGACTAGTGTCCGAGCACTGAATTGCTATGAATATTCTTTTAAAACCTCACAATATCGACTCAGCACTCCCAACATAACCCATCCAACCCAAAAACAGACACTTCTCTTCTGCGCATGCGCAATCTACTCGCGGCTAAAAGTCCTTTCAAAATAACACACCTTACAAAAAACTCCGATTCTCCAACACTAGTGGTTCGGAAGATATCACATCTTTAATCTACGCATGCGCAGACCCTCATCAGGGATCTGGATTCTATGGAGGAATAGCATCCGCCACCCCAAAACCCCAATCCTCTCTGACGAAAACTACAGCAGTTAAATGACTTCTCATCTGCGCATGCGCACAACGAAAAATGTCAGGAAAGGGCAGCATGAACGTCAAAAAAATAGGTTTCGGCATTTTAAGCAAAGTATTTCGCAAAATAGTAGTAATTTTTTTATTTTTTTCATGTCACGTGATCTTCACGAAATTTTGCAAAAGTGTTTGCATTGGTCTTTTGCATCTAACTACTTAGTTTCAATTTAGTCAGATCAGTATTTTTCGAGTTATCCTGAAAACAAAATTTTAAAATTTTTGAAATTTTTTTTTGCTACTTTAGGGCCGTCCGATCAAAACAAAACTTCGCTGGCATATAAAGGTCATGATTCTACAATTTGCTGCCAAATTTCAGAAAGATCGAGTGATTGGTTCTGGAAATATTCATTAAAAACGTTTTGACTAAAAACGGCCTTAACTCCGAAACCGCTCGGTGGATTTCGCCCGTTAACGAACTTGTCCGAGATATTTACGCTACAAAGCTACCCTGCAAATTTCAACGCTCTAAGTCGTTCCGTTCGAGAGTTATCGTGCTAACGGCCGGCCGGCCGGCCGGCCGGCCGGACCGGACGGACAGAATTGAATTTGACCTCGAATTCTTCATCAGGAAGTCGAACCTAATCGTTTGAGACCATTTTCGAAAAAAAATTCGAAAAATACAGACATTGTGACGAAATGATAGCACGCTGTTCCTTGCGGAACACGCGCGCAAAAATATAACTTTCTGTTCACAATACTTTACTATAATTATTCTCTGTTCCCTCTAGAATTACTCGATTTAACTTTCTCACATCATTTAAGCACATAATAATAATATTAAAGATAATTTATATTTTGGAGAATAACGTAATACAAATATTTAGGCAGAATTGATGTCAAAGGAAAAATGAAACTTGATACGCTAGTTTTCCCAGTAAATATTCCTTCACTGAATATGGTTTCAGGTCCATCAGTAACCTATGGACTCCCTTTCTGAACTTATTAATAGGACTGATTGGTACCAATCAAGATCACTGTTTATAATTTGTTTCAAGTTCAATAGAGGATTCCATTTTTAAGGATTTCTGAGTGTTCCCGAATATATAAAACAGAATATTTTTTTTTTTTTTTTATAATAATAAATAATAATAAATTTGCCATTTTATAGTCACAGGTCATATATTCGGCACCTTTTATTCAATCGTTTTATGAGGTTTTATGCAAAATATAATATTTGTTGATTTGTTTTTTCTGATAATCAAACAAAACAACGTGTTTTCTGCATAAAACATGCCGAAATATATGACATTTATGACAATAAAATGATAGGTTGACGAACGTACAATAGTCAAAACCCCTGGGATGTTGTATATTTTTCATATCAACATTAATATTCTGTTTTATATGTTCGGGAACACCCAGAAATACTTAAAATTGCAAATTATTTCCATTTTGGCTTTGAATTATATCAATAAAGGCCTACAAAATGTCAGACATTTGGGACCCGAAACTAGTAGTGGCAACATTGAATTGAATTAATGGAATCCTCTATTTGATCTAATCCTGGAATCACCCATCCAGGGTTGCCTACGGTCCTGGGAATGCCGAAATACAATAAAGCAACTGGATAGAGGCATTAAGGTAACTCTTCTATGGGGTCCAGCACACTGTCGTATTGAAGGAAATGAGAAGGCTGACTAACTTGCAAAAAGAACCTCCAGGGTAACACCTGCTGGAACAGAAGCCTTTAGTGGGCCTGGAATAGCTCTTTGGAGAAATTGTTTGTTTGTGTTAGACCGATGCAGATTGAGCGGGTAACCCGTGATGCAGCCTAGAGAGGCTTATTGCACCTCGGTCAGTCTCCTATTAGCTGACAGGGTCTCATGGAGATCCCCTTGAGCCTGGGTTGCTATCCTCTATAGGTTCTCTTAGTCGATCCCCTGCAGTTCAGGTTTATTTAACTGAGCTAAGTCCTGCACCGCTGACATTATATCGGTCTCATGTAACATCCCCACTGGCTTTTCGGTCCATAAGGTCCATTTTCCTAGCAAGTAGGATTAGGCCCTTGACTAGGTTGCTCGCACGGTTTCTGGCACTCAGGGTCGTGTCGTTGCCCCCATAGTGAAGTCTCCATCGTGTGTGGGCTGGAGAGTCAAATATGACATGTGAGGCAGTTTGATGTGCCTCCCCACATTTCCTACAAACGGGTTTTTCTAGGAGAATCCCCATGTTGTTCAGGTGCTTTCTCAGGGTACAGTGTCCGATTTGTAGGCCAGTTACCCTGAGCTTACTCCTACTCAGTAGTAAGACTTCTTTAGTTACATCATTAGCCCTCTCTAGCAAGTCAGCTCTTTCATTCCCTTCAACCCGTGTGCCACGGCACCCACCCGAGCTCAGCTCTGGCAGCCAAGGTTTCCAGGTGCTGTCGGCATTCCAGCACAAGCCTGGAGTTAATTCTTCAGCTGGCTATTGCCTTGAGTTCTGCCTGACTGTCCAAGAGAATTCGAATGTTCCTATTGGAATAGCCCATGCGAATATTCTCAACGACACATGTCGTGATTACTACCACTTCCGCCTGGTATATAGAGCTTCTGCCCATCACTGAACCGTCCGTGACCATGTTAATTCACTATGAGGTCTTTTCTCCCCCGCAGCTTCAAGGAAAGATCAAATTTGTGAGTTACTGGACTCCAGTCGCTCACAATGTTCAGGATCGTGTCTAATAAGTCCCCCAAAGCCAGCGGGTCCGTATGACCGTTCAAGTGTGCTACTTGATACTAGCTTCTATTAAATTTTTATGTTGCATCTATGAAATAATTGATAATTTACATTAACTTCTGTAATTAGTGTTTTATTTTCCAAAATACCTATGTATTTTTTTTACCAACGTAATCAAAAGTTTAATTTCTGAACTTGTTAAATTGAGTATTCTTCTTGAAGGAGTATCCATTTGGAATTACATATATCTTTTATGAACTCTCAATACCAAACAGCAACCAAACGTAAACCAATGACCCAGTGACAACTACAAAAAGTTAGGTTAGTTCAAACGTAAGGCTATACTACCAATCGCAAACAACACTAATCTTTGAATTAAACGATCTTTCCACTTTCTGCATTTGATCTTAGTAAACATGTTTAGACCAAAGACTTCATCTGTGTTTAGAGAATCCGAAGTTTAAAAACTACAATTGATCTTACGTGCCTAAATCAAATTCAAATAGTTTCATACCATTTTGGGCGCAAAATTCTAATATTTCTGGAATTTGAAGAAAACGATAGCCGCATTGGCAGGTGTGTAAATTTCGGTTACATTGTTTATGTCCAAGTATTACAATCTTTATATATAAGTGTAATCAACTATAATATGTATCTGTTCAGTATCATTGACATCCTGAAAGGGGCAAGCAGTTCAACCTTAATGTAGAAAAAAAAATTTCCACAGAGTTTTCATACCCAACATACCTGGTTTTAAACCCGTATGTACCTTCGGAGAACCCGTTTTGGTTCCAGTACTCTTCACAGCATCTTTGGTGCGTGTCTTGTTTATGGTCAATTTTATACCGTCCGAACTTGGTTTTACCATGTATTCAGAATTTTTTGGGTCCCCTGATTTGTTCACTGTATTTTTGGAATCACCTGACTTGGAAACTTGGCTGCTACCACTACTTCTGTCTCTTTCTATTCTGTTGTTTATCTTTGACGACAAATCTGTGCCAGATTCGCAGTGTTGCGCAGATTTCAACTTGTCCACTATGGCTGATAACGTACCTGAGAAAAATATAACATAAGTTTGTTGTTCAAAGGCCCATATAGTAGTACGAGTCATGATAGTTCCACCGAACAGGGAGCCTATCTGTCAATTTGTCCCAATGTCTACATTTTTCGAATATTTGGCAGAGAATGGTCTCAAAAAATTAGTTTCGGCTCATTGGTGAAGAATCCAAGCTCAAAATGAATTATGTCCGGCCGGCCGTCCGTAGGTACGATTAACCTCGAACGAAATGAAGTAGAGAGTTGAAAATTGCAGGGTAGGTCTTTTCGGTATGGCACCATAATAATGAAATATTACTTATCAAAGAAATATCTCTACGAACAAGAGAGGTAACGCTGAAAAACATCTAATAATACTGGAAATTTATGTAAAATAATCTCTTTCAGAGAAATACCAAATTAACTGTCGTAATTGTATTTGATTTTGCAACTTATCAATAAATATGTATATCAATCCTTATACAATTACAAAATATATCAAATTCTACCAATAAATGATTAAAAAAATAATTAACCGATGCATGCTCTCTCCACAAACAATCATCCGACACGAACTTCATACTAACCTTTCTAACTGCAACTGCTCTAAAAAATATTCTTACGCTTCCGTTTTGAGATATTTGATTTTAGATTAATACTAACTGAAAAAAAAATCATCCTGACAGCCGCTTAGGAGCTTACGGAGAATCACCCTCAATCAGGAATAAAGCCGTAACCATTGGGCTGATATTGCCTATTTATGAACTAAACCAACTCAATTCAACATAAAACCTACCCTGCTAAATTGCAGATCTCTAAGTGTATGATTTCAAAGTTCAATGTTCAATGGCCAAAATTTTACCATTAATTCTTCACCAGTGGTTCTGATATAATTGTTTGAGACCAATGGCTTGAATTTCGAAAATAACAGATATTCGAACAAACTGATAGCGTCCTGGGACAACCACATAATAACAGTGCAAATTTTAGACAAAGAATTATTATTCTCTATTCGTGTTTATACAGTGTGATTCATAACATGTGTCCAATATTTAAGAAATTGATGTAAATTATAATTTTGAAAAAATATTTAAAAAAATCACTCTACCTTTTCTTCTGGCCTGATTGAGGTTACTGCTGGCATCAATAGCACTTCCTGGTGATATCTGATTCTCTTGAGGGGATATCATGTCGGTATTGAAATTTGAATCTGTAATTTTCGTTTTCGAAGACGATTTGTTCTTGGAACTACTACTAGTGGACTGAAATGTAGACGATTGCTTTTTTTCCTTATCTCTCGATGATTCTTTTGGACCGGATTTCATTTTTGATTCAGATTTACTGTTTGGTGAATTTGTGGCATTTTTTAAGGTCGACATGCTCGGTTTACCTGAACCGCTGGCTGATGGATGTTTAGGGGAAGCCCCTGCAAATGAACAATTTTTTCTTCATATTCTCAATGACTGACGATGAAATACACTCAATATGAATTACTGACAAATATGTATTTCTAGAAGGAGGTTACGAGCTCTTCCTCTTTCTAGAAGTGCTCTATTCTATGGACAACCAAGAAGTTCTCAACTTTGAGATCATTACGCCGTCAGTCTATATGCCTATGTCTAGGCCATTATTCGAGGAATCTAGCACAGACCATCTGTGATTCTAGTTCAGGGCCGAAAACAGTAACAAAACAACACCAACCATTAAAAAACTTTTTTGTAACGTAATAATAGTAATTAGGCAAATATGGCTAATTCCAATTGAGCAATTTGCAAAATTGTTTTCTGAACAAAATACAGTCTTTTTCCTGAATTTCCTTTTAATGTCATCAGAATTTTTTTTTACTCCAATCTGTCAAGTGATCTTCATGGGTTGTACATACATTTTCTGCTATTTTTGATTTTTGTATGTCTCTATCCCTTGAGTTGTTCTTATGTTCCAATTTTCTTACCTCCGGTCTTGAGATTTCTCCTGTATACGATTTACCACAAATACAAGGAATACTGTATATTACAGTTTTTGGATTTTTCTTTTTCATTAATCGGTTTTGTCTTAGTCAGTAGACCATAGATCATTCTTAGATTAGAAACGGGAACTTAGAACCGATTCCCCAGATTTTTTCTAAAATACCGCAAACACAAGTGATCAGATTCATTAGATCTGGTTTTTGTGCTTGCTGGTTGGTTTATACAACAATAAACCAACCAGCAAGCACAAAAACCAGATCTAATGAATCTGATCACTTGTGTTTGCGGTATTTTACAAAAAATTTTGAATAATTGTTATTTGATCTGAAGCTTCTCTGTCTAAAAATATGATAGATGTAATAACTTAGTCTTACCTTATTTTGTCTGAGAAAACTAACTCTTTTTCTGACTGAAGCATGACCAAATATGTGTTTAATTTTTTGGGAGCCATTACTTTCAAAAGGCAATTTAATTGAATGATGCATCATAGAGCTCCCAAAGTATCCTTTAATGATTACTTGAAATTTGGAATTTAGGTGTATAATAAAGACTCCAAAGTGCATGTAAAAATTCAAGAGGATCGTATCATAAGAAATAAAAAAAAATATTGATGAAATAGCTACATATATAGCATTTTTATCATAATAGAAATTAAGGTTTTTCTGGAAACTACATAACTTAATGATGGTATCTATATTAATGATTTGTTCAATGCTATGAATTTTATTTACTTAGTATTGTGATCACTATATAATATCAATGGACAATGATACTTCGACAGATTCTATAAACAGGATAAAAAATCCATCCAAAAACAGTGAGGTTAGTAGAATGTTTAAAGGACTTGCGTATTTAATATTGTGAACAATTTCTAGAATATGCCACTTTGAAATTATGATTTCCTTATAAAGGGTCCGCCATCTAACGTTTTTTTTTCAACTAGTGCTTATTTCGTGAATGGTAACACTTAGCTCATGTCTGATTTGACAGATAATTAGTTTTATCCTTCCGCTGAACGAATATGGTTGTGTATACGCTTGAACAACGCTGGGAAATATTGCGACATTACTTTGAAAATCATGGTAATGTTGCAGAATGTGTGCGAAAATTGCCTACGGATTTTGGAAGAAGAGAAGCACCGTCAGCTCCGTATGTTCGTTATCTTGTGAAAAAAGTGAAGGAAACTGGCATCCTCATCGATAAACCAAAGCGTGAAAAACCAAAAACAGTACGTACTTCCGTGAATATTGCTGCTGTGGTAGGTGGTAGAAAGTGTGCGTGAAGCGCCATCAACATCAATTCACCGTCGTTCTCAAGAATTAAACATTTTGGAGACATCACTGAGACGAATTTTGCATAAAGACCTTGGTATGAAGCCATACAAAGTCCAATTGGTTCAGGTGTTGAAGCCAACTGACCATCCATGGCGTTTTCGCTTCGCTAAATGGGCCTGCGATCGACTTACAGAAGATGCCGATTTTGCCAAAAAAATCATCTTTTCAGATGAAGCTCATTTTGATCTTGGCGGGTATGTAAACAAGCAGAATTGACGCATTTGGGGCACAGAAAACCCGCACGCATACATTGAAAAGCCGATATACCCAAAACGAGTCACTGTTTGGTGCGGATTTTGGTCCAGAGGCATAATTGGGCCATTTTTCTTCGAAAATGAGCAAGGAGTGGCCGTTACAGTCAATGGCGATCGTTATCGGGCCATGTTGAACGAATTTTTGTTCACAAAAATTGAAGAGGAGGATATTGGCAACATTTGGTTTCAACAGGACGGCGCGACGTGCCACACAGCCGAAGCTATACTCGATGTTTTGCGCCCTGTTTTTGAAGATAGCATTATCAGCCGCAGAGCTGATGTCGTTTGGCCACCTCGGAGCTGCGATTTGACACCGTTGGACTATTATTTGTGGGGTGCCGTCAAAGATAAGTGTTACGCCGACAAGCCAGAAACAATCGACGCTTTAAAGGACAATATTCGTGAAGCCATTGGTGAAATACAGCTGCACACAATCGATAATGTGCTTAAAAATTGGACCGATCGTGTAGGCTACTGCATGGCCAGCCGAGGCAGCCATTTGAATGAAATTATTTTCCATTATTAACCAGAAGGATTGTACTTTCAAATAAAAAAAAGGAAATTTGAGAAAATATTCAGTAGTTCTTTTTTATTGCATTTTCAAAAAAAAAAAATTATTTGGCGGACCCGTTATAACATATCTCTAATAATCATAAATTTCAGTAGTGTAAGTTGTTATAAATTAGTGAAATATATTAAAAATTAAATGAACGACCACGTCAGAGCTCCTTACATTCCGCAAGTGCTTTTAAAATTGTTTATAAAAGTAATTTTCAAGGACTAATACTGCTTTCGAACTTACCGTGGCTCTTGGGACTGGATATTCCTAAACTATGTTTTGGACTACTTGGAATATGAGCTGGGCTATGTTTTGGACTGTGGTGACCTTTTAGATTCTGCTTGGCTAAATTAGGACTCAATTTTCCACTAAGGCTCCGATGAGTTGGCGATGCAGAATATTTCAAAATACCTGGGGAAGATGGAGTACTCAGAGAAGGGGGAGGGGACTCTGATGGTTTAATACTAACAGAGACAGGCTTTGAGAGGGGATCTGGCTTGGGCGGAATCTGCAAAATCTCAATGTTACTCATATCACTGAGTAATTGATATGCGAAGGAATAGCAATATAATGAAGTTGTAAGTTGATTACCTTCTCTGGAGGCCCCATAGGACTTTCATCTCTCTTTCTTTTCCTCTTTCTTTCCATTCGGCTCTTTTCGTCTGATTTACTTTTGCTACTTTTCCTCTCTTTGTACTTATCCTCAGATGAAGACTTTACTTGTGGAAGTGGGGTGATTGTGATTGTGCTTGGTATTAATGACGATGCAGAAGGACTCATACCAGATAATTCAACAGATGAACGTCTTTCTGGAATACCACCTACATGGAAAAACATTTTATATAATAACAATTATACACAGTGACAGTAGGAGTATTAAATTCATAAGGACTCATATCTTCAACTTAATATTTTGGCAATATGGTACTCTTGCATCAAGAATGAATCGATAACAATTAGAGTGTCTGCACACGGGCATACCGAATTTACGCGATTCCAATCTCCTGAGTCCCTGTCCTATACTCCATGGGGTTTCATGTTAATTATGCATGTCGATGACTACAACTGTAATTCAAGCGTTCCCAGTCTCCACGATTCACGCGACCGGCATGGAAGCAGAATGATCGAGTTGTTTGAATGTCGCTATAGTCATGTTAGCTTCCATTGCGATCGTGGCGACGCTGGAATTTGAATTGTAGTATAATCGTCCGTCCATGGTTCCCATGGAAACCGAGTCTAGAAAATGGATTCAGGAGATTGGAATCGCGATTTGGTACGCTCGTGTGCGGACACTCTTACAAGAAATGTTATGAACATGTAATCCACAAAAAGTTGGGGAAGCACTGACGTGAGCTCAGTCTGCTTTGGCGCGCTTGTTCAAATTCAAAGCCAGAACGGTCGCCCATCCAGACACTGAACTGACCCAAGGCTGCAAATTTTTGTTAAATTAGAATCTTATTCAATCAAACTACTAGGATACTGAATATTTTTTCAATTATTTTGTAGATATATAAGTGACTGCAATTACTGTGAATGAATTGCAAATTTAAACGTTTATGGTATTTCTGATCTAGACTTCAACAACCTGTATAAATATAAGATCAGAGTCGTTTGCTAGAAACTTCACAGAAATGTTGTGAATTTTATGAACATTTTACTGATCGACTGGAAAAAATTGGTCAAAAGGTTTCCGCGTACTACTTTCGTTTTCCAATAATAAAGATCTGATCATATTGAAACTTGGGAACTAGTTGTAGAAAACCGACACAAAGACGTATGTGAAATTTTGTGAGGATCGAATTACTATTATCAAAAAATATTGTATATCTCACCATAACTTTAGAACGGAGAGAGATATCGCCTTGCAATTTTCAGGGTCAGGGGCGGCTGGTGAGGGAGGGCTGCGGGCGCCGCCCTCCCTAGGAAAATAACGTACATACATAAACAACTAATTTGTATATTTCATATTCGTACTTTTGTCTTCGAACTGAATTCAATTAAAAATAATACATTTTTACCTAGCCACCATCTATATTTAACAATAATAACATTTTCGTTAAGCCTGCGCTTAGACAAGGTATACTTTTACTATGAGCGACCAGCGTCCGCATTCTGCACTATGCTGATGGGCGGAATCTCGAAATCCCAAAGAGTAAACGCCGGTTACCATGGAAACGGCAAACTTGACCAATCAGAGATCAGGCTAGTCCTCTAGTTCCACGCAGTTTTCAGTGAAGATTTGGGCGCAGAAATAGGAGCCCAGAGAGGAATAAGCCGAATAAATAATAGTGCCAATTGTTCCGTGTTATTATGTTGCGTCGAGGATTTAAGGACTGACAATGAGGGTGTGTGATCTAATGAAATTAAACTTTCGTTCTTTGAGTTTGGTGGACACGGGAAATATTAAACAGAATGAACGACCTATGCCCGTATTGAATTTAAGTCAAGTGCAACCCGGCTATAAGAATCGGGCGGGGTTTACGCGGAAGTTTGACACAAATGTTTACGGAAAGACTTTATAGATGTGCGGATGTGAAGAAAAAATTGCGTTTTTTTTTTGTTTCGTTTGTAGTTTTGAAAAAATTGTTCTTAACATCAGAAACAGTCCACCCTCTGTAACAGAAAATATGCAAGAATCGGGGGCAACCAAGAGACGGGTACGAAATGAGGAGAATTTAAACTTATCTGCGAGAGAAATCTGATACATTATTATTTTTCAGATTTAGGATAGTTTTGCTTTCAAAAATCATCTCTCTGGTGCAAAGTTATTTCAAAGAGAAAATTATGAACACTATAGAAAAAAAATTCCTTCGGAAGAAATTGATATTTTCTGCAATGCATTTTCAATGGTTGAAAAATAAGCCCTGAAATTGGAATTGTCAATATTTTACTCGCGGCCAGAAATAACACAAGAAAACGTGAACGTGACCGGTTGCTAAGGTACTTTAAATTGAATAGTTTCGTATGGTGTAGATTTAACGTTTTGTGAAACAAGTTTTGGACATTTTATTAACGATGCCAATGACAACTGCAGAAACTGAAAGATGTTTCTCTACTTCAAAATTGATCAAATGTTTCCAAGGAATACATCGTCGGAAGAAAGACTGACGGTGCTCGCAATGTTGAACATCGAAAAAAATTCAGTTAAAGACATTCCTGATTTCAAGGAAAAGGTGATCGAAAAGTTCATCAACGACAAAAACAGAAGGATGGAGTTTCATTTCAAGAAGTAGGCATTTGTAAGTACCTATTCAAAATATGTAAACGTTTTATGTATTCTTGAATCAGCACCCCCCTGAACAAAATTGTCACCAGCCGCCACTGTTCAGGGTAGATTGCCGAATGCGATATCCAAGTCCGTCAATAGGCATAATTGACCAAAAAGTTTTGGATTTATACCCATCTGAAGTTTTGTTGTTATTTCCTCAATAACTCAAAAAATAATAATCTGATCCAATTCAAACGTGGTAATTAATTGTAGAATGCCGATGCGCAAATTTTTGAGGATCGTATCACTAGAAAATTTTAAAAAATCATTGTAAAAATTCTATATCTCAGAAACTATCCGTCGGATTGTCGGATATCGCTGAAATTTTACGAGACCCTTTAAAACCTAACTTAGAGCCAAGTTCCAAATCTGAACACGATCGAATCTATATTGTTGGAGATCCGAGCAGCCTACAGTAGCTGGATGGGTGACCGTTTGCCACGATAACTTTCGAACGGAAAGAGATAATGACTTGCAATTTTGAGGGTAGGTTGCGCATCCGAATAGGACAGTTAAGTACGTTGTTGGGCATGATCGGCAATACGATTTCGGAGTTATATTGTTTTCCTGGTAGCTCAAAAAATAAAGATCCGATCAAATTGCAACTTGGTAACTATTATGTATCTCACGATAACTTTCGAACGGAGAGAAATAGCTCCCAGCAATTTTCAGGGTAGGCTGCGCATCCGCAGTTAAGCTCGTTGTTGGGCATAATCGGCAAACGGTTTCGGAGTTATACCCATCTTAAAATTTTTTTTATAACTGAGTACGTTAATAGACATAATCGGTCAAATGGTTTTGGAGATATACACATCTGAAATGTTGTTGCTATTTCCTCAATCCAATTAAAACTTGATTGATAATTGGTAGAATGCCGCCGCGCACGTGAAATTTCGTGAATATCGTACCTATCAATAAAACATTTTTTTTTTCTTAAAAAAATTTTATATTTCAGAAACTATACGTCAGAATCGGTTGAAATGATGCACATAGCTTTAGAAATGGACATTCTGTTGCCAACAAATCAAGTTGAAGAAATTATTCCTTCTGCGTGTATTTTCTAAAAAACTGAGTATAATATAGAAATATGTGTAAAATACGCTTCTTTACCTTGAATGTAAGACGGACTGGCAGTGTTTGAAATCGGCGTGATGCTTACATTGGAAGGTACTAGATTTTTGTCATTTAAATCGGATAACATATCCATGGGAGACTTGATCCCTGAGTTCTGCCTCACTTTTTCATTCATTTCTTCATCCATGTCTTCTCTATCCGAGTCTACAGTCTTTTCCATACCACCTAACTCTGAAGAATCCATGGTGGACAACTCTAGATCGGACTGAAATCTGAACACAAATAAATCGATTTAACATTATTCATAATTTCAGTTTTATAGAAATATGTTAAAAAGTCTAATTCAACTTAAGAATAGGTGCAAAATAAATATATACCACTATTTTGGAATTTGATATAAACACCTTGATGCATGGTTATGACACATACGAGGATAGTCCCACAAGTATTGTATTCAGACAACAAAGTAGGGCAACCTCAATGAATCCTTGGAGGAACAGAAAATTTGGAACTGCATTTTTATTCAATTTCTCAAAAGGTTCTTTGCAATCGTGCCATCTCTAAGCGTAAATACATCGTATTTCATTATTTAATCCCGTTTGGAACCAAAAAAATACATTTATGTTTGAATATACAGCTGAATTTTGTGAAGGAGTACAATTTTTGCAAGGTATAGTAGAAAATCATTTCATTTTTAAATTGGGGTCTTTCGGAAATTTAAAAAGTGACACAGCTATTTAGTGTAACGTAAGTCGATTCTTGTTACACAACATCGACGTGATTGTGACTGAAAACTAGAAGGACTTATTCACAGAATTTGCACTGAATCAATAAAACATATGGAACCAGGCGAAAATTCTTAAACTAACGGCGTTAGACCAATAGTGGTCGTAGGTCCCTGTGTCATGGTTTACGGAGGCTGTGGAATACGTGATTTATATGATCTTTATATTTACTGATTGCTTCAGGTTGACTATGGAAGCGAAGGGATACTCAAGCCGTATTCGGAATTTCGTCTGAATCGCTTACGAGTTCAGGGGTGGATAGCATCCTCACCTTGCATATTTTATATAGATTTTTGGTGAAATGATTTATTCTGAAGAGTTCTACCGCTTCCTAGAAAACACCCTAAACATTGAGCTCTTAATTGATTTTCATTTAAGGTCCATGGAGCCTAAGTGAACTGTTTTTGATATTATTTTCAGTTGCTTCAATTCTGTTCACTATTTGTAAACAGAATGGAATATTCTGTGTTGTTCTCAAGAATAATGAATCACCCTAATATTCAATATTTCAAATCAATGATAAATGAACGAAGAGAGACTAACCCCAATGAGGCAGAATTCGAATTTCCTAAATCGGTGGCATCTTGATGAGAAAGAAATGTACTTCCCGAAGTTGAATCGCTGCTGTTAGAGCTCTCTAATAGATCCTCTACTTCTCCCGCCTTCCGGCTCTTGGACCTCCACGATTCCTCTCCACTCCTGGATCGTTTATGTCCTCGTTTGTTATTCTTCTCGTTACCTGAAAATTAATTGATTTTCATGAGACACATAAGCTAGAAGCACTATCTTCTAATTACATAGGCATACAACTTTGTTGCCACCATTTTTTTTTCTGGAATTGGAGGCTTTATTGTAAAATGTTCGCTAAACACTTCCGATTCAAAGTATTGTCTATAGCTGGTCGCTAGATAAATAGATGATAGATATGTGTGTCAGGCGGACAAACCCCTCGCCGCCACTGCGACCAGTCGGCCTATTGTGGCACACCTAAATCTATAATTTACCCACAAGCTCAAGCATTCTGATGAGCTAGATGAGCCTAGTGGGTGAGAGCTGACAATCAGGTCTGATCTGGAGAGTTTGAGCCATCGTATGGCTCTTTCAGCTGAGGGACCAATAATTGCGAGATATTCAGCTCCAGGGTTCTTGGAGCTTTTGGTCCAACCATCTGTCGTACTTCCACCTTGGCATAGGCCGGTTCAGGTCCAATGAGTACCGTGAAGACCTTCCGCGCCACCTATGAATCCACCACCTCATTGCCTTCTATGCCTGAGTGGCCCGGAATCCAGATTAGCTAGCTGCGACCTGCAGCACTCTCCCAGTTCAGCAAATGTAGTTTGGCATTCCTGCGCAAGCATGGACGTGCAGTTGTAGGAGCCCAAGGACTTCTGAAAGGATCTTAATTTATCTGCGAACCCATCCTTTGTGAAGTATGAGCTTCGCGCATTGATCAATGGCGAATATATCTGCTCAAAACATCTACCCAGGCTGATGGATTCTCCATTAGCAATTTCCAATCACTGACCACTGCTCCCACCCCTTGGGTAGTAACAGAGCCATCTGTGACAGGGACCCTCAAGCAGTGGGTTCCCAGAGTCCAATCGCCTCTACTGGTAAAGACAATACGGTAGGGCCACTCTGTGTAGTTTTTGATTAAACATAGGTCAGACCGCATGCTCATTATCTCGTTGACCTCCAATTCAGCCTTCAAAAAACCAGGCATGAACCTGATAGATGATCCAATAGATAGATAGATAGATCACTAAGGGTGGGGCGAGGTCTAGTAGGTGTTCCATAGTGGGGGTGGAACGAAAGGGTTCCGTTATCATCATACACACAGATCTTTGGATTTTCAAAGCTTGAGTTGAGATTGCACTTTTAAAGTGCAATCGCACCGAGCAATACTGCCGTAATTGATTTGTGGTCACTACTTCCTGCCATCTTCCACACAGACTATGAATTCTGCGTTGAAAACACTGGTCATCTTTTTAAGTGATCCATTTTGATACTAATTTATAAGATTGAAAGTGCTGGTCAGTCGGGCCGTTTTCCGTTGATTGTAACAAGTGACATTAGGACAAGTTTCCAATTATGTCTTAACCACTTCGCAACAGGGATCGAGCTATGCCATATTTTAAAATCGCTTTATCGTATCCCTCGTTTTATTACGGCCGTTTGTTTTTCAATGCTCGGCTCAAGCGCATTAATTGCGTTAGATTGTCCCACTCGGCTCATTGTATACCTACGCCAAGCTGGTCTCACCAACTACGCAGCATGACCTTGAAACCGCGAATAATATAATAATAATAATATAATATAAGTTTATTTCGAAAAATAAACAGAATACATCACAGAGGTGAAATTAGATTACAACCTGTTTGTAATCTTATCTATCTATCTATCAAGCATGCCCCGGAAATCCTCATGGTGTTTTGTGCTTGGGGAATATCGTAAAGAACTTATTTTCATCTCCAGTCAATATTCTGTCTTTTCCTTCCAAGCAAACAGATGCTGTTCAGCATCCCTAACTGTCAACTCACGCAGCACCCCATTTCCTACGTTTTGAAACATCTTCATACCTTCAGACATTCAGAAATTGTTAGTCGGCTACAATTATGCCTCTTTGAAAAGTTCTCTTCCACCGGTCTTGAATCGTTGAAACCACCTAAGACACGTTCTGATACCCTACTCAAGAAATTTTCCAAAAATTTGCGCGTCGGCATTCTACAACTAATTATCAAGTTTTAATTCCTTCGGATCTGTATTGTTTGAGTTATTGTGGAAACAATATTTTAGATGGGCATATCTCGGAAACCGCTTTGCCGAATATTTTAATTTGTTCTTTTCGTGTGAAATCATTTCCTCAAAATATTTAACTCGAACGTTTCAGCAACAAAATACCGGAAAATAGACAAAATTAACTCATATTCTGTCAATAAGTAGCTTACCTGGGGCTCCCAGCAGTTCAAGCACCCCTTCAGAAGACGGGAAATTCTGAAAATTTGGATTAGACATCATACTTTCATTTAGAAACATTTCTCTCTGCATCACATTGGTAGTTTGGGTGTGACAAAGTTCCTGTTTAACTCTGTTCCCTCCTCCTCCATCTAAACCATCGAATTCTGGCAAATTACTACCCCCTGGTCCCCCGACTCCCCCTTTGGGACCACCCCCACCTCCAGGATCGCAGGAGTCGAGGGGTAAACTAAAATTTTCATGCCCATTGCTTCCAAGTCCGAAATGGTTTCTTCTGACCATAGACTGTCTCTCCCAAAATTTTATTATGGACCTTATCATCACAGGGATGGAGAAGCTTTTGTTAAGTACTTGGGAAACCAACTCTGACGCGGTATCTGGAGCGGTAGGTGGGGGTGGAGTGCCAGGAGTATGGATTTTGCAGGTTAAACGGGAAATGTCGGACAGATCCATTTCAGCAGTTGCCATGCTTTCTTCCGTAGGATGCTCCAGGGATATAGATATGTGCGTCCAAGAAAGAGCGGTTATTTCTAACATGAACACATTTTCAAAAGCTGTAATAATACAATATATGTCAATATTCTGGATTTTACAGTAAAAAGCATAGAGAATGTCCAAAATTATATAACATTTTGAATTGCGCGATACATAGAGAAATAATCTTTGACAACAGGATATATTGAGGTTTAGTAATAGGGAATTACATCATGAAGTAACGCATAGAAATTGTTAAAATTGACTAAAAATGGTGAAAACCTTCTAGATGAATGCTACGCATTTGCATGCTTACAAAATCCAATTGACACAAGAACAACCCATAGACTACCTGCCAAGCTGTATACAGCTTGTTATCGGAGAAAGCCCTACTATAGCTCTCAATGCTTTTTTGTTGTAGAAAAATCAGTTGGGCATCTGCTGCAGCTTCCCAAAGAAGGATACCATATGTAGCCAATGAGTGGAAGTATGCATAATAGTTAATTATTGCAGCTTCTTCACCTACAATTGATTTAATCCTCCTCATGCAACTTCAATATGATTTCTCTAGTTCAATGAGCTATCCACTGTTAAACCCAGCAACTGTATTGATTAATCATTAAAGGATACTCTGAGAGGTATACTCATTATTGAAAGTTTTTTTTCTGGGTTTTCTCTCCCGAACTCTGAAAAATATCTAAAAAATAAAAATTAATTATTTTGTGATTTGGTTCTGCGTAAGAAACACAAGATATTTGTCAGAAGCAAACAATTGAACAATGTTGCCTAACAAACAACAACGAAACAACATCAACGAAGAAATAACTATATCGTAACGTTTCGGAGTCTATATCAGACTCCTTTGTCAAACGCTTAATGAAAATCTTTAGAATTATTTTGTTGATAGTTATTGTGAAATTCAAGAATTGTCACATTAAGCGTCTGACGAAGGAGTCTGATATAGACTCCGAAACGTTACGATATAGTTGTTTCTTCGTTGATGTTGTTTCGTTGTTGTTTGTTAGGCAACATTATTCAATTGATTGCTTCTGACAAATATCTTGTGTTTCTTACGCAGAAGCAAATCACAAAATAATTAATTTTTATTTTATAGATATTTTTCAGAGTTTGGGAGAGAAAACCCAGAAAAATACCTTTCAATAACTGTATTGATGACTTATTCAAATCGTTTTTAATTGTAACTATCAAATTTTGGGTCTTCGTTCTATTCATATTTAAAACATTCATCAGAAACCATGATTCCGCCTGGTTCAGTGTTTGTGCAGTCTTCAGCCTCAAGGTTTCTCTATTTACTTATCAGTGTTACCGAAATTGGTGTCATCCGCAAGAAGAGTTTTTGGCAAGTCGTCAATGAATACCAGAAAGAGAACAGGACCCAGTATAGACCCCTGTGGGACACCAAACTCCACTCGCGCTAAGCCCGAAACTTCCCCCTGTCATTCCACCAGTTGAAGTATCCTTGAGATAAGATCAGAGGATTGCATTGGTTTTACCTCGTATGCCACAGTGGTTCTCTAAAATAGTGTCCATCCTGCAGCCTCCTCGTGGCGAGAACCGGGCAACGCTTCCTCGGAAGCGGCTAATAGCAGGCCATGGTGGGGGGTGTTCTCTGTAACTCAGGGGGTTCACCCATGAAACTGGCGTGGTTCCACCCAATTCCAGGCTTGTCTGGCTAAACGGGCGAATACGTCAGAGATGATCTGAGCTAGCCATAGGGGGAGTCAACGCTTGAGGTGTCGGAGTCCTGTGCTTAGGCACAGACCACTAGTATCCGAGTTGAACTCGCTACAGGCGACTGTAACTATTCCATTTTGATGGTAACAATAGTACCACGGGAGAGGGGAAGCCCACCAGGCCGGTTACTGGTGCCCCTCTTGGGTGATGGCTTATCAAGGAGTATACAATGGTCAACACAATCAAGCGCCTTGGCAAGATTCAAGCAGCATATTTCGACTAACTCGTTTTCATCAAATTTTCCAATAATAAATTCTAGTATGTTTACTAGAGCAGATATTGACGATTTTTTGGAGCGAAAGCAGTCTACATTTTAAGATGGCCTTGAATATCTTTGAAATCACAGTCAAGAGCGGTATCGGTCTGTAATTACCACGCTTGTATGTATCGCCCTTTTTGTACAGAGGTATAACTGTGGCGATTTTCAACTTAGAGAAGCTTCGAAATGATTCCTATTGTTCCAAAAAACAAATTTAGATCTTCAGCAGTCAAGGTAAGTTTCGTTCTTTTTATTACCCGTAGATTTTGTTCTCAGTTTGATCACATTTTCATAAAGTTGAGTAATTTGTTCGTTTTCTGTCAAATGCTTACCCCTTTTAATTTTAAACACTTTTCATAAAGGGATACTAAGGTTTGATGAAATGATTGAGTCGGCGTTTCAGATGAAAACACCCAAACATGAACCGTGCATGTGTGAAAGGGTATCAGTTGAGATCGAAAATGAACCTAACTGTATGCATGCAAAACAAGCCTACCGAATTTCATATTGCTGCTGTTTTGATTTAATCATAATTTAATATACTAAGGAGTCAACAATCTTGAATTATATGACCTTTGGATGAAAATAAATTGTTGTACAAAATGATTAAATAAATAAATGGAAATAATATAATTAGTACTATATTTTCATGTGGATTGAGTCCTACCTTTTCTTGGAATCGGTTCACTCCTAAAGAAGGAAAATTTTGGTGGGAAATTAAAATAAGTTTGTGACAACCAGTTAATAACAAGAATGATATGGGTTGAGTTGGACAGAGGAACACAGCCCGGCTACCTTGACTGGTAGGTCTATAGTGCCACGCTTGAGCTACACATCACCCACAAGCTGAATCCTTTTAATATGGGATATGAGCCTAGAGGGCGAGAACCTGTCCAGTTCCCTCAGTCTCAGCTTGTGGACTCCTAGCGTGTCAATTCTAGTCCTGTCCCAACAGTCACAGATAATGTGGTCAATAGATTCTTCATCCTCTCGGCATAGTCTGAACTCAGAGTCTTCTACCAGCCCCATCTTACTAAGGTGTTTTTTGGGGCTGCAGAGACCCAGAGAGTAATTAAAGAAGTAGTGGTGGATGTGTGAAAAATTTGGCTGATGAAGATGAAGACTACAGGAATTTTTTAAATTTTTACAAGGAAAGGAAAACTGAATTGAACTTAATCTAAATGAGCACCTATCAGTTTTATGGTTTCACTTTAAACTAAAATGGAACTGAATCCTCATGAAAACATGTCTATCAATATAAAGCTATCTACTTACTCTGTTGACTCTTCGGTCTGACGCAACTTGAGATTAGAGTATTGAAGAGAGCTTGCTGTCTTAACAGAACCAATATCTGAGCTACCTTAGTTGGATGAGTGAAGGGTATACTATTTATAAGAATACCCTCTACATTCTTGTTATCTGTCATGAAATAGCAGTGATTCTGATCTGGCAAATTCTGTGAAATAAAACACTTTAATTTTTTCATATTTGTTATCTAAGTATAAATCGATTTCAATTACTTTACAGGGTGTTTTCAAACCTGCACAAAGGCGAAAAAATTAACTTTTATTGATTTAGTTATGACCTACATTCTTATTTAAATGTCATTCGTTATATATTTAGATATGTAAGAATTATTAATTTTTCTGAATGATTTGAGCTAGTTGGATGTTGGAGTTGGACATTATTTCTTTATCTGTATTCTAACACTACAGGATTTTTTTCAAATTTCTATTGAAGTTGATCAAATATTTCATTCATGTTTAAAATGTCACACTAAGATGGAAAGAATACATAGTGGACAAGAAACCCTACCAACAAGAAAAATCAAGGCTTCGAGAATTGCAAAATATTACCTGCATTTTAACAGTTACCAGTAGTAGGCAAAATGTTTATTATCAAATCAATATTTTTTTCTGTTTGGTAGTCCATCTGTTTATACTAAGTTTACATTCCTTTGAACTGAATTATTCATGCAAGAAATTAAAATACTGCATTTGAATGAAGTGAATAATGAATGATGAATATTTTGCAAATGTATGATGCCGACAAACAATATCAATAATTGATCACATAAACACTTGGTTTCCCACAAAAGTATATCACTTGTGTATGGGCAATTAATTCTGAATCTGAATGCGACGATTATTTATTTATTTATTTGAAAATACAAGTATCATTCAACAATTTGTTGTTACTATAGTTGACTTAAAATAAAATTTTTGAAATGATTCCTTTTGCATTTTAAAGAACTTCTTATATGGCTGGGCATTCCGTTAAAAGTCGTCAAACTGGCATATATGGGACTCCTTCTTCGACATTCTGTATTTGCTCTAAAAATGTAGTATGAGTTTTTTTGTCTTGTTCTCGATTTGTTATATTTTGGACTCTTTTCACTAGATTTTGGCTCTTTATATGTTTGTTTTTTAGCTTGTATATGAGTTTACACTGTTGTAACTTGATCAATTTGTCTAATTTCGTGTATTGATAATTTTTATACAAGTCTTCAGTTGGATATTCATATGGAAGATGGTGGAGCCTTTATATCACTTCATTTTGTAATATCTGCAATCTTTTCATATTGAATTTCATCGTATTTGACCATACTACCGATAAATACCGTTAATGGGCAAAATCGGCCGAACGATTCCGGAGTTAGTTGCATCTAAAATGTTGTTATTTCCCAATAACTCAAAAAATACAGATCCGATCGAGTTGAAACAATTGTAGAATGCTGACTCGCAAATTTGCAAAATTTTGTGAGGATAAGTATCACTAGAAAAAAAAATTATATTTCTTTGCAGAAATAGTATTTCAGAAACACTGTGTCATATTATGCTGAAATTCCACACAAACCTTCAATTACTATTTTATTTTTCCAATATTTCCAAAAATACAGATTCCATCGATTCAAATCCTGTACTCGGTTAAAAAAAGATGGCTTGAACGTTCATGCAGTATTTCTTGGGGGTGTGTGAAGCGGAAATAAACAAAGGAACATGCGCGCAAAGGCTCCTGGCTTCACATCAGTGCTATTCAAGAATTTTTTACTTCTTCACTTTTTATACATGTTAATATAATATATCAACTACTGTAAATGGGGATTTTTCATAAATAAATTCCAATACAGTGTGGAACAGCCAAATGAAATAAATTCATTATCTTAGTTATTGTACATATTTGTGGAAAATCCCAAAGAGATGTCAAATTTAAATTTTAAATTGTCATTCTTCTACGTAAGAAAGCGAACTGTACCTTCAACCCCCTTCGAAAGACTAAATCTCCTGTCTAGATCGTCTTTCAAGAGCTCCTGAGTAGGTATCGTTTTATAGGGATGCAGTTTATTTTGTTTAAATATGGTTAGAATCGATGTATAGCTGACATTGAACATTGTGGAGGCATCTCTTCTCAATTTATGTAGATTTTCTTCAAAGTCAAGCATCGCATCTAATTTCACATCCTCACACAGTGTATTAGCAGCTGCTTTTTCAATCTGTCTTACATGCCCAAACTCGCGAAACTGCTTCTCTATTTTATTAATTGTTCCTTGGGTTATAGGCGGCAACTTCGGAAATTTCTGCGGCTTACTTCTTTTTATGTTCGGGTGTTATTTCCGTAATAAATCATTTGTAATATTGTTATTTTGTACAGAAAGTGATAACATTTCTGAATAGAGAATGACACGACCTTTCGAACGATGTATCACAAGCCCATACTTCCTATTTGAAAAATTGGGGGTTGTATTTCCATTTTTACGAAGCAGAATGACAATTTAAAATTTGAATTTGAAGTGTTTCAGGATCTTCCATAGATATGCACAGTAACCAAGATGAATTTATTGCATTTGGCTTTTCCACACTGTATGTATGTATAAAAGATAGTTCTATGTTGCTATGGATTCAGTATACTTTACTTCCAGAGTTGTGTTCGAAAATTAACTCCACGGAGTAGAGTAGAGTTTTTGAAGGTTTGACAGATTTACTCTAGAGTTAAGGCGAAAATTCATGAGACGATTTTGTCGTCGAAAACCAACAATTTTGTTGTCCAAAATTTCGACGATTTTGTCGTTCAAAAGCAACGGCTGTCGTTCAAAATTTCCCTTCCCCTATATTTCATGGAACGACAAAATCGGACGACAGATAATTTTGAACTGACAGAAACATAACCTAATTGAATTTAAATATTACAACTAAATACATATTTAGGTACAAAATGAGTTCCTAAAGTACTACAGTTATCTCTAATAATTATATAAATGTATTAAATCGCAAAAGAAACACAAATGGGAACTTCCAAGACGATGCAATTTCTGGAGTACAGAGGAGCTTCAACTTCTAAAATCCTTGTAGAAGGAGAAGAGGTAGATCATGTATGACAAAACAAATTGTGGTCCCATTTTTATAGACATTTGTTCTTTATGTTTACAAAGTAGTGCCCTTAATTCAGAACCACATAAAATTGATGGCCCATATTAATGTGGAGAATGGTGAACTTAAAAAAAAAGTATGGTATATTCTTGTAAAGTCGGAGCATGGAGCAGGTGTAAACATTTTACTGATGTTTTAATTCAAGTTCAGGTGCATGCTGTTCTAGTTCATTTATGAGGATATATAGTGTCTAATTGATCCAGATAAAGCTGTGGTAAAACAGTTATCCATAATTAAAATGATTTTTTCAAGATATGATACATATATATTATGTGAAAATAATTATTAACAATAAGTGTAATGTTTGAGGTATAATAAAGTTGCTTTTTTTGTTTTGTTTTCAACAGTTTTGATGACCATCTCTTCTATTCAATTGAAAATATCAAAATTGTTTATGCCTGTTAAACTTTTCGAAGCACTGTCACTGTTCAAGATATCACTCTTGGTAGATAACCGGGATATATCAATGGCACAAATGTTAAGTGGTCTGGTAACAATGTGCACAACCAAGTATACTACTAAAATTATTATTGCTGTTCAACTAACTCAAGGGTGCTTGGGTGATGCTTATTTCTTCTTCTGAATGCGGTTTTTCAGCACAGCAAGTCATCGACACATCCTTCCTCAGTTATCTTTCGAGGTACCTCCTTGTACTCTGTTTGAAGATGATGTAGTTCCAAGTTGAGTACTCTTCGATCTATTAAGTTATCTCCCTAACGCAGTTTCAATAATTATGTTTATATTTGGTTTTCCGGAGGTAAGAAGTTAAAACACAAACCTATACTAGTAAATTTCACAGGGAGTTGGACAGAATAAAACCAGTACAGAATAAAACCTATACATTTTGGCATGGATGTACGTCATGATTGTGAGACCAATAATTACCTATGGGGCAGTAGTCTGGCATGCCAAAGCAGATCAGACAACTACTAGGAAAGTGCTTGACAAAGTGCAAAGGCTAGCTTGTGTGTGCATCACGGGAGCTATGAGATCGTGTCCAACCAGGGCACTTGAGATCGTCACAGATCTCTCACCTCTGCATCTAGTGATTGAGAGGTTAGCCCATGAGGCCATCCTCAGAATATCTAAGGAAGGTACAGGAACTGAGAGGATTAAATGTCAGAGAGCCTGGACCTCTTTGACTAATTACATCCCATCAGTGAACCTTCCTAGTGATGCAATGGTCAAAAAAGTAAGCATTGAGAAGAACTTCACCACGATGCTAAGTAGAAAGGAAGAATGGGAAAGGGAGTTCACCACCCAGACTTTCAAAGAAAATACCATAAAATGGTACACAGATGGCTCAAAAACCACGACGGGAGCTGGCGCTGGGGTATATGGGACAGGCACCAAGTGCGCACTGTCGGTAGGCTCCCGTTTGAGTATCTTTCAGGCAGAATTACTCGCAATCGAAAGATGTGCAGATATTAACCTAGAAAGAAAATATCAGAAATGTGACATAGCAATCCATTCGGATAGTCAATCTGCTATCAAAGCACTGAGCTCCCATGCCATCGATTCAAAGTTGATATGGGAGTGCCGAAGAAAACTAAATGAAATTGGCAAGAATAATAAGGTCTTTTTAGTCTGGGTCCCCGGTCACTCGGGAATCAAGGGGAACGAAGAGGCCGATACACTTGCCAGAAAGGCAGCACGAACTCCTTTTATTGGCCCAGAACCTTTCTGCGGTATAGGAAAATGCACCTACAAGAAAGAGTTTCTGGAGAAGGAGGAAACCAAAAGAGAAACACTCTGGCGGAATCTTCCAGGTTTGGTTCATTCCAAAAAGTTCCTTAGGAACTTTAAAGAAGTGAGATCCAAAAGGTATCTGGATCTCTGTAAGAATAAGTTACACCTGGTCACTGGCTTCCTCACAGGACACTGTCGCCTCAGGAAGCATTTGATGAGAATAGGTTTATCAGATACTGACGAGTGCAGATTCTGTGGGGAGGAGGAAGAAACTCCTCTTCACCTTGTTTTTTTTTTTTTTTTTAATTTATTTATTAGGACCCAAGAGGCCAAAAAAAGCCTATTACAGGTACACTTAACATTCAAAGAGGTGTTCAAAAGCAAATTTACATCCACAAAATATCACATACTGTAAACTTTCCCAAATATATCTCTTACAACAACTTAAAATATATCATGTATAATAATATTTCAACTCATAACAAATACATTCATTTCCCTTCCTTTCTCCTTATTTTATTTTTATTTATTTTTTTTTTTTTATATAAAATCTGAAACAACAAAAAACAAGGGAACGAAAATTAAAGGAAGAATCAACGTTCTTGGTATCACATTAGATTATCACAGGTCTGATCTCAGTTCAAAAAGGAAGGACTTGCCCATCCTGGAAAATGTTTTAAGAGTATTTGCACTTTTTATTTTTACCGGAAGTTTATTAAACCAATCAACTGCACAGCTAGTAATCTTCTTTTTTCCCATATTAGTAGCAGCAGGCATCACCTGAAAATGTTGTTTAGTGCGTATGTTGTATCCATATAACGCAGAATTAGGTAGAATTTGGATATTCGGGCACAATAGCTGGTTACTTATTTTATAAATTAGTTTGATGCTGTCCAGTTTTATTATTTCTCTTACCTTCAGTAGTTTCAGCCTTTTATACATGTTATCGGTGTTTGTTCGTGGGTCAAGATTGAAAAGAATTTTAATTGCCCTATTCTGAGCTACCTGCAAACTATTCAAGTTTATTTCGCTGGTTTGTCCCCAGAAAGCAGCCAGGTATATCAGGTGAGAGTGCACGAATGCATAATACAGCAAGAATCTCGACTCCACACTTAGATATATTGAATTCTTTCTAAACAGTTGGCAAACATTATATATCTTCATTTTAAGCAGTCTGATATGCTCGTTAAATTTAATATCCTTGTCTATTGTAAGTCCCAGATGTTTGGCTGAATCTACTTGCTTGATGTTTTTATCATTAACTCTCAGTTCTATATTTGTTATTTTCCTTCTATTAAAGATCATAAAATTACATTTATTCTCATTCAGCATTATATTGTTATTATTAACCCATTCACATATGGAGTCCAAATCTTTCTGCGCATTACAAGAAACAGCAGCCTCATCACCCTCCACCATGAGCACTGTGTCATCAGCATACAGCGTAATATCTCCTATCAAAGGTATCTTGGCAATGTCATTGATATAAATCAAAAATAGAGTAGGGCCAAGTATGGACCCCTGAGGAACACCAAACTGAACTTTTTTTCTCTCACTCTTAGTATCGCCCACCTGAGTATACTGCACACGGTTTTGAAGATAACTAGCAAACATCTGCAGAGCATTAGATACCACTCCCATTTGTTGCATCTTCTCCAACAGCAAGACTCTATCAACCACATCAAAAGCCTTGCAAAGGTCCAGGAAGACTGCAAGCAAACATCTTCCCTTATCGACAGTAGAATAGATTTTTTCCAATGCATCCGTGATAGCTGATTGAGTATTTCTTTTTTGTAGAAATCCGTGTTGTTTACCAGTTATTAACCCATTTCCTCTTAAGAATTCTAATAGTCTCAAATTCAATATTTTTTCAAAAATCTTAGAAAACACAGTAAGCACTGATATAGGTCTATAATTACTCGGATTGTTCACTTCTCCTTTTTTGTAAACTGGGGTAATTTTCGCTATTTTTAGAATATCCGGAAAATTTCCTTCTTTGATATGTACATTGATGAGTGATGCAAGTACTGGAGCGATATCTGTAGCTAAGTCTTTTATTAGTTTTACCTTAATCCCATCACATCCAGGGCTTGCATTCTGCTTTAAGCCCTTAATTATCTGGATAATTTCTTTAGTGTTGGTTTTTCTCAAATAAAAAGATACTTGGTTGGATATGGAATTCGGTTTTATTTTTTTCCTGTTACAGAATGCCTCGCCATTGCAAGTCAGCGAAAGGAATGCTTTGGACAGGAAACCTGTAGGAGTGAAGACGTAATATCCTTGAAGCCTTCCCAGATATTGAGGTTCATTTATACTCTGGAACTGGAGGGTGAGCTGTAGATGGCGTAATGGTGAGAACAGCTCTGATGGGGGGCACAATAGATCTCAAGGTCGCGGTGCAACATAACCCCTTATCAATAATAATAATAATAATAAGTGGTCTGGTAACAATGTGCACAACCAAGTATACTACTAAAATTATTATTGGTGTTCAACTAACTCAAGGGTGCTTGGGTGATGCTTATTTCTTCTTCTGAATGCGGTTTTTCAGCACAGCAAGTCATCGACACATCCTTCCTCAGTTATCTTTCGAGGTACCTCCTTGTACTCTGTTTGAAGATGATGTAGTTCCAAGTTGAGTACTCTTCGGTCTATTAAGTTATCTCCCTAACGCAGTTTCAATAATTATGTTTATATTTGGTTTTCCGGAGGTAAGAAGTGAAAACACAAACCTATACTAGTAAATTTCACAGGGAGTTGGACAGAATAAAACCAGTACAGAATAAAACCTATACATTTTGGCATTTTTTTCGCCCATGAATTGCATTTGGGCACACAACAATAGTCATTTCTGGTCATAGACATATTAGATAGGATAATATTATCTACTTTCATTTGAATTTGTCCAATAGAGATGAATGGACAATACAATATGCGCGCAAAAGCTCCTGACTTCACGTCAGTGCTTGAACCAATTTTAATTTTCGCGGCTGTCAGAGATATGTCATCAGTTGTCATTGGAATGCTGGATTAATCCAGCGACATGGACGACGTCGTCCAAATGACTGAGTTGCGTTCGAAAATTAACTCCGTAGAGTAATATTTACTCCATTGCGTCCGAAAACGGAAGAGTTGAGTAAATTTTACTCGATGACTGTCGTCCGAAAAGTCGGAGTATTCGACTCGGAGTTCATTTTACTCCTGTCAAAATTGACATAACTCATGGGACGGAAAATGTTGTATCTTTGTTTCACTGTTATGAATGTTTTGTGAGGTAATTTAATAGTTTTAATACTGCTCACAATATATATTTATGATTAGAGTTACATATATGTGAAGAAAACAATAATAATAGGATCTTTCTTAAACCAACATAACCTATTTTCCGATATTGGCACCTTCTGTCACTGTTAGTGTCAGTGTCAGAGTAACTCCAGAGTAAATCTGTCAAACCTTCAAAAACTCTACTCTACTCCGTGGAGTTAATTTTCGAACACAACTCTGTATACTCATTTGGGCGACAAAATCGTTGGTTTTCGACGACAAAATCGTCTCATGAATTTTCGCCTTTACTCTGACACTGACAGTGACAGAAGGTGCCAATATCGAAAAATAGTTTATGTTGGTTTAAGAAAGATCCTATTATTGTTTTCTTCACATATATGTAACTCTAATCATAAATATATATTGTGAGCAGTATTAAAACTATTGAATTACCTCACAAAACATTCATAAAACAGTGAGACAAAGATACTAGATTTTCCATCCCATGAGTTATGTCAATTTTGACCGGAGTAAAATGAACTCCGAGTCGAATACTCCGACTTTTCGGACGACAGTCACAGAGTAAAATTTACTCAACCTTTCAGTTTTCGAACGCAATGGAGTAAATATTACTCTACGGAGTTAATATTCAAACACAACCCTGAAGATTGTGCAATGAAGGCACCAAGTGAAAGATCTCAAAAACCGAGCTTTCTTTATTTTCTGGTTGAGCAAAAGAATATTTGACTCATAATTCACAAAATGCAGACTTTTGGATGAAATTAGAGCGCCCTGGTACGAATGTGAAAGAAAATTCCATTTTTAAAACACCCTGTTTAGTAAATACTGGTTCCTTCAAAATGATAATTTCATATCATATATTATAGCTATGAGGAAGTGTTTTATCCAACTTACCACAAACAATCCCCTATTATTTTCCGACCTCAATTTCCCATTACTACTCTGAGATACAATCAAGTCTAAAAGAGGTCTTTTATTGGAAAAATCAAGCCACTCGAGTTCAGTGACCACTTGGAGCTGCCTGGCCAGAGCTAAACACATAGGTAATGGTTTATTTAACTTCAGAACGAAAGTTGCTGGTATTACAGAACTATTTTGACCACTCAAAGGTGCGAATGACGGAGAACTAAAATGTTTTTCATGGTTAATATGGTAAAAGTTTTAGAAAAATGACACATGCTTACCTTTTACCATTCATAGTTCGACTGACAGTTATCAGGGTTGTTGTTTGTAGCTTATGAGCAGCAGCACCTTCCATACACACTGTCACACTGTACCCCAAGTTTTTACTTGAGATCAGTTCAACACTGATGGGTTCCAATTCCCCCTTGCTAATATTAATTAAGTCATACGGTGAAATAAAATATGTCAACCTCATAGGATGCCCACCTCTCCGTTTTTCTAATATACCAACAGGAGATTTATAAATCAAATTGAAAGGCTCTTTCATGAACGACTGTAGTTGAGCCAGAGTGCTCAGATCTGATTCTAGAGATTGTAGGGCTGTGAAAGCCTTACTTTTAACTTTTTTCTCAGCATTCAGTTGGTAGATTGAAGCAAACCCTTCTAGTTGTGCAGTAAAATCTTGGAAATCTCCTCGAGATAAACAACTTACTAATTCCGCACAGCTTTGCTGTTCCATTTTACCTTCATGATGTACTTTAACATCTTGTACTGCACCTGAAGTATCTAACAAAATTTCTAAATAAAACATATCTGAAGAAATGAAAAGTTGAACATCTGATGGTCCAACTACAAATTTCAACCTGAAATAAGCAGAAATTCTAATAAGAAATCTGAAGTTATATAAGCATGTATAAAGTCATACCCTAACTGTCTAGTTAAACTTTCCAATCTTTCAACCATACTTTGTAGTGAAGTAACTCTCATGGATTGTTGTAATGTATCTAAACATTTTTGATGCTGACTTTTATCAACACTGTCTTGAGCATATCTTTTATCCTAGCAGAAATATATAAACCATTAATTATATTCCAAATTTGAAGAAAATGAATTCACATACCAGCATAGTCATTCTGACATTTTTAGAAATTTCAGGTAGAGTCTTGAACTGTGCTGTCTTCGATCGCAGTTTTTCCATAAGGATTTCCAACTGCCAGTCTTTACTTTTATCGGATTCGCAGGGGGCCATGGCTGCGCTATCTAAAATAAGAATTTAACTATTAACTGCATATATAGGGCATCACTATAGTTTGGTTATTACCGTTAGAAACCCGATTCATTATTTCAATGCAATACTTATTTTTGTACTTGTACTAAATAAGGCTGAAAATTAAACTTAAAAGAAAATACATTGGAGAATTTCAACTAAGTAATCGAAATTTATCCAACATCGTACATTACTGTTGATATACACAAGGCGAGCAGCTGTCACCTGCAAAATGTCAGGTTCATATTTAATCCAGAGAATAGAATAAATCATAGAAATATCATCATTTTTCTTCAGTGTTCAGGCTGTTCTAAACATAAACCATTTTCAAGCATCTTTGTGACTTCTGTTCAGTAAATAATTATGCTGGTATCTTTGAATAAAGAAGGTATAGACCACATTAGTTAGGTTAGGCACGAAATTTGAATTACGATCCATCCGTGGATCCGCGCACTGAATTCCCCATGCATTTCTTATGGACCTAAAATTTACGCGAATTTCTCGCCTGTTTTTAGATACTTTGGCTAATTTCTTAAGGTTTATTTTGGTTGAAATAGATTCTGTGAACCTTTCTCAACCATCTAGAATCAAGTTTTCAGAACAAAATAGTATATTTCCAAAATAATTAATAAATATAAAAGTGTTCACCAAATTCGATTGACGTATGTCTTAGCTCACTCGAAATCAGTCAAAAATAATAACATAACCCTCGGCCTTGTAATGACGCACAACAGAAGTCATCTACGACATACGGAAATCTTTCGAACAAGAATGGTTTCAATTTTGATTTAAGAATAAATAGAAGTACATTTTAATGTGGAAATAACATGAAAACAAGCACTAATGATGAAGGTACCCAATACTTGTTATCTCTGTACTAACATTCTCTTTTAAATAGGGTAGTTTCATCTCAAAGTTGAAATTCCTTGTTAAAAAATTTGAATATGGATCTCCCGCCAAGCGACTGATTCTAACCTAACTAATGTGGTCTATACCATTATGCTAATTCCATTTGTGAAAAGAAATCTTGTTCTATCCATATACCTAATAGATAATATCTAATATATCGAATGAAAAGTATTTACCCTGTGTATCTAATATATATACCTAATAGATGGTTCTATCATAATTTCCCAAAAAATATGGTCGTCAATTTTTACAATATAGTCATAGTGGCCAACCTGAAGGGAATTTTTAGATTGCACAGATAATCACGTTCGCCAGCATATGTTTCGGATTTAATCATTTTTTGAATAGACCACATTAGTTAGGTTAGCTTGGCGGGAGATCCATATTCAAATTTTTGGCGCTCTAGTTCCTCGGAACTGAGTGCTTATCAATTTGCCCAAATGTCCAAAAGCACGATAACTCTCGAACGGAATGAGCTAGAGAGTTGAAATTTTCAGAGTAGGTTTGGGGGATGAATATCTCGGCTAAGTTCGTTATTGGGCAAAGTCGGACAGATGGTTTCGGAGTAACAAAAAAAAAATTTTTTTTTACGAAAAAAATTCCAAATCAAATTTTTTTTAATAAGCAGTTTTATCATAAGAATCCATTCATATCATTTTCAACTCTAACAAGCTAATACTTTCGGAGATATGATTTTTTAAAATTTCAATGTAAATCGTATTTCGCAGATTGATGTAATTATTATTCTATGTATGAATTCTCATAATGTCAACTTGACAGAAGGGAATATTGTAACTTCAAAAATATTGGGGTTGAAATACTCGTATTTTAGCGATGCAACGGAGACCTCACCCGAAAATGTTTGAAAATATTACGTAAATATTGAAAGCATAATTCTGTAGTTTGGTGAACGTAGATCAGGAAATTTTTGATCGATTACAAGGTAATTTTTTATTATTACTTATCTTCTTTCATATTTGTATTATGGAATACCTACTATTTGTAGGTACTTTAAACCTGTTTTGGGCAATTGTCATACGAAACTTGTTTTTTTGGCGCTCTAGTTCCTCGGATCAGAGTGCTTATCAATTTGCCCAAGTGTCTGTAATTTTGGAATTTTTGGCTGAAAATGGTCTCAAACGATTTGGTTCCACTCACTGATCAAGAATCCGAGTGCGAAATCGATTCTGTCCGGCCGTAGGCACGATAACTCTCGAACGAAAGGAGTTAGCGGATTGAAAATTGCAAGGTGGTTTTGGAGCGTAAATATCTCGGACAAGTTCGTTCGATCTATCTGACATTTAGCATCAAATTGTAGAATCATGACCTTCATACGCATGTGAAGTTTTGTATTGACCAGATTACCGCAAAGTGTAAAAAAAAATTTGAAAATTTAAAAAAAGTTTTTCCACAATAACTCTCGAACGGAATGAGCTAGGTAGTTGAAATTTTCAGAGTAGGTTAGGGAGATGAATATCTCGGTTGAGTTCGTTATTGGGCAAAATTGGCCACATTTAATTCGATTTCTTCCATGGTGCAGTTCTCATTCTCATGATTGCTCATTTAATCTTGATAAATAAACTATTATTTGAATTGAATTTCCTTTATGATGCAGCTCTATCATATGTATACATTGATATAATTCCCAACTCAGGGAAACCAATACTTTCGGAGATATAATTTGTCTGTTTGAACTAGAGCGCCAGAAAGCTCCTGTCCACAGGGCTTGAACCCATTTTTTAACATGGAATTTCAACTTTGAGATGAAACCACCCTATTTAAAAAGAGAATCACAGAACACTAATATATAGAAGAGAATGTTAGTACAGAAACATCAAGTATTGGGTACCTTCATCATTAGTGCATGTTTTCATGTTCTTTCCACTTTAAAATCTACTTCTATGTATACTTAAATCAAAATTGAAACCGGTGTAGTTCAAATGATATATATGATATATTTATTTATTTTAGGAGGATATATTTATATATATATTATTTGTGTTCTGTGTTTAGGAGTTCCAAAATGGTTGTCACGGCGGGATGGTTACTTTTCCCCGCGTCCTGGTTTGGAACTCAACACTATAATAAGTTTTAAAAATAGTATTAAGGAAGACGCAAGACTCTTAAATTAAGTTTATTAAACATTATTTGTGTGCTAGTTTTGAAGGATTACCCAGATAAATTAGAGTTAGTGTTGTGACTGTTGTGTGCACTTGCCAATCCTTGGTGATCGGTATATCCGAGATTCCCGCAGTTCCCAGGGACACCAAGGATTACTTGAGACTTCACACAAGAAAATATTAATAACTGGATTTTGGGCACATAGCATAACTGCTGAGCCTAATCCTCCTCAACGGTAGTTTGCCGGGGGTCTGCCGGATGCCCGTTGTGGAGAATGAGAAAGGAAGGAAGGAAGGCCGATTTAGGGTTATGTTATTATTTTTGACTGATTTCGAGTGAGCTACCCAGGTAACACAGGGACCTCCCAGAGATGTCTCGGCGAGCTCTTGCCGGGAAAATGTGATGCCTATTGCGATATCGCTGGGAGGTCGCCAAGAGCTCCCTATCACCTCCAAATGTCCGCCACAGGGGATGAGCCCAGGAACATCTCTGAGATATCACATGGGAAGTTCTCAAACTGCTCACCCTGGGGAATATTTTGAGAGGTATATTGCGATATCGCAGGGAGGTTGCCCAGACCTCCCTATCACCTCCAAATGTCCGCCACAGGGGATGAGCCCAGTAACATCTCGGAGACATCACATGGGGAAGTTCTAAACTGCTTACCCTGGGGAATATTTTGAGAGGTTTATTGCGATATCGCAGGGAGGTCGCCCTGACCTCCCTATCACCTCCAAATGTCCGCTGCTGGGGATGAGCTCAGTAACATCTCAGAGATATCACATGGGGAAGTTCTCAATCTGCTCAACCCTGGGAAATACTTTGAGATGTGTAATGCGATATCGCAGGGAGGTCGCCCAGACCTCTCTATGACCTCCAAATGTCCACCACAGGGGATGATCCCACGATCCCAGTAACATCTCAGAGGGTGTAAAGGGTCACTTTCTGCAGCAAAAATTTTTGTTTTTAAGGGAAAAAAAAACATTTCGGGGGGGGTTTGAACCCCCAAAACCTCCCCCCTGGCTACGCCCTTGCCTTGATTATCTCCGCAATAGGAATATTTTATTCTTGTTATACTTGCGATGACTTAAGGAGCTCGCAACAGGAATATCTTAGTCTGGTTATCGGTGGGATATCTTTAGGAGCTCGCAATTAATAGGAATATCTTATTCTGGTTACATATGTGATATCTTGAGGATCTCGCAACAGGAATATCTTATTCTGGTTATCTATGGGATATTTTTAGGAGCTCGCAATAGGAACATCTTATTCTTGTTATCTGTGTGATATCTTTAGGAGCTCGCAATAGGAATATCTTATTCTGATTATCTGTGTGATATCTTTCGGAGCTCGCAATGGGAATGTCTTATTCTGGTTACATATGTCATATGTGATATCTTGACGATCTCGCAACAGGATGTCTTAGTCTGGTTATCTGTGAGATATCTTTAGGAGCTCGCAATAGGAATATCTTATTCTGGTTATCTGTGTGATATCTTGAGGATCTCACATTGGGAGCTCGCATTTTCATCCACATTGTAACCTCTCAGAGACCTCTATGCGAGGTCTGTGTTACCTGGGTAAGACATACGTCAATCGAATTTGGTGAACACTTTCATAATTAATTATTTTGGAAATATACAATTTTGTTATGAAAACTTGATTCTAGATTATTGAGAAAGGTTCACTGAATCTATTTCAACCGAAATAAACCTCAAGAAATTATCCAAAGTATCTAAAAACAGGCGAGAAATTCGCGTAAATTTTAGTTCCACGAGAAATGCATGGGGAATTCAGTGCTCGGATCCACGGATGGATCGTAATTCAAATTTCCCGCCTAACCTAACTAATGTGGAAAATAGATCAGAGTTGAAATATTAACAAAAAATTGGTTCAAGCACTGACGTGAAGTCAGGGGCTTTTGCGCTTATGTTCTATTGTCCATTCTCATGTATTGGACAGTCTCAATCGAATTTACCATGGTGAATTTTATTGTACGTTCTCTTGTATTGGACACTCTCTTAATCGAAATTTACCATGGTAAATTCCAATGGCCCACGGGATATGGAGGAGTAGTATCCTGCACCTCAAAACCCCATCGATCTTCTCATACGAAAACTCCAGCAGTTAAATAACTGATCGTCTGCTCATGCGCATTAAGAAAATTGACCGAAAGGGGTAACATGAATATCAACATTGGCTTCATCAGGGTCACGGTATAGAGTCTAACTCCTTTCTTTCGAGAGTTATCGTGCTAACGGCCGGACCGGCCGGCCGGACGGACAGAATTGGATTTGACATCAGTGAGTCGAACCCAATCGTTTGGGACCATTTTCGGTAAAACATTCGAAAAGTAGAGACATTTTGTGGCTAAATGATAGCACGCTATTTCTTACGGATCACGCGTGCAAAAAAACGATATATGCAATTGGTGTTTTCCACAATGAATTCACGAGGAAAAACGAGCACGAAAACGTACAATTCATTTGTCTCTAAGCTCCTATGCTTGTAGTTCAGGGACATCAAATTTTGGCCACATACCTATCTACAAAGATTTATGAATTTCGGATTAATAGTTATTTTGGTTTTTTATTCGATTATTGTTTATTAATTCCCTAGTGAATATTTGAAATCCCTTAGTCAATTTGATTTTCATCTAACTCCTAGGGTTTATTATTATTGAAAGATGGATAATAATCTAATATTATGTGAATAATTCTTAAAAATCAGGAATGTTTGCACGCATGTTCTAATTGTCTATTCACGCCTTAGTTATGAGGCGTGCATAGTCAGATCGGTCGATCGATCTGAAATTCAGTACTCGATTGTAAAATGGCAGCTTGAAGGTAGGTGCGGAATTATAGCGGATTCTAAAGGATAGTTTTTGAAGATAAAAAAAAATGTTCTAGTGATTCACGATATTCCCGAAATTCCATAAAAATTGGCTCGTCGGCATTCTACAACTAAATGCCAAGTTTAAAATTGGATCAAATCTGTATCTTTTGAGTTATTGAGGAAAAACAGGGTATAACTCAAAAATCGTTCGGCCGCTTATTATGCCTATTAACGAACTCAACTGTCGCATTCAGATGCGCAACCTACTCTGAAAATTGCAAGCCGCTATCTCTTTCCATTAGAAAGTTATCGGACGGTCACCCATCCAGATAACTGGCTAATCTCTTTCAATATCTCTAACAATATAGTTCCGATCGTGTTCAAATTATTAACTTGGCTGAAGCATTTGGTTTTCAAGGCTCTCGCAAATTTTCAGCGACATCGGACGGATAGTTTCTGATATACATAATCATTTAAAACAATTTTTATAGAATTTTCTAGTGATACGGTCCTCACGAAATTTCACATAAGTCTTTGTGTTGGCATTCAACAACTAGTTACCAAGTTTCAATTCGATCGGATCTGTATTGTTCAAGTTATTGGGAAAACAAAATTTCAACTCCGTAACCGTTTAGCGAATTATGCCCATTAACGAACTTAAACGTCGCATTCTGCAACCTAGCCTGAACATTTCAAGACTCTCTTCCCGTTAAAAGTTATCGGGACAATGGTGGCCGACCACACAGAATCGAATTCTTCATCAGAGAGTCGAACCTAATCATTGTCAAAAACATTCGATTATTACAGACATTTGTCAAAATGATAGCACGCTGTTCCCTAGAACATGCACACAAAAAAGAAAGGTAAATAAAAATGCAATCATTAAAGGATACTGTGGGAGGTATATTCATCATTAAATGGTTTTCTTTCTCTCCCAAACTATGAAAAATATATATACAATAAAAAAATTTATCTTTTTGTGATATGCTTCTGCATAGAAAACACAGATTTGTCAGGAGCAATCAATCGAACAATGTTGCCTAACAAACAATAACGAAACAACATCAACGATGAAACGATTATATCGTAACGTTTCGGAGTCTATATGAGACTCCTTCGACAGATAACAACAACGAACAAAAAATAATTCAGAAAATTTTCGTTAAGTGTCTGACGAAGGAGTCTGATATGTATACTCCGAAACGTTACGACATAGTTGTTTCTTCGTTGATGTTGTTTCGTTGTTGTTTGTTAGGCAACATTGTTCGATTGATTGCTTCTGACAAATCTGTGTTTTTTACGCTGAAGGAAATCACTAAATAATAATTCTTTATTTTATAGATAATTTTCAGAGTTTGGGAGAGAAAACCCAGAAAGAAACCATTTAATAATGAATATACCTCCCACAGTATCCTTTAATCAAGGTATATTCTAGTAGAAAATAATAAATCCCTTTGTAATTGTTGTGAGACTGAAATCAGCCTAACAATTACTTGAAGATGGTATTTCTGCTAAAACACCGAGAAAAATTCGATATTTCGAACATTCCTCCTTATAGCTTGAAGTAACATCTGCATAAATTCGACAATCGGTATAGTTCAAGTTTACGAGGCGGCACTCCATAAATAAGAGCTTGTCAAAGACCAAACTTGTGAAATTCGGAAATTCCAAAACATTTGTAGTAATGCAGTCCGCGAAAGACACAAGAGATGTAATACTAGTCGGACCTCAGGGTCGATTTCTCCATTTCGAGCAAACAAAACGATAAATCAAAAACGTTGGTTTTTCCATCGTTACCAGAATACAGGGAATGTATGCCCGAACTACTACAACTATAATACTGCTTAGTTACCTTCACACGAGTTAAAAAATATAAAAATGCACTGACGTGAAGTCAGTTCTCTTTGGAGCGCTTGTTCACGTTGGCAGATTTGAATTCAATGATGAGTGCTTCAAGTTCAGAGGATAGAGCGAACCGGAGATCTACTCAGAGAGAAGTGGACATCATCATTCACTGTCGAGTCAAAAATTAAAAGTGCTGTGCCTAAGCTGGCATAAGGATAGAGTAACAAAGTCGACAAAGAACACAACTGACTCTCCTTAGTCGCACAATAAACTCCTAGGAGGTCCTGAGGGATCTCCCTGGAAAAGACCAAGGAGGGTCAGTATAATCATAATCATATCTATAGCAAGCGCGCCAAATCAGATTCACGTCAATGCTTTTTTAGCGTTTTTACTTCTTTCATAATGATGTCAATCTGCATTGGCGCGCTTGCCATAGACATTATTATTATTATACAGACCCTCGTAGGTTTTCCCCAAGAAGATCCATCAGAATTAAGCTTCTAGGAGCTTGCGCGACTAAGGATAGTCAGTTGTGTTCTTTGTCGTCTTTGTTACTCTATCCTTACGCTTAGACACAGCACTGATAAATTTTTGACCCGACGGGAAATGGTGTCCACTAGCCTCTGACTAGATCTCCGGCTGGCTCTATCCACTGAGCTTGAAACACTCATCATTCAATTCAAATTAGCCAACGTAAACAAGCGCGCTAAATAGTACTGCCTTCACTTCAGTGCTTTTTTATATTTTTTCAAGTTTCTTTGACAATTATGTCAAAAGATGTCAATCTGGCTATTAGTTTTACCGTATTTAGAAATAAAAAAAAAAAAAGCACTGACGTGTAGTCAGTACTCTTTGGCGCGCGTGTTCACGGTGGCTAATTTGAATTGAATGATGAGTACTTCAAGCTCAGTAGATAGAGCGAGCCGAAGATCTACCCAAAGGATAGTGGACACCATTCACTGTCGGTTCAAAAATTAACAGTGCTGTATCTACCCAAGTAGCAAAAGTGTTATGAATATCGGTCGTATGGACGTCTATATAACAATCCAAAAAACCGATAGCCTACGTAAATCAGTATCAAATTAGTACATTATAACGTCAGTAGCACGGTTACTACGACAAAAGTGGGAATGATTTACCTACATATACGACTGTTGTAAAGTTGTAATTACAACCTCTTAAGCAACTGATATACATAGATATAAGTTGTGTATTAGGTTGTAATGGTTTATGTAAAACCGATATTATGTGTTGATACAACATAGATAATAACGCTTATACAACTTCGAAAATGATGTTGATAAATAGAAATATCCCATGAACGTTTCGTGTCTTTTTAAATCCATGGAAGGATGACAACTTCTTTGCATGAGCTACTACACTTAGAAATTTCAATTTTGTACTTACCTAATAATTAGTTCCAACTTATTTTCTGAAATAATTTCATGATGGGACTCGAACCTCTGCCTCTATGGATGCCCTACTAAGAAACCTGTCGCTTTTCCGTCGTCGCTATTGAATAAGATATATGTTCAGATGAAATTTATCCAGTTATTATCATGAGAAAATCCTTTTTGGCGCGCTTGATTCTATTATATTAACAAATTCATCAATATAATGTATATAAAAAGAGCTCTATTATCTCAGGTGCGAAAGAGAACTCTATTATCTTAGGTGCGATAGAATGACAGAAAACACAGTTAGGTTATGTATGTGATATTGATATTATGTACCTATGCTGTTAATCAAGCCAAGCTACGAGCACTGCATAGATAATTAATATTATTACTAATACTAACTTCTTCAAAACACTGTACAGTGTTTTGAATAATGTTCAGAATTGTAAAAACAATCGAAGACCATGAGATTTGATGTAATAACGGTGTAATTACATTTAAATAACCAGTATATTATATATTCTGTAATGGAAGTTGTATAAACGTCGTAATGATGTTAATATTTTGGCATATATCGATTGTAGTATACTACAACCACATCACAACATTTCAGTATAAGTTGTATATCGTTATAAAATAATGTAGTTATTATCAACGCATCAAAGTTGTATAGCAGATACTGAGTATTTATGTGAAAAGTAACTGATTTACATAGTCTATACGACTACGTTAGGAGTTGTTACAGCTCGCTTATAACATTGTGCTACTTGGGTAAGCTGCCATCAGGATAGATTAACAAAGTTGGAAAAGAACACAAGTGACTCTCCTTAGTCGCACAAGCTCCTAGAAGATTTGGGAGGGTCAGTATAATCCTAATCATGTTAATCGCACGCGCGCCAAAGCAGATTGACTTTTTACACTTTTTCTTTCATTGTTAAGTCAATCTGCTTTTGCGCGCGTGCGATTAACATGATTAGGATTATACTGACCCTCCCAAATCTTCTAGGAGCTTGTGCGACTAAGGAGAGTCACTTGTGTTCTTTTCCAACTTTGTTAATCTATCCTGATGGCAGCTTAGATACAGCACTGTTAATTTTTGAACCGACAGTGAATGGTGTCCACTATCCTTTGGGTAGATCTTCGGCTCGCTCTATCTACTGAGCTTGAAGTACTCATCATTCAATTCAAATTAGCCACCGTGAACACGCGCGCCAAAGAGTACTGACTACACGTCAGTGCTTTTTTTTTTCAAGTTCCTTTAACAAATATAGCTATCAATACAGTTTGGCTGTTAGCTTTACCGTAGATCGAAAAAAAATGCGGTTGTAAGACCTCCGTTTGGAACGCAATTGCCTCTTCTCCAAATCTGAACGTATTTTAATATAGATCTACCGATTATAGTTATTTATAAATTCGCCTCAGGGCCACCATACAGACATTTCAACTCGGAAACAACGCTATTTCCCCCAAACTGACTTGTGTCCGTGCACTGAATTGACATGAATATTCTTTTAAAACCTCACAAAATCGGCTCATTGCTTCCAACATAACCCAAACAACCCAAAACCATTCACTTCTCATCTGCGCAAGCGCAATATACTCGTGCCTGCAAGTCCTCCCAAAATTACACACCTCACAAAAAACTCCGATTCTCCAACACTAGTGGTTCAGGAGATATCGCTTCTTGAATCCACGCATGCGCAGACCCTCACCAGGGGATTCTATAGAGGAATAGCACCCACCACCCCAAAATCCCAATCCTCTCTGACGAAAGCACCAGCAGTTAAATCACTGATGGTCTGCTCATGCGCATAACGAAAAATGCCCGTAAGGGGTAACATCAATTTCGAAATTAGCCCCAGGGCCACGATACGGACACTTTAACTCAGAAACAACGCTACATCCCCCAATCTGACTTGTCCTTGCACTGAATTGCCATGAATATTCTTTTAAAACCTCACAATATCGGGTCAGCACTCCCAACATAACCCATACAACCCAAAAACAGTCACTTCTCTTCTGCGCATGCGCAATCTACTTGCGGCTGAAAGTCCTCCCAAAATCACACACCATACAGAAAACTCCGATTCTCCAACACTAGTGGTTCAGGAGATATCGCCTCTTGAATCCACGCATGCGCAGACCCTCACCAGGGGATTCTGTAGAGGAATAGCATCCGCCACCCCAAAACCCCAATCCTCTCTGACGAAAACTTCAGCAGTTAAATCACTGATGGTCTGCTCATGCGCATAACGAAAAATGCCCGTAAGGGGTAACATCAATTTCAAAATTGGCCCCAGGGCCACGGTATGCACACTTCAACTCGGAAACAACGGTATTTCCCCCAAACTGACTAGTGTCCGAGCACTGAATTGCTATGAATATTCTTTTAAAACCTCACAATATCGACTCAGCACTCCCAACATAACCCATCCAACCCAAAAACAGTCACTTCTCTTCTGCGCATGCGCAATCTACTCGCGGCTAAAAGTCCTTTCAAAATAACACACCTTACAAAAAACTCCGATTCTCCAACACTAGTGGTTCGGAAGATATCGCATCTTTAATCTACGCATGCGCAGACCCTCATCAGGGATCTGGATTCTATGGAGGAATAGCATCCGCCACCCCAAAACCCCAATCCTCTCTGACGAAAACTACAGCAGTTAAATGACTTCTCATCTGCGCATGCGCACAACGAAAAATGTCCGGAAAGGGCAGCATGAACCTCAAAAAAATAGGTTTCGGCATTTTAAGCAAAGTATTTCGCAAAATAGTAGTAATTTTTTTATATTTTTCATGTCACGTGATCTACACGAAATTTTGCAAAAGTGTTTGCATTGCTCTTTTGCATCTAACTACTGAGTTTCAATTTAATCAGATCAGTATTTTTCGAGTTATCCTGAAAACAAAATTTTAAAATTTTTGAAATTTTTTTTTGCTACTTTAGGGCCTTCCGATCAAAACAAAACTTCGCAGGCATATAAAGGTCATGATTCTACAATTTAATGCCAAATTTCAGAAAGATCGAGTGATCGGTTCCGGAAATATTCATAAAAAACGTTTTGACTAAAAACGGCCTTAACTCCGAAACCGCTCGGTGGATTTCGCCCGTTAACGAACTTGTCCGAGATATTTACGTTACAGAACTACCCTGCAAATTTCAACGCTCTAAGTCGTTCCGTTCGAGAGTTATCGTGCTAACGGCCGGCCGGACCGGCCGGCCGGCCGGACCGGACGGACAGAATTGAATTTGACCTCGAATTCTTCATCAGGGAGTCGAACCCAATCGTTTGAGACCATTTTCGAAAAAAAATTCGAAAAATACAGACATTGTGACGAAATGATAGCACGGTGTTCCTTGCGGAACACGCGCGCAAAAATGGGTTCAAGCCCTGTGGACAGGAGCTTTCTGGCGCTCTAGTTCAAACAGACCAATTATATCTCCGAAAGTATTGGTTTCTCAGAGTTGAGAATTATATCAATGTATTCTTATGATAGTACTGCATCATAAAGGAAATTCAAATAATAGTTTATTTATCAAGATTAAATGAGCAATCTGAGAATGAGAACTGCACCATGGAAGAAACCAAATTAAAATAGCTGAAATGAATTTGACTCTCTCTTACAGAACAGGATGAAATATACGAGTATGAACACAGATCATATAATAAAGCATAGATAGAATAATTATAGCATTCTGTGAAAACATAGAAGTACGATTCATTATTGAAATTTAGAACTTCATCTTAGCAGAAATTTAATTCAAACATCATAGAAGAATTTAAATTCAACAAGAGTGCCAAAAATTATCAATCCAAAACCAATCGACGAATTCTACCCAACAACGAACTCATCCGAGATATTCATTCCTCAATTCTATGATGAACGATAATACATATCTTTCCTCAAATCTACTCCAATAGGTACACCAATATTCCAGTTTTGTTTTTAGTGGAGATATTCTGAACTCAATATTATTAACTTACCATTACCATTCCCATCATCATATGGATTGACCATCGGCATGAAAATATCAACCAACAAAAAGTATGATATTATATTATAATTCTCATATTTATACGATTGCTGGAATGAATGACAATGTTATTAACTTACCATTAACATTCCCATCATCATATGGATTGACCATCGGCATGAAAATATCAACCAACAAAAAGTATGATATTATAATATAATTCTCATATTTATACGATTGCTGGAATGAATGACAATGAGACAACGTCATGTCTCAGGAAAATAAGTTGACATTATAACAATTCATAGAACACCCACAGAATAATTCTATCATTCGGTGAAAACGTAGAAATACGATTTACATTGAAATTTTGAAAAATCATATCTCCGAAAGTATTAGCTTGTTAGAGTTAAAAATGATATGAATGGATTCTTATGGTAAAACTGCTTATTGAAAAAAATTTAATTTGGAATTTGTTTTGTAAAAAATTTTTTTTTTGTTACTCCGAAACCATCTGTCCGATTTTGCCCAATAACGAACTTAGCCGAGATATTTATCCCTCAAACCTACTCTGAAAATTTCAACTGTCTAGCTCATTCCGTTCGAGAGTTATCGTGCCTACGGCCGGACGGCCGGACCGGCCGGACAGAATGAATTTCGAGCACGGATTCTTGATCAGTGAGTCGAACCAAATCGTTTAAGACCATTTTCAACGAAAAATTCGAAAATTACAGACATTTGGGCAAATCGATAAGCACTCAGTTCCGAGGAACTAGAGCGCCAAAAAATGTGGGAAAGCCCTGTGGACAGGAGCTTTGGCGCTCTTGTTCCAACTTTGACAAACCATATCTCCGGAAGTATAGGATCCACCAGACCGTTCCTACCCAATAACGAAGTTATCCGAGGTATCCATTCCTCAAATCTACTCTGAAAATTATATTATATATCAATTGAAACTTAGCCAATATTCCAGTTTTGTTTTTTAGTGGAGATGTTCTGAACTCAATTTGATCAACTTACCAAGGCAAGGGCGGATCCAGAATTTTTTTTCTGGAAGGGGCACAATATCTATTAATAATAATAATAATAATAATATCTAATAACTATTAATCCAAACCCCCTTTTGCCGCTCTCGTTCCTTGGAACAGAGTGCTTATCAATTTGCCCAAATGTCAGTTATTTTCGAATTTTTGGCTGAAAATGGTCTTAAAAGATTTGGTGTGACTCATTGATCAAGAATCCGTGGTCGATTCTGTCCTGCCGTCCGTCTGTTAACACGATAACTTTCGAACGAAACGAGTTAGAGGATTTAATTTTGCAGGGTAGGTTTGGAGCGTAAATATCTGGGAAAAGTTCGTTAACGGGCGCCTGTGCACCCCCCATTCTTAAATCCGTCCTTGTACACCAAAGTAAGTACCTATATATTTCCATCATCGTACCTATATATGGATTATCCATGCAATGGCATTATATTATCACCCAAAAATTATAATATCCTATAATCCTCATAATTCTTCTATAGCTTATTTCAGCGTTATTTCAAGGCTCATTTTGCATTCAGCGCAAAGGGACCAAAAATGCCGCTTGAAGATTCAAGCAGTATTCGTGATGAGCCTATATGAGACGTGAATAGATAAAAGAACGTGCGCGAAAAAGCTCCTGGCTTCACGTCATTGCTTCAACCAATTTTTTTCGTTTATTTTAAATTCCTTTGAGATATGGTACCTATTAAACGTGAAAAGTGACGTCCTTCGAATGTATTTAAGAAAAATCTAAAAAGAATTATTCCACCTACATTCTCTCATTATTGTGATATTTCCACTGATGACTTTACAGTGGCATTTATTCACAATCATGTTTCGCAAATCCAGTAGATGTAAACAATCAATTCGAAATTGACAGGTTCATTTCTGGATCCAGTAACAGCAAGACAAGCGAATAAATTTCTCCTTACGAAGAATTCATTTTGGCTGATTGAGTCCAAGATTTTTTTTTATATTTTGGTTGCAAGACTTACAATATAGGAGAATGAAAACATTCGGAAATAAAGGAATAAGATTCGGAATAAACAGAAACAAAATGAAAATGTTAATCATTGTTGTTCATATTCACTTCTCACCTCAATTTCAACATATAGGAATTCCTTTCAACATATTATACAAACGGTATTTAAAAATAGAAGGCTCTTATTCACGCTGATTACTATAATATTCATGATAGAACTATGATTTGAATTGCTCTTTACTTTGAAATTATGTGAAATTATCACCACCAGTCCGTGAAAAAGATTTATTAATTACAAAGCAACCAGGAAGAATCCATTTTCAGGTAATGCGAAACTGTTATTATTATTAATTCCTTGAAACGGCAGTATGCGTCGATCAATCGAATGAACTGCTGTTGTCTGCAGAATGAGATTAACAATTTTTTCGCGCTATCTTGGAGTGTCAAATATCTTTCTCAAAATAATAGAGTAAAATATTATAAATAATATTAATTTTCGAAAAACAAATCGAATGTCTACCAGACATTGTAACGTTACTTAGATATTAATGAACACGTTTACGATAAATAAAGTGAATTTTCAATTAGGACATAGAAATTTTGTAATTAATTAAAACGCAGAATAATTGAAATATTGGGCTTAGTTCTTTAATGGGCAACATCCGCCGAGTGGCTTCGAAAGTACAGCCATCTGAAATTTTGTTTTCCGAACAACTCGAGAAACACTGATCTGATTGGACCGAAACTCAGTAGTTAGTCGAAAAATACTGACACGAAGACTTGTGCAAAATTTAGTGAGCATCGTATGACTAGAAAATCATAAAAAGAAACTGTATCTCGGAAACTAGATATCCGTCAGATATCGTTGAAATTTTGCAAGTGCCTTCGAAACCTTATTTTACGGTCAAGTTTTAGTCTAAGACTCGATCAGATCTATATAGGTGGATATAATGGGAAAATATTATTAATTTATTTCAGTTGGACAAAATATAAAAATGAACATAAAAAATTACAAGAAACATATAGCTCGAAACAAATCAGGACATAAATACGCTCATAGGGAGTATACTACAGTGTCAAAAAACGTAAAAATGCAACAATCTAGAGAGTACAAGGAATTAATAATAATAATGGTAATTAAAGTTCTTTATTCAAAGATAAGTTTGGTTTATGTCTACGTAGGGTTCGAGGAAAAAGCTGCACAACTTTATATCATTTCTAATTCGAAATAAACCGAAGAACATGCACACTGGCATTACTGTCTGGAATGAACCACGAATTGATATTTTAAAAATTGGTTCAAGCACTGACGTGAAGTCAGGAGCTTTTGCGCGTATGTTCTATTGTCCATTCTCCTGTATTGGACACTCTTGATCGAATTCACCATGGTAAATTCGATTAAGAGTGTTCAATACAGGAGAATGGACAATTGAACATACGCGCAAAAGCTCCTGACTTCACGTCAGTGCTTGAACCAATTTTTTTTCGTGAATTCAGGAGCTTTTGCGCGTATGTTGAATTGTCCATTCTCCTGTATTGAACACTCTTAATCGAATTTACCATGGTGAATTCGATTAAGAGTGTCCAATACAGGAGAATGGACAATAGAACATACGCGCAAAAGCTCCTGACTTCACGTCAGTGCTTGGACCAATTTTTTTTCGTGAAGTCAGGATAGAAAGCAATGATGAAAAAATTAGCACATTATTGTCTACCTTCAATTCTTCTTCAGGAGAAGAATACATAATAATTATTCTTGAAAAATATTACTGGAATTAATGTCATATTTAAATAATCAAAGTAAAGAAAATTATAAGTTTAGTTACTAACATATTGAATGAAATTCAATTCAAAGTAATATTCAATTACTTATTCTTAACCAATAAATGTCCATTGATAGATCTAAAGGTGATGAGATGAGGTGAAACATAAAGATATATTCTCATTAGTGATAGAAAAACTGGCCTAAAATTCCTCTCTACCCATCACGAGATTTAATATCCACAAATGAGCCTCTCACCTTACAAGATCAGAAGCCTTCAACAAAATTTCAGCGATATCATATTGAAAATAATACATAACCTTTCAAAAGTCCCTTCTCACAAATATACTCCTCTGAAGGCACATGGATCTCTTGAAGAAGAATCGTCTTCTCTATTTCTCAAAGATATTCACTCTTGTTCATAGAAATCCTTTCAATATTTAGTTGCCTCCTCCTAAGGAGGATCTCTTTCAAAACCAGGTCTGACCACTAATGTAGGGCTATCATCTCCCATAGATTTATGATGAAATAACACGATTTTCCCATAACATACGCGTAAAAGATATGTCATCATGACATTCATATTTTTATTTTTGAAGGTTCTCGCAAAAATACGACCATAGACAACATATCATACGACGATTCGCATCCGCTACCGGCGCTACCGCTTCGCTACCGAACTCACAAAAGGCTGCGCGGTTCTCCAACAATATAGATCCGATCGTGTTCAAACTTGGAATTCTGCAGTAGAGTTAGGTTCTGAAGGCTCTTCCAAAATTTCAGCCATGCCGGACGAATAGTTTATGATATATAGATATTTTTTCAATAATTTTTAATTATTTTTTTTTTAATTTTCTAGTTATACAATCCTCACGAAATTCTGCAAGAATTTTCGCGTTGGCATTCTACAACTAATAACCATGTTTGAATTCAATCGGTTTTGTATTCATCGAGTTAATGAGGAACAAAAAACAACCAAATTTCAGAAAATTTCAGATAGTTATAACTCTATAACCGTTTGAACGATTATGCTCATAAACAAACTCAAATGTCGCATTCAGGTGCACAACCTAACCTGAAATTTTCAAGCCGCTATCTCTTTCCATTCTCAGGTTATCGTGACAACAAAAGTAATTTTTAATAATTTTTTAATAATTTTCTAGCGATACGATTCTCACAAAATTTCAGAAACGTGCTCAGGTCTATATTCTACAACTATTCACCAAGTTTAAATTCGATCGGATTTATTTTGGTCGAAAACAAAATTATTACTCGGAAACCATTGGGCCGATTATACCCATTAACGAACTTGTCCGTCGTATTGTGATGCGCCACCTACCCTGAAAATTTCAAGTCGCTAGCTCTTTCCGTTCTCAAGTTATCGTGGCAAAGGACGACCGGACGGCACCACAGAATTAAATTTCACATTTGGGCAAAACTATAACGCGATGTTCCCCAGAACATACGCGCAAAAATGGGTTCAAGCCCTGTGGACAGGAGCTTTCTGGCGCTCTAGTTCAAACAGTCAAATTATATCTTATATCTCCGAAAGTATTGGTTTCTCAGAGTTGGGAATCATATCAATGTATTCTTATGATAGAACTGCATCATAAAGGAAAATCAATTCAAATAATAGTTTATTTATCAAGATTAAATGAGCAATCTGAGAATGAGAACTGCACCAGGGAAGAAATCAAACTAAAATAGCTGAAATGAATTTGACTCTCTCTTATAGAATAGGATGACATGTACAAGTATGAACACAGATCATATAATAAAGCTCAGATAGAATAATTATAACATTCTGTGAAAACATAGAAGTACGATTCATTATTGAAATTTCGAAAAATCATATCTCCGAAAGTATTAGCTTGTTGGAGTTGAAAATAATATCAATGGATTTTTATGGTGAAACTGCATCTTAAATAAAAATTGAATTTGAAATGTGTTATTTCAAAAAAAATGTTTTTGTTCGTTACTCCGAAACCATCTGGCCTATTTTGCCCAATAGCGAACTAAACCGAGATATTCTTCTCCCTAACCTACTCTGAAAAATTCAACTGCCTAGCTCATTCCGTTCGAGAGTAATTGTAGAAAAAATTTTTTAAAATTTTCTAATTTTTTCTTCGACACTTTGCGGTAACCTGGTCAATACAAAACTTCACATGCGTATAAAGGTCATGATTCTACAATTTGATGCTAAATTTCAGATAGATCGAGTGATCGGTTTCGGAAATATTCATAGAAAATGTTTTAACTAAAATTGGCCATAACTCCGAAACCGCTTTATGGATGTCGTCCATTAATGAACTTATCCGAGATATTAACGCTCCAAACCCACCTTGCAAATTTCAATCCCCTAACTCCTTTCGTTCGAGAGTTATCGTGCCTACGGCCGGCAAGCTGGCCGGACCGGCCGGACAGAATCAGTTTCGACCTCGGATTCTTGATCGTTTGAGACCATTTTCATCGAAAAATTCGAAAATTACAGACATTTGGGCAAATTGATAAGCACCCAGTTCCGAGGAACTGGAGCGCCAAAAATATGAAAAAGCCCCGACCTGAAGTCAGTACTCTTTGGCGCACTTGTTCATGTTGACCAATTTGAATCGAATGATGTGTGCTCACTGGATAGAGCGAACCAGAGATCTAGTCAGATGATAGTGGCCACCATTCACTGTGTACACCAGTGAAAATGGCTTTGAAAACGGTAAAAAGTGAAAAAAATTATAGTAGGATGAAACCCATTGGAAAAGGAAGAGAATATAACAAAAATGAAAGGAAAAATATTTTTTACGGGTGATCTGAGGTCGGGATGTGGAAGGGGGTGAGTTTTTAAGGGTCAAAACGGTTTATCTCGATCTCCAACAAAACTACAAGTCCAAAGTTAAATGGCAAAGTTGTAGGTAATAAAAAAATCTACAACTTTTGTATCAACACTTTTGCATATAATCTCTAAATGTATGGGAAGAATCCAAATAACCTAGTTTTTGGTTTGTTATTTTTATCTTTTACAAATTTTTTTTTTCACGAAATATGGTGAAAACTTACCTTTTTATGTCCCAAACACGCTGTAATTTTTTTGATTGGAAATATATTTTTTTAAATTTATTTTAACTTAATATCGAAAAAACATCCTAATTTTCAATTCTCACGTCAAAATATCTGCTTTTAAAAGTCAGTGGGCTTTTTGTTCGTTGAAATCTCTACTTTCTGATGGTGTAGAAAAAATATACATTACTATGCTAAATTTCCTCAGAAAATGCTACGAAATAACAGGTACCTAGTAAGGCCCAGACCCTCATAGCCCCCTCTTCACAACTCTATGAAGGACCTTTTGATGGGCTAAAATTTTCCGTAGGTAACTCAAGTATTTAAGTTATTTTAATATAGTAATACATATTAACATCATTGTTAGCAAATTTACCATAGTAATGTATATTTTTTTACACCACCGGAAAATAGAGATTTCTACGAACAAAAAGCCAACTGACTTTATTAAAAAAGCAGTTTTTTTAACGATAGCATTTTCTATTGAAAATTAGGCTGCTTTTTCGATATTAATTCAAAATAAGGTGAAAAAATAAATATTTTAAATCAAAAATATTACAGTGTATTTGATCCTTCGATCCTGGTCTAATTAGGTCAAATATCAAGAGTGCTGTGACTAAGCTAGCGTAAGTATTTAAGGGTCAAAACGGTTTATCTCGATCTCTAACAAAACTACAAGTCCAAAGTTAAATGGCAAAGTTGTAGGTAATAAAAAAATCTACAACTTTTGTATCAACACTTTTGCATATAATCTCTAAATGTATGGGAAGAATCCAAATAACCTAGTTTTTGGTTTGTTATTCTTATCTTTTACAAATTTTTTTTTTCACGAAATATGGTGAAAACTTACCTTTTTATGTCCCAAACACATTGTAATTTTTTTGATTTGAAATATATTTTTTTAAATTTATTTTAACTTAATATCCAAAAAGCATCCTAATTTTCAATTCTCACGTCAAAATATCTGCTTTTTTAAAAAAGTCAGTGGGCTTTTTGTTCGTTGAAATCTCTACTTTCTGATGGTGTAGAAAAAATATACTTTACTATGCTAAATTTCCTCAGAAAATGCTACGAAATAATAATAATAATATTATTCACTACTCTATGAAGGACCTTTTGATGGGCTAAAATTTTCCGTAGGTAACTCAGGTATTTAAGTTATTTTAATATAGCAATACATATTAACATTATTAATATAGCAAATTTACCATAGTAATGTATATTTTTTTACACCACCGGAAAATAGAGATTTCTACGAACAGAAAGCCCACTGACTTTATTAAAGAAGCAGTTTTTTTGACGATAGCATTTTCTATTGAAAATTAGGCTGCATTTTCGATATTAATTCAAAATAAGGTGAAAAAATAAATATTTTAAATAAAAAATATTACAGTGTATTTGAGACATCGATCCTGGTCTAATTAGGTCAAATATCAAGAGTGCTGTGACTAAGCTAGCGTAAGTATACAGTAACAAAGCTTACACAGAACACAAATGACTCTCCTAACTGGTGCAAGCTCCTATGATCTTCTGAGGGATCTTCTTGGGGAAGACCTAGGTGGGGTTAGTAAAATCATAATAATGTCATTAGCAAGCGTGCCAGAGCAGATTGACCTCACGGCAGTACTTGTTCAGCTCTTGTAATTCTTTCATAGTGGAGTTAATCTGCATTGGCGCGGTTGCTAATGACATGATCCTGATTATACTGACCAAATTGGTCAACCTGAACAAGCGCGCCAAGGAGTACTGAGTTCACGTCGGTGCTTTTTCATATTTTAAATGATCAATTCGTGGTACATTCCAGAAAGTAATGTCAGTATGTATGTTCTTCGGTTTATTTCGAATTAGAAATAATATTAAATTGTGCAGATTTTTTCCTGAACCCTACGTAGATATAAACCAAATTTTTCTTGGAATGAAGAACATTAATTATTATTGTTATTAATTCCTTGTACTCTCTAGATTGCAGGCGGAAATCATTGCTGTGGATTCCCACACATGATTAAATAAACCCAACAGAGAATATGTAGTATCTTATTATACCTTCAGTTGCTTTTGACATGTCGCACTTCATCAGAATATTAAACGATACAGGTATGTCTACCTATATTTAACACAAATTCGCGAGCTTCAATGCTGAACACGTAATAATTCTCAACTGATGGCTAAAAGAGATGATTATATTTAGTTTTTTGTTATCCGAGATCTACCGTCTTTGCCTGTTTGGTTTTGCGAAGATTTCAATATTCCACTGAATATTCTGGCAAGGTACTCGATAAAAGAGAACGTTGCATTCAGTATACCTTCCAAATAACTAAGTCTTATTATTTATAGAAATGAAACTTCTAATGCGACTTCAACAAGGTTGCGTTAAACGTTTAACGCTATCATGGAAGGGGTATGAAAACACTGTTGGGTTAAACGTTCAACGCTCCTGTGGAGGGGGAATAGAAAGAGACAGAGAGAGAGTGAATGCGTGGCACTCGAACGCATCGCGTAGTTTTGTACCCCTTCCTATTTTCATTTCCACATTACGTTGTTCTATTTTAATTTATAATATTCATTATTTCATTTACTTGTTTTTTGAAGTGAACCTTCTAATGCGAATTCCAACAAGGTTGCGTTAAACGTTTAACGCTACCATGGAGGGGGTATGAAAGCACTGTTGCGTTAAACGTTCAACGCTCCTGGGGAGGGGGAATAGAAAGAGACAGAGCGAGAGTGAATGCGTGGCACTCGAACGCATGCGCGTAGTTTTCTACCCCTTTCTATTTTCATTTCCACACTACGAAGTTTCGCTTCTTTCGTGCAGTAGGACTCCACGCACTATTTTACGTTTTTGGGCGCATGTTCTAGGGAACAGTCTGCTATCATTTTGAGCCGAAAATTGTCTCAAACGATTAGATTTGACTCACTGATGAAGAATTCGAGGTCTAATTCGATTTTGTCGGGACATCCGGCCGGTCGTTGTTACGAAAACTTTCGGAAGGGAATAAATAATGACTTAAAATTGTCACAGTAGGTTGGCAAATTCCAAATTTGAACACTATCGGATCCATATTGTTGGAGATATTGAAATATTGGAAACCGTGCAGAGTTGGGCGAGTTCAGTATATGGATGGATGATCATTACCACGATAACTTTCGAACAGAAAAAGATAGCTACTTGCAATTTTCAGCAAAGACATAGGCATAGGCATCCGAATGGTACACATAAGTTCGTTTTTGTTATACCCATCTTAAATTTTGTTGTTCTTTTCTTGATAACTCAAAATATAAAAATCCGATCCAATTAACACTTGATGATTACTTGTAAAATCCTACGCGCTAATTTTCGCGAATTATTGTATCACTAGCAAAAAATAATTTTCTTAAAAACTTTTATATTTCAAAAACTATTCGTCAGAATTCGCTGAAACCCTGCACATACTTTCGGGCCACCATTTTACAATCGGGTATTTCAGCTCGATTGACTTCGAGGAGTAGGTTTTGGAGATAAATATCTCAGTTAAGTTCGTTATTGGGCAAAATAGGGCGGATGGTTCCGGAGTAACAAAAAAAAAATTTTTTTAACTTACAAATTTCAAATTAAATTTTTTCGAGAAGCAGTTTCACCTTAAAAATCCATTGATATAATTTTCAACTCTAACAAGCTAATACTTTCGGAGATATGATTTTTCGAAATTTCAATGATGAATCGTACTTCTAGGTTTTTTGCGCGTATGTTCTGGGGAACATCGCGTTATAGTTTTGCCCAAATGTCTGTAACTTTCGAATTTTTTTACGAAAATGGTCTCAAACGATTTAGTTCGACTCCGCAATGAAGAATTCGAGGTCAAATTTAATTCTGTCCGTCCGGCCGTCCGGCCGGCCGTTGCCACGATAACTTGAGAACGAAAAGAGCTAGCGACTTGAAATTTTCAGGGTGGATGGCGCATCCCAATACGACGGACAAGTTCGTTAATGGGCATAATCCCATAATAATTTTATTTTCCACCAATATAAATCGGATCAAATTGAAACTTGGTGAGTAGTTGTAGAATGTGAATCTTTGCACGTTTGCGAAATTTTGTGCAAATTGTATGGCTAGAAATTAAAAAAAAAATTATTATAAATATTTTTGTTGTCACGATAACTTGAGAACGGAAAGAGATAGCGGCTTGAAATTTTCAGGTTAGGATTTGCATCAGAACGCGGCGACATTTCAGTTGGTTTATGAACATATCGGCCAAACGGTTTTAGAGTTATAGCCATCTGAAATTTGGTTGTTTTTTGTTCCTCATTAACTCGAAAAATACTAAACCGATTGAATTCAAACATGTTAATGTTAATGTTGCAGAATGCCAATGCGAAAATTCTTGCAAAATTTCGTGAGGCTAGTATTTGTAAAAAATTTTAAAAAAATCATTGAAAATTGAAAAAAAAATGCTATATACCAGTAACTGTTCGTTTGAAATTGCTGAAATTTTGCAAGAGCCTTCATAACCTAACTGTACTGTCAAGTTTCAAGTTTTAACACGATCGGTTGAATATTGTTGGAGATTCGAGCATTCTTGTGTGAGTTGAGTAGATGGGTGACCGTTGCCTCGATAACTTTCGAAGGAAAGGAGATAGGGACTTGCATTTTTCAGGGTAGGTTGCGTATCCGAAAGGGAGAGTTGAGTTCGTTTCTGGGCATAATCGGTCAAATGGTTTCCGAGTTAGAGCCACCTGGAATATTATTTCCTTGATAACTCAAAAAATAAATATTCGATCGAACAAGCTAATACTTTCTGAGATATGATTCTTTAAATTTCAATAATTAATCGTATTTCAACGTTGCCACAGAATGATATTATTTTTTGTATGAATTGTCATAATGTCAAATGATGTTCCTGAGACATGACATTATCTAATCAATCGAAGAATTGTGAGCGAATTGAGAAAAACCTCAGTTGTTTGCTCCGAAATTAGGTTTTCTCTTAAAATTCTTACATTTCGGAACGGAACATGAAGTAAGAGATCTGAGAGTAGTGAGACTGCTTTTCATCCATAGACATAGATATAACTCTCGAACGGAATGAGGTAGGTAGTTGAAATTTTCAGAGTAGTTTAGGGCAATGAATATCTCGGTTAAGTTCGTTATTGGGCAAAATTGGCCAGATTTAATTTGATTTCTTCCATGGTGCAGTTCTCATTCTCATGATTGCTCATTTAATATTGATAAATAAACTATTATTTGAATTGAATTTCCTTTAGGATGCAGTTCTATCATATGAATGTATTGATATAATTCCCAACTCTGAGAAACTAATACTTTCGGAGATAAAATTTTTCTCTTTTAACAAGAGCGCCAAAAAGCTCCTGTCCACAGGGCTTGAACCAATTTTACAATAAACTTTGATTAAAAATCTGAAAATTTGTTTTTGCAATATTTCCTAAACGTAAACTTTTGTGCGGATGAAGCCAATAGGACTATTGGTATAATCGAGGTGGGACGTAATCAGAGAGATGTTCAGAATTTCTTTGAAGTTAATGAAAGCGAAGTTTCCCGGCTCGTCCATCGATATTGGGAAACTGGAAACGTGACCACTCCTGCAGAAGATCGGTTTCTGACTGTGTCTACCCGTAGAGAGCCTTTGAGTACTTGTCGAATCATGCAACAGTCCCTTTTGATCGCTACTGGTGTTTTGGTTTCGATTGAAATAGTTCGTCGAAGACTTTGAGACGTTTATCTACATTCTCGACGACTTTTGAGGAGGGATTGCACTAACTCAAAATCATAAGTGACTTCGATTGGAATGGGCCAATGAGCACGTAAATTGGAACGACTAATGTAGGTCTGTATTGTTCACAGATGAGTCGAGGTATGGACGGTTTTCGGATAGTCGGCTTGTTCTGGTATGGACCCATCCTCTGGTGCCCAGAAATTGAAGATCAGTTCAGGAAGTTCATCCATTCAGAGGTGGTATATTTACAGTTTGGGGAGGCATTTGGTTCAATGGACGAACATAATTGATGGTGCTTGATGCTACCATGGATGCGCAGATTTACATAGTTCAAGACATTGAAAATATTATTTCTTTGTTTCATGCTACTATTGTGCCAAATTTCTTATTCTTGGACAATAATGTGCCACTTCATCGTGCGAGAGTTGTCGATGAAGCTCTGGAAATCCATGGTACTCCATATTTGGCCCTGCTTCCTCGGTCAGCAGACTCAATCCCATTGAACACACTTGGGATTAACTACAAAGAGCTTTAGATTCTCATCAACCACCTCTACAACTTCAAGAACTCAGACGGCATTTACCGCAACTCTGGAGAGAAATTGATGAAGGCTACTTTAACAATCTGATCGAAAGTATGCAAAGGCGTTGTCCGTCTGTGGTTGATGTTCGAGAAGGCCATACTTTATTTTTGAAATTTTCTGAGTGAACTGATTTTGCACTACAAATGCTAAAAATAAATTTTCGCCTAAAACTGTGAAACTTATAAAGAAATGGGCAAACGAATGAGTTAGATAAGGGCGTAAACATTTAGATTTCTCATATTTAAAAAAATAGTGAATAAAAATGGAAACTTTTGAAACAGTCTCAGTCTTTCACTAGAAACTTCACGAAAATTCTTTAATGAACATTGTGGACAATTTATAGCAGCACAATGTACACACACTTTTTCCTGGTTTTCTAAGAAATCTAAAACTCTAGAACTTCTGTTTCCTTTAACTTTTCGTTTCCAATAATTTCAATGTTCAAGTAAATTCTCCGCAATCGACATCTGTCAAGCCACAGCGTAAACAACCAAACTCGCGGTTTACGCGGAAGGAAGACTGTGTTCATTGTTGCTGTTCTATAAACATTTTTCGGGTCAACTGAAAAAAATGATAACGCGAGGTTCCCTAGAACAGAACAACGCGCCAAAACTGCTTATAATTTCGATCGAGTTCAACTTTTGAAGGTTCCGCAAAATTTCAGCGATAACTGATGGACAGCTGAGATACAGAATTATTTTTAATATTTTTGTAAACATTTTCTACTTCACAATCCTCGAAAAATTTCGCATAAGTCTTCATGTTGGTTTTAAATAACTCGCTTCAATTCGAGCAGATCAATATTTTTCGAGTTATTCGGAAAACAAAACTCCAGATGGCTATAACGAAACCTCTCAGCGGATTTTGCCCATTAACGAACTTTGCCGGCGCATTTGGACTCCAAACCTACGCTGGGTGATCAGCCGGGCAAAATTAAGTTTAACATCGGATTCTTCATCAGTTAGTTGGAACTAAACGCTTGAGGGGACACATTTTGGGACACAAATTCGAAAAATTCAGACATTTGGGAAAATTGACAGGCACTTTATTCAGAGAACAAGCGCGCATAAAAACTACAGAACACAGACAAAGAACAGAGATAGTTGGTACATTTAGATGAAGCAATAATGAAACTTTGCACTATTTCATTTCAACTCTTATATTGAATGTTGAGATTTAAAAAGGGAGCGACCGCTTGGCTCGATTTGATTGTTTTGTTATCTTCTTCAGAAATATAAGATCGGTATTTAGCCATTCTCCCATGGATTTTTCATGATCATGAATAAATGAGATCTGATCAGGTCAATGATTTACAACAATCATCAAACGTCTGGGTATTTTTGGTTGTGAAAATATTGAATATTGCTTTCGAGGACGGTCAATTACTGTATGCCTATTGTATTTTTTTTCTTATTGAGAAATGTTTATCTGAATATTTCAATAATATTATGAGAATCTCTTTGGTTGTCTTATTTTAATCATTAATTTCATTGAGGTAATGTACCTGTTAAATCGTGCTACTTTTTTTTTAACAACCCTGACATTCTCACAGTTTATGAAGTACGCAAAATTAAAATATTGGTTCAAGCACTGACGTCATGAGCTTTTGCGCGCATTTTTATTGTCTAATCACCTCTATTGGACAATCTACTACCAGCTTATCATCGATATATAGGTATCGTTTTCTCAGCTTTTACAATAAATGAATACATTTCATAGCATTCAGTACAGTTCATACTCCAGTAGAGAATCGTTATGATCACACAATTTTTAATTCTGACATACGTATTCTATTGGAATTGAAATACGAAAAAACTTACGCCTCAAGTAAATACAGCATACGATATTTACGAAATTTCCCGTAAATGAGTGCGACGGCATTCTACAAGTAATCGCCGAGTTTAAATGGGGAGATTAATATATTTTAACTTTTTAACCGAATCAGCAAATAACAACAAAATTTCAGATGATTATAACTCCGAAACAATTTGACCGATAATGCCAATTAACAAACTTACATGTCGCATTCTACCCTGAAAATTGCAAGTCGCTATCTTTTTCCGTTCTCAAGTTATCGTGAGATACATAATATTTTTCGTCATTTTTTTTTTAATTTTCTAGTGGTAGTGGTAACTCTGCCATTCGGATGCGAAAGCTACCCTGAAAATTGCAAGTCCCCATCTTTTTTCGTTGGAAAGTTATCGAGGCAACGGTCACCCATCCAGCTAGTAAACTCACTCAATGCTGCTCGGAACTCCCACAATATAGAACCGATCGTGTTCAAACTTGGAACTTCGAAGAATTAAACAATAAGAGATCAAAATAACAAACATTTTTAAGTAGCTTCTGATCATGAGAAAGCGGATCAATAGAACGGGAATTTATCGAACGCCTTTGAAAAATAGCTCCACGAAAGGAAAAAACTAACTGATTAATAGTTTAACAATTATCGCACTTGCAATGTTAATGTTCGTGGTACAAAAATTGTTAATTAACTAATGGATAACTAATTGAAAAGTAGCGATAAAATTTACAGATTATTGTTCATTGATGTATCCTATAGGCGCCTGAATTTTTTCAGTTCTTAATTTTCATATTTAATAAGTTTAAATAATATTTATTCATTAAAGGTCCGAAGTAGGCGTGGCTTGCGCAAGCCGGAGTACCCGTTTTCGGGTACTCCGGGTACCCCCTTGATTCACTTACCTAATTGTTTATCACTCTTGCAATTTTCGCGAGCAGCCCTCGAATTTTCTCAAAAATATCCACATGTCATTACGAATCGAATGACACCTCAATCATAATTTTCGGAGAACTCTAAAAAGTTTTGACCTAAAAGCACTTGTTGACTAGACTTATTAACAAACTCAAATGTCGCATTCGGTTGCACAACCTACCTTATAAATTGAAAGACGCTATCTCTTTCTGTTCTCAAGTTATCAAGACATAAATATAATTTCTCAATCATTCTTTCAAAATTTTCTAGTGATACGATTCTCACAACATTTCACGAACGTCTTTAAGTTTGTATTCTACTCATCAAGTTTCAAATCGATCGGATCTGTCTGTATTGGTTGATGACAAAATTATTACTCAGAAACCATTGGGCCGATTATGCCCATTAAAGAACTTGTCCGTCGTATTGGGACGCGCCTCCTCGTCTTCAAGTCACTATCTCTTTCCGTTCTCAAATTATCGTGGCAACGGCCTGCCGGACATAATCAAATTTCGAAAATTACAGACATTTGAACAAAATGATAACGCGACGTTCCCCAGAACATGCACTCAAAAATGAAATAAATAAACTGTACAAATTTTACAGGAAGGTTAATTGTTTTATCATCCAAATTCTTCAATTTCCACATTTACGAGTATTATCTCTTTCCCATCTTCACCACCACTGTTTTATAACTCGCGAACAACGAATAGAATATTGAGGTAATATTTTTGCATTCACATTAATAATATTGAACTATATCCGAATTTTAGTTCGAGAAGATGATTTGAGGAGCAACTTTTCAAAACGCATTTAGTCCAAAAACCATTTTATTGGGAATCAACGAAAAACGATTTTTTCTTCCACCCTGGCTTAGAATTTGAGTACGTCGAGTTTGTTTGATAGAAATTCACATCTAAAGTTAATAACTAATCTCACTTAAATCAATATTGATCAGATATACACAGAAAATGTAAAAAACGTTTGGACTTAATGCGTTTTGATTCATCCCATTGTATATAATGCGTTTTGTTGTGTTGAAATTGAACATAATGCTGTTTGTTGCGATTTATTATAAATTTAGAGAAAACTGTCTGCACAGTAAGTGTTGGTCTGTAACCTAATTAACACGAGATTTAATTTGTTTTAAAAATACAAACGTAAACATAATTCATGGCGATGCGGCTTACATTCTTCGGATTTGAATTACACAGGGACATTATGCCATTTGGAAGATTTTGTTTACAAAGGGCTATAGAGCAATAGAAATCATTTCTGAATCCGCTTCAAACTCAATTTCGCCCAAATTGGACATAATGCGTAAATTTACCATGGTAAATTCGATTAAGGGTGTCCAATACAGGAGGATGGACAATAGAACATACGCGCAAAAGCTCCTGACTTCACGTCAGTGCTTGAACCAATTTTTATTATTTCGGATCTATTCCGAACTATCGATGATATGAGTATTAAATTAGATAAACCGATTAACATTAGAAGTTGATAACTAGGAGTTGAAATTTAAAAAAAATTCAAAAACTTTTCTGGATTTATATGAATAGATACCGAAATATGCATAACTGTTGAAAAAGTTTTATCCTTCGCGCATGAGTTCTATTCACACTTGAGGGTTTCTCATGACTATTCAACGTGAATCAGAAATTTGATCCAGCCAAAAAGCGTAAATTAATTAGTAGGATTTCGTAATAGACGTGACAGTTCCTTCCATTCATCAATTCACGGTTAGACCAAATGAATGGGGCGTGAAGAAACCAGTTGACATGCAGCAAACATTGTTATCTGCATGTTTGAGCTATTATGAAAAGGATGTTGACCGTAGAGTTTTTCATTGTCAGACCTTCGATTAGAGATGGAAAGAAAAGTCTTGTCGTTTTTAAAACCCGACATTGAGATTTGCAGACAGTGGGTGTATATTGGGCAGAGGATGATTAAATATTGACCTCATATTCTTGCACTATAAAAATGATGGAATTTGGATAGGTCAAATATTGCGATAATCTATGGATAGCTGTTTCAAAATTATCCGGCCATGTTTATCATTTGTGATAGACAGAAAATCAGATCAAATAAGGAATACTATAAGGGTATTACCAACCATTGCATATAGATTACCTATTATTAATCTATACAGAGTGTCCAGCAGTCGACATCATGGAAATGGCTGATAGGTCAAGTCATAATAGTTAGGAGAAACATATTAAAAACTATCTAAGATACCTAATTACAAAATTATAGGCATTTAAAAAAAACGAGAAAATCTTCAACCTGCGATGGTGTATTAACTTCCGCTACTTCGAATCTTTATTTTAATTTCGATTTTATGTATCCTGAATATAGCTTCTCAAAATTAGTGCCTAATATTATAAGGCAACTGCCTCAGCTTGGAAAAAATGGCCCATTTGTATTCGAAATTAATATTTCACCCAATTACCAAGGACTGTACTTGAAAAAGAAAATGGTTCAAGCACTGACGTGAAGTCAGAAGCTATTGCGCGTATGTTCTATAGTACATTCTCCTTTATTGGACACTCGTAATAGAATTTACCATGGTGAATTATATTGTCCCTTCTCCTGAAAACAGACAATAGAATTCACCATGGTAAATTCGATTAAGAGTGTCCAATAAAGGAGAATGGACAATAGAACGTATGCGCAAAATCTCTTCCCGTTCTCAGGTTATCGGGACATAAATAATATTTTTCAATAATTTTTTAAAAATTTTCTAGTGATACGATTCTCTCAAAATTTCACAAACATATTAAGAGAATGAAATTTGACCTCGAATTCTTGATTTGGGAGTCGAACATTTTCGGCGAAAAATTCGAAAATTACAGACATTTGGGCAAACTGATAACGCGATGTTCCCCAGAACATACGCGCAAAAAGATCGGAGTATCAGAATGCCAAATTGTCCGTTATTTATAAAGAAAGGCTGCTTCCATTATTTTTTGCCAAAGCTTAACTGCAGTTTTTTGCGCGTACGTTTTAGGGAACATCGCGTTATCATTTTGCCCAAATGTCTGTAATTTTCGAATTTTTTGCCGAATATGGTTTCAAACAATTGAGTTCGACTACCTGATGAAGAATTCGAGGACAAATTTGATTCTTTCCGTCCGGACGTTGCCGCGATAACTTGAGAACGGAAAGAGGTAGCGACTTGAAATTTTCAGGGTAGATGGCGCATCCCAATATGACGAACAAGTTAGTTAATGGGCCTAGTCGGCCCAATGGTTTCCGAGTAATAATTTTATTTTCAACCAATATGAATCCGATCGAATTGAAACTTGGTGAATAGTTGTAGAATATGAACTCAAGCTCTGAAATATTGTGAGAATCGCTAGAAAATTTTAAAAACATTATTTAAAAATATTTTTATGTCACGATAACCTGAGAACGGAAAGAGACAGCGTCTTGAAATTTTCAGGTTGGATTGTGCATCTGAATGCAACATTTGAGTTTGTTGATAGGCATAATCGGCCGAACAATTTTGGTTGCGTTGGATTCTGCGGTGAAAAAAAATGATATATTTCTAACATGATTATGCTCCTAAATTCAATAATATTTTTTTTTTCTTTTTAGGAGTATAATCATGTAAGAAAACTATCATTATCTTTCACCGCAGAATCCAACGCAATCATAAAAAAAATAGGGTTCTAATTTGAAAAATAGAAGTTATGGCCAATTTTTTATCACAATTTTCGACAAAAAGTTTGAAACACCCTGTGATGATATTTCTGAAATTCAAAAGATGCATGGCCGTTTCACATTCTTCGTCTTCGCTGTTGTAAAAACAGTTTACGTTCAGGATGTTCAAAATAAGAATAATGAACATAATACTGACTAAACATATTCGACTTTTTTTCCGGTTTTTTTTATATTTTCAATACTATTCGAATAAATACAATGATTTTAACAGAAATGTATTCCGCATTGAATACTTGATCATACCGGGAATGCAAAACTTGAAAAAAAATTTTCATCAAATTTATTTTCACTCCCTGTATAACCGGTGCAATATCATAATCCCAATTTTCAGATTTCAAATAAATCCGGTTCTCCAGAAACGTCCAGACACTCGAACTTGGGACACCCTGTATATTCTCTCCTCAAATCCACTCCAATACTCCAATACACCAATATTCCAGTTTTGTTTTTAGTGGAGATATTCTGAACTCAATATTATTTACTTAGCATTACCATTCCCATCATCATATGGATTGACCATCGGCATGAAAATATCAACCAACGAAAAGTATGATATTATATTATAATTCTCATAATTCTACGGTTGCTGGAATGAATTAGACAACGTCATGTCTCAGGAAAATAAGTTGACATTATAACAATTCATAGATAGAATAATTATATCATTCTGTGAAAACATAGAAATACGATTTATATTGAAATTTTGAAAAATCATATCTCCGAAAGTATTAGCTTGTTAGAGATAAAAATGATATCAATGGATTCTTATGGTAGAACTGCATATTGAAAAAAAAATTACATGGAATTTGTTATGTAAAAAATTTTTTTTTGTTACTCCGAAATCATCTGTCCGATTTCGCCCAATAACGAACTTAGCCGAGATATTTATCTCCCAAACCTACCCTGAAAATTTCAACTGTCTAGCTCATTCCGTTCGAGAGTTATCGTGCCTACGGCCGGCTGGCCGGATAGAATGAATTTCGACCACGGATTCGTGATCAGTGAGTCGAACCTAATCGTTTAAGAGCATTTTCATCGAAAAATTCGAAAATTACAGACATTTGGGCAAATTGATAAGCACTCTGTTCCGAGGAACAAGAGCGCCAAATATTCAAAAACACCCATGTGGTATCAGAGTCTTGAGCGCTGGTTCTTTTTCTGATCAATATATTTCACTGATCTACAATGACAAATTTCAGCCAATTCGACTGAGAGCCATTTTACCTTCCGGGTTTTTTTTTGTGTAGAGAAAAGAGGGCAGCTTAGAACACATGTTTTACGAATTACTATTTTAGACTACATTGGTAGAAATAGTGATTTATAGAGGCTACTGATGCGCATATCCGTCACCTGCCATTTCAAATATCTGACAATTATAAGAATTATAAGAATAACCGGTAAAAGCGTTTTTGGCGCTCTAGTTCCTCGGAACTGAGTGCTTATCAATTTGCCCAAAAGTCTGTAATTTTCGAATATTTCGATGAAAATGGTCTTAAACGATTTGGTTCGACTCACTGATCAAGAATCCGTGGTCGAAATTCATTCTGTCCGGCCGGCCGGCCGTAGGCACGATAACTCTCGAACGGAATGAGCTAGAGAGTTGAAATTTTCAGAGTAGGTTTGGGGGATAAATATCTCGGCTAAGTTCGTTATTGGGCAAAATCAGACAGATGGTTTCGGAGTAACAAAAAAAAAAATTTTTTTATGAAACAAATTCCAAATTAAATTTTTTTTAATAAGAAATTTTATCATAAGAATCCATTCATATCATTTTTAACTCTAACAAGCTAATACTTTCGGAGATATGATTTTTGAAAGTTTCAATGTAAATCGTATTTCACACATTGATATAATTATTCTATGTATGAATTGTCATAATGTCAACTTGACAGAAGGGAATATTGTAATTTCAAAAATATTGGGGTTGAAATAGTCGTATTTTAGCGATGCAACGGGGACCTCACCCGAAAATGTTTGAAAATATTACGTAAATATTGAAAGCATAATTCTGTAGTTCGAGAGAGGAGAAAATTTGGTGAACGTAGATCAGGAAATTTTTGATCGATTACAAGGTAATTTTTTATTTATTACTCATCTTCTTTCATATTATTACTCATCTTCTTTCATACATGTTTTATGGAATACCTACTATGTGTAGGTACTTTAAACCTGTTTTGGGCAATTGTCATACGAAACTTGTTTTTTTGGCGCTCTAGTTCCTCGGAACAGAGTGCTTATCAATTTGCCCAAGTGTCTGTAATTTTGGAATTTTTGGCTGAAAATGGTCTCAAACGATTTGGTTCGACTCACTGATCAAGAATCCGAGTGCGAAATCGATTCTGTCCGGCCGGCCTACCGGCCGTAGGCACGATAACTCTCGAACGAAAGGAGTTAGCGGATTGAAAATTGCAAGGTGGTTTTGGAGCGTAAATATCTCGGACAAGTTCGTTCGATCTATATGAAATTTAGCATCAAATTGTAGAATCATGACCTTTATACGCATGTGAAGTTTTGTATTGACCAGATTACCGCAAAGTGTAAAAAAAAAATTTTGAAAATTTAAAAAAAGTTTTTCCACAATAACTCTCGAACGCAATGAGCTAGCTAGTTGAAATTTTCAGAGTAGGTTAGGGAGATGAATATCTCGGTTAAGTTTGTTATTGGGCAAAATTGGCCATATTTAATTCGATTTCTTCCATGGTGCAGTTCTCATTCTCATGATTGCTCATTTAATCTTGATAAATAAACTATTATTTGAATTGAATTTCCTTTATGATGCAGCTCTATCATATGTATACATTGATATAATTCCCAACTCAGAGAAACCAATACTTTCGGAGATATAATTTGTCTGTTTGAACTAGAGCGCCAGAAAGCTCCTGTCCACAGGGCTTGAACCCATTTTTAATTTATTTCTAAGGATTCCCTGGAAGTATTTCAATGAAACAATAAGTGTTTTTTCTCTATTTGTTAGCTTTTGTACCAAATGATTTCATTTAAAAAAAATCCTTCCATTCAAAATGTTCGTTTAGTAATTCAACAAATATATAAATAACCCAGGACGGAAACTTTTAATAACAAATATATGTTGAAAAAATTACAGTTTTTTTTTTCATTTAAAAATACTAATTCCAAACTGCCCCAGGCAAGGCTATCCTCCGTCCGATATATCGCTGAAATTCTGCGAGAACCTTCAAAAACGAATTTCACAGCTTATTTCTAAATTTAAACACGATCGGATCTATATTGTTAGATATATTGAAAACATATTGGCCGAGTATCCTTGGGCGGGTTCAGTAGCTGGACCGTTGCCACGATAACTTTCGAACGGACAGAGAGAGCAACTTACAATTTTCAGGGTAGGCTGTGCATCCGGATACGACAGTTAAGTTCGTTATTGGGCATAATCAGCTAAACGGTCTTGGAGTTATACCCATCAAAAACAACAAATTCAATCCAATTTTAACTTGGTCAATACTTGTAGAATGACGACGCACTAATTTTCTATAAATTTCGTGAGAATCGTATCACTAAAAAAAATTGAAATACATATTTCTTCAAACAAAATGAAAATTTTTCCTCAAAAATTTTATATTTCAGAAACTATTTGTCAGATTCCACTGAAATTCGGCACAAAATTTTCAACCTGAATTTTATTTTCCCAATATTTTCAAAAATACAGTTCCGATCGATTTGAAATCTAGAACTCGGTTGAAAAAAGACGGCTTGAAAGTTCATGTAGTATTGCGTGAGGGCGTGTGAGGCGTGAATAGACAGAAAAACACGCGCGCAAAAGCTCCTAACTTTACGTCGATGCTTGTTAAGAATATTTCCTTATAGTGTTTTTAGACATATTCATGGAACTTAAATCAAATATTGAAAAAGTTGGTTCAAGCACTGACGTGAAGTCAGAAGCTTTTGCGTGTATGTTCTATTCTCCATTCTTCTGTATTGGACACCCTTAATCGAATATACCATGGTAAATTATGTTGTCCATTCTCCTGTATTGGAACTCTTAATTCGAATTTACCATGGTAAATTCGAATTAAGTGTCCAATACAGGAGAATGGACAACATAATTTACCATGGTAAATTCGATTAAGGGTGTCCAATACAGAAGAATGGACAATAGAACATACGCGCAAAAGCTTCTGACTTCACGTCAGTGCTTGAACCAATTTTTTTTTTCGTCATTTTTTTCAAATTTTCTAGGGGTACGGTTCTTACGAAATTTTAAATACGTCTTTATGTTAGTTACCAAGCACCAATTCGATCGAATATTTATTTTTTGAGTTATCAAGGAAATAATATTCCAGGTGGGTATAACTCGGAAACCGTTAGACCGATTATGCCCAAAATCAAACTCAACTCTCCCTTTCGGATACGCAACCTACCCTGAAAATTGCAAGTCCCTATCTCCTTTCGTTCGAAAGTTATCGAGGCAACGCTAACCCACTGAACTCACACAAGAATGCTCGAATCTCCGACAATATTTAACCGATCGTAATAAAACTTGAAACTTGGCAGTTGAGTTAGGTTATGAAGGCTCTTGCAAAATTTCAGCAATTTCAAACGAATAGTTACTGATATATAGAATTTTTTTTTTTCAATGATTTATTAAAAATTTTCTACAAATGCTATCCTCACCAAATTTTGCAAACATTTTCGCGTTGGTATTCTACAACTAATAACCATGTTTGAATCCAATCGGTTCAGTATTTTTCGAGTTAATGAGGAACAAAAAACCACCAAATTTCAGAAAATTTCAGATGGCTATAACTCTAAAACCGTTTGGCCGATTATGCTCATAAATAAATTAAAATGTCGCGTTCTGGTGCACATCCTAACCTGAAAACTTGAAGCCGCTATCTCTTTCCTTTCTCAAGTTATCGTGACAACAAAAATATTTTTTAATGATTTTTTTAAAATTTTCTATCCATACTATTCGGACTAAATTTCACGAACGTGCTTAGGTTCATATTTTACAACTACTCACCAAGTTTAAATTCGATCGGATTCATATTGGTTGAAAACAAAATTATTACTCGGAAACCACTGGGGTGATTATGCCCATTAACGAACTTATCCGTCATATTGGGATGCGCCACCCACCCTGAAAATTTCAAGTCGCTAGCTCTTTTCGTTCTCAAGTTATCGTGGCAACGGCCGGCCGGACGGCCGGACGGCTGGACGGACAGAATCAAATTTGACCTCGAATTCTTCATTGGGGAGTCGAACTTAATCGTTTGAGACCATTTTCGTCAAAAAATTCGAAAGTTACAGACATTTGGGCAAAATGATAACGCGATGTTCCCCAGAACATACGCAAAAAGATGAATGTCCAAACTATTCATTGAAATCGATTCGCCCCGGGGGTTGAAATCGGAGGTAATAAATCAATAATATCCAATCAACCTGTTGAAATTAGGAAAAAAATTATTATTTTAAAATCAGTGTAGCGAACCAAAAAGATGGGATTGTGGAAATGTATATCACCTTACGTGAAAAATAACGTATTTTTAAATAGCCAAAAATGAAAATTTAGCGAATGTTTCTTCATAAAGGGAAGTTTCACACCAAATCCTCAGTAATAAACACACTTTAATTTCCAACCTGGTAGTCAATTTAAGATTCAAATTGATCTTTTTTCTGATTTCCATAGTGAGTTCGAAAGGTGAAGAACCAATAGGCGCGTTTATTTACTTTTTTAACGTAACGAAAATCCGTGTACTTGATCTTATTTAGTGGGAGACGTCGAACAAGGCCATCAAGAATCGTGGAAAATATAAAACTGGCGACGATCGTACCAAGAAACCAAAGTTGATTACAGTTCCAGATCAAGTTCAGTTTTTCCCACGATCATGAATTGTGCTGTGAGTAATATTTTTCGATAAAAATACGTTTTAATGATTTACTCTGAGAACAATAATTCATCTTTAGGCATACATATTCTACCATAACGTTCTCCCCATTAAGTGGCATGAAAATACGGAGAAGAAACTGACGTCGGGAGCTTTTGCAAGAATGTTCCATTGTCGATTCACGCCTCATACGATGTCGATCGAGCATAATTATTGAAATATAAAATTTTTCGAGATAGCTAATAAAATTTGAATTTAACCTTAAGCCAACAAACTAGCTGTTAATAATTTTTCATTTACCATCGATATAGACCGTTTTCCCAGCTTTTATAAGATATGAATACATTTCGTATCATTTTAATGACAGACTTGAGAAATGAGAGAATTGCCTATGATCACAGAATTTTCAATTAATAATTAATTGATATACGAAAAAACTTACTTCTCAAATAATTTCACGATTTGATATTCTATTCACGAAATTAGGAGAAAATTTGCGCGTCGGCATTTTACACTTGTATTCACCGAGTTTCAATTAGATCGGATCTGTATATTTTGAGTTATAGAGGAAATAACAACAAAAATTCAGATGTGTATAACTCCAAAACCATTTAGCCGATTATATCTATTAAAGAACTCATATGTCGCATTCGGATGAGCAAAAAAGTCGAAAGTGACAGACATTTGGGCAAAATGCATATTGAATTGGTGCGATCAATTTATAATTTGAGGAAAATGTTTTCTTAATAGTTTGTTAGAATTATTTCGCGAATGCAGATATCTATAAATGTTGTCCTTTCAAATTTTCAATATATTGATTTTATACGTTGGACTTTCATTACTCAAAAATGCGAACATTTTATAGCAATTTATCTTAGATGTTTATCAAATCGAAAAAAAATCTTAAACAGCACTGACGTGAAGTCAGGAGCTTTTGCGGGTATGTTCTTCTGTCTATTTTCGCCTCATATCCCCTCACGAAAAACTGCATGAACCTTCAAGCCGTCTTTTTTCAACTGAGGGGAAGCTGATACCAGTTCAGAATTTATTTTTACAATAATTGATAAATACGCCGCCGATCAATCTGAAATCCGCTAATCGATTGTACAATGGTGGATTGAAGGTTTGTGTGGAATTTCAGCTGAATCTGACGGATAGTTTTTGAAAAATCATTTTTTTTCTTATGGTGCGTTGAAATTACCAAGTTTCAATTGCATTTTTTGAGTTATTGAGGAAACAATATTTCAAATGTTTATAACTTCGAATCCGTTTGGCCTTTTTCTGATTTTTGGCCGGTTTCTGATGACGATTACATGTAATTTATCTTCAGTTTATCTGTCCAATTTCATAGAATTCAGAATATGATTACAGTCAATTGTCCTCAGAAACCAGCCAGAAAGTCCATTAACAAACTTCACCGTCGCATTCGGATGCGCAACCCTCCCTTAAAATTGTTAGTGGCCATCTCTTTTCGTTCAAAAGTTATAGAGGCAACGGCCGGCCGGCCAAACAGAATCGACTTTGACCTCAAATTCTTCATCAGTGAGTCGAACCTAATCGTTTGAGACCATTTTCGGCACATAATTCGAAAATTTTAGACATTTGGTCAAAATTGCACGCTGTTCCCTTGAACATGCCCGCAAAAATACGAAAATGGAGAAACATCAAAACAAATCGATAATTACGCTTTTTCAGGATTCGACTTCAGTATTAGCAGCGAATTATCTTGCATATTATTGTATTCTATCGATTGAAAACGGGTGCCCCGAAGAGGTATTTTGAGTTTTGGGTGAGAATAAAAGTCGACTGACGCCATATCAGGAGAATACGGTGGTTGTTTGATGATGTTTGTTATTTTTTTGATCAATTCGTCTCAAACGATTTAATCGAACTTTCTGATACAGAAATTATGGTAATTCAATTTTTATAACATTCGGAATAAATTAATAAGGGGCTTGAAAGTTGGTACGGTAGATTGAATGCTCGAATGAGAAGACGAAGTATGTGAATGGGCACAATAAGCTCATTGGCTCCAGGAATATGTCCATTTAAAATTTTGTATTCTTATTATCCGAAAAAATACAGATGCCACTATGTTTGATCCGAAAAGTTAGGAGTGAAATTTTTTTTGGACCTGTTTTTGGCGCTCTAGTTCCTCGGAACTGAGTGCTTATCAATTTGCCCAAATGTCTGTAATTTTCGAATTTTCGGCTGAAAATGGTCTCAAACGATTTGGTTCGACTCACCGATCAAGAATCCGAGGTCGAAATCGATTCTGTCCGGCCGGTCCAGCCAGCCGGCCGGCCGTAGGCACGATTACTCTCGAACGAAAGGAGTTAGAGGATTGAAATTTGCAAGGTGTGTTTGGAGCGTAAATATCTCGGTTAAGTTCGTTAATGAGCAAAATCCATCGAGCGGTTTCGGATTTTAGTAAAAACATTTTTTATGAATATTTCCGAAACCGATCTCTCGATCTATTTGAAATTTAGCGTCAAAGTGTAGAATCATGATCTTCATACGTATGTGAAGTTTTGTATTGACCAGGTTACCGCAAAGTGTCAAAAAAATTTTTTGAAATTTCAAATAATTTTTTTTTCACAATAACTCTCGAGCGGAATGAGCTAGGCAGTTGAAATTTTCAGAGTAGGTTAGGGAGATGAATATCTCGGTTAAGTTCGTTATTGGACAAAATAGGCCAGATGGTTTCGGACTAACGAAAAAAAAATTTTTTTTTAAGTAACAAATTTCAAATTCAAATTTTAATTAAGATGCAGTTTCACCATAAAAATCCATTGATATCATTTTCAACTCCAACAAGCCAATACTTTCGGAGATATGATTTTTCGAAATTTCAATAATGAATCGTACTCTGTTTTCACAGACTGTTATCATTATTCTATCTAAGCTTTATTATATGATCTGTGTTCATACTCGTACATGTCATCCTGTTCTATAAGAGAGAGTCAAATTCATTTCAGCTATTTTAATTTGATTTCTTCCATGATGCAGTTCTCATTCTCAGATTGCTCATTTAATCTTGATAAATAAACTATTTTATTTGAATTGAATTTCCTTTATGATGCAGTTCTATCATAAGAATACATTGATATAATTCCCAACTCTGAGAAACCAATACTTTCGGAGATATAATTTGTCTGTTTGAACTAGAGCGCCAGAAAGCTCCTGTCCAAAGGGCTTGAACCAATTTTTCATAGACAATTACCAGATTTTCAGTGATACCAACTTTCCTCAAAAGATATATAATTAAACATTTGAGGAAGTTGATGCATCTAAATAATTCTTAATTTCTTGCAAACAAAAGGTATTCTACAGATTCGGAGCGCGAAAAAACACACCGTTGTTTTCGTGTGAATAATATAAATAATCTTTCCGTCGATATAACATACATATTTGAATAAAAATTCCTTCGATATTAAATTTCCATTCAAATTCATTTAAAACATAATTTTGACCTTTCTACCGAACTAAATACAATCGGACCTGAATTGTATTATTGTAAATAAACAATGATGAATCATAAAAAGGACAAACCCATTAAGTAAGACATGACATCTCTTGTCTTGAGCCAATGTTACTTAAATTATCTAGTGAAATGAATCATACAATATTAGCATATTCATAGTTCATATTCAATGCTTCATAATAATAGTAAGTGGACTAATTAGTTCCAGAATACTGAGCTATTTATTACCTTCTGAGAAATGATATTGTGAAAACATATCCTATATTATTTCTTTTGCGAACAAAAAAAAAATTTGATTCAGGTTGAAATCTTAAATCATTCCACTTACATTATCTATATCGAAAAAATTTGAAAAGTACTCACGTGAGGTCAGTCTGCATTGGCATGCTTGTTATTGAACTCTCCTAAGACTGCTTGGTTTCCAGGAATTAAAATAATATTTTTCTAATATTTACAACAATATAGATCCGAACGAGTTTAAATCTAGGCTTTGGAAGTAAAGTAAGGTTTTGAAGGATACTGCCAAATTTCAGCGATACCTGTCCGTTAGTTACGGAATTATATTTAATAATATTTTCAAGCAATCTGCTCAGACGATCCTCACAAAATTTAGCATAAGTCTTCGTGTCGGTATTTTTCGAGTTGTTGGGAAAACATGGATGTAACTCCGAAACCTTTCGGAGGTTGCCCCAAAAGTACCCTGCAAATTTCAACTCTCATCAATTATCCCTTACATATTTTTTCATGCCCCCTCATAATGGATATTAAATGCAAGAGCTTGACTAGTAAAATACAGAACACAGAACACTATGGAAAAAAAATCCACATCCAACTAAAAACTTGAAAATAAAATAGGTAAATTTTTTTTTTAATTAAACGATTTTTATTGAAAAGAAAGATAATAACAATGTAGATAATGAACTAAAAGCTAAAAATAAACTATGTAGGTCTTAAGTACCAGTCATCACACCACTCTCCTCATCGATCTAGGGCATTGCTCAAACACAAAAATAAAATGCCCACCGGTCATATTATATAAATGCTTTTTGCAAAATTACTCAGGTTACGATGCACCCCACAATTTTATTTTTGAGTCTGATCAATGCCCTAGATCGATGAGGAGAGTGGTGTCTGGACTGGTACCTAGGACCTACCTAATTATTTTTGCGCATAAGTTCTGGGGAACATCTCGTTATCATTTTGCCCAAATGTCTATAATTCTCGATTTTTTTGCCGAAAATGGTCCCAAACGACTAGGTTCAACTCACCGATGAAGAATTCGAGGACAAATTTGATTCTGTCCGGCCGTTGCCACGATAACTTGAGAACGGAATGAGATAGCGACTTGAAAATTTCAGGGTAGGTGGCGCATCCAAATACGAATGATAAGTTCATTAATGGGCATAATCGGCCCAACGGCATCAACCAATACAGATCCGATCGAATTGAAACTTGGTGAGTAGTTGTAGAATACAAACTCAAGAACGTTTGTGAAATTTTGTGAGAATCGTAAAGAATTTAAAAAAAATTATTAAAAAATATTATATATGTCACCATAACCTGGGAACGGAAAGAGATACTGAAAAGAAATTTTCAGGTTAAGTTGTGAATCTGATTGGGACATTTGAGTTTGTTTATAGGCATAATCGGCCAAACGGTTTTGGAGTTATACCTATCTGAAATTTAGTTCTTATTTCCTCAATAACTTGAAAACTACAGAACCGATCCAATTCAAACATGCTTACTAGTTGTAGAATGCCAACGCGAAAATTCTCGCGAAATTTCGTGAGGATCGTAGTGCTAGAAAATTTTTAAAAAATCATAGAAAAAGTTTTATATATCAGAAACTATTCGCCTGACATCGCTGAAATTTTGCCAGAGCCCTCAAAACCTAATTCTACTGCCAAGTTTCAAGTTTGAACATGATCGGATCTATATTGTTGGAGATCCTAGCCGCCTTGTGTGAGATCAGTAGCTGGATGGATGACCGTTGCCTCGATAACTTTTGAACGGAAGCAGATAGAAACTTGCAATTTTCATGGTAGGTTGCGCATCCGAATGGAAGAGTTAAGTTCGTTTTTGGGCATAATCGTTCAAACGGTTTCGGAGTTATATCTACCTAGAATATCATTTCCTCGATGACTCAACAAATATAGACTCGATAAACTTGAAGCTTGGTAACTAGTTGTAGAATATCGACATAAAGACGTGTGTAAAATTTTGTGATAACCGTACCCCTAGAAAATTTTTAAAAAATTACGAGAAAAAAATTGGTTCAAGCCCTGTAGAGCTTTTGCGCGCATGTTCTATTGTTCGATTAAGAGTGTCCAATACAGAGGATACAGAGGAGCAAAAGCTCCTAACTTCACGTCAATGCTTGAAACAATTTTATATGTAATCCCGAGATTTCAGTTCGGACAATATGAAACTATGGGTTGCAAATTTGAGGATTGTGTCAAAAAATCTCAAAAAGTTCTGAAATGCGTATCCAGTGTATTTGCCTCGATCTTAACATTTTCATCGCAATATCCCGCCAATTATAAAGGAGAGGTGTTGAAAACTTGATCAAATTCGGGACATAAGATACAAATAGAGATAATCTGTATATCTTGTGAATTTGAAGCGTATTTTCTTATCCATTATTACAGAACTAAATGTATATTCCGAAATGTGAGCGAGATGACAAAAATCTCAGAATTCCCAGAAGATTCTTATATTTCGGTACAGAAGATGAGTTCTCTCAGATCTCTTACTTCGTGGTCTGTACCGAAATACGAGTATAAGAATCTTCTGAGACATTGGTGAGATAAGCCAATTCGGGAACAAGCTAATGAGATTTTTCTCACTTCGCCCACATTTCGGAATACACATTAGTATCAAAAGAATATCAAGAACTCTTTGTGGGAAATAAGACAATTTTTTTATTGGAGTGAATGAAAGTGTCGAATGTTTCCACTCAGATCATTTTATTTCTATTTTATATCAACAAAGACAATTTTTCTAATGTACGTTTCACTTCTTTTTCAGGTATTCATTTTGGCTTGTTCCATTTTCATCATAGCTAATGCAGCACCAAAAGCTGGGGGCTATGGGCTGGTAGGTGGAGGTGGTGGATACTACAATGGAGGGGGCTATAGACCAAATTATTACGGAACGGGATACAGAGGCTATGGAAGCTATGGAGGTTATGGCGGGTTTCCCAGTTACTCAGGATCTGGAGGAAGTTATAGACCTGGTTATGGAGGTTACAGACCCGGCTATGGAGGTTATAGCGGATATGGAGGAAACCCAAGTGAGTGTTTGAGGTTAACCAAATCTTTCTACTCATATTTCCAACTTCTTTAACTTTAATTTTGAGTGTGATTTAACTTCGAGCATATTCCTGGTGGAATTGCAGTAGGTATAACTTTATTTGATGGAAAGTTTTCATCTTGACATCACTCTCTAAAATGCATCTGCTGATACAAACCTTCAAAATATTATCCAATCATACTAGAGGATGAAAACACATTTAAAAGTGGAAGTAGAAACATCGAGGATGTAGTCAAATGGACACCGTTAAAAAGAGATGAACGAGGAGACAATGAGCAGAACTGGTTTTGGGCTCGCTGTCTAGATTGCTTTGAAACTATTATCAAATCTGGGTCACCAGTGGAATTATAGTATAATTTTATTAGATAAAAAATTCATTCAGAAGCTATCGAGTGCATGTCCTATTGTCTATTCACGCCTCAAAAAACCTCACGAAATACTGCATGAACCTGAGATTTACATGATTTGTAATTCCCGAAGAAGTAGATAACAGTTCGAAATTTTATTTTCACAATATTTCCAAGAATACAAAGCCGATCAAGCTGAAATCGGGTACTCGATTGTAGAATGGTATGGAATCTAATGGTTGGTTTAGTTTGACAAACATAACCGTCGTATTCGGATGCGCAACGTACCCAGCAAATTGCGAGCTGCTATCTATTTCCGTTCGAAAGTTATCGTGGCAACAAACGGCCGGCCAGCCAGGAATAATTCAATTTGACCTCGATTTCTTCATCAGTGAGTCGAACCTTACCACGCTGTTCCGTAAAACATGCGCGCAAAAACTATTAATCTCAACATCAAACACTATAATGACCCTAATACTAGAAGGACTAATAATTCTCGGGCAATGGGGTTGAATTCTTCCGATTATAAAATCCTTTCACTTGATATGAGAGATAGATAATAGAGCTATATTGTATATTGTTGTAGGGGGTAACGTTGCTCTACGATCTTAAGGTCTATTCAGCCTCCCTATCAGAGCTGTCGATGTCACCACCATCTACAGCTCACCTTCCAGTTCCAGAGTTCTGATGAACTCCACTATCTGGTATGGCTTCAAGGAGGCTACGTCTTTGCTCCTGCAGATTTCTTGCCCAAAGCATTCCTTGCGTTGGTTTGACATAGCGAGGCATTCCGTAAACAGGTGATTAGGAGTTTCATAATCATCCCCACAAAATCTGCACTCGTCAGTTTCTGCTAGCTCTAATCTCATCATATGCTTCCTAATACAGCAGTACCTAGAGAATAGAGCTAAAGTAAGAACTCAAATATCTGGGGAATATTCTAGATACTTGGCTTCTATGGAATGAGCATTGCAAGATAAATGCTGGCAAAGCAATAAAAGCTCGGTTACTGTTCACAAATATGGCAGGTAATAATAATAGGACTAGAGAAATACTGCGGATGACGTACGTCATAATAGTGAGAGTCATTATTACTTACGGTTTAGTAGTCTGGAATACCAAAGAACAATACTGTAGCACAAGAAGAATCCTGGATAGCGTACAAAGAATAACACGTTTATCGATCGCCGAGGCTATAACAACCAGAGTACCAGAGACCATCAGATAACTAAGGCCTCTGTACATAGTCATAGTCAGATGATGCATGCACCCACTTTCAGAATATCTAGGGAAGGGACAAATAATGAAGCCAGAGAGTCTGGTCATCCCTGATCAAATAAGTCTCATCTGCGAACCCTTCTAGTGATTTAAATACCTACAAGATTATGCTTTAAAAGGTCTTTGATTATGATTTATTATTAAGATTATTCTTTAGAAGGCCTTTGACCACAATGGCCAGCGCAAAAGATCTGGCGAAGGAATATACCACCTCCCATGCTTTCGAAAAATGGTAGATATAATGCATGTATTGGTGAGGATGATCATTTGTATTTTGGTTAACTTTTGCCACTGTGTCCTTCCTGTTAATTTCTGACCAAACAATTAATGTTAACCAATAACTTCCATCGGATACTTTTTTACCCGACCAGGCAAGATTTGAACCTACGACCCTATGGTCTCACACCTTCACTACTCTATTTGCTAAATGGGCACATGCTATACCCTATGCCGAGTAATTTTCTTCAACTATACGATTAGCACTGTATCCTAGCAGTTTCAAGGTCTGATCCTCTTCATTTACTGCCTAAGTTTCTGCCTTCAGAGATGTGGCTTTATTCCTCTTGAGTCATTTTCTCTCTTTTATTTTGAAAGAGATTGAAAAAGTATTCCAGGATGTCGATTCTAGTTTAATACCGAGTAAGTGAATCAAGATGACATAGTCAATTTTTTTCTAGAAAAGTATAATAGCAAAAATGGATGTGGAAAATGCTGTTGTCAAAATGGTTCAGGAGAATTCACTAAAAGGAAATAAAGAAGAATAGATAGAACATCACAATTGTAAAATCTTTCTAGTCTTCGATATTCGAAGAAGCTCTTGGAATTTCCACCTAAAACGATCGCCCCCATTGACATTGAAACCATGTAGTTGCTATGCTAGAATCTCTTTTAACAATCCTCTACTATTAGTTATTTATTATTATTAACTTTCATGAGACATTAATGTGACTGAAATTTATATGTATATGAAACTTCTCCAGGCTATGGTGTAGGAGGTTATGATAGCTCTAATGGTTATGGAAGCAGTGGACTTGGAGGTTATGGTGGATATGGATCTTCAGGACTTGGAGGCTATGGAGGCTACGGGTCTTCTGGACTTGGCGGCTATGGAGGATATGGATCTTCCGGACTTGGGGGCTATGGAGGCTATGGATCTTCTGGACTTGGCGGCTATGGGGGATATGGATCTTCCGGACTTGGGGGTTATGGAGGTTATAGACCTGGCTATGGAAGTGGAACAAATTACCTAGGAACATCATCAGGCTACTACAAGCGATAATATCATTGTGATACTCATAGGATTGTATGTGTAATTTATTATTTTTTTTCTGTAAATAAATGTTTTTCCTAGAAAAACTAGTGTGATTGAATAAATTTCAAAGGAGATTATACAAATTGTACCATAATTTTACAAAAATAAATTGAATATTTCCTTGTTAACTGCACATAGTGAGTGAATCGCATTGTGAAAATAAATATTATTTATATGCAAATTGTGTTTATTATTTTCTCAAACTATAAATTTTGCAATCGAGAAAAGAAAAAGTTTAATAATTCAAGGACTGTCGACCTTAAAAGGTTGCGGTGAAGAATGCAATGAAAGTTGTATTAACCGAAAAATAAAATTTTCAAATATCAATTCGGACATCTGGAAATACTCAGCACTTAAATCCCGATTACCGTACGAAGGACTATTTTCCGAAAAAAATTTCCCTCCATTTTAATTCTTCTTCTTCTTCTTCCTCTTTCGATAGGACTGTGTCCTGTTTCTTTCTGCCTTCTTCCTGTTATTGTAGCGTCTCTTGAGATATCGAGCTCCAGCTTTCTCTCCATCTCTTTGGGGGGCGTCCCAATGGTCGACGTGTGTTTGGTTTCTGTGTTTCCGCCCATTTCGCTAGTCTTTCTGCTGGCATTCTCTCTACATGGTCTCTCCAGAACCTCCTGCGTGCTCTGATCCATCGGACCATTTTAATTGTAGGGCAAAAATAATACTAACTGTAATTTAAATAAATAAAATCTTTTTGACAATCATCCCGAATGTTTTCGATTGATTAAAGCATCACAAAAATATTAACCTCAAGAGCACGTTCAAACACCCGGATATTTTCATGCTGCATTGACATCATATTCGTTGAAATGATTGGTTGAAATTTTTTGAGGGGAATAGTCCAATAATATTATGTAGAAATATTCGCGAGAAAGATAATGCTTATTCCTATAAAATGAAAGTATAATAACACGGGGGAAAATATTACTCTATTTACTGATATTTAGAATGATTATTACAATAACTTATGTATATTTCCATATATTTATTCTGATAATATTAATCGTTACAGATTTTAGATAACTAATAGTTATTTAATCAACTAGTTTATTAATGACAGCGATTAATGGTCGAGATATTCCAACGCGCGCGTGGAGCGAGCACGTTAATAGTTTGAGACCATTAATCGCTAGATTAATAAACGAGTTGGCTACAAGATTTTTCCGTCGACCTTTTTATGAATTGAGAATAAATAATTGATTAAAATAATTATTTATTTTGCATAAATGGAGTCATTTATCATAATACAAATTTCTATGTTCATTTCGATATATTTATATTTATGCTCCCCATAGAACAATTCGAGAAATTCATAGAGGTAATATTAGACATGTGACACTCTGAATAGTTCATATTGATATCATTACCTACAATTTATGTTCAGTTGCCCATGAAAATCATACATTAAAATATGAGAAATCATACATTAGAATGGGTCATAATTGATCAATTTCGTGTACGTTAAACTGAGCTCTTATTTAGAGGTCGACGGAAAAATTAATTAATTCAAATAAATATAAAAATGTTGTCTTGAGTAAGACGAATATTTTCTTCGTCAAAAAGCTGTTTCATGTTCTAGTTATTCATATGTTTTATTTATTCATTTTAGATTTGATTCAATTGATGTGTATCAAGCCAATAATATTTTCGGTTACCTCCCAAAAAAATTGATTTCGACGCTTGTATCTCCATTCTTGATATTTCAAAATGATTCATTGATAGCAAACATGAATTCATCCGCCAATTTTGTATTGTTACCTGAATTACTCCTGTACAAAATTTCATCTCAATCAAACAGTGCCAAAATAATTTGTATACTACCGTAAATTACCGAAGAAGAAAAAGGTGAATTGTTTGCTCATCAGGTATGAGTGGAAGAATGAATAGATTCATATCCAAATAATCCCACTGGATAATAAAATCGAGGTCCAATATCAATTTGTAGCATGGTACAATATGCAAAATACTTTTTTCACGATTTCGATGATTCAATGAAAATTAATTCGACGAAAGTGAAAGCAAACTAGACGAGAGAATATTTCGAAGTAGGGCACTCCTACGAGCAATTTTGGCATCATCCCACGAGTCTTGACTAATCTGGCATACAAAGACTTGCGATTATCTAACACCTGTATCATTGCTTTAAATATGGATAAATAGATCCTTTATTCGCGAATATTTATATATAACAAAATGATTCAAGGGTTAAACCATATTTTGAGGTATACAGAGTGATTCCAAATTAGATGTGAACCCTGGAGAATCTGTTAGTAAGACTCATTTGAAGTCGTTTGAGCCATATTTGTTGATAACCGAAATGTTTGCAAGATATTTGAGCTCTTGTGATTTCTAAAAGATTTCTCACCTTAGTTTTTTCTACGTTGACCAAATTTGATTATAATTTTGGGATATTTTTATCAGAAAAGGATATGATATGTATGGAAAAACAAAACTATGCTGCCTTAGATGTTAAAAAATAATTAGCATGATTTGAAAGGGGATATATGAAACAAAGAAAGAAAACTAACGAACAACATCTAATACACAATAGTTTTGCTTTTTTCATACATATCATATCCTTTTCTGTTAAAGATAACCCATAATTATAATCAAAATTGGTCAAAGTAGACAAAATTTACGAAAAACTAAGGTGGGAAATCTTTTAAATATCACAATACCTATCACGGAAACTGTTGATTATCAGTTACCAATAAATATGGCTCAAACGACAGCAAATGCGTCATACTTACACCTCTTCCAAGGTTCACGTTTAATTTGGAATCACCCTGTATAAGTATTTTCCAAAACGCTGCAAATTTTGCACTGAGGTTAATTTTTGACGCGCTTTTTACTCTGAACTCCGGCATATATCCCTCCAAAAAATTTCTCCGGAACTTTGACGCTGTCAGATCCAAGAAATAGACCTCATTAAAAACGCGCTAAACCTCCTCACTAGTTTCCTCACAGGGCACTGCGGCCTTAGGAAGCATATTATGATGAGATTAGGGCTAGCATAAACTGACGAGGAGGATGAAACTCCTGATCACCAGATTACGGAATGCCTCGCCATCTCAAACCAACGCAAGGAATGCTTTGGGCAAGAAATCTGCAGGAGCGAAGACGTAGCCTGCTTGAAGACATCCCAGATACTGGAATTCATCAGAACTCTGGAACTGGAAGGCGAGCTGTGGATGGTGATTACATCGACAGCTCTGACGGGTGGGCACAAAAGACCTTAAGGTCGCAGTGCAACGTTACCCCCTACAACAATATACAATATTTACCCTGTAAGTCTATTAATGTGCCCGAATGTCTGGAATTTTCTAACAGAGAACGATTCTAACGAAATGAGTTAGAAAGTTGAAATTTACAGGGTAGTTTTAGTGACCAAATGCGCGAGTGGTTTCATGTGATTACAGCCATCTGATATTTAGTTTTTCCACTAACTCGAAAAATATTGATAGTGTTAGTTGAAAACTACTCCTACGAAGAAATATACAAAATTCCAAAGGATCATATGACGAGAAAATAATTATTGAAAATATTCTGTATCTCAGAAACTATCCATCAGATATATAGCCCAATTTCAAGCCTTCAAAACTTAATTCTACAGCAAAGTTCCAGATTTTAACTCGTTCGGATTAGTGTTTTTCGGGTTATAGGAGCAATAGTCGACCAGATTGTCGTTTTCACGGAATATTGATAATTATTACATCAAGTTTTTCAAATTCGATGTGCATGGAAGGTATCAATGAGTCAATGTTTATTCCTTCATTTGAATTCTAATGAATCAATCCTTACGCTATTATCTTTAAAACATAATAGAATCGAAGGAAAACAGGTTCATGTGAAAGTGTAGTATATTACTTTGAAATGTCGATATTAAATAGTTGATTACACATTACCCTTTTTGCAGATGTCCAAATTATTTTCTATGTCATGTTTGCAATGAAACCTAATGATCTATGATCCGATATCGCTGAGAATTTGCGATAGCCTTCAAAACCTAATTCTACAGCCAATTTCCAAATTTGAACGCGATCAGATCAATATTGTTTGTTGTCTTTTGCGCGTATGTTCTATTGTCCATTATCCTGTATTGGACAGTCTTGAATGAATTTACCATGGTACATTCCAAATGTTCAATACAGGCGAAAGGACAATAGAACATACGCGCGAAAGCTCCTCACTTCACGACGGTGCTTGAACCGATTTCTATTTTCGTAATGTTTTTGAAATTTTCTTGGGGTATGGTTCTCACAAAATTTTACGCACGTCTGTATGTCGATATTCTACAACTAGCTACTAAACTTCAATGCGATGGAGTCTATATTTTTTGAGTTATCGAGGAAATAATATTCCAGGTGGGTATAACTCCGAAACGGTTGGACGGATTATGCTCAAAAACCCTCCCATTCGTATGCGCAATCTACCCTAAAAATTGCAAGTCCCTATCTCCTTTCGTTCGAAAGTTATCGAGGCAACGGTCACCCAAACAGCCACTGAACTCACACAGGGCTGCTCGGATCTCTAACAACTTTGTAGTAGAATTAGGTTCTGGAGGCTCCCGCAAAATTTCAGCGATGTTGGACGAATAGTTTCTGATATATAGAATTTTTTTCAATGATTTTTTTAAAATTTTCTAGTGATACACGATCCCCACGAAATTTCGCAAGCATTCCACAACTAATAACCATGTTTGAGTTTGATCGGTTTCGTATTTTCCGTGTTATTGAGGAAATAACAACCAAATTTCAGTACCTATGTATAACGTTTGGTCGATTATGCCTATAAACAAACTCAAATGTCGCATTCAGATGCACGACTTGAACCTGATAACTTTCGAATGGAAAGAGATAGCGACTAGCAATTTTCAAGGTAGGTTGCGTATCCGAATGCGACATTTGAGTTCGTCTTAATAGGCATCATCGGACAAACGGTTTTGGAAATATACTAATCTGAAATTTTGTTGTAATTTCCTCCATAACTCATAACCTCATAACTCCGATCCAATTCAAATAAATTTGATAATTAGCTGTAGTATGTCAACGCACAAATTTCTGCGAAATTTCGCAAGGATCGTATCACTAGAAAATTTATAAATCTTTTTGAAAAAAAATTTCTATCTCAGAAACTATCCGTCCGATATCACGAGAGCCTTCAAAACCTAACTTTACAGGCAATTTTCAAATTTGAACACGATCGGATCTATATTGTTAGGGAGTTCTATAGGTGGATGGGTGATCGTTGCCATGACAACTTCCGTACGAAAAGACGTATTGACTTGCAATTAACAACCCAAATGTTACAGTAAAGTTACTTATTTGTAGTTGATGTTTGAAAATTAATTATGATCACTCTTTATATTCCAGAGTTAATTTTTTTTTCTTTATAGGAGTAGCTAATATGTCTACTCGACAAAGTACTATCTGTATATCGCTGGCGTAACTGCATTCTTCATTAATTGCTATTAAAAAAATTGGTTCAAGCACTGACGTGAAGTCAGAAGCTTTTGCGCGTATGTTCTATTGTCCATTCTTCTGTATTGGACACCCTTAATCGAATTTACCATGGTTAATTATGTTGTCCATTCTCCTATATTGGACACTCTTATTTTGAATTTACCATGGTAAATTCGAATTAAGTGTCCAATACAGGAGAATGGACAACATAATTAACCATGGTAAATTCGATTAAGGGTGTCCAATACAGAAGAATGGACAATAGAACATACGCGCAAAAGCTTCAGACTTCACGTCAGTGCTTGAACCAATTTTTTTTTCGTGATTTTTTTTTAATTTTCTAGGGGTGCGGTCCTTAAATTTTTATTCTTCTTTCGTTCGAAAGTTATCGAGGCAACGGTCACCCATTTACTGAACTCACACAAGGTATGTTCCCCAGAACATACGCGCAAAAAAACTTCATAATTTAAATTTTTCGCCATATTTTCACGTAAATGGTACTTATTAGGTATAAATTGATCTGAAGAATCTCATCATAATTTGAGCTGGCCATTCCATTTTTGAGGTCAAATACAGGGTGTTACAATTTAAAAAATGTGTTTGAATAGCCTGTATATATGAAAATAATTTAAAATTACATACATCACACCTAAAAATATTCTCAAAATATCTTCATTTACTCCCTCAAAACGAGCTCGGCGTCTTGCACTTGCACTGTTTCTGTTCATATGCCCGATTTTTGGCGCTCTTGTACCTCGGAACAGAGTGCTTATCAATTTTCCCAAGTGTCTGTAATTTTTGAATTTTTGACTGAAAATGGTCTTAAACGATTTGGTTCTACACACTGATCAATAATTCGTGGTCGAAATCAATTCTGTCCGGCCGGTCCGGCAGGCCGGCTGTAGGCACGATAACTCTCGAACGATAGGAGTTAGGGGATTGAAATTTGCAGGGTAGGTTTGTAGCGTAAATATCTTGGACGAGTTCGTTAACGGGCGAAATCCACCAAGCGGTTTGGGAGTTATGGCCCTGTTTAGTAAAAATATTTTTTATGAATATTTCCGAAACCGATCACTCGATATATCTGAAATTTAGCATCAAATTGTAGAATAATGACCTCTATATGCCTGCGCGAAGTTTTGTTTTGATCGGGTTGCCGTAAGGTATCAAAAATTTTCTTTTTCAATTTTTGGCGCTCTAGTTCCTCGGAACTGAGTGCTTATCAATTTGCCCAAACGTCTGTAATTTTCGAATTTTTCGATGAAAATGGTCTTAAACGATTTGGTTCGACTCCCTGATCAAGAATCCGTGGTCGAAATTCATTGTGTCCGGCCGGCCGGTCCGGCCGGCTGGCCGTAGGCACGATAACTCTCGAACGGAATGAGCTAGACAGTTGAAATTTTCAGAGTAGGTTTGGGAGATAAATATCTCGGCTAATTTCGTTATTGGACAAAATCGGACAGATGGTTTCGGAGTAACGAAAAAAAATTTTTTTTTACATAACAAATTCCAAATTTAATTTTTTTCAATAAGCAGTTTTACCATCAGAATCCAATGATATCATTTTTAACTCTAACAAGCTAATACTTTCGGAGATAGGATTTTTCAAAATTTCAATAATAAATCGTATTTCTACGTTTTGACAGAATTATATAATTATTCTATGTATGAATTGTCATAATGTCAACTCATTTTCCTGAGACATGACATTGTCTAATTCCTTGCTAATAGTTGGTTCGAAAAGCGTCAAAATCGACTTAGAGAGACAAGGGTAAAAAACCGTCAAATAAACCCCCATGTGGCGATTTTATGTCGAGAAGTGAAAATTAAGAATATATATCCCAGGTAAGTACCGACGTTTTATTCTAATACCGGAGATCGACAAGATCGTACGAGGAGCCCGAAAGCCTGTTGGTCTAGTCCGTCGGGTTTTCGGTTTCGGAACGAGAGAAGGAGTGCTCAAATCCCGGAAAGGGAATTACACTTTTTGGCGCTCTAGTTCCTCGGAACTGAGTGCTTATCAATTTGCCCAAATGTCTGTAAATTTTATTTAAGATGCAGTTTCACCATTAAAATCCATCGATATCAATTCCAACTCCAACAAGCTAATACTTTCGGAGATATGATTTTTCGAAATTTCAATAATGAATCGTACGTACTTCTATGTTTTCACAGAATGCTATAATGATTCTATCTAAGCTGTATTATATGATCTGTGTTCATACTCCTACATTTCATCCTGTTCTATAAGAAAGAGTCAAATTCATTTCAGCTATTTAGTTTGATTTCTTCCATGGTGCAGTTCTCATTCTCAGATTGCTCATTTAATCTTGATAAATAAACTATTATTTGAATTTAATTTCCTTTATGATGCAGTTCTTTCATAAGAATACATTGATTTAATTCCCAACTCTGAGAAACCAATACTTTCGGAGATATAATTTGTCTGTTTGAACTAGAGCGCCAGAAAGCTCCTGTCCACAGGGCTTGAACCCATTTTTAAATTTTGTTGCTAAAATAACTCTCGAAAAGAATGAGCTAGGCAGTTGAAATTTTCAGAGTAGGTCTGAGAAATAAATATCTCGTTTGAGTTCGTTACTGGGCAAAATTGGCCAGATGGTTTCGGAGAAACGAATAAAAAAAAATTTCTTACATCACAAATCTCAAATAATTTTTTTTTTAAGATGCAGTTTCAGCATAAAAATCCGTTGATATAATATCAACTATAACAAGCTTATATATTACTTACAGAGATTTTTCGAAATTTAAATAATGAATCGTACTGCTATGTTTTCACAGAATGCTGTACTTAATTACTATTATTATATGATCTGTGTTCTTGGATGTCATCTTATTTTCCTATGAGAGATAAATGTCAAAATGATTTCTGGTTCGTTATTCTTGATATAAAATACACCTCTTGTTCTAGAAAACAAAGTATGATTGAATGCAAAATGACCAATGGAATAACCTCAGGTATCGTAGAACTATGAGGATGATATGATATTATACTTCTTAGGCGATAATAAAATGCCCGTGGATAATCCATAATATGGATTATTCCATCATCATATTATGATGATGGAAATATATTCTTTGGTAAAATCCATCATCAAATTGGGTTCAGAATATCTCCAGTAAAAACGAAACTGCAAATAATATAATTTTCAGAGTAGATTTAAGGAATGAATATCTCGGGTAAGTTCGTTATTAGGGAGAATCGGTCTGTTTGAATTTAATTTCTTCCACGATGCAGTTCTATCGTAAGAGTCCATTTATATCATTCCCAGAGACCAATAATTTCGGAGATACATAATATGATTTGTCAAAGTTTGAACAAGAGCGCCAAAGCTCCTGTCCACAGGGCTTGAACCAATTTGTTTTTAAATGTTTTCCATCCATATCTTCATTACTCGTATAAGTACTCCTTACTGTTGTTAAATCATTTCAGTGAAAACTTTTATATTGACCAATACAAAAAGGATATAATTCCTCAATTTCAACCGATGCAGCAAATCGATTAGCCTGCGAGGGAAGAATGGGAGGATCATCTTCGTACAATAGAACAATACTCGATTTTTGTAGGTATAAGTTTCATCAATGCTGAATAGAGAATTTTTTTATTCGATAATTGGAACTATAGGGAACGTTACCTGTGAAATTTTCAGTCGGAGTCAGTACTCTTTGGCGCGCTTGTTCACGTTTGCTAATTTGAATTGGATGATCAGTGTTCCAAGCTCAGTGGATAGACCGAGTCGGAGATCTAGTCAGAGGATAGTCGATACCATTCACTGTCGGGTAAAAAATTGACAGTGCTGTGTCTAAGCTGGCGTAAGGATAGATTGACAAAGTCAACAAAGAACACAACTGACTCTCTTTAGTCGCACAAGCTCCTAGCTCTTGAGGGATCTTCTTGGGGAAGACCTAGATGGGTCAGTCTAATCATACTCATGTCTATAGCAAGCGCGCCAATGCAGATTGACTTCACTATGAAGGAAAAAGGCCGGATGGACGGACAGATTTGGATTTTACCAGAACTTTTTCATCAATGAGTCGAACTCAATCGTTTGAGATCATTTTCGGCAAAAAATTCCAAAAATAAGGACATCCAGGCTGTTCGTGTTCGGAACAAGCGCGCAAAAATGTTCTCTTCCTATAGTTTATCATTTGAAAATAATGAACAAAATGTCACATTTATCCACTTCACGAGATTTCACTCCTACATACTTCTACGGCAACTTCTATTTGTTTTTGCCTTATTGAAAATCCAATCGAAAGTGATATCGTATTACGCACAAATGGGACAAAAGCAACAAAAATTGCATCATTAAGAACTATCGTAGTAACCAAGTCGAGATTACTCTCACCGTATAGAGTGGGTTGAAACGAAGAATCGTCTCAAGATATCTTTCTCCTGCATGTTTCAGTTCAATTTAAACTTCCGAACTCCGCAATTATCAATTTTTCTTTCCTATTACGTCACGTATTATTCGAAAAGTTTCCAAAATTGTGAATTCAGCAGTTGGGAGGATGAAGTTCAGATTGGTACGTTTTTGAATTAATTTTTGTCTAATCCTTCCTTGCATTTCAATGATTATTCATGAATATATGCATGTTAATTATCATTTCATTATTAGACAGCTTATTAAAGTTCGGAAGGTTCAGTTTTGAATGAATAAGTTCCTGTCGTTGAATTAATTGAATGTCATCCATTTGGTTGTTGAGTGCTTGAGGATAAGATGCATATTTTAATACTTATTACACAACAGATATTCGATGGTAATTCAGTTTCATGAGTTACTGCTGAAGAAGTGATTTTAAAGTATCACTTATTTTATTTATGGGAAAATATATATTTCGCTTGTAAAAGTTTATGTAATGAGAATAGGAAATATTCTCTTCGCAAACATGGCCTTATGTATCTTATGAATGTTGTTGATAATATTTACACAATTCGATTTCCTGAACAAAAATATGAAACCAAAAATATTGAGAAAAGAACTGACAGGAATTAAGGAGCTTTTGCACGCATATTCCACTGCCAGTTCACACCTCCTAAGAAGTCGATCGAGCTGAAATTAGGTACTCGATCCTAAAATGGTGACTCGAAGTTATGTGCGGAATTTCAGCTGATTCTGACGCACAGTTTCAGAAATATAATTTTTTTTAAGATAGTGAAAACAATTTCAATTCAATCTTAAACCGAAAAAAAAAAAGCACTGACGTGAAGTCAGTACTCTTTGGCGCGCGTGTTCACGGTGGCTAATTTGAATTGAATGATTCAAAAATTAACAGTGCTGTATCTAAGCTGCCATCAGGATAGAGTAACAAAGTTGGAAAAGAACACAAGTGACTCTCCTTAGTCGCACAAGCTCCTAGAAGATTTGGGAGGGTCAGTATAATCCTAATCATGTTTATAGCACGCGCGCCAAAGCAGATTGACTTTTTACACTTTTTCTTTCATTGTTAAGTCAATCTGCTTTTGCGCGCGTGCTATAAACATGATTAGGATTATACTGACCCTCCCAAATCTTCTAGGAGCTTGTGCGACTAAGGAGAGTCACTTGTGTTCTTTTCCAACTTTGTTACTCTATCCTGATGGCAGCTTAGATACAGCACTGTTAATTTTTGAATCATTCAATTCAAATTAGCCACCGTGAACACGCGCGCCAAAGAGTACTGACTTCACGTCAGTGCTTTTTTTTTTTTTTTTCAAGTTCCTTTAACAAATATAGCTATCAATACAGTTTGGCTGTTAGCTTTACCGTAGATCAGAAAAAAATTCGGTTGTGGGTCCTCCGTTAGGGACGCAATTGCATCTTCTCCAAATCCGAACGCATTTTAATATAGATTTACCGAATATAGTTATTTATAAATTCGCTTCAGGGCCACCATACAGACATTTCAAATCGGAAACAACGCTATTTCCCCCAAACTGACTTGTGTCCGTGCACTGAATTGACATGAATATTCTTTTAAAACCTCACAATATCAGCTCTTTACTCCCAACATAACCCAAACAACCCAAAACCATTCACTTCTCGTCTGCGCAAGCGCAGTATACTCGTGGCTGCAAGTCCTCCCAAAATTACACACCTCATGAAAAACTCCGATTCTCCAACACTAGTGGTTCAGGAGATATCGCTTTTTGAATCCACGCATGCGCAGACCCTCACCAGGGGATTCTATAGCGGAAAAGCATCCGCCACCCCAAAACCCCAATCCTCTCTGACGAAAGCACCAGCAGTTAAATCACTGATGGTCTGCTCATGCGCATAACGAAAAATGCCCGTAAGGGGTTACATCCATTTCGATATTAGCCCCAGGGCCACGGTACGGACACTTTAACTCTGAAACAACGCTACATCCCCCAAACTAACTTTTCCTTGCACTGAATTGCTATGAATATTCTTTCAAAACCTCATAATATCGACTCAGCACTCCCAACATAACCCATCCAACCCAAAAACAGTCACTTCTCTTCTGCGCATGCGCAATCTACTCGCGGCTAAAAGTCCTCTCAAAATAACACACCTTACAAAAAACTCCGATTCTCCAACACTAGTGGTTCCGGAGATATCACATCTTTAATCCACGCATGCGCAGACCCTCAACAGGGGATTCTATAGAGGAATAGCATCCGCCACCCCAAAACCCTACTCCTCTCTGACGATATCACCACCAGTTAAATTACTGATGGTCTGCTCATGCGCATAACGAAAAATGCCTGTAAGGGGTAACATCAATTTCAAAATTAGCCCCAGGGCCACGGTACGGACACTTTAACTCGGAAACAACGCTACATCCCCCAAACTGACTTGTCCTTGCACTGAATTGCTATGAATATTCTTTTAAAACCTCATAATATCGACTCAGCACTCCCAACATAACCCATCCAACCCAAAAACAGTCACTTCTCTTCTGCGCATGCGCAATCTACTCGCGGCTAAAAGTCCTCTCAAAATAACACACCTTACATAAAACTCCGATTCTCCAACACTAGTGGTTCAGGAGATATCACATCTTTAATCCACGCATGCGCAGACCCTCAACAAGGGATTCTATAGAGGAATAGCATCCGCCACCCCAAAACCCTAATCCTCTCTGACGAAAACACCACCAGTTAAATCACTGATGGTCTGCTCATGCGCATAACGAAAAATGCCTGTAAGGGGTAACATCAATTTCAAAATTAGCCCCAGGGCCACAGTACGGACACTTTAACTCGGAAACAACGCTACATCCCCCAAACTGACTTGTCCTTGCACTGAACTGCTATGAATATTCTTTTAAAACCTCATAATATCGACTCAGCACTCCCAACATAACCCATCCAACCCAAAAACAGTCACTTCTCTTCTGCGCATGCGCAATTTACTGGCGGCTAAAAGTCCTCTCAAAATAACACACCTTACAAAAAACTCCGATTCTCCAACACTAGTGGTTCGGAAGATATCGCATCTTTAATCTACGCATGCGCAGACCCTCATCAGGAATCTGAAGTCTATGGAGGAATAGCATCCGCCACCCCAAAACCCCAATCCTCTCTGACGAAAACTACAGCAGTTAAAGGACTTCTCATCTGCGCATGCGCAATACGGAAAATGCCCGGAAAGGGCAGCATGAACCTCAATAACATATGTTTCGGCATTAAAAGCAAAGTATTCCGCAAAATAGTAGTAATTTTTTTATTTTTTTCATGTCACGTGATCTTCACGAAATTTTGCAAAAGTGTTTGCTTTGGTCTTTTGCATCTAACTACTCAGTTTCAATTTAATCAGATCAGTATTTCTCGAGTTATCGTGAAAATAAAATTTTCAAATTTTCAAAATTTTTTTTTGCCACTTTAGGGCCGTCCGTTCAACACAAAACTTTGCAGGCATATAAAGGTCATGATTCTACAATCTGATGCCAAATTTCAAAAAGATCGAGTGATCGGTTCCGGAAATATTCATAAAAAACGTTTTTATTAAAAACGGCCTTAACTCCGAAACCGCTCGGTCGATTTTGCCCGTTAACGAACTTGTCCGAGATATTTACGCTACGAAACTACCCTGCAAATTTCAACGCTCTAAGTCGTTCCGTTCGAGAGTTATCGTGCTAACGGCCGGACCGGCCGGCCGGACCGGACGGACAGAATTGAATTTGACCTCGAATTCTTCATCAGGGAGTCGAACCCAATCGTTTGAGACCATTTTCGAAAAAAAATTCGAAAAATACAGACATTGTGACGAAATGATAGCACGCTGTTCCTTGCGGAACACGCGCGCAAAAATTATACTGTTAATAATGTTTTAATTACCTCTATTGGACACTCTTTATCGAATTTACCATCGATATAGACCATTTTCTCAGCTTTTATTAGATATGAATACATTTCGAACCATCTTAATGACAGACATGAGTAATGAGAGAATCGCAGAATTTTCAGGATACGATATTTATGAAATTGCTCGTCGGCATTCTACAAGTAATTACCGAGTTTTAATTGGATCGGATTTGTATATTTTGAGTTTTAGAGGAAAAAACTACAAAATTTCAGATATATGTGTATAACTCCAAAACCGTTTTACCGATTATGCCTATTAATGAACTTAAATGTCGCATTCGGATACGCAACCCACCCTGAAAATTGCAAGTTGCTATCTCTTTCCGTTCTGAATAAGTTATCGTGAGATACATAATATTTCTTCATCATTTTATTAAATTTTCTAGTGATACGATCCTTACAAAATTGCATGTCTTTATGTCGGTATTCTACAACTAGTTACCCAGTTACCGAGAAAAAATATTCCAGATGGGTACTACCATTATACAGGGTGAGTCTTTGACCACTGCATTAATTTTAACCAAAGATTCCTCTCATCAAATGAAACACTTTTTTCATTTGCCATTTTTCCAGATTCGGCTCAGGTAAAAAGTTACAAGCGTTTAAAGATTTCACAATGTGCTTATACACTCCCGCATATAAATTACCTATGACATTGTTGGCGGACGAGAATAAGGCATGGTAACGTGGTTTACAGCTTGATTCGGGATTCCAACGCTCAGGGACGGATCCAAAAAAGTAGTGAAATTTCTGAAGTTTTCCATTTTAAAACATTCAATGAAGAATATCTCGAAAACGGTGCGTTTAAGGAGAAATGATGAAGAACAATATAATGTTCTAAAACGATGGAATATTCTTGAAATGGCTCAAGAAAAACTTTATATGTTTTTTTTATGCTAATTTCGTTTAGTTTTATGAATCCACGAGTCCGTAACTAGAAAACCAGTAGAAGTAGAAAATAACTAATATTTGGAAAAAATGTATCATAGCTGTAGGAAACTTTATGCCAACATTCATTTTATTCGAAAAAAGGATGTCGAAGCTACAAAATAAAAACTGATTTTTTTCTAAATTTCAACAGCCTGTATCTTTTTACCTGAGCTGAATTTGGAAAAATGTTAAATGAAAAAAGTGTTTCATTTTATGAGACGAATCTTTGTTTAAAATTAATGCAGTGGTCAAAGACTCACCCTGTATATACATACGGGTACGGTTATAACCAGCCCAGCGGTTCCAGAAATAATGCTCGTTATAAGCCAACGCTCGTATTAAACGAGTTAAACTTATTTACATTGCATCAGATAGGCGGTAGTCCGTACCTTCAGAATTTTGCTCGTTAAAACCAAACTGTCGTTATAAGTGGTACTCGTTATAAACGGAACCGACTGTATATTACATATCTCCGGAAGTATTAGCTTGTAATAACAAATAACATTTTTTTTGTTACTCCGAAACCGTTTGGCCTATTTTGCCCAATAACTCTGAATTACTCTGAAAATTTCAACTGTCCAGCTCATTCCATTCGAGAATTATCGTGTTAACGGCCGGCCGGACCAGCCAGCTCAACAGAATCGATTTGAGCAAGACTTATTGATCAGTGAGTCGAACCAAATTGTTTAAGACCATTTTCATCCAAAAATTCGAAAATTACAGACATTTGCGCAAATTGATAAGCTCTCCGTTCGGATGAAGAAGATCGCCAAAAATTGATACCAATTGACTGCAGGTCTTGATATTTTATATAGGGATAATTTCGGTAAAATGATTTATTCTGTTGAGTTCTACCTTCTGTCAAAAAAAAAATCGCCTTCGAAAATTCCCTGTATAGTGCATTTAAATCATTTCTGGACCTTTATACAGAGCTGTGCCGAGCACTGACGAAAAGTCCTTCGAGCACCGAGCACTAAGCACTGACTGAAAAGTGCTCCAGAATCTCGAGCACTAGGCCCTTTTATTCATGAAATGCTCGTGATTACTAACCACTTTCGGAAAGTAATTCGTCTTTGTGAGCACTAAGCACTAAGCACTTTACAAAAGGATGAGTCTGTTAAACATTTGACGGGGAATGGGGGGCAATACCATACTTCCATCAAGATAAGGTTATATAATATGTTAATTATACTGGTACACCTATTGTTTTGTCGCGATCGTTCCCTGGAACGAGAACATTATCATGTTTTCCGAGTGTCTGTAATTATCGAATTTTGGGCGGAAAATGTTATCAAAGGATAAGGTTGGACTCACTGAAGAGGACTTCTTGGTAAATTTCAATTCTATCCGTCCGTCCCGAAAGAAAAGAGCTAGACTCTTGTAATTTTCAGGGTAGGTTAAGGGTGCAAATGCGCCGGTTAAGTTCGTTCATGTGATCAAATTGAAACTTAGAAATAGTTGTAGAATACGTACACGAAGACTTATTTCATATTTCGTGAGAATCATGTCAAGAATCATCAAGACAAAAAAAAGTAAAAATATCTGTCAGATCTTGCTGAAATTTTGCAAAAATCGATAGGGCTGGAAATATTTTGGAAACATATTTTTTGGAAACCTTACATACATAGCAATATAGTATATTAATAAATGAAGGTATTAAGAATGCCATTATTCATGAGGGTGATGTTTATGAAACAAACCGGAGGTGAGTTTCGTAAATCCCTCGAGTGAATAATTAAAGTCATAAAAAGCAAATTGAGTATGATGCTCCATCCACAACGATTAATTCTTTCTAAAATAATTTCAAATATTTGTTGGAATCAATTGATATTTCACATAGACTTAATTTCATATGAATTTTGAATTGTTATCATAGTCAACTATGCATGCCATTATACTTGTGTAAACACACGTATAATATGCACATTATAGTACAACAGTCGTGGATAAAAATCTTAAAATGTTTACTTACCTTAGATTCTTGCGAAACTGCGCAGTTCACTCACTACTGACTGTAACTTCTTTAACTCTACACCCGAATTAGTCGAATGTCCATAATGATGCGATCGTCTTACGTTCTCAGATTGTGACAAGTATGAATCGGTTATTTCGAGAAGTGCTCCGCAGCATTGTAGTGCTTGGGAGCACTTTGTGGTGCTCGGGAGCACTCTAGTGCTTGGGAGCACTTTGTGGTGCTCGGGAGCACCCTAGTGCTTGGGAGCACTCTGCTATGCTCGGGAGCACTTTGTAGTGCTCGGAAGCACTTTTCGGGAGTTCTGAGCACTAAGCCTTTTCGAAAATTTTGAGAAGCACTAAGCACTAAGCACTGATTCGATATAGTGCTCGCGAGTACAGTGCTTAGGAGCACAAAAGTGCTCAGAGCACTTTGACGAGCACTAAGCACAGGGCTTTGGGACAGCTCTGCCTTTATACAACGATTTGCCGTACCTGTCGTATATACGAGTACCCAGGCTAATCAAAGATCTTCCATAGATATTTCAGCTTGCTTTCTCCAGGATATTATGATGCCAGGATATCGATGGGAGGTCGCCAAGAGCTTTATATAACCTCCAAATGTCCACTACAGTGGACAAGCCCAGTAATATCTCAGAGATATGACATTGGGAAGTTCCAATACAGTTCACCTTGGGGAATAGTTTGAGAGGTTCGCTGGGATATCACTGGAAGGTCATCAAGACCTCGATAGCTACTCAAAAGGTACGGGGGATGTGGCGAAGCGTCGCGAACGGAAGCGCGGCGAGGAGAAGAGTAATTTCCCCGAGGACCGCGCATTGGGACGAAGCGTCAGGTCGCGTATCGGAAGGAATTGAGAGTCCCTTGAATCTTTTCAGTATCATTTGAATATTTCATATCGTGCGGTCAAGATGAGCAGCTCTTCCTCTGAAAACGATCTGTTTGTTTTGGGTTTAATTTCCAGTATGAAAGAAGAAGAAGCTGCCAATAAAAAATGCGGGTCAGAAACATAAATCAAAGGAGAGAAACGTACGGTGAATATCATCACGTGTTTTCCGACTTCAGACAAAAAAGAAAGAAATATTTTGAATACTACGGCAAGCATTTCCAACTGAATACTACCACTACTTACTGAAGAACACGGTTCAAGAATGCAATTTTGACTCTTCTCTTCGCCTGAGACCGCGCACTTGGGCGAAGTGTCCGGACAGGAGAAACAACTCCTAGTTGCTAGAAGATCATTTGCTCGTCAACCGACTCGCATCTTCTCTTCGCTTCGTCCAAATGAGCGTCTCTCCGTTGAATTCAATGTAAACTTCTTGAGCGAACAACGACGCGCCTCTTCCGTTCGCGACGCTTCGCCTAAGTGAGCGTCTACCTTTAGGCGAAGCGTCGCGAACGGAAGAGGCGCGTCGTTTTTCGCCCAAGAAGTTTACATTCGATTCAATGGAGAACCGCTCACTTAGACGAAGCGAAGAGAAGAGGCGAGTCGGTTGACGCGTGAATGATCAATGATCTTCGAACTCGAAGCAACTAGGAGTCGTTTCTCCTGAAGCTTCGCCCAAGTGCGCGGTCTCAGGCGAAGAGAAGAGTCAAAATTGCATTCTTGATCAGTGTTCTATAGTCAGTCAGTGGTAGTATTCAGTAGGAGATGCTTGCTGTAGTATTTAAAATATTTCTTACTTTTTTGTCTGAAGTCGGAAAACAAGTGATGCAATTCGCCGTACGTTTCCCTCTTTTGATTTATGTTTCTGACCCGTTTTTTATTGGCATCTTCTTCTTATTTTATACTGGAAATCAAACCCAAAACAAACAGATCGTCTTCAGAGGAAGAGCTGCTCATCTTGACCGCACGATATGAAATATTCAAATGATACTGAAAAGATTCGAGGGACTCTCCAGCTACCGGTGGAAACGAGAAGTAGTTAGGGATAAAATGGTTCAATATGCGATATTTTCAGTAACTTCGCAATAGGAATAACTTTTTCTCGTTTTACTTAAGATGACTTGAGGAGCTTCCAATAGAAATGTCTTATTCTCGTTACATGGGTGATATTTTGAACTCAGCAAAAGGAAATGATCATTCTCGTTGCACTTGCGATGACTTGAGGAACTCGCAGTATGAATGTCTCATTCTGGTTACATGTGTGATATGCTGAGGAACTTCGCAATAGCAATTTCCTATTCATGATAAACTTACGATATCTTGAGGATCTCACAAAAGGAGCTTGCCTTACATCCTTATTGCAATCTCTCAAATATATATCTGCGAGGTATGTGTTGCCTGGGATGGCAACGCAAAAATTTGGTCGAACTTATCTTTGATCATGAAAAAAATGTTAACAGGGTGAATAATTATAGATTTCGGTCGGAAATACGAAATAGCTCAGCTGATACATTACAGGTGGTACTCTCAATTTTGAATGTCTCCTGGAAACAAATTTGAAGATGAAATTGTCACTCAGTTAACCCAGGTCAACCTGATACTACCTGTGCGAATTTACCCCAAATATCTAGATCTTTTTGCGCGCATGTCCTGGGAAACAGCGTGCTATCATTTCGCCCAAATGTCTGTAATGTTCGAATTTGTTGACTAAAATGGTGTCAAACGATTATGTTCGACTCACTGATGAAGATTTCGAGGTCAAATTTGATTCTTTCCGGTCGGCCGTTGCCACAATAACTGTCTAACGGAAAACTTGAAATTAAAAGGAAAGGTGGCGCGTCCAAATACGACGGACAAGTTCCTAAATGGGCATATTCGGCCCAACGGTTTCCCAGTACTAATTTTGTCTTCAACCAATACAGATCCAATCGAATTGAAACTTGGTAGCAAGTTGTAGAATACTCACACAAAGACGTTTCTGAATTTTTGTGAGAATCTTATAACTAGAAATTTTAAAAAAATTACCAAGAAATATTATTTATCTCACGATAACTTGAGAATGGAGAGAGATAACGAGTTTGTTAATAGACATAATCGGCCAAATGGTTTTGGAGTTAAACTCATCTGAAATTTGGTAGTTATTTCCACATATACTCAAAAAATATGAATCCGATCCAATTCAAACATTGCACAAAAATTTTTTCAATATCTTTAGAGGATCGTTTCACTAGAACATTCTAAAAAATTCTATATATCAGGGACTATTCTTCCAACATCGCTGAAATTTTGTGGGAGCCTCCGAAACCAAACTCTACAGCCAAGTTTCAAGTTTGTTCCCGATTGGGATTTTTTTCAGGGTATGTTGCGCATCTGAAAGGCAGAATTAAGTTCGTTGTTGGGCATAATCGGTCCGACGTTTCGGAATTATACCCGTCTGGGATATTATTTTCTCGATAACTCGAAAAATACAAATACAGTATCGACATAAAGACGTATGTGAAATTTTGAACTAAAAAGTTTTTAAAATATTATGTATCTCACGAGAACGGAAAGAGATAGCGACTTGCAATTTACAGGGTAGGTTTCGCAATCGAATGCGACATTTAAGTTCGTAAATAGGTGTAATCGGCCAAACGGTTTTAGAGTCATACTCATCTGAAATTTTCTTGTTTTCTCCACGATAACTCAAAATATACCTACTAATCCGATCCAATAAAAACTCGGTAATCACTTGTAGAATGCCGACGCGCTAATTTTTGCGGAATTTCGTGAAAACCTTATCCCAAAATTACTTGAGATATAAGTTTTTTTGGTCATGGGTCTGGTGCTGAGCCGATATTGTGAGGTTTTAAAAGAATATTCATGGCAATTCTGTCCACGGACAAGTGCAAAGCAGTTTGGGGGAAATAGCGTTGTTTCCGAGTTGGAGTATCCGTAATGTGGCCCTGGGGCTCATTTTAAAATACATCTTACCCCTTACGGGCATTAACGTTATGCGCATGAGCAGACGATAAGTGATTTATCTACTGGAGGAGGGGTTTGGAGGTGCGGGATGCTATTCCTCCATAGAATCCTGTTGGAAACGTCCAAGCATGCGTGGATTGATGCTGTGATATCTCCTGCACCAATGGTGAAGAATCAGAGTTTTGTGTCAGTTGTGTGTGATTTTGAGAGGACTTTCTGCCACGAATAGATTGAGCATGTGCAGAGGAAAAGGTGGCTCTTTTTGGGTTGTATGGCTTATGTTGGTTCACGTCTAGTGTTCATGGCGCAAAAGCAGATCTATATCCTTATGCCAGCTTAGACACAGCACTGTTAATTTATGTGAATAGTGAATAGTTTCCACTATCCTCTGGATAGATCTCTGGCTCGCTCTATCCACTGTGCTTAAAACACTCATCATTCAATTCAAATTAGCAAACGTGAACATGCGCGCCAAAGAGACTTCACGTCAGTGCTCTTTTATATTTCTTTTATATTCCCGCTTGGGAATTTGCGTTGAGTTGAATGATTGGCTCGTCTTCTTCTTGTGTAATAGGAGATTTGACGTGAGGTTTTCTTTTCAAGGAGTTCGATATTCTATTGGGGGTCCAACAGGGAAGTTCATTGGGAGTAAAACAAAGATTCTGATGATATAGTCTGATGACATAAGAAGGAAACTAATTGAGTCGAATTGTATTTTGTTGAACATTGAAAACAATTCTGCAAATGGCTCAAATTGGAATATTTGGTTGAAATTTTTTAAGAAAGAGTGGAAATTGGAAATTTGTATGTAAAGTGAAACTATGTTACCGTGTTTTTTCATTGTAACAAATTTCAGAATAACAGTCAACAAAAAATAATTCTGAAGATTTTCGCTTTGTGTCTGATGAAGCAGTCTGATTTAGTCTCTGAATCGTTACAGAATAGTTGTTTCATCATTGACGTTGTTTCGTTACTGTTCATTAATGTGTTCCATAAACATTGTGGACAAATTCAGGATATGAATCTCTGAGTTATTTGGAGTCGGTAAGTTTCCCTAGGCCTTTATCCGGAAATGCTTCGTTTCCTTTATACAGGTCGTTTAAAAATATCGTGCTCGTTTTTTTGATGACCATAGCAATTCCTCTTTAGCTACTCTCACTGAAGTTGAAGTAATTACAATAAACACTGAAACAATAAACGCCGAATAGGTGGATATACATTTAATTTATGGACTACGCTGCGCACCTAATCTCAATGTCCCTCACAGAACATAACATAATAATCTTCCAAATAATTCACCAGCGTCTTCATGAAACAGGCACATTGGCACATCCTGGAGGCCCAGGAAAACCAATGACCGTGCGACCCAGGTAACACAGGGACCTCCCAGAGATGTCTCGGCGAGCTCCTGCCGGGATATTGTGACGCCTATTGCGATATCGCTGGGAGGTCGCCAAGAGCTCCCTATCACCTCCAAATATCCGCCACAGGGGATGAGCCCAGTAACATCTCTGAGATATCACATGGGGAAGTTCTCAAACTGCTCACCCTGGGGAATATCTTGAGAGGTTTATTGCGATATCGCGAGGAGGTCGCCCAGACCTTCCTATCACCTCCAAATTTCCGCCCCAGGGGATGAGGCCAGTAACATCTCAGAGACATCGCATAGGGAAGTTCTCAAACTTCTCAGCCTGGGGAATATTTTGAGAGGTTCATTGCGATATTGCAGGGAGCTCGCACAGACCTCCCTATCACCTCCAAATGTCCGCCACAGGGAATGAGCCCAGTAACATCTCAGAGATATCGCATGGGGAAGTTCTCAAACTCCTCACCCTGGGGAATATTTAGAGAGGTTTATTGCGATATCGCAGGGAGCTCGCCCAGACCTCCCTATCACCTCCAAATGTCCTCCACTGGGGATGATCCCAGTAACATCTCAGAGATGTCACATGTGGAACTTCTCAGTCTGCTCAACCGGGACAGTACTGAGAGAAGATGGCTGCGATATGGATCTATAATCTATATATCCTCCAAATGTGCAGTACATGTGTGGCGCCGAATACATCAGTTCGATTCGTAGATCGATATTCCACTCGGGTTATGAGCGATGGGGTTGTTTTTCCGGGTACAGAGTAGACGATTGCGCCATCTACCGGTGGAAACGAGAAGTGCAGAGTACGGATGAAGTAGATCCCTGCAACGCGCTACCTGATTTCCTATTCTTGTTGAATTTGCGAGGTTTTTAGGACCTCGCAATGAAATGTGTTATTCTCGTAACACTTGTGATATCTTGAGGAGCTCGCAATAGGAATGTCTTTTTCTAGTTATCTGCGTGATATCTTTAGGAGCTCGCAATGGGAATGTCTTATTCTGGTTACATATGTGATATCTTGAGGATCTCGCAACAAGAATGTCTTATTCTGGTTATCTTTGTGATATCTTTAGGAGCTCGAAATCGGAATATCTTATTCTTATTATCTGTGATATCTTTAGGAGCTCGCAATAGTAATGTCTTATTCTGGTTACATATGTGATATCTTGAGGATCTCCGCAATAGGAATATCTTATTCTTGTTATACTTGCGATGAATTAAGGATCTCGCAATAGGAATGTCTTATTCTGGTTATCTGAGGGATATCTTTTGGAGCTCGCAATAGGAATATATTATTCTTGATGTATACTCGCGATGACTTGAAGAACTCGCAACAGGAATTTCTTAGTCTGGTTATCTAAAGGATATCTTTAGGAGCTCACAATAGGAATATCTTATTCTGGTTACATATGTGATATCTTGAGGATCCCGCAACAGGATGTCTTAGTCTGGTTATCTGTGGGATATCTCTAGGAGCTCGCAATAGGAATATCTTAGTCTTGTTATCTGTGTGATATCTTCAGGAGCTCGAAATAGGAATATCTTATTCTGATTATCTGTATGATATCTTTAGGAGCTTGAAATGGGAATATCTTATTCTGGTAACATATGTGAAATCTTGAGGATCTCGCAACAGGATGTTTTAGTCTGGTTATCTGTGGGATATATCTAGGAGCTCGCAATAGGAATATCTTATCCTGGTTATCTGTGTGATATCTTGAGGATCTCACATTGGGAGCTCGCATTTTCATCCACATTGTAACCTCTCAGAGACCTCTATGCGAGGTCTGTGTTACCTGGGGAACAGTAGAATTGGAAGAAAATGTGCTGTGTACGATAGGGGAAGATCCAGGTACATCTACACGATAAATCCCGGATAACCTGAATGTTGCATTATTTGGAGAGACGTTACAGAATAGTTGTTTTATCGTTGAAGTTGTTACGTCACTGTTTATTAGGCAACATTGTTGTATATATTGCTTCTGACATATATCTAGTGTTTCTAACGAAGAAGCTATTTCAAAATAATAAAACTTTTTATTTCATACATATTTTACTGAGTTTGAAAGAGAAAACCTAGAAAGGAATCTAAGTTTCTTCTTGGATTGTTTTGGCAATCAGTGTCATCAGTGTGTGTATATTGTATATCTTTTAAATTCTTCGCTGTTCCAGATCATCAAGGAAATTGTTGCATTCAATCTATGTGTGAGTATCGTGTTTTCTCAATCCTACGATGATGAAAGTCCTGAAGAGCGTCGTCTTGGTGGTAACAGGCGAAGACCTTGTATATTCAGACCCAAATCGAAAAATTACCAAGGTCGCACATTTCTGGACTGGAATTTTCAACAATACGACATAAGTTACAACTACAATTACAACATAGATTGTAGCGGAGGATCAGGAGGTTCGTTCCCCGCAATTTCCATCGATAATAGTTCCTATCATTTTTACATTTTCTTTTCAAGGTAGCAGCAATAACGGACCAGGTCTTTTGGGATCTCATTTTCAAGGAGGAGGACTTTTAGGCTCTCAAAACCGGCCTGGAGGAGGTGGCTTGTTGGGATCCCTATTCAATAAACCTCAAAGTGGTTTCATTAATAATATTCCAGGAATTCCTCAAATTGGTAATGGGATTGGCCAATCACAATCACAAACACAAGCAGGTATTTTCATGTTCCATATCAAGTCTTGCAGAAAAATAATATAAGTTCAAAGGAATGTACCCAATGTTCCATCCATGTTTGGCAAATAAGATAACGCTCCTGTTGTGAGCCTCAGTATACTTACCAGGATCACTTGAAGGTGTTTTTGCAGGTGAGTCTTTTTTTAACAGGAGGTTGAACTCATCAAATAAACCATTTCACCAAAAACCATTCCTAGAAAAACTCAAGGAATCCCGAAGACAAAGTAAATATAATGAATAAAATACTGAGTGTCAAGAAGGAATGAATTTCTTCAACTTGATTTTTTGGCAGTGTGGTAGTCTTACATGAAAAATGAAACATTATTCAAGTAAAGATAACACTTAGTTTATGTTTCACAATATAAAACTATATTTTTGACATACATGTTTAAGGTTTTATCCCATTTTTAAAACTGAGTAGAATAATCTTATTAACAATACAATGCAGATACATTATAAACATTATATATTGAAATTCCAGTTGAAAATTAGTGACATTTAGTTTCATGTATGGGAACACTTGTCTCAAATGATTAACTCGAATTTCACCTATCCCCACTCCTTTTATTGCGCGCATGTTCTGGGCTATAGCGTGCTATCATTTTGTCCAAATGTCTGTACATTCGAATTTTTTGCCGAAAATGGTCTACTCGCTGATGAAGAATTCGAGGTAAAATTTGTTGCTGTCCAGCCAGCCTGCAATGTCTCCTCAACTTTCTAACGGAAAGAAAAATTGTTTTGAAATTTTCAGGGTAGGTGGCGTGTCCGACTACGACGGAAAAGTTCGTTAATGGGCATTACTGTATCACTAGAGTTCAAAAAAATTATTTAAAAAAAATACTTATCTCTTGAGAACGAGAATAGAAAGCGACTCGCTATTTTTAGGGTAGGTTGCGCATCCCAATGCCACGTTTAAATTTATTAATAAGCATAACCAGCCAAACAGTTTTGGAGTTATACCCATCTGAATTTTGTTATTATTTCCTTAATAACTCAAAAAGTACTAATCCGATCCAATTCAAATATGGTAATTAGTTGTAGAAGTCCGACGCAAAAATGTTGTCAAAATTTTATGAGGATCGTATCACTAATATTACACAATAATTTAAAAAAAAACATTGAAAATCGTTAAAAAAAAAATCTTTACTTATATCAGAAACTATTCTTCCACCATCGCTGTAATTTTGAGAGATCCCTCAAAAACTCTACACCCAAGTTCTAAGTTGGAACACGATTGGATCTATATTGTTGGAGATTCGAGCAGCCTTGGGTGAGTTCAGTAGCTGGATGGGTGATCGTTGCAATGGTAACTTTTGAACGGAAACAGATCAGGACTTCCAATTTTCAGGGTAGGTGGCGCATCCGAATGGGAGCGTTAAGTTCGTTGTTGGGCATAATCGGCCGAACGGTTTCGGAGTTTTACCGGAAGACGTATGTAAAATTTTGTGGAGACCGTACAACTAGAAAATTAAAAAAAAATATTATGTATCTCTCGATAACTTGAGAACGGAAAAAGATGGCGACTTGCAATTTTCAGGGTAGGGTGCGCATCTGAATGCTATATTTAAGTTCGTTAATAGGCATAATAGGCCGAACGGTTTTGGAGTTATACTCATCTCAAATTTTGTTGATATTTCCTCTATAACTCAAAATATACAAATCCGATCCAATTAAAACTCGGTAATTACTTATAGAATACCAACGCGTAATTTTCGCAGAATCTCTTGAAAGCAGTTATCGAAACATATCATTAACCACCCCTGGGTTATCAGGATTCCAATGGTACCTTTAGTGAAGCATTGAGATATATTTCTTGGATTGTGTAATGTGCATAGCAACATAATTGAACTACAATAACATCTTCTGATGCAATTTTTGATTAATTTATTAGTTACCACTTATAATCTTCTCTGTATCGAATGCGAGGCAGCCAAACGGGCGCTTAGATTGGCGATAGAGCGGGAGCTGAAACTTAGCGACTACACGGGGCACCTTCGCATATTAAACAAATGCAAGGAGCTATTGAACGTCTGAGATCAGAAAAATTACATAATATCTGACAGCAGAGCAGTCCTATTAACTAGCACTTGACTCCCCGTGAGTAGTTCATTAAAAGTTAGTCTGGGAATACAAGATATCACTTAACCCACTCGGAGAAGATAATCAGGTCAACCTTATTGGGGTTCATGGTCACTCTGGACTGCCTGGTAACGAAATGGCAAATCAGCTGGAAGGTGAGTGGAGGGGGGCAACCCCCCTTTATTGGTCCAGAGCCATGTTTTGGCTTCTATCAAGATGCCACTGAAACAGCCGAACACCTGCCTTGTGATCGTGATGCTGTCCATCGGAAAAGGCTGCAACACCCTGGCTCGTGGCTCCTGAAGCCGGAACAAGTGATGTAGGTAGCACCCAGGAACATTGTGAGGTTTATTGAGACTTTACTGCCGGACTGGCCTTTTTGCCCTTCTTATAATCTAATTTACTACATATTATATGATTGTTAACCAACTACTAATGACGCTGATGTCCTGAGAAGGGAAACTGCAATGGAACAATTCAACTCAACAGATATAACTATTGCTGTTGGTGAAGATGTTCATTCATTTGTAGACTTACTTACTGCGTGAAAAAATGAGCATATTATGGAGAACACAACGTTTGGATGAGAAATACAAAAAACCCATATTTGCGAACTTTGACCTTAAACCCTATATTGCAGATGTGGGATCGATGGAGACTCTTCACATTTCATGCATAATGGTATTCCCAATATTCGTACCAATTTTCAGCTCTATGATAATTATTTTAACCTTGAATGTCTACTTCGACTGGACTATCTGTAAGTGTTACCTTCACCGATGAAAGGATATACAGCATATAACTTTTTTCTTTCTATCATCTAATCTTTAAAATCCAATAGGTCTCCACGACGCTCGTATAAATGCCCATTTAGCATCTTGGGCTTCTCTATTGATTTTCAGCGTTTCAAATTACTACTCTCCATTTAATTACGAAACTTACTTCACCACTAGAATTTGGAGAGATGATAGTCTCCTCACCTTCATAGCAGGGACTTGGTAGTGAAATGGTTTATTTTGATGAGTTCCACCTCCAGTTAAAATAAACACTATCCTCTAAAAACACTCTGTACTATTGAGTTTGTTGAACTCGATGAGAAATGAAATTTTCACAACTGTCATATTGGTATACCTACATCTGTTTTACGATAATATTGATTTTCGTAAGTTTTTTTCATTTTGTTCATTACGCTCTTGACAGTAAGTGATGAATCCTCAAACAATCCCTTCGGCTCCCTGAATCCTAACAGGCCAATACTCAGCGGAGTAGGTTCCCTCATTGGAAACATACCCCACAATCCAGTGGCCCAAGGAATCGGAAGCATCGGAGAAGGCATAGGATCCATCCTCCAAATTATCCCTCAGACGTTCCAGAGTTTCACATCCAGCCAAAGTTCTAGCGGGGGTGCGTGGAATTGAGGAAACCTCAAATGATAAATTTGCATCTCATACACACTCTAATTGATTTCATATGGCTAAAGTGTTTCAATATCATACATAACGAAACATGAAATTAATAACCACTAATAACATGGATTTGAGAGTTTGAGTATTTCAGTCGTATTTGGCAGAGTGTGCATGCGTTCAAGAGTTGATTCAAAACGGTATGGTTCTGCTTCCTGAAGATATCTCGAGTATTTCGAGACCTGCAAATCCTAGATATGCGCAAGAGAATATGCCCAGGGAACACAGAGATCTCCGAAAGATATTTCGGCGAGCTCTTTCCAGGATATTGTGACACTTTTTGCAATATCAATGGGAGGTCGCCAGAAGCTCAATATCTCCTGCAAATATCCGCCACGGGGGATATGCTCACCTAGGGAATATTTTGGGTTCACTGCGATATGCTGGGAGATTGCCAAGAGCTCTGTACTTCCTCCAAATGTCCGCCATAGGGGAAGAGCACAGTAACATCACAGGTTGCCAAACTCCTCACCCTGGGAAATACTGAGGGCAGATCCCTGCAATATGGATCTATATATCCTACAAATGTGCTGTGGAAGTGTGACACCAGATACTTCACTTTGATCAGTAGATCGAGATACGACTCGCGTTATTAACGTGGTTGTTCTTCCGGGTACGACGTAGACTATTGCGCCATCGACCGGTAGAAACGAGATGTGACTAGGGATGAACTAGATCCCTACAACGTCCCACTCTGATTTATTATAAATGAAAAAGTATAACTGGTAATTCCGCAAAAGCAGCAGAAAAAAATCATTCTGCTGGTACATGCCGACACGTTTATCTGTTAGTTGGCTTCTTCAGGACAGGGCAACCAAGAAACCAAGGAAATGATGGAAAGATAACTGAAAACAGATGTCACAACAACAGGAGCGAGCAACCATGTCGTGCCTTCAGCTCTAGGACCTCCAATTCGGTTTCTGGCAGCCAAGGTTTCCAGGTGTTGTCGGCATTCCAGCACAAGCCTGAAGTTAATTCTCCAGCTGGCTGTCACCTTAAGTGCTACCTGACTGTCCGAGAGAATCCGTATGTTCCTATTTGCATTGCCCATACGAATATTCTCCTCGACACATATCGTGATGGCTACCACTTCCGCTTCGAATATAGTGCTGCATTGCCCAAGCGACATCGAAATCAGATAACCAGAATAAGAAATTCTCTATTGCGGAATTCCTCAAGATATCGCATATGTAACCTGAATAAGACATTCCTAATGTGACTTCCTCAGTTCATCGTGAAAATAATGAGAACCAATATGACATTCCAATTGCAAGCTCGTCAAGTAATTGCAAATTCAATAAGAATAAGAAATGGGGGGGGGTGTTGTAGGGATCTACGCTATACCGAGCCATTTCTCGTTTTCACCGGAAAATGGAGCAATCATCTACGCCGTACCCAGGAGAGCAACCGCATCCTCAATAACCCGCGTCGCATCTCGATTTACGCCTACTGATCGAAGTATTCGGCGCCACATGTCTACAGTATATTTGGAGGAGATATAGAGCCATACCGCAGCAATCTCTGTGATCTGGTACTGGGCTAATCCCTTATGGCGGACATTTGTGGGAGATATAGAGCTCTTGCGACATCCCAGCGATATCACAGTGAATTTCTCAAAATACTCCCCAGGGTGAGCAGTTTGAGAATTTCTTCATGTGATATCTCTGAGATGTTACTGGGCTCTCCCCCTGTGGCAGACATTTGGAGGAGATTAAGAACTCTTATCCACCTTCCAGTGCCGTGATATCGCAAGCGAACCTCTCAAACCATTTCCTATGGTGAGCTGTTTTATGAAATTCCCCATGTGAAATCTCTGAGATGTTACTGGGCTCATTTCCTGTGGTGGGCATTTGGAGGTAATATAGAGCTCTTGGCAATCTCCCCGATATATAGCAAAAGGCGTCACAATATCTTGGAAAGGGTTCATCGAGTTATCTTTGGAAGGTATCTTTGTTGCCTGGGAAGGATATTACTTATAGATGCAGATTCATCTTGGAGTTAAACGTTACACACTGAGAAAAAACTTTAATTACAACAAATGAAAATTGTGACTTGCTATAGGCACAAATAACTTTTTTTAGTTGCAACAAGTTCGCGTGTTATCCGATAAAAAGTAGCCTATCACAAGCTAGCAAAGTTAATTGTAGTAAGTATTTCATTTTTATTCAGAATAACTGACTTTATTGACTTGATCCAAGTAGCATGTGTAACTTGATAGAAAATCCAGCTAAACACCAGAACTAAAAATGCTATTCGGTGTAAGTAACGTTTGAACGTACCCTTATCATAATGTTTTCATATCGCAAGTATTTTTGTTACTGCTGTTAGTAAGAACCTCTGTCTCTGTTACAAGTAACTTTTTCACTTAGATCAAATAAAAAGTTTGTGTTGGCAATTACATATTTTGTTTACGTTAAAGAGACACTTTTACTTAGCGCAAGTACACATTGTCAAAAATTTAGAGGTAAGTCAAACCTTTCAGTTTTTTAGTACAATGTTCATATATAAATGCATATTGAATGGTTTATTTCTGGGTTTTCTCTCCCAAACTCTGAATAATATCTGTTAAATAAAAATTTTACAATAACAAACAATAACGACACAACATCAACGATTAAACAACTAAATTTCCTAACGTTTCGGAGTCAAATCAGAGTCCTTCGTCAGACACTTAACGAAAACCTTCAGAATTATTTTTTGTTGATGTAGCAATTCTGAAATTCGAGACGAAGAACTCTGATTTAGACTTAGAAACGTTACGAAATTTACTTGGACAATTCTCGAATTTCAGAATAGCTACATGAACAAAAAATAATTCTGAAGATTTTCGTTAAGTACGTCTGACGAAAGAGTATGATTTAGACTCCGAAACGTTACGAAATTTAGTTGTTTTATCGTTGATGTTGTGTCATTATTGTTTGTTAGGCAACATTGTTCGATTTATTGCTTCTGACAAATATCTTGTGTTTATTACGCAGAAGCAATTCACAAAATAATACATTTTTATTTAACAGATATTTTTCAGAGTTTGTGAGAGAAATCCCAGAAAAAAACCATTTAATTTGCATATATAATTGAACATTGTACTAAAACACTGAAAGGTTTGACTTACCTCTAAATTTTCCACGTAATATTCGAACCCCCATTGCTGAAAGATATCTTCGTAATCCATTTCAGGAAAATACAATAAACATGCACAAGTAAAAGTGGAGAAATTTTACACTAAACGTATAAATAAAACCGCAGACTCTGTTCGAAGGAATATCTCGATTAACTCTCGTAATCAGTGAAACACAACTCGACGATACCGGCGGGGTGCGAATTCAACCATTCTTTATTGATGATGATTCCTTTGACCTTTACGCTCTGAATTCTGACCAGATGTAACATCTAACGGCTATCTTCAAAGGATCAACGAGATCGGGTGCTCTTCGGCTCAAATCGGTTACTTTACGAATATTTTTTACACTTATTATAATAAACACACGTACCTTCCCCAAGTCGATGTTTGAATATGTCAAATAACTTTGTTATTCGCAGCTAATGAAAATGCGTAAGCGAAAAAGTAACTTGTGATAAATGAATTGAAAGCTTGGCTTGTAACCGCAGATTATTTATGATTAGCAAACAAAATTTAAATAACAGCGCTATTCGGATACAATAACTTTTTAAGTGGTATTAAGTAAAACAGTTACTTCTAACAATTGTCAATTTCTAGGTGAACGTGTCTGTTAACGATAAATATATGATTATCTACAGCAAATAGATGTTCGCTTATCGCTGATAAAAATTTATTTATCTCAAGTAAAACGTAGTCAAGTGAAAAAAGTTACTTGTAACTTTTTTCTCAGTGCAGAACCCTGCCGCTGTACGTGTACGTAATTCCAAGAAGATCAGTTGAGTCATTCACCCTTTAAAACTACCAAATAAAAAACTACAGAAGCATAGGCAATCACAACAGATTAGTGTAGACAGGTGCTAATTGCATACACTTCAATCATTGAGTAGAGTGTGTGTCGTCAATATAATACAACTAAAATTAATGTTTGACCACTTAGTGCTTTTCAATAAATTAATCAAATTAAAATGTTAACCCCAATCACGTGCTAAATAAGGAAATTTGCAGCCACTGATTTCATCCTCTAACTCCATCGTTTCACGATCACAATTCCCTTCCATATCGACAAGCGATTTTTCCCCACAGGATTCTTCCCTCAGGGAATCCTGAGCAGTTTCGGAAGCCTCTTCAGCAGACCGCCGTCTTCGGGCTCTCCCCTCCCTGCTACCAATGAGCACGTTCCCCAAGTGACCACACCGAGCGATCCAGATGACATAATCTACAACGACGAAACTGCAACTGCTGTAAACACTAATTATGATCCCGTTCCAGATGCCTACAACGTTGGAGGAAGACCGGGACGACCAGGAAGACCTAGACCGGGTCAGTATTTAGTGGCTTCGAACCCTAACGTGGGCACTTTCGTCTATGACGTTTCGTTTCTGAACCCGTTGAACGTCTTCAAACATATCAGAGAGGGTTTTAACGAAATAATTGTAGAGCCTTTGAGCGATATATTTAGCATCTGACTTGGACGACCTTGACGAAGTAGGTTATATCTTCGGTTCTTTACTTTTTTTATGCTTTATTGGACCAACTGTAAATTGACCCAACATGACGCATTACAGAACCCACCTACGTGTTCTACGAATTCAATAGAGACAAAGATCTATTTCTGAATGAGAATTTATCAAGTAAAAATATGAGCACCACACTTGGTATGTGCATCTGCATTGCGTTCACTTTGATGAATTATCAATTACCTATCACAAAAATCTGTTTTTTCTACCTTCCTGTTTTTGCATTCATTATGAAAATTGTAGAGCATATAATTCACTACAAATTTTGTACGAAGTAATTTGTAAGTGCGTATGTTACGAGGAACAGCATACTATCATTTGGCCAAAATGTCTGTAACGCTCGATTTTTTTGCCGAAAATGGTCTCAAAGTGTTAGGTTTGACTCACTGATGAAGTAGAGGTAAAATTTGATTCTGTCCGACCAGCCGTTGCCACAATAAGTTTCGAACGTAAAGAGATAGCGACTTGCAATTTTCAGGGTAGGTTGCGCATCCAAAAAGGACAGTTCGTAGTTGGACATAATCTTAAATTTTGTTGTAATTTTCTCAATAACTCAAAATATACATATCCGATCCAATTCAAACTTGGTAATTGCTTGTAGAAGGCCGACGAGCTAATTTTCGCGAAATTCCGTGAATATCGTATTACTAGAAAATTTGTTATCAGAAACTATTCATCAGAACCCGCTGAAATTCCACACCTACCTTCCAAGGACGAACCCAAGCCAATTTTTGGGGGGAGAGGGGGGATGGTAAGCATTGAAAATTTTTCAACTGTGCACGAAGGACCTCATGAGACATTTGAGACAACATTTAGAATGCCAAAAAAAAGATTCTTACAAAAATTCTCCTCTTCGCGTTTCATTCCTAGTTTTACCCCTTTCTGCTTGCTTGTTGCAAGAGCGTGCTATCATTTTGCCCAAATGTCTGTAATTTTCAATTTTTTTGCCGAAAATATTCTCAAACTAATGAGGAATTTTTTTTCGCTTGCCATCTCTGACATTGAAAAGGTACCGGAGTAGGACATTTGCTATATTTGTTAATATTAGTTATCCCTACATAAACACTAAAAGTTTCTTCTTTCATAAGCGCAGAAGAGTAATTCAACAAAAAAATCCAGGAATATTTCTTGGCACTATCAAACAGGGTGCATGATTATTACATTTTAATGTTGAATAAATGTTTACTCTATTTTTTCAACTAGCTAGATTGATATTTCACCCTGTATGCATGGCAATGATATACCTATTCGTATAACTTATATCCTATAACTATAAAAAAAGAGTACCTACCACACAACTTTGAGCATTTTTTTGACCAAAATAATTTCAAATTCTCACAGTATTTTGTTAGTGTTCAAAAACTTGCAATTTTTCGTTATTTTATTCCTGTTTGTTCATTCTAGATAAATATCGTGATTTTTCAATGAGTAAATACATTTTTCGAAAAATTGACGAAATCTGAAACTTAATTCTCTTGTTGCACAAAATTATTTGAATTGCGGAAATAAAATGAAAATCATTGTGGGTGCCAAATCAGGGCTGCATGGCGGATGACGTCAATTTAACCTCTTCAGTCTACGTCCCCATAAATGTTCTGATGGGGAATTATCAGTTTTGGGTGGTTGGCTTCCTTATGGTAAATGGATGGACTGGACACCATAGGACTAACCGTCCACTTTGTAATGTTACCACATGTCCGGGTTCTCCGAAGAGAGAGGCAACAACTTTTGCTTCGCTCAGTTTAAAAATACAATTTTCATACCACAATGAAAGCTGTAATTATCAAAATGGCAGCTTCAATTTCTTTTAATTTTTTTTTAACGGAAAGGAAGTTTTATGATCATTCCAATAGTCCCGTTGAGTACTTCAAGATGGCAGGGTATTTCATTAGTATTAACTATTAACTAGAACAAAATGGCGTATAATTCGAAGTATTGTTAAGAATAAATTCTTTGATAATCTCTATTTCTCTATCCTATTCTTCTCTAATGATTTTCAAAATGAGCTACCTGAACATCCAAGCAATGGAGCAATATTTCTATAATATACGGGTTTCCCAAAAAATAGAGTCAAGCGGAAGTCCAGAGATAGAGCAACTGTATTTTCATGAGCATTACATTTATGCATAAAATTAAAATGATAAAAATATTGGTGTAAAGTGATGCACCACACACCTACTTTACGTGACCGAATTGAAGATCATTCCGACCGGCAAATCTCTGGCCGAGGATTTAGCGCACATAATGCAGAAGGCGGTGTTGCTCGGATCACTTCGAGTCATCCAGTCCCATCAACTATGAAGGCCGCTTGCAGCTCATCTCTTTTGTTAAGGGAAGCTGTAAGGGCAGGACGAAGAACTACTCCAAGGAACGTGCGAGTGGTTTTTTAGTGAGTAACCAACAAACAACTGGAGTCTCACACTCCTGAGAGAAGCGGCCCCTCTCAGAGCGGGACTATGCAAGGTTTTTCCTCTCGAGCAGAAAAAAAATAATAAATTGGTGTAAAGTGGTGAATTTATACGTTCGTTGAATTATAACTCAAAGATTTAATTAAAAATCTAAACAGGTGACTTCATGGTTCCTAATTGGGTCTAAGAAATTGTCCGGACTCTAGCAGCTTTCTGAATCATTGAAAAAAGTATTACTTAATGGGCTAGTTTGGCTAAAACTAGGTGGAAAATTCTTTAAAATTGTTCTGATTAGAACATTTTTTTAGCCATTTTATCATTTCTAAGGTGAATTTGTAGGTTTTTTCAATACTATTTTGTGGACCGATGAATCTCATTCAAGTGATTTAAGTTGTTCAGGTCAAAAGTTCTCAGAAATTCAGAAAAAATTTCATAGCTCGAAAACTATGAAAAATCGCATATTATACATACTCTAACTCTGGACTTCCGCTTGACTCTATTTCTTGGGACACCCTGTATATTTGCAGATTGTGGAAAGCCATGATGTCTATATTCTGGCGAACATCATTGATTCTGAGCCTCCAATCGAAAATGATAATTTAACTAAAAACCTCATTTAAAAACAATTCGAAACTTTGGCGAATGTTGTGAAGTAATGAATATACTACCAGAAGCTTGAGATATGTAAAATTTCAATGTTTTCAAATGTTTAGTTTGAGAGTAAACCGCATTGTATACTTATCGAAGAGAATTTATAATTGGAAATTATTCATGAATTTTTTTTAGGTACATATTACAACCAGAATAGCTATTATAACAAATTATCCCAGTATTCGCTTAACAGAGGCTACTGAACCAGCCATCTGGAAATAATTTCTCTAAGTGGTTGAGAATAAGTCGAGGGTACTGCCTAAAATGCAACAACCATGTACCTATGTATACTTGACTTCAATGGAAATAATTGAAGAATGTGAAGTTACTTCCGAAAACATAATTAAATGCTTCATTACAATGACTCAATGTATGTGACTGACAATTACCAGTTATTATAGTTAATGATTCCAATAAAAATATATATTTATCTTGAGAACTTTTATTCATTGTCATATCGAAATATTCGGGAGATACAAATCTTCAACCATCTTATTCAAAACGGCCAGCAGACCTTTGAAGTGGGTTGGCATTTAAAGTAAATTCAAGGCTTTTTCCTAGGGCCGTTTTCATCATGATAAATCTTGTGTTACTGTTGATGTTTGCCCTTTCTGACTGAGTATGATTTCGACAACAAACCGAACTCCTGATGAAAATCTTTAAAATATGTCACATTTTTCAGCCAGAAATAAAGAAAGGTTTACATTACGCCCGTTATTAAGTAATCATTAAAGGATACTTTGAGAGGTGAATTCATCAAATGGTTCATTTCTGGGTTTTCTCTCCCAAACTATGAAAAAATATTTATGAAATAAAAAAAGTGGAAAGCCCTGTGGACAGGAGCTTTGGCGCTCTTGTTCAAAGTTTGACAAATCATATCTCCGAAAGTATTGGTTTCTCAGCGTTGGGAATGATATCAATGGATTCTTATGATATAAAAGCATCATAAAATGAAATGAATTAAATAAGAATCGATCGATATCATTCCGAACTCTGAGAAGCTAATACTTTCGGAGTTGCGTTTTGTCAAATTTTGAACAAGAGCGCCAAAGCTCTTCTCCACAAGGCTTTCCCACATTTTCAATTTGGCTTCTGTGCGTCAATTTTCAAGAATTAAATTCGAAACGTAGGTCTATGACTCATCTCATGTTGGATTTACCATATACCTAATAACTATTAAGTATCAGGAATTTACATACATCAGCAAATTATAATTAGAGTATTCTATGAAATCATATAGAATTGAGAACAATTATTGAAATTTTGAAAAATCATACCTCCGAAAGTATTAGTTCGTTCGAGTTGAGAATGATATCAATGGATTCTTATGATGAAACTGCATCTTAAAAAAAATTAATTCAAAATTTGTAGTGTAGAAAATTTTTTTGTTTTTGTTACTCCGAAACCATCTGGCCGATTTTGCCCAATAACGAACATAACCAAGATATTTATTCCCAAACCAACTCTGAAAAATTCAACTGTCTAGCTCATTCTGTTCGAGAGATATCGTGTTAACGGCCGGACCGGCCGGACAAAATCGATTCTGATCACGAATTCTTGATCAGTGAGTCAAAGCAAATCGTTTTAGACCTTTTTCATCCAAACATTCTAAATTTACAGACATTTGGGCAAATTGATAAGCACTCTGTTCTGAGGAACAAGAGCGACAAAAAATAATTATTTTGAAATTGCTCCTACGTTAGAAACACTAGATATTTGTCAGAAGCAATATTGCCTAGTAATAAACAGTAACAAAACAACATCAACTATAAAACAACTATTCTGTAACTTTTTGGAGACTAAATCAGACTCCTTCATCAGAGACCAAGCAAAAATCTTCAGATTTATTTGCTGATTATTCTTCTCAATTTCCAAAGTGAATATTATTGTTGGTTTTTTTGAATTTGAAAACGAAAAATTTGTCTAACTCTTCTCTGCCATGTTTCCAAATTACAATATATCATTAACATATCGCCATCAATCTTTCGGTTTCAACGAATATGCATCCACAAATTTTTCTCCTAAATTTTCCATGATTATATAACTCATGTATTACTGAACCAATAAAATCCATGAATTTCCCATAGTTACGGCGTATTGATAAGTGAATATACCCTTGACGACGTGGTATTATCGTTTTGGTGTTTCGCCTCCAGCCATATTGTGATCAATATTGATATTAATCAATAAAAAATAGAAAATATTATTCGTTATAATATATTATAATCGTAACGAATACCAACTCGATCATAGGCAATATATTTTGATTATACGAACCCTTCACTCGACGTATTTCACAAAACACCACTCGAGATGCGCTCTCGTGATGTTTCGCGAATTACGTCTCGTGACTCGGTGTATAATTGAATATTGTCTATGCTCTTGTGATATTATTACTGAATATATTACACATGACAGGTAATGAAGGACATTGCCATTCAAAATTTTTGTCGATAAAAATTATGTCCTAGTTCGAAATAGGAGGTGTTTAAACATATATCAAGCATTTAAATCTTAAATCACTGAAGCATTATTTTCTAATTTTGTTCGAACAATTTGAAGGGATTTATCGACAGGGGCATTTTGGAACAAACTAACAACACCAACACTTACTAGAATGTCAATTTGAAGTGATATTTTTCAGTCTGGGAGAGAAAACCCAGAAAGAAACCATTTAATAATGAATATATATACCTCCCACAATATCCTTCAATTATTGTTGACAGTTATTGTTTTAAGAATCTCAGACTCTTAGAAAACAAAAGCAATTAGCTACTGTCACCTACTAATGTTAATGTTCATATGTGCTGATAATTTATTGTAAACAAGATCGATTTCGGAAAAAATATATACTAGACACTGGCGACTCCAGCAGGTATACCCAAAATAAAAGAAATGCATTTAGATTTAAAAAATTCCTACCGGTCCCCCGGTGGTCACGACCCCATAAATTGTGCCTAGCCTAAAAATTAAGCCTGGAGAACAGTTAAAGAAGAATACTTATTGATAGTCACTTAGTCACAGCATATTAGTTTCTCATATCAGAACCATATTTAACAACGGAGTATGTTCACACATTTTACCTTAGTCGATGCCAGTCTCTTGCAGGCTTGCCACCCTTAATCTAAAATATGGTATTATCCTCATTTTCGTCTAAGTGTAATATTTATGCTTAACTGAGGACCTCAGTTAAGACTCTACGGAGATTGAATGCTTTGTGAATACGGCGGTTTATCTAAGACGTAACTCTGACTGTAACTAAAAACTAAAACGAACTCATGATATATTACAATTTGGATTTTAATTGCAAAATAGCTATAACTATCTTCGAGAAAGATAAATATTTAAAAAAACATAACATTGTGCTTTCCAGATGGTACCATGAAAACAACGTAAAACATTTTCTGTGGCAATGTTAGTTTCTGTAGAATGCCTCCGCATGTTTTGTGCTGATAAGTTGTAGTTTATAAATTGTCTAATTTGTGTTTGAATTTCATTAACTTCAATTTTGAATAATGGTTCAATTAACGTAAATGAACAAAATAACAATTTTACAAATGATTCGTTACGGGTAACCATTAAAGGATACTATGGGAGGTATACTCATTATTGAAAAGAAAAAAAAAATCACAAAATAATTAATTTTTATTTTAAAGATATTTTTCAGAGTTTGGGAGAGAAAACCCAGAAAAAAACCTTTCAATGATTCGTTACGGAAATAACACCCGAACACAAAAAGAAGTAAGTCACTTGTTTCATGAGAAATTTCCGAATATGTAATAAAAATATCTGTAATAACCCAAGAGACAATAAGTAAAATAGAGAAGCAGTTTCGCGAGATTTGGGCACTGTGTGAGGTTGCGTTCTTCCTTACATAGTATAAAACAAAGTCATTCCCGCTATCTGTCTGTTCCTATGTATGCTTAGATCTTTAAAACTGAATGAAGGATTTTGATGCAGTTTTTTTAATAGATAGAGTGATTCAATAGAAAGGTTTATATCTATAACACATGCATAATATATTAGAGAAACACTGATAACTTCAGAGGTTTCTAATGTGATGTAGTAAATAAACACATTTTTTTGCGCTTACATTGCAAACGCTGGCTGAACCCTACGAGATAGATCAAAATAATGTAGTACAGTATGGTACACCTTAAAAAGGTCTACAAAAAAGTCCACGATGGTATAAGTCAATCTCTTAAGGATAACCCACAATAACCATTTTTTTCCTTTACATTCTACGAGAAATAATGGCTTGATTACGAAGTGATCTTAAGCAATACAGCATTGATCCTTATCCAATTAAGGGGGGGGTAAGGTCAAATCATACAAAAAAAGCCATGTTTTCGTGATTTTTTTTTCTGACGACGCAGTTAAAATTTCTTTACTCAACCAATGGTACATTGAAGTATGACATTCGAAGAATGTTTCATCAAATTTGTACAAAGAAATATTAAAAAATACGGCAATGGCAGCAATTGTTCGGACGTGTCTCGAAAAAAAGGTGAATTGCGGTGCCCCTCATAACTTGGTGCTGGATCATTTGAAATCAAAAAATCAAAGTGCATTCGTTAGATAATAGTTTTCCCCAGGTAACGCTGTCGAGTTTTTTTTTTTTTTTCAATTTTTTTCATTTTTTCGAACACTTTGAAGTGAAAAACACAATTTTGTGGGAAAAAATCGGCTAATTTGTTATTGCGAAATTAAAATTATGAACAAAAAAAAAAAAAAACTCGACAGCGTTACCTCGTAAATGATGTACAGAAATAGTGTTTAAAATTTCAAAAGGATCGGTGCAGTAGTTTTGGAGTTATCAGGGGCACCGACTTTGAAAACGTGAGTTGTGGGAAAAACGCTTTAAAGTTTTCCTGCTGACTGAATTTTGTACGTCACACTGACAAAGTATACAAACCAGGTATAAACCCGTTTGTCCTTGCCTTGAAATTTCGATAAATTAAACTGGGAGGTAAGGTACTACATTAATAGAGAACAAAACATCTGCCGGGTAACAATAGCGCGCTCGGGTTGGGGCGCTCGGGTAGGTTCGGGTATAGGTACAAAAATCCGGCAGGTATAAAAATACTCATAACTTCGTCAATTTTGCTCCAATTGACTTGAAATTTTGATACAATATTCTTCAGATATTACGGATTCAATTTCGAAAATAAAAAAAAATGCAAACAAAAAAAAATTAAATACCTTACCCCCCCCTTAAGTACCTTATATGCATTGTCCACTTAATATTGATCAATATGGCCCTTTACCGCATGTAATTTGCATGAATATTTTCGAAGATATTGCAGATTTAAAATGCAGGGACATAGCGGTTGCGGTGGTACCGACCGGGGGGGCGGCACAGCCAGGATAGGGATAGAAATCGAATACAGAGAGCCAGATAATCATCTGTAGAGCGTGAGGCTCACCTCAGCCAGGATAGATGTATTGATTCCCCGAATTCCTCTGATACCATCGGATTTACTGATCCGATTTAAACGCCTACAATTTCCGGTAAAGACATATTTTGCAATGACCAATAAATCGCAGGGTCCAACTTTCAACGCTACAGGCATATATTTGAGCGTTGAGTGTTTTTCACATGGCCAATAATATATCGCTCTTTCAAGAATAACCTCTAAAGAAAACATGTTTGTATTGTCTAACGACAAAAATGCTGTGAACGTTGTATATAATGAAATTCTGTAGTATATTTAGTACCAGCATTTCAACCGTGTGAAGCCGGGGCGGGCAGCTAGTGACACATAAAACGAGTAGAGATGCCTCCACAACATTAAATGTCGATTCTAAACATATTAAAACAAAATAAAATGCATCCTTATAAAATGATACCTACTCAGCAGCTCATGGAAGACGATTTTGAGAACTTATTTGTGTGAACAAATGATGGACATGTTGAATAACAATATTATCCAATTAGTAGACGTTTTATTTTCTGATGAGTGCACTTTGTCTGTGAACGAATATGCTAATCGTCAAAATTGCCGCTACTGGTCTACCGAAAATCCTCACTGGATGAGAGAGGAATACACGCATTTCCCTCAAAAGGTTAATGCTTGGGCAGGAAATGTTCGAAACCATATCATAGACCCCTTTTTCATTGAGGGCAATTTGAATGGCGCAAAATATTTAGCACTACTTCAGAATGATGTCGTTCCAACTTTGGAAAATTGATATAGTGATCAAGAAATTCCTCAAGTTCCACGGAATACGATATGGTTTCAGCAGAATGGAGTACCACCGCATTACCAACGAAATGTCCGGCAGTACCTCGACGCAATATTTTCAAATCGGTGGATAGAAAGGCGAGGAACTATCGAATGGCCAGCGCGATCCCCTGATCTTAACCCATTAGATTTCATTTTATGGGGATATGTGAAGAGCATTGTGTACAAAACTAAACCCCTTGATTTGAATGACCTAGACGATCGAATAACGCTTGCGTTTAGGTCGATCACTGCTGAGAAGTTGAATAATGTTGGAAGAAATTTTTATTTGAGGTTAGGATATTGCCAAGGAGTTCACGGTGAACACTTTGAACATCTACTTCATTCAAATTTAACTACATTTTGTATTAGATTGTAGTTTTTGATATTGTACCAAATTTCGCTAATCACTCGATTTTATTATTTTCTAATTTAATTTTTGCAATAAACATGGAAGTGATTGTTGTCTAGTGCCCTGATGATGTTTATATATTACACGGAGTGTTGGCAAAATACCTACTAACTGGTTTTCTGTAATATGACCTCTTGTACCTCTTATCAAATAAATAATAATGGATCTGTCAATAAAGGATAAAATATTCGAATAATGGCATGGAGATTTTCAATTTTTTTCTTGTGAAAATCTCCATTCTATTATTCATGTATAATGGATTTTCATCGTATAGGTATTCGCCAATTCAATTCCAATGAAATGTTTGAGACCATTCTCTGCTCTAACTCAATTTGGACGAAAATAATAAGAACTAAAGTCGGGTTTATACAAGTACAAGAAATGATATAAAAATGGGTTCAAGCCCTGTGGACAGGAGCTTTCTGGCGCTCTAGTTCAAACAGACAAATTATATCTCCGAAAGTATTGGTTTCTCAGAGTTGGGATTATATCAATGTATTCTTATGATAGAACTGCATCATAAAGGAAATTCAATTCAAATAATAGTTTATTTATCAAGATTAAATGAGCAATCTGAGAATGAGAACTGCACCATCGTGGAAATCGAATTAAATCTGGCCAATTTTGCCCAATAACGAACTTAACCGAGATATTCATCTCCCTAACATACTCTGAAAATTTCAACTACCTAGCTCATTCCGTTCGAGAGTTATTGTAGAAAAACTTTTTTTAAATTTTCAATTTTTTTTTTACAATTTGCGGTAATCTGGTCAATACAAAATTTCACATGCGTATAAAGGTCATGATTCTACAATTTGATGCTAAATTTCAGATAGATCGAGTGATCGGTTTCGGAAATATTCATAAAAAATATTTTTACTAAAATCGGCCATAACTCCGAAACCGCTTGATGGATTTCGCCTATTAACGAGCTCGTCCGAGATATTTACGCTCCAAACCCACCTTGCAAATTTCAATCCACTAACTCCTTTCGTTCGAGAGTTATCGTGCCTACGGCCGGCCGGACAGAATCGATTTCGACCTCGGATTCTTGATCAGTGAGTCGAAACAAATCGTTTAAGACCATTTTCATCGAAAAATTCGAAAATTTCAGACATTTGGGCAAATTGATAAGCACTCAGTTCCGAGGAACTAGAGCGCCAACAAGTTTCGCATGACAATTGCCCAAAACAGGTTTAAAGTACCTACAAATAGTAGATATTCCATAAAACATGTATGAAAGAAGAGTAATAATGAAAAATTACCTTGTAATCGATCAAAAATTTCCCGATCTACGTTCACCAAATTTTCTCCTCTCTCGAACTAGAGAATGATGCTTTCAATATTTACGTAATATTTTCAAACATTTTTGGGTGAGGTCCCCGTTGCATCGCTAAAATACTAGTATTTCAACCCCAATATTTTTGAAGTTATAATATTCCCTTCCGTCAGTCCCGTCATAAATTGAGAGAACTGAGCATTCTCTTACTTCATGTTCCGTTCCGAAATGTCTTTTCTGAGACTTTTCTGAGAAAAACTAATTTCGGAGCAAACATCTGTGATTTTTCTCACTTCGCTCACATTTCGGAATACACTTTATTCTCATAATTCTTCGATTCATTAGATAATGTCATGTCTCAGGAAAATAAGTTGACATTATGACAATTCATACATAGAATAATTATATCCTTCTGTGAAATACGATTTGTTATTGAAATTTTGAAATATCATATCTCCGAAAGTATTAGCTTGTTAGAGTTAAAAATGATATCATTGGATTATTATGGTAAAACTGCTCATTGAAAAAAATTAGCACTCAGTTCAGAGGAACTAGAGCGCCAAAAAAGAATTGAAGGCTAAAACGATTGGTTTGTACAGATCATCTAAAACATTATAAGAATGAGCCACTCAAATCGCAGCTTTTTGACAATCATTACTTCTGTGTTTTATGCAAGTTTTGTGAATTTCACTCTTTGAGCATGCGCATTGCCATTTCCAAATAAAATAAAAAGAATTTGAGATGAAAGTTGGCCACCTTTAGTTATTATTCTTATTTCTTAATTTATCCTATTTTGTGTACCTATAACCGCTGTCTTTAAAATCTGCATGTTCAACTTTCTTATTTTACCATAATTTGTTTCTTATTTTATTTTATTCGTATAAATCCATCATACGGAACTAATAAGATAGTTATAAAAAATATTTTATTAAAATACAAATATTAATTGTTACACCATTTTCACTCATCATTGAATAGCAACCGCTCCTCATCAGAATCGAACAAATCACCCCCATCTTCTTGCTTTCCATTATATTCCGCGTAAAACTTCTTGATCGTCTCACCATTGCCTAAACCCATGAACGGTTTTCGCAAATTTTCATTGACGGCCATCGATGTCCTGGCCTCACCAACGCCCTTTTTTGCAGTTTCTGGTCTAGATGCATCTATCTCTTCGTTGACAGAATGTCGATAATGCTCAGGAGACTGATTAGTATGTTGAATTGGACCATCGGAATCTCCGGTAATACTCACACATACAATAACATTTTGTGGTACATTTCTTTTATTATAATCAAAATGAGGTACCAGATGTGGATTATGACTGTCGTCAGAACTATGCACTGTGCCATCATAATTTTTTTGAACTGATGTTGGACTCTGATAACATTTTTTCAATTTACAATTGTCCTCCTTGGAAAAACCAGAAACCATTCCTTTCAGAAAAGGTGATGGTGGAATTGTATATAAGTGTTCCTGAACGGGCTGTACAACTCCTTCAAAGGATCTGGAGGTATTCTCTGGTCCTGAATTTTTTAGACGATTTTCTTGATCTTCCGATGATTCATGTATTGTCCCATTCTCCTTCTTTAAAAATTCATCCAAAGTTTTCTTCACTGATTTGGTATTCCTAAGAGGCATCATGAGAAGAGGTAAGTAGTTTTGCATTTCGTTATTATCATTAATTATAGCATTATATTCGTTCCCTTCATCACTGGTGAAAGTATTTTCAATATCTGCATCTGAACCTCTAGCCATGAATGGCTTCATGAGTTCTGGAGGAAGATTTAATCCTACTATCTCCCTTCCATATGTATCTTCGTCTGAACTCTTTCCTTTTCTTTCATTGTTGGTAAAATGAGTAATTTCTGATTGCGAAAATCCTGCAGTTACTCCCGATGGTAGATTAGACCTCCTTCTATTTGCATCTTCAACATTCCCTTGAACTCTCTCAATATTGTTATTTGATGCACGTGACATGAAAGGTGTCATCAATTCTGGGGGTTGATTCAAACCTACTGTTTCTTCACTTATCTCTGATAAAGGCTTTTCGATCTCATTGGAAGGATTCGACATTGCTCCTTCCTGATTTTCTTCAACACCTGGAAACCATAACAAATTTCTTGACGAGAAGGCTGGTGCCTTTTCTTCTTCTCGATATTCCTCGCTTCTGAACTCATTGGAGGATTCTTCTTCTGATGGATCTTCAATTAATACATTACCGACTTTGAAAAAATTCTTAACTTTTTCATTGTTTGAGGAGGCTGGCAACATTGGAGCCGCCACATCGTTCAAAACATATTGATCAACTTTCCTCATTGCTTCTTTGTCTACGTCCAGATCTTTAAATTCATGAACTGTCGAATTATTTGGCGATCTAGTAGCGGTATATGATTCTTCGTCATCACCAAATCTTGAACGCAAAACTATTTTAGGTCTTTTCATAGAACTTACTTTATTTTTCCTATTCAAGTTCTCCTTATGTATTTTATTAGATTTATATTTTTTCATTTTAGAACTATTTTCCTTATCATCTTTGAGAAGATCTAGTGTTATATTCTTGATTGTTTCTTGCAAAAGTGAATCTGTTATATTAGGAAGAATATCAGAGAAAGAAATATTGTTTTTCAATCTTAATATATATTCAGTTCCTCCTTTTTCATTCTTCTTCGAATTGATGGTGGTTTCATTATAATTTTTGCCCTTTTTCTTAATTTTATTGAGGAGAAAAACTGATTCAGATCGTTCTTCTGGTTTTCCATTTATTTTGAATATATTGTAAAGAAATTTGTCTATGATTTCATTCTCTTCTTCTTTTGTGAAATGTTTTATCTCATTTTTCTTTCCTTTTACTTTGGATTTATTAGCTTGAATTACGCTTTGAGGCAAAATATCCCTATCTTTATCGATATTATTGCGTTCTTTCATTTGCAATATATCAGACTTCTTTTCATTTATTCTTTTTTTTGTTTCATGCATTGCCTTCGAAAAGTCATTCTTCATTTTTCCTATGCCTTCCTTAACGACTTTATTGACTGAAGCAACATTCTCCTGCATACGACCAAATTGTTTCTTAGTTATTTCTCTTGTTTTCTCATTGCCTATAAATTTATTGATATTATTTGAACTTCCTTACTATTAATACTATGACTTACCATCTTTGGAATTCGGGAGAATTCTTCCATTAAGAGATTTCACTTCTCCAATTGGAGGTATATATATTCCTCTGGTCTCCCCCAGTCCTGGCATTTTGAAAACAATTTTTTCCAGATCAATTTGATCCTTGTTTGGCTTTGTTAGGCCAATGGCATCAAGAATATTCCCCATTGAAATGAAATCTTGTTCTACTTTTGATGCACCAAGCATAGGGTCCCTAACAGCTAACACTTTGGGACTTATAACAATTGCCTTTTTCAATGGAGTGGTTTTAGTTTCTTTGAATCTACTCTTTAGTACAGGGGCCTTCGCATAAGGAAGTAAAACTCGAGGCATCGTGTTCTTCGTCGTTTGGTAGATTTTTCTTGCATTATGTGCAATATCGCTGATGTGATTTAGGGTGTTTTGACCTGAAAATATAAGTTCGAAGGATAATATCTTTTTACAATTGATTTCAGATGACATACCCGATCTCACACTGTCCCTTATGGCACCACCAACCCTAGCAAATGTTTCGACAATACCATATGGGTCGTTAGGGTAAGGATCACCGTTGTTTTCTATTGACTCGATATTTTCAAACCCAGAACGGGACAAGATTTTCGGGTTGATACCACTCACCATATTGTCCTCTAACTCTGATATCTCTTCAGGATTTATATTTTTTATCTCGTAATTTGATGGTATTACTAGATTCTGTGGGGGAATCTTCATAGCCGAGAAAACTGCATTTTTCGTAGATCCTATAAATTGTCTCACATGATACATCGGTGATCTTTCATCCTCAAATGCATTTCTTGTGATAACCCCTAGGATATTTACAGAATAAAGTAAATTTTCAACAGACACAGTTGACAGAAATGAACGAGAAATGCTCTGGGTACATGGATAATGTTAATTTATGGCGTGCTTGTTCCTCGGAACAATATCTGTAAGTTAAGAATAATTAACGATCCTCTGTTGATTGAATGTGGATTTACGTTTTTTGGGTGTGAAGGATCAATAGAACGAGAATTCTTTCTGCGCGCTTGTTCCAAAAGGAACAGCTGAATTCATTGATTCATCTGAACACATTCTGTCTGAATGGCCGTAAGCATGATAACTCATGTTGGGGTTTTCCCAAAGCCAAAAGCGACCATTCTGCATATTAACGAAGCCTCCAGGGTGAAAAAATATACCTCCGCGGCGTCTGAAGAAACTCTTAACTTTGCGAACTATTTCAGCTAAATTTTAACTATTTCTGTGTTGAATTGAAACTCATGGAACAATTTCCATGAGTTGTTGAATATGGTTCTAATTTTGCGCGCATGTTCTTGGAAACAGCATGCTATGATTGCACGATTGCGACGGTTAAGTTGGTTAATGGGTATAATCATCCAAACGGTTTCGGAGTTTTACCTATCTGAAATATTGTTTCCTCAATAACTCAAAAAAACTATTTGTCAGATGCCGCTGAAATTCCTCAGAAACCATCAAGCCGCCATTTTACAATTGAGTACCGAATTTCAGCTAGCTCAATGAGTTTTGTATTTTAGCAATTATTGTAAAAATATAATTCCGAACTGTTATCTACTTATTTGACGCTCTTAGTATGACAGCTGCCAAAATAGTGCACAATTCAAAATGGAACATCTTATGGGAAAACCCTGTACTCACTTTTCAAATTGTGCAAAATATTCAGTACCTAATTGTGATAATATTGAACCATTTTTCGTTACTATACCTTTTCAAGTTCAATTTCGGAAAAATGACCTATAACCAATTTCGGAGAAAGTAAAAGCATTCTCGAAAAAAATAAAACCAATATCCGAAAAAGTGAAACCAATCCAATATGAGTGGAATTTTGTGTAAATAAGACCCATTTTCGTTATGTTCGTAATTGATATCTCCTTTCTTATAATTTTAACTAGTACGTTGAACAATTTAAGAATGACTAAACTCCAGGAAAAATATATAAAAGCAACCTAAAAACCCGTAATAGTTTGGGTATTTTGGTCTGGTGGTTCGGTTTGCATTTTTGTGTCAGTGTTTCGAAAATTTCGGTGTATTTCTTGGCATATCGACTTTTTGAACGATAAAGAAAGGATGCATTTCATATTGCATTGGAGTCGATATTGAAATATACAGGGTGTTCATGAAAGGTTGTTCCCTCGAAAGCTCTGAACTTGATTTTTAGAATAATTTGAATTCAATTCTAAGTGGATGCAAAAATTGTATTACCATCGGATGATATGATTATGATTGAGTGTACCGACCTTCCTAGGTCTTCTGAGGAGAACCCTCATAAAAAAGTGGGAAAGCCCTATGGACAGAAGCTTTGACGCTCTTGTTCAAACTTTGACAAACCATATCTCCGAAAGTATTGGTTTCTCAGAGTTGGGATTATTACGATAGAACTGCATCATGAAAGGAATTAAATTCCCTCTGCATCTTATCTTTATATGATGGACCAATTTTGGCCACAAGTGTTTCAAAACTATCAGGAGTCATTCTGAAAATTTGAGTAAATGAAATAGCCACTTTCATTTATGGAACAAATCTAATGTAATCAGTCCAGGGAGACCTCAAACCAGAATACTTATGAAGGAAATCTTAAATAGTATTACTAAGGAATAACTACCTGTACATTAGTTGGAAATCCCGTTTTAAATCTTCGATAATTAGAGAGTGACTCGTAGATTATGCTCGAATTCTTTGCACTATTCATTTTCGACTCCCCGTATAACAATTCGTTATCGGCCGAATATTTCGTTATCCGATCGTAACGACTGAATAACTTTCTAATGTTAAAGCAAAACTCTATCGATTCTATATCCAAACTTTAAAGATAATCTGTATACATTATAGCGATCCCTAATATATAAATTCGACAAAGACTAGGTAAAGATCTTGCAAACAATATCTGTATCGATAATCGATATCTAATCGCTACGCATTCAGTAAGAAAATCGCTAACGGTTATCTTTAATCCCTCTGTAAAGAATATATAACGATATTCGAAGATATTCCTATATCAAAAAACTTTATAGGTTCTATACTATCCCGTGATTAAATTCTTTATCGAAAATTCACGATGAATCGACAGACAATAGATACAGTTTTCAGAGGAATATAATATACTTCTACCAGATATATACTCTGCGTCTACTCTACTGTACTCTCTGCATTCCTTTCAGTAATGAAATGTAAATCTCACATGCCAAACGCATACAACGCGTTGTCGCGTTGACATTTTATGATATTACAATATTTAATACTTTTTAATTTAATACACACTACACAGGAACAGATCATTCTTGAAATCGGGATTGTCCTACTGTTCATAGGTTTTCTATATATGTAGTGTAATTTTGGCACTCATTACACTAAGTTCATTTTTAATTCCACAACAAGGACATATTTTGTTTTCTTTCCGTCCATTGGGTCGAAAATGGTCAGGCAAGTTTATTCGAATAAAGCTCATGATAATATAAATATAGATCACTAACAATAGGTATTATATAATCAGTAATCAGCTAATCACTTACAGGTAATGTGAGAACTCTTATGTATCACAGCTTAGTACTGTGATCACTGGAGGGAAAGTTATTGTTTATGTTTATGCCTTCAATAACTGTGGTAACAAGTCAAAAGAAATTATGATACGTAGTATTGATTATAGCGTTTGAGTAAAAAATGTAGAATAAAGTGAAGTTCTTACACTGATATTCCTTCCACAGAATTCCTTCATCGTATCATTATTAAGGTCATTTGCATTATTTATTATTTTTTTTTTAGGATTTAATCGTGAATATTCAGTCTCCGATCGTCAGTTATATCGCATTATTTTATTATGTGTATCCATTGCACCCATCAGACGTTAAAATGCACGCACTTGCGATATCCTACAACAAGGTTAGTGGATGGATGAATTGGTAAGGTGGTGGTCAGATCGTAAATTGGAGGTAAGGTATGCAGGTTCGAATCCAAATGAGGAACGAAAATTTAATTTAATACGTTAATTCAGTACAATTGTAATAGGGGTTAAATGAGAGGATGATTGAGTTATCCGAACGATGAAACACAGAAAATATAAGAAAAACATTCAAAATTATGTTTTTCCACCGTAATTCTTATTAATTCTTGCTCCCAAAATAGGTATCTGTTCGATAAAGAATTTCTGTATTAAAACTTTACCGTTTGGATGATAGTTTTTCGTTATTTGATCTGTATCAAAGGAGTAGAGGTTTTTGATAACGTTTTGTTGCTGGTTCAGATAACGATTTTTCGTTAGCGTACCGGACATTCAGATATTCTACCTGTAACGAATCGATAACGAATTGTTATACGGGTCACTAACCAAAACACTCTGCCTATGAACTTAGCGAACCCAAATTTCAAAATGTTTACATGCGTACATCAACCAAACTTTCCAGAAATACACTTTCAATTTCGTTTGACAATAATGACGTTTATCTTTCAAACTAGACCAAACGACAGCTATCGCAAACAGTAACCAGTTAGTTGAACGAAAGTAAGGCTAACGAACCAGAAATAAATTTGACATGTCTGTTATAGGTAGATAAGAGGACATGTAAGAACAGTGAACACATATAGAACAGACAGATATAGAATTCGCATTGTGTGAAAACATAGAATATAGAAGAACGAGATAGAGTTGAAAATTATATCAATGAATTCTTATGTTGAAACTGCATCTTAAAAATAATTGAATTGGAAATTTGTAATTTAAAAAAAAATTTTTTTGTTACTCCGAAACCATCAGTTATTTTGCGCAATAATAACATTCGACAGTTATCGTGTTAACGGACGTCTGGCCGGACAGAATGGATTTCGACCACAGTTTCTTGATTAGTTAGTGGAACCGAAACGTTTGAGACCATTTTCAGCAAAAAATTACAGACATTTGGGCGAATTGATAAGCACTCTGTTCCTAGGAACAAGAGCGCCAATGAAAATATGTATTACGACAGTAGCGCAAATGGGTCTTACGGACACTAAATTGCACTTTGTAATTCTGAATATTTTTTCCGGAATTGAATTCACTTTTCCGAAATTGGTTTCATTTTTTCCGAAATTGGTGTTACTTTTTCCAAAATTGGTTTCATTTTTTCTTAATTTAGTTTTACGTTTCCCAAAATTGGTTTTACTATTTCTGAAATTGCTTTTATATTTTCCAAAATTAGTTTTACTTTTTCCGAAATTGAAATTAAAATGGTATAGATTTAATTTGATGATTTTCCGATAAGAAATATTTCTTACATTCTTACCAATATTATCCAACGTTTTCGGAACATCTAATCTCGCATCAGGATCGTTGAGGAGTTTAGTGATTGTAGCTGCTCTTTTTTGGACTTTCTTTATCTCATTGGAATTTGTATATTCCCTCATTTGGAATTGACCAATGATGCTATCTAGTAAATCTACAAACAGTGACTCCCTTCTATCCGTTACTTTTTTACGATATCCATCAACTACGTTTTGGTAATCATGTAGGGTATCATTCAGTTTGGAGTTCATCTCCTTCAATCTCCAACTAGATATATTGAAAAATATGGAATTATCGGACAGTACATTCATATTGATATCTCTAGGAGAAGGAGACCTTTTACTTCTACTATTCCTATTGTAGGTATAATAATGTAAATGATTATTCCAAGGAATTTGAATTAAACTTGGAGATCCAAGAATATAATCAAGATCACCACCACTTTCAGGAACAGGAAGATAATGGCCTTCTTCTTGTTGATTTCGAACATTGTAATTAAAATTGGATTCCTCATCTACTTGACCATCGTCAGGGTTTCGGATTACTTGCAAACGATTTTCAGCTTCTGCATTCTTCAGTTTACCAGATGGTTCAATCTCCGGCCTCGTCAGTTGATATGATCTTTCATCTAAAATATCCAAAATATTATTCATTTCACTGTCATACACAGCAGGTGCTTGGATTTGTGCAGAATTCATCTGCTCTGAAACTTGAGGATTATTCTGCCAATGACTTTGCTCTTCAACGGGCATACTTATACCTATTATGTGATCATCGGATGAAGGTTGTGCAGCTTTTTCATGGAAAAAAACTTGTCCATTCTGGGATGAAATATATTTTTGAGATGTGCCAGACTGAATAACAGTGTTACTATGTCCATTTATATTCACGACTCCAGGGTTGAATGTGTCTGAAGGATAAATAACTTTTCCAGATGAATCAAAATTCTCCAAATGACTATTTTGATTCGATAGGTGGACATTCTGATTGTTAATAAGATGATTGAAATTCTGGTTGTACGTTGAATGTGCAGTTTGCTGGAATCCATTGTCCCAGTGGTTAGTATTGGGCTTTCCTGATGGATAAATGGAATCAACACTCTGACCTTTATGGATTGAGAATTGATTATTTAGAGAATGGCCATTTTGTGATTGATGAGAAAATTGGTGGTCAACTGTAAAAGGAAAAATTTGGGGTTACATAAATTATTATAGAAGCATTGACAAGACATAAGGTGCTTTATGTGAATTTTTGCGTGCATATTAAAAGAAATAATAACGTGCTATCATTTTGCCCAAATGTATGTAATTTTAGAATTTGTTGCCAAAAATGGTCTAAAGATATTAGGTTTCACCCACTGATGGAGAAATAGAGGTCAAATTTGATTCTGTTCGGCCAGCCATCCGTTGCCACGATAACTTTCGACCGGGTAGAGATTAAATTTTCTGGTTAGATTGCGTATCCGAATGCGACTGTTAAGTGCGTTAATGGGCATAATTGGCCTAACGGCTTCGGAGATATACTCATCTGATATAATGTTTCCTCAATAACTAAAAAAATACATATCCGATCGAATTGAAACTAATGTTTGCACAATTTTGTTAGGATCAGAAACTATCAGTCAGATTCCGCTGAAATTCCGTGAAAACCTCGAAGCCACCATTCTACAATCGAGTACCGGATTTCAGCCCGATCGGCCGATTTAATTTTGAACTGGTATCTTCTTCTCTGAAATATTATTTCCTCAATAACTGATAAAATTGGTTCAAGCACTGACGTGAAGTCAGGAGCTTTTGCGCGCATGTTCTATTGTCTATTCACCTCTCTCTATCATCTATTCTCCTGACTCTTAATCGAATTTAGCATCGATATGTACAGTTTTCTCAGCTTTCATAAGATATGAATTCATTTCATTCCATTTTGATGACAGACTTGAGTAATGAGAGAATTGCCTATGATCACCGAATTTTTAATTCTGACATATCATGTATTCTATTGGAATTGAAATTCATTGAATATCTAATAATATACGAAAAAACTTACGACTCAAGTAACTTTAGATACGATATTCACGAATTTCCGCGAAAATTAGCGCGTCGGCACTATACAAGTATAATAACCGAGTTTCAATATGATTGGATTTGTATATTTTGAGTTATAGAGGAAATAACAACAAAATTTTAGATGAGTATAACTGCAAAACCCTTTGGCCGATTATGCCAATTAATGAATTTAAATATCGCATTCGGCTGCGCAAACTACCATGAAAATTGCAAGTGGCTATCTCTTTTCGTTCTCAAGTTATCGAGAGATACATAATATTTTTTCATAATTTTTTTTAAATTTTCTAGTGGTACGGTCCTCACAAAATTTCACACACGTCTTCATGTCGATATTCTACAACTAGTTACCAAGCTCCTATTCGCTAGAGTCCATATTTTTGAGTTATCGAGGAAATAATATTCCAGATGGGTATAACTCTGAAACCGTTGGGCCGATTATGGCCGAACTTGAAGCTCCCATTGAGATGCGCAACCTACCCTGAAAATTGCAAGTCCCTATTTCCTTTCGTTCGAAAGTTATCGAAGCAACGGTCACCCAACCAGCTACTGAACTCACACAAAGCTGCTCGGATCTCCAACAATATAGATCCGATCACGTTCAAACTTGAAACTTGGCTGTAGAGTTAGGTCTTGAAGGCGAAATTTCAGCGATGTCGGACGAACCAATTCTGATATATAAATTTGTTTTCAATGATTTTTTAAAAATTTTCTAGTGATACGATCCAATTTTGCAAGAATTTTCGCGTCCGTATTCTACAACTAATTATCATGTTTGCATTGGATAGCATTCGTATTTTTCGAATTGGGTATAACTCCAAATCTGTTTGGTCGATTATGACCAAATGACCATTATCGACAAACTCGAATTTCGCATTCGGATACGCAACCTACCCTAAAAATTGCAATTGGCTATCTATTTCCGTTCCCAGGTTATCGTGAGATTAATAATATTTATTAATATATTTTTTTTATTTTGTAGTAGTGCTATGATTCTAACAAAATTTGTGTCAGTATTCTACAACTAGCTACCAAGTTTCAATTCGGTCGGAGCTGCAATGGTTGATGACAAAATTATTACTAGGAAATTGTTGGGCCGATTATACCCATTAACGAACTTGTCCGTCGTATTGGGAGGCGCCACCTACCCTGAAAACTTTAAGTCGCTATCTCTTTCCGTTCTCAAGTTATCGTGGCAACGGACGGCCGGCCGGACAGAATCAAATTTGGCATCGAATTCTTCATCATTCATGTAACTTGGTAATTAGCTTTAGAATGCTGATGCGCAAAGTTTTGTGAAATTTCGCGAGGGTCGTTAACAAAAATCTTCTTAAAAAATTTTATATTTCAGAAACTATGCGTCAGAATCAGCTGAAAATCCGCACATAACTTCGAGCCACCATTTTACAAGCGCATTACATTTTTATTTCACGTCAGTGTTTTTCTCAAATTTGTCATAGAGCCTTTCACCAGATCCTTCCTCTACATACTTTAATGAATTTCGGAACTCTTAAAAAATAATCTCACAATAACAAATGAGCGTTATTCTCACATACACTTATGTTTGTATTGAACCGTATCATACCGTATTCATAGTGACCACAGCGACTGAGAGTTATTCTTACAGACACTTATGTTTGTATTGAACCTCATCATTCGTATTCATATTGACCACAGCGGACGAAAAGGTGTTTGCGGACAATAAAGTTATTTTGTGGCCGCAAAGTACTTGCCTACAAAAATAGTCGATTTTACAGCCGAAATTAGTACGTAAAATGTCAATTTTCATAGTGGTCGACGAAAATAGTTATTTATGTAACGAGGACGAAAAACTTTCTGTTATAGTCCAAGGCGATGCCGAGAATAGAAAGCAGGCGAGACAATAGACAGTTTTTCGCCGAGGTGCATATTACATTTTTCGTCGACCTCTACAAAAAATTTCATTTTACGTAACTACTAATTTCCGACTGAAAAGTCTACTATTTTTGAAGGAAAGTACTTTTTTTAAGAAGTCTGAAATTCATAAAATAATTTATTCGATGGCCGATGCCTATGCAATTAACAATAATAAATGAGCAATCAACGATAATAGAACTCCGTAGATTGGGTTGTTGCAACTTACAGTCGGAGCATTGTTTTCACAACTTGTAATACCTACAGTTATCATCAAACTGTCAAGAGCAACGATAGACACGTGTTTTGGTCTAATTTGGATTTCGCGTTGTTCTTAAGAATATAGAAATGATGGTTTACCTGGATATACTAGTACTGGTGTTTCGATACCATGGCCTTTGAAGGTCGAAAATTGTTTGTTTTGTGAATGGACACTTTGGATGTCCAACTGTGGTCCAACTGTGGAAAAACAACGAATTTCAGTGATCTCAAATAGAAATCATTGTTTACGGAAATATAGGAGACAGCATATTACCTGGATAAACCACTGATGTTTCAATACCATGTGGATTTCCATGTGAAATGCTGTGAATATGTGAGTGAATATGACTATGGATTACAGGTAACTTATGCTTCCACTTGTGCAGTGTTGGATCTGCATGAGCTGCTCCCAAAGTGTCATCTTCTACAATAATAAAAGCAATCCATTATTAATGTTGATAACACATTGGATACTAAACATGCCATTCCGCCACATAAAACTCTTTAGTCGAATTTAAGCGCGTAACCGGAGCAGAGCGGTTTAGACCAATCTCTTGTTATACATAATATCCAATTGCTTGGGATAGCAAGGGGTTGGTCTTAACCGCTCTGTTCTGGTTACTCGCTCAAATTCGACTTTAGTCATCATACGACGTTGAGTTTGGAGGGGCATAGGCTATAAGGAGATACATAGTAGACACTAAATACAGGGTGAGTCTTTGACCACTGCATTAATTCTAACCAAAGATTCCTCTCATCAAATGAAACACTTTTTTCATTTACCATTTTTCCAGATTCGGCTCAGGTAAAAAGTTACAAGCGTTTAAAGATTTCACAATGTGCTAATACACTCCCGCATATAAATTATCTATGAAATTGTTGGCAGAAGAGAATAAGGCATGGTAACGTGGTTTACAGCTTGATTCGGGATTCCAACGCTCAGGGACGGATCCATAAAAGTAGTGAAATTTCTGGAGTTTTCCATTTTAAAACATTCAATGAAGAATATCTCGAAAACGGTGCGTTTAAGGAGAAATGATGAAGAATAATATAATGTTCTAAAACGATGGAATATTCTTGAAATGACTCAAGAAAAACTTTATATGCTTTCATTATGCTAATTTCGTTTAGTTTTATGAATCCACGAGTCCATAACTAGAAAACCAGTAGAAGTAGAAAATAACTAATATCTGGAAAATATGAAATATTCATTTTAGTAGAAAATAACTAATATCTGGAAAATATGAAATATTCATTTTATTCAACAAAAGGATGTCAAAGCTACAAAATAAAAACTGAGTTTTTTTCAAAATTTCAACAGCCTGTATCTTTTTACCTGAGCTGAATTTGGAAAAATGTTAAATGAAAAAAGTGTTTCATTTGATGAGAGGAATCTTTGGCTAAAATTAATGCAGTGGTCAAAGACTCACCCTGTATACTGCTCCACAAAATTTCAGAAATTTTGTGACCGTTGCAAAAGTTGCCGATTCTTTTCCATCAAATGTGCATTCATGAGTTGAGTTCTCATGTTTACTCTCTTATATCGGAATGTTTTTTTTGCTCCTCTTTTTATAACTTTTTCAGTTTCTGGCTAGTTTTTGTCGTTTGCGTTTCTGAGAATTTTGGATCTGTTATTGTTTTACAATAATCTTTTATAATAATGAAAAATGGCGATACCGTTGTTAATGAATCAACAAGTCCAGAGCGTTCCTGCCAATCGGGTCCTTCATAAATGGCTTCGTATAATTAATAAACATTACGTATGCATATATTTCACAAGTCAAATAGACCCCAGGGAGTTCATTGATTTGCCGAGAAAGCAAGAGCAGACGCGTTTCTGGCTTCTTGGCCTTCATCAGTACTCTGTAGCTTTCCCAACAAATTCAACTAAACTGACCCGCGTTAAGCCTCTCAGAGCCGGCTTGGTCGATCATTTTAATCGCCCACGCCACCTATGAGACGAAACACGGAAATCAGCCTCTCCCCACCAGTGAATATTTGAAGCGGACTCGTTCTCGATTAATATCGAGTGAATGGTGGCATATGATTTCACCATGGAGTGGAAACTCTCTCACTAAAGTCTGGTCCCTTAGAATAGTTCTTTTAGTTCGAATAATCCCACACAAATTTGAGGATGTCTCTGCCTTCGCTCGATTTGTGGATCACGTGATGCTTTATCAGCTGATCTGTGATCAGCTGTCCCGCTGTCCGCTACCGGCGTGCTTGTTTTTATTTTTACATTTTACATAGTTTTGGTGAAATCTGAGTGTTCAGTGTTGTGAAATAAACTTTTTCGAATATCACTGTTTGATGTTCGGTAAAAAACTATAAATAGAATACAAGTAAAGTGATTAAGTGTTCTCCTAATATTGCAGACAAGGTTATGGTCTTCATGGCTAGGGGAGTTATTCATAAATAGAAACAAACAACTTTAGCTTATTTCTTCAATCATGGTGGAATGAAACGTGATGATCTTTCCAAATTACTTGAAGATATTGTTAGATCGTGGGCCTCATGTCGTGGCACTTCTTTGTGATCAAGGTTTTGCAAATGTAGCTGCTATAAATAGGCTATATAGAGAAACCACTGGGTGATTTTCACGTACAAAATGTTTTTCACATTGTTGTGCATAATGATATCCATTTTTTGTATTATATTTCCCATTTGATTCTGTCCTTCTAAATGTATATTGGAGTAGAATATACTTCCACATAGTGTTGTACTCGCATAATGATAACCATTTTTTGTACTATATTTCACATTTGATTTTGTCCTTTTGATTTTATTAAAGAGAGTTTTGGGATTTCATTTGTTTTCTTTCGATTACAGCGAAAACCATTGTTCCAAAAACATTGTCAAATGCCAGGTTTTTGACGAATTATCGTCAACTTGGTGTTTGGCAGTGTTCTGGAAATCAATATAATAGAATATAGGATATATGGGAGATATATTTGAATTTCCCGCTCATTCGAGCTTCAAATAATCCCAGTGCCGCACCGCTAGTGTTGCAAGGAACAGAAATAAGGTTAGAGTGGCCCATCTATAGTATATCAAATATTCACTGGTGGGGAAAGGCTGATTTCCGTGTTTCGTCTCATAGGTGGCGTGGGCGATTAAAATGATCGACCAGGCCGGCTCTGAGAGGCTTAAACCCGGGTCAGTTTAGTTGAATTTGTTGGGAAAGCTACAGAGTACTGATGAAGGCCAAGAAGCCAGAAACGCGTCTGCTCTTGCTTTCTCGGCAAATCAATGAACCCCCTGGGGTCTATTTGACTTGTGAAATATATGCATATGTATATTAATTATACGAAGCCATTTATGAAGGACCCGATTGGCAGGAACGCTCTGGACTTGTTGATTTAATAAACTTTTATTAAAAGTCTGAAAATTTATTTTGTAATAATGCCTGTACATAAAGTACGTTAGTTTAGTGTGGATGAAGCCAATCGGGGTATCGGTATGATCGATATGGAACGTAATCAGAGAAATGTTGCGGATTTCTTTCAAGTTAGTGAAAGCGTAGTTTTCTGGCTCGTCCATCGATATAAAGAAACTGGAAACGTGACCGAAAAGTGGACGCTTAAGATCTACTTCTTCTGCACAAGATCGGTGTCTGACTGTCCATAGGGAGCCTTTGACTACTTGTCGAATCAAGCAATAGCGCCTTTTGAACGCTAATGGTGTTTTAGTTACGATTGAAACAGTTCGTCGAACACTTCGAGACGTTAATCTACATTATCGATGACTTTTGAAAAGGATTGCACCAACTCAAAATAATATGCGACATAGATTGGAATGTACCAATGAGCACGTCAATTGGAGCGATCAATGGAGGTCTGTATTGTTCACAGACGAGTCGAGATATGAACGGTTTTCGGACAGTCGGCCTACTCGGGTATGAACCCATCCTCTGGTCATCCCAGAAATCGCAGATCAGTTCAGAAAATTCATCCGTTCAGAGGTTGTACAGTTACTGTTTGGGGAGGCATTTGTTTCAATGGACGTACTTAATGAATTGTTGATGCTTGATGCTACCATGATTGCACATATTTATATAAAGCAAGTCATTGACAATATTATTCCTTTGTTTCATGCTGCTATCAAATCTCTTATGCTGCTGAGTCAAATTTCGTATTTTTGGACGATAATGCGCCACCCCATCGTTCGAGTATTGTCGATGAAGCTCTAGAAATCCATGGTTCAATAGCCTGCGCCTCGGTCACCATCAGACCTCAATCCCATTGAACACGCTTGGAATCAGCTACAAAGAGCTGATCTCATCAACCACCTCCACATATACTTCAAGAAATCAGACGGCTTTTTCCGCAACTCTGGAGAGAAATTGATCAGGCAACTTCAACAATCTGATCGAAAGTATTCGAAGGTGTTGTCAGCTGTGGTTGATTTTCGAAGAGGCCATAGTCATTATTGAACTTTGTTTGTTAAATTTTTTGAGTGAAATAAATTTGCATTACAAATACTAAAAATAAATTTTCTGCTGAAACTGTGAAACCTAGAAAGAAATTGGCAAAATAATGAGTTAGATAAGAGCAATAATGTAGATTCATCATATTTTAAAAATTGGTAAAAAAAAATTTTTACTTTTGAAACAAAATTCCTTAACGTTTTTGGAGCAGTATATACCTACCATGTTTCATTCTGAAATCTCTTGCGTTGGGTGGCTTAGATAGACAAGCAATTTAAGTTCATCATGACGTTTAATTAGTCCTAGAGGCTCATGAGTATTCATTTCAGATTGAGACACAAGGGAGAAAAAAAAAACCTTTCCTTATTGAAGATATTGTCACACAAAAAATTGGAATAATGTAGGTATAACGAACTGAAGCTTCTTATTGGAATGAATTTCGACATCAACATCATTATTATTGTTCATACTACACCATTGTGACACCGATATGTAAGATGAATAAGGATAATTTTAGATCACACCAATTATTTTCTCAGTGAAAGATAAACTGTTTGAAAGTTACTGTTCATTAGGCAAATATCTAAATCAGGAGCAATTTCAAGAAAATTGATTTTTTTATGTCATCGATATTTTAGAGAGTTTAAGAGAGAAAATCCAAAAAAAAAACATTAAATGATGAATGCACCTCCCAATAAAGTATCCTTTAATGATTACTTATTATTATTGTATGTTGGCCCATAATAATTCATGATAATTTATTGTGAAACCAAGTACAGAAAAAAATTATCAAAGGAAAAGTTTTTTACTAGTTTGAATTAGACATTTTTTTCCCATGTTTTTATTGGGGGGGTTCCTCTTTTATGGAGGCCCCGGGGCTGTAGCCTCGATTACCCTCCACTAAATCCGGTCCTGCCAAGACATACCCTTGCCATACAAAAAACTCTGCAATTTTTACACAAAATTTTATTATTTTCTGCTGAAAATAACAAATTTACTCATAGATAATATGAGTGGTGGCATGATATATGCATATTATTGAATATTTAATGGGAACTTTTCATAAATTTCGATAATTGCAATAATTTATCCCGGGATATTACTAAATTATTAAAAAAAATATATTCTGCTTACCATCTTCTTGACCCCAAATGTGATGAGATCCATCTTCAATAAAGTAATCTACTGAAGGCACATTATCATCGATCTCCTCTGAAATGTTAAAATCAGGAGCATCATCTACAATGTTACCTCTATCACTGTCGCCTGTCAGAACATCTTCCCCAATTTGTAATACATCAATTTGCGAACGCACTTCAACAATTGCGAATAAGAAAATAATCTCATTTAAAAGTTTCTGCAAAAAAATATTGTACGCTTCCATTTTTATATTTCTACGAATTTTCTTACCATAATTTGATTTCATTTGGTAACATGATTCACAACTGGCGTAATTCGAACTGTTAGGTGTTCAACTGAACGAAAGAAACTCCATTTGCATGCAAGTCAGCGAAATTCCCAAGAATGATGAAAACAAAATTGTTATTATGGTCTACTTTTCAGAGAAGTAAACATATCAATAAAAACCTTTGAGAGTATTGAAGAACCATGAATTCAAGGGATATAACTTATTTACACACATATTAGGGGAAAAAACTTAAATATTCATGTGAATCTCCTTTCAGTAATAATACCATCAAATATAAACTGGATTTGATCTACTTTGAGGCTTTACTGGGAGAAGACAACTATTTTAGTCCCTCTATAGGCATCCCATGCATGAATATATGAGAATAATGCATTGTTACCAGTCCTTTCAATAGCCTTTTGTTCTACACCTCCACCACTGAGTACAGCCCATTCATTACAGCCTATGGAAGTCGAGGAACGAAAATTTGTAATAACAGTCAACTTTTTGCGCGCATCATTATGTCGAAATGTCTGTAATTTTCGAATTTTTTTGCCGAAAAAGGCCTCAAACGATTATAGGTTCGATTCACTCAGGAAGAAATCGAGATCAACTTCATTTCAGTCCTGCCGGCTGGCCGATGCCACGACTTTCGAACGGAAACAGATAGCGACTTGAAATTTTCAGGGTAGGTTGCTCATGCAAATGCGCCGGTTATGGTGGTAAATGGGAATAATCGGCCAAAATATTTCAGAGTTATTCTCCTTTAAAATATTGTTTGTTCAATTACTCTAAGAAAACAGCTCCAATTCCGGCCAAATTTCAGTTTTGATTTCAGAAATCTTAAATCCCTCATAAACCTTCCAACCGCCATTGGCTCGGGTTGGGGTCAAGTCGCACAGGCTGCTTATGCTACCTCCGTGCTTTCAGATTTATTTCCATCTCTTCCTTGGTATCTTGGTTGCCAGAAACACGTGTCGGCAAGTACCAGCGGATTGATTTTCTCTGCTCCTTTTGCGAATTAACTGTTAAACTTTTCCATTTCTGCGCGCGTGTTCCGCACTAAGGAACAGCGTGCTATCATTTCGTCGCAATGTCTGTATTTTTCGCCGAAAATGATCTCAAACCATTCAGTTCGACTCACTGATGAATAATCCGGGTTCAAATTCAATTCGGTCTGTCCGGTCCGGCCGGCCGTTAGAACGATAACTCTCCAACGAAAGGAGCTAGAGTATTGAAATTTGCTGGGTAGTTTTGGAACGTAAATATCTCGGACAAGCTCGGGCACCAAGCGGTTTCGGAGTTATAGCCATTTTTAGTTAGAAAATTTTGTTATGAATATTTTCGGAACCGATCACTTTCTGAGATTTAGCATCAAATTGTAGAATCATGACTTTTATATGCATGCGAAGTTTTGTATTGATCGGATGGCTATAAAGAGGCAAAAAGAAATTTCAAAAATTTTAGAATTTTGTTTCCACAATAACTCGAAAAATACTGATCTGATTGAATTGAAACTCAGTATTTAGATGCAAAACACCGAAGCAAACACTTTTGCAAAATGTCGTGAAGATCACATGACATGAAAAAATTCAAAGAATTACTACTATTTTGCGAAATATTTTGCTTGAAATTCTGTAACTTATTTTTTGCGCGTATGTTCTGGGGAACATCGCGATATCATTTTGCCCAAATGTCTGTAATTTAGAATTTTTTGACGTGGTCTCAAAGGACTAGGTTTAACTCACTGATAAAGAATTCGAGGTCAAATTTGATTCTGTCCGGCAGTCCAGCCGGCCGGCTATCCGTTGCCACGACAACTTGAGAACGAAAATAGATAGAGACTTGAAATTTTTAGGATAGGTGGCGCATCCGAATACGACGGACAAGATCGTTAATAGGCATAATCGGCCCAACGGTTTCCGAGTAATAATTTTGTCATCAACCAATACAGATCCGATCGAATTGAAACTTGGTAGCAAATTGTAGAAAGCAAATACGAAGACGTTTGTGAAATTTTATGAGAATCGTGTCGCTAGAAAATTAAAAAAAATATATTAAACGATATTATTTACGTCTCAGTAACACGAGAAAGGAAAAAGATAGCGACTTGCAATTTTTAGGGTAGGTTGTGAATCTGAATGCGACATTTGTATTCATTATTAGGCATAATCGGCTTAACGGTTTCGGAGTTATACCCATCGGAAATTTTGTTTTTATTTCCTCAATAACTCAAAAAATACGAAACCGATCCAATTCAAACTTATAGTTACTAGTTGTAAAATGCCGGCTCGAAAACTCTTGCAAAATTTCGCGAGAATCGTATCACTAGAAAATTTAAGAAAAATAATTGAAAATCATTGAAAAAAATCTATATATCAGAAACTATTCGCCCGACATCACTGAAATTTTGCGAGAGCCTTCAAAACCTAACTCTACTACCAAATTCCAAATTTGAACATGATCGGATGTATATATTCGAAGATCCGAGCAGCCTTGGATAAGTTCAGTAGTTGGATGGGTGACCGTTGCCTCGGTAACTTTCGAACAAAAGAGGTAGGGAGTTTAAATTTTCAGGCTTGGTTGCGCATCCGAATGGGAGAGTTAAGTTCGTTGTTGGGCATAATAATCGGCCCAAAGGTTTAGGAGTTATAACAATCTGGAATATTATTTTCTCGATAACCCAAATAATACAGACCCGATCGAATTGAAACTTGGTACTTATCTAGTTGAAGAATATCGACATAAAGACGTGTGTGGAATTTTGTGAGGATTGTATCACTCTAGTAAATTTTAAAAAAATTACGAGAAATCTATATTTATAAAAGAAAGTCGTGTTAGTTACTTCACTTATAACTCAAGAACGGCTATACCGATTTGGCTCAAAATTGGTGGGGAGGTAGCTTAGAACCAGGAGACGGACATAGGATACTTTTTTGTGTTATACAGGGTGTTTTTCTTTTAACGTCATTATAACTTGCTGTTTTTCCTGCCATAATCGTACAATTTTAGTCATGTGTGTTTAAAAATAAACTTTCGAGGCATACACCATTGAAAATAAAGCATTACTATACAGGGTGTCCTTTTTCTCATGGCACAATATTGTACGTGATTGAAGTGATTTGTGTCACAAACAAAGCTTTAACTAAATAGGTACCTCGGATGGATTCTCATAATGTATTCGTCCGAAATCTCCATACAGGGTGTTCTTCTTTTTACTTCAATTATAACTTGCTGTTTTCCATGCCACAATCGTACAATTTCATTCATTTGTGTTAAAAAATAAATTTTAGAGGGATACATCATTGAAAATAAATCATTACTGTACAGGGTGTTTTATTTTTTCTAATTGCACGTAATGCATTGCCACATGCCACTATTGTGAAATTTTCTCCATGTTCGGGTGGCACCAAAGCACCAAAGTGAACACCCCAGATAACACAGGATATCCTATGGACGTCCATTTCATGTCCAAATCAAGTCGGGATATCCGTGGATTTGAATTGGACATCCATTGGATATCCATCGAAGGATTAGGAATGGATATCCTTCAGTGAATATCCTATGGATATCCATAGGATATCCACTGAGGGATATCCGATTCAAATCCTCCAATGGACATCCATGAGATATCCATCGAAGGATTTGAAATGGATATCCTTCAGTGAATATCCTATGGATATTCATAAGATATCCATCGAAGGATATCCATTTCAAATCCTTCTATGGATATCTCATGGATGTCCATCGGAGGATTTGAATCGGATAACCTTCAATGGATATCTTATGGATATCCATAAGATATTCACTGAAGGATATCCATTTCAAATCCTTCGATGGATATCTCATGGATGTCCATCGGAGGATTTGAATTGGATATCCTTCAACGGATGTCTTATGAATATCCATAAGATATTCATTGAAGGATATCCATTTCACATCCTTCGATGGATATCTTATGGATGTCCATCGGAGGATTTGAATTGGATATCCTTCAACGGATATCTTATGGATAGCCATAGGATATTCACTGAGGGATATCCATTTATCATCCTTCGATGGATATCTTATGGATGTCCATCGGAGGATTTGAATAGAATATCCTTCAACGGATATCTTCTGGATATCTATAGGATATTCAATGAAGGATATCCATTTCAAATCCTTCAATGGATAGCATATGGATGTCCATCGGAGGATTTGAATCGGATATCCTTCAACGGATATCTTCTGGATATCCATAGGATAATCACTGAAGGATTTCCATTTCACATCCTTCGATGGATATCATATGGATGTCCATCGGAGGATTCGAATCGGATATCCTTCAACGGATATCTTCTGGATATCCATAGGATAATCACTGAAGGATGTCCATTTCACATCCTTCGATGGATATCATATGGATGTCCATCGGAGGATTTGAATCGGACATCCTTGAACAGATATCTTATGGATATCCATAGGATATTCACTGAAGGATATCCAATTCACATCCTTCGATGGATATCTTATGGATATCCAACGGAGGATTTGAATTGGATATCCTTCAACGGATATCTTATGGATATCCATAGGATATTCACTGAAGGATATCCATTTCACATCCTTCGATGGATATCTTATGGATGTCCATTGGATGATTTGAATAGGATATCCATTTCAGATCCTTTTATGGATATCTTATGGATGTCCATCGGAGGATTTGAATCGGATATCCTTCAACAGAATCCATCGAAAGAATAAAAATGGATATCCTCTGGATCAATCATATATAGTTCGGAACTAATGCTCGAAATTCCGAAAATATATCGGAAAATCATCACATAGTTCTTCCGTGCTATAGGCCATGATCCGCGATTGGATAACCTGTAGCTGCTGAACGAAATAATAAAAGCGTTATGATGCTGGGAAGAAGTATAAGATCTGTAGTTCCGTCTCCGCGTCAATTGACAGTTTCACGGGCTGACACTGTTGGGTTCTACCGCTTGATGGGAAATATTACGTTCTATGATTTAACAATTTAACCGTTAACGGTCGTCGTGAACGAGTCGTGACGTGTTGTGAGTTACTAAGTTGAGTTGTTTGTTAATGTCCTTTGCTAGTGGGATTTTGCTGAGTTTTAAGATTCATTCGTACGTGGAAGGAGTAAGAGGTAAATTGATTTATAATAATTAATCATCTTCCTTGTATATTTTGTATATATATCATAATATATATATTCAGATGTGAGTAATAAAAAAATTGGATAGTACCTATACTTAACGTGAACAAACGACGAAATGAAGAATTGATTGTATTATGATAATGAGAATTCGAAGGAAACCATACTGATTTGTTCCTCAGAATTTTTTGATAAATTTCAACATCAATAATATTATACCCGTTAAAATACTGATCTGTGTTCAAATAATTTCAGATGCTGCTCACCTAAGTGATATGAGGCGACTAGCTCCAAAAAGAAATCAACAAGACAATATATTATATGATATTATATTTTAGTATAAACTCAATTTTTTTGTTTTCAGGACTGTGTTAATAAATTATTTTTCTTCAACATACGGATATTTCATTTCCCTACAGATTGCTAACAGTAAGTTTCATCTTCTATGGATTTCTTTTGAACATCTATTTAACATATTCCCAGTGTAATTGTAGGAAAGAATTGCTGGTATAAAAATATTAATTATTAATTTTGAATGAACGGTAGCACTTATCCAATCAAAGTCGGAGAGTAATGGGCGACAACTGCTTACCTGAACACACTTCAATGTCTGTGAATTCGTGATGTACTGATCTTCAGTTCTTGAAACTGCCTTCGATTGAAGTTTTCTATCTTCAGTGCACTGAATTTCTATTAATCGAACCAAACACTTGCAGCAAAAATAAAATTAAATTCTCGAATAAAGTTCCCAAATTCACTTGAGTAAAAATGAATAATAAACACGATATGTTCGCCAGGAAAGTCAGTATGTTACTGCTTGCGCACATTTTACACACATTTTGTCTCCCGCGAACTCGAGCAGTTGCCCCTAGATTTGGACAGGTGCTCCGCGAGTACGTAACAAAAAACAAAAAGAAATAAAAATACCAAATCATTTTTGAGTAAGGCCAGGATTCAATAATTCAAGTTTGATTCAAATGGGGATTTTAAGTTTCCCAAACATTCTCCCCCACCAAAACGAACGTTTTTGAACCTAAGCGCACACGAAAATTAGAAGAAAAAAAAAACATAAAGAAAATAAATTTGCCGTACTCCAGAAAGAAGGGACGAATTAACGAGTAGGTAAAGGACACACTTTTACTACCGGACGCTGTAAAGTACCATTGGCAGCCGTCCTGAGGGTCACCACACGTGCAACACCATCAGTGCCACAATGCAATTTTATTATTCTGGCTAGTGGCCAGCGAAGCGGGGTTTTTTGTTCATCTTTGATCAAAACAAGTGAACCTTCACTAAGCGATGGTGTGGAATCACACCATTTTGAACGTTCTTGAAGAGAATGAATATACTCTCCTGACCACCTTTTCCAAAAATCTGTTTGAATACGTTGAATCAATTGCCATCGGTTTAACCGGTTTACGGGTACGGAGCAAAGATCGGGTTCGGGAACTGAACTTACTAATGGCTCGAAAATCAAGAAATGACCCGGTGTTAAAGCTTGTAGGTCATTCGGATCAGAACTAATTGTACATAGAGGGCGAGAATTTAAGACAGCCTCTATCTGAGTGATAAGGGTATAAAATTCTTCGAAAGTTAGGATCTGTGTACCTAAAACACGATAAAAATGATTTTTAAATGACTTTACGCCGGCTTCTGCTAAGCCGTTAAAATGAGGCGCACCCGGCGGATTGAATTCCCAATTAATTGAAAGTTTTTCAGCAGTAATTTTTGCCAATTTGAGAAGTTCGTTGTTGGCTCCTTTAAAATTTGTACCTTGATCGCTTCTGATTATGGAACATTTTCCACGACGAGAGATAAACCTGCGGAAGGCCGCTAGAAATGAATCGGTGCTAAGTTCAGAGGTCAGTTCTAAGTGAATTGCCTTGGTACTAGTGCAGACAAAAACACAAACATAACCTTTGTATGTCTTTGCACCCCTATGTTTGTTCATAAGTAAAGAAAAAGGTCCTGCAAAATCCACACATACGGACAGAAACGCACGCAAAGGTGTAACTCGGACACTTGGCAAGTCAGCCATGAATGGGTTATATGATTTAGGTTTGCAACGAAAACAGCGAATACACTTAGACAAACAGCGATAAATGGCACTTCTAGGAGAAAGAATCCAAAAGTTCTGTAGTAATAAATAATGCGTGGCCTTCAAACCAGGATGTAGATGCGTATGGTGAGTCCACTCGATGATTAAATCAGTTAAACGGTGATTTTTAGGCAAGAGCAGGGGGTTTTTAACGTCAAAAGATAACTGAGATCTCCGCAATCGACCACCCACTCTCAAGAGACCACATTCATCAATGAAAGGTGCAAGTTTGCGAATCGGTTTAGGCAGGAGAAAGTTCTGTTTGATTTTGGCAGAAATATCAGAAAATTCATCGTTTTGTACCACCTTAATAATGTGTTTCATTGCGCAGTCACTTTCTAACGGAGTGATGAGAAAAGTTGAAGAATGATTATTAATCTTCTTTTGAGTGTTGAATAAAAATCTCAAAACATAAGCCATAATTCTCTGAATCCTTGGCAGAGAGGAAAATTTTGAAAGCAGAACAAGGACAAAGTTTTCCGAACTATCGGGAAGAAGTAATAAAACAGTTGACGATTTTTCTTCCAATATTCCACTGGTGTTTGAAGATGATACATCATCTTGAGAAGGCCAATGTTCCTTCGATTTTAAAAGGAATTCCGGACCATGCCACCATGGCGAAAAATCCAGAAGTTGCGTTGGTGTCAAACCACGACTAGCGCAATCGGCTGGATTTTGGTGTGAAGGCACATAATGCCACGAAGAAATTGGTATCAGGTCTTGAACATATCGAACGCGATTAGCAACGAATGTTTTCCATTTATGCGGAGACGAACTAATCCAAGTAAGGACAATTTTAGAGTCTGACCAAACGTATAGATTGGAGAAATTAAAAATATCCAAAAAGCTTTCTTTTACGAATGTTACAAGATCGGCGAGCAACACTGCTGCTAAAAGTTCTAACCTCGGAATCGATTGCGTTTTTAAAGGAGAAACTCTACACTTAGCGCAAGTAAGAACAGTCATGAAGTTGCCGGAATTTTCAAATCTGAAGTAGATTACGGCAGAGTAACCCACCTCTGAAGCATCACAAAATCCGTGAATTTCTACCGCAGAAGAGATATCAAACCCCAAGTGTCGAGGTATCTGAATATTAGACAGGCCAGGCATTTGTCCTTTAAATTGATGCCATACTTGCTGTATATGTTCAGGGAGATCTTCATCCCAAGATATATTGGATTGCCATAACTGCTGTATAAGACGTTTTGCAAGTAGAAGGCATGGTGAAATAAATCCAAGGGGATCAAAAATTCGACTTATATCCGAAAGAATGGTACGTTTAGTAGATATATTATTTAAGGGTTCATAGGAATAAGAAAAGAAGTCAGTTGTTGGATTCCATTTAAGACCCAACACCTTAATGAATGAAGGTTCATCTTTGTCAAATGAACAGGACGTCAAAACATCAGACTCAAAATCTTGAAGAAGGCTAGGATGATTGCTGGCCCACTTGCCCAATTCAAAGCCACCCCGCTTCAAAAGTTCTATGAGTTCTAACTGAAGAGATCGTGCTGATAACAGGGATTCACTACCTAAGAGACCGTCGTCAATATAAAAATGTCGTTTCAAAGCTCTGGCTGCTTCAGGAAAGTTTGAACCTTCAGAATTGGCTAATTCTTGTAAAGTCCTCAGTGCTAGGTAAGGCGCTGCAGAAACACCATAAGTAACGGTACATAAAAAATACTCTTGGAGAGGTTCAGATGGATCCGATCTCCATATAATTTTTTGGTAAGGCCAATATTCCTTGTTGACATTGATTTGTCGATACATTTGCTTTATATCACATGTGAAACAATAACGAAAATATCGGAAATTTAGCAAGAGAGACGCAATATCTTTCTGTAATTTAGGACCAGTATACAATGTGTCATTAAGAGAAACACCTTGAATATCACGCAAACTAGCGTCAAACACAACGCGAATTTTGGAAACAGTAGAAGAATTCATAATTTGTTCTTTAAACACTGCATGATGAGGGATATAATAAGAAGCAGATGCTTTAAAATTTTCCATAGGAACTGGAATCATATGCCGACGGTCAATATAATCTTTGATGAACTCAACATATTTTTCCTTCAAGATAGGATTTTTGCCGAAACGATTTTCAAGCATGCAAAACCGTCGATATGCACGAGAATACGTATCAAAAAAAACTGGATTAGTCTGTCGAAACGGAAGTGGCACTGAAAATCTGCCTGTTGATTCTCGAAACGTCAAAGCCGAGTAGATCTCCTCACAACTTTGGTCTTCCTGAGATAAAATATTAGATTTAGGAATATGTTCGACTTCCCAAAATTTTTGCAGAAGAAGATGTAAATTCGATTCCGTAGATGTATGTAATGACGTCAAATGACAAGTCGGTAATGAAGTACAGACACGTCCTTGTAGAACATATCCAAAGATAGTCTCCAAGGCTACCGGTTGATTGGGTCTACCATAAATTCTGCCCGATTTAAAGAAGAAAGGTACTAATTCGGCACCTATGAGCATGTCTATCGGACCAGGCTGAAAGAATTTTTGGTCTGCCAACTTTAAATCGCGAATATGAGTCAACTCTTGAGGATTAATATTGATTTTTGGTTGAATTGAACAGACCTTATTGATTATAATGGCTTCGAAACTGAACGTCGGGCCATCACGATCACAAGGCTTTATTAAGCATGAAGTTTTTCCACGCGTTGTAAACGTCGACATTCCATTAAGACCTTCAACAGGTATAGATAATTTTTTGCGAGAAAGTCCTAAACGTTGAACACAAGTATCAGAAATGAAGTTGGCCATGGAGCCAGTGTCCAATAGTACACGAATTTTCTGAAAATGCCCACTAACATCCTCAACATGCACCACACAGGTAGATAGCAAAATAGTTGACTGTGTTAAAGAGTTGGTACTAATGAGCGATGTCGGAAGAGTAGTAGTTTGAGTTGACTGATTCGTATCAAAACCAGTAGAGAGTGATTGGTTAGAGGTCGATGGCGATACTGACGATTGATTAAATGAAGTCGTTTTATTTGAGGATTGATCAAAATGCAAAGTTGTATGATGAGGTGATTTGCAAATTTTACATTTATGAGTTGAACTACAATTTCTTATTGAATGAGGTGAGATCAAACAGTTAACACATAACTTATGCCGCTTGGCTAATGAAAATCGTTCGTTTGGCATTTTTGCCAGAAATGTTTGACATCTATATATAGGATGCGCGAAAGAACACAAAACGCATTTTTCACTTTGGCTCGCCTGTGTGACATGCGAATCGGCAGTAATAAAGCTAGAGGTGACTGGTTTTCTCTTAGAAAGTTGAGAAGATTGTTGTCGAATATTCTCGGTTGCGACGACAGAATGAGAATAACCAAATTGTACCGATTCTATAGCAGTACATTGTCTTTCTAGAAATGAAACCAATTGTCTATAAGTAGGAATGTCGTGATTTATGCTATTTTCCAATTCGAAATCTGTACGTGTTTTAATGTCTAATTTATTGAGAAGCATATTGAACAACAAAAAGTCCCACTGGTCCACTTGAAAATCAAGAACACGCAAAGCAGAAACATTTTCTGTGAAAACGTTCAATAAACGTCTTAAATTAGTTGCAGTTGGTTTCTGCACACATGATGCATTGAAAATATCATTATAATATTGTGTAGCAAGTATTCTTTTATTTTGGTATCTCTTTTCTAAAATAGCATAAGCAACTTGATAATTTGCTCCAGTAAGTGGAATGCCTTTAACTAGAGCCAAAGGTTCTTGATTAATCGAGGTAAGAAGGAAACGGAATTTTTCTACATCTGGCAAGTCGGAATTATTATGAATTATACTATTGAATAAATCAAAAAAACTAGGCCAATCTCGATAATTACCCGAAAATGTGGGAATATTGAGCTTTGGAATTCTGACAGAAGTCTTTATGGGTTGTGAAGTAGAAAGAGATGAAGTATTCATCGAATTTGAAGAAGAATCCTTCAATAAAAAATCGTTTTTTATTGATTTGATGGCATAATAGGCCTGATCAGCCCGAATTCTAATATTATCATATTCTGAAAATTCCTCATCTGAAATCAAACCAATAAGAGTGTTGTGAGATGTTCGAAACTCTTCATAGATTCTTTCTACTTCCTCCGCTCGAGCCAAAAACTGAGATTTATGAGTATCATTTGTTGTTGCCTCAATTCCTATTTGATGAGTTTCCTTCAAACGCGAGTAGGCAGTTTGTAACAAAAGATTGGTTTTATTCAACTTGCTAGACATAGTGAGATAATATGGAAACTAATTTATCGGATTATTATCATATATCAAAAAGAATAAACACGGTTATCAAAAATCAGTTCGATTCTTTAATATTTATATGTCAACAAAACCAAAGTGAACTCGCAGAACGTATCGTAAAAAAAAAACAATGCACCCTGTACCTAGACCATCAAAACAACTTCCAATGGCAGAATACAACGACGAGAAATTATTGTAGTGAATAATAAACGTAGTTCGAAGTAAAGAAAAATCAAATTCGTAGTAATGAGAATGATAAAGAAAATGCAGCCCAATATTATGTAGCGTTGAAAAAATGAACGATAAAAGTATCAACTTAAAATCGAATCAGAAATATTTTAGAGAAAGAAATTAATCAATTATCGTTTCTCCGAGAATGTGGTTGACCTTGACCGAAGAAAATAAATAACCGCGGATCGCAGAAACCGGTTTTTCAGGCGGCTGAAATATGAAATGTGTAATTCGCACTGAAAATGAAAATTCAAAAAAAGGAAAATGGCCAAACTCAAAAATGAAAATTAATTATTCTAAGAAAAAATTGAAGTAATAATCCGGCTCGAAGGACCAATGTAATTGTAGGAAAGAATTGCTGGTATAAAAATATTAATTATTAATTTTGAATGAACGGTAGCACTTATCCAATCAAAGTCGGAGAGTAATGGGCGACAACTGCTTACCTGAACACACTTCAATGTCTGTGAATTCGTGATGTACTGATCTTCAGTTCTTGAAACTGCCTTCGATTGAAGTTTTCTATCTTCAGTGCACTGAATTTCTATTAATCGAACCAAACACTTGCAGCAAAAATTAAATTAAATTCTCGAATAAAGTTCCCAAATTCACTTGAGTAAAAATGAATAATAAACACGATATGTTCGCCAGGAAAGTCAGTATGTTACTGCTTGCGCACATTTTACACACATTTTGTCTCCCGCGAACTCGAGCAGTTGCCCCTAGATTTGGACAGGTGCTCCGCGAGTACGTAACAAAAAACAAAAAGAAATAAAAATACCAAATCATTTTTGAGTAAGGCCAGGATTCAATAATTCAAGTTTGATTCAAATGGGGATTTTAAGTTTCCCAAACATTCCATGGATATTCCTGAAGATATCTTTTAAAGATGTCTTATGGATATCCTCATGGATTCCATTTGGATATCCTTCAAAGATGTCCTATAGATAACCTTGAAGGATGTTCTATGGATATCCTCGAAGGATGTCTTATGGACATCCTTGATGGATATTCTATGGATATCCTTGACGGATATCCTATGGATGTACAGGTTGTTCCATTCGGACATCCTATGGACGTCCATAAGATATCTTTTGGATATTATTGGATGTCCATTGGACATCCTTCAAGGATGTCCTATGGATATCCTTGAAGGATGTTCTATGGATATCCTTGAAGGATGTCTTATGGACATCCTTGAGGGATATCCTATGGATATCCTAGACGGATATCTTATGGATGTACAGGTTGTTCCATTTGGACATCCTATGGACGTCCATAAGATATCTATTGGATGTTATTGGATGTCCATTGGACATCCTACAAACATGTCCTATGGATATCCTTGAACGATGTTCAATGGATATCCTTGAAGGATGTCTTATGGACATCCATGGGGGATATTCTATGGATATCCGTCAAGGATATCCTATGGATGTACAGGTTGTTCCATTCGGATATCCTATGATGGACGTCCATAAGATATCTTTTGGATATTATTGGATGTCCATTGGACATCCGTTCAATTCATGTGGGATGTCCTATGGATATCCATCGGATGTCCTTTTGTGTTATCTGGGACGCTTTTCCCCCTTTTTCGCCAAGACACTCACTTGACTTATTGCGTTTGGCAACATCAGGATGTCTCTTGAGGAATAACTTTAGCCACTTTCTGCCGGCTAGTTTCGATGTTAGAGAAAATGGGTTAGGAATATTGCGTTCTATGGCGTACGAAAACACTTCTTCTTTCTGACTATGTTTGGCTTAAACTGGCAGCTCAACTTCTGCAAGTCGATTAATTCTATTCAATAACTCATTTTCTTGTTCTTCTGTTAAAATGCTACAGCGCCCAAGCCGTTTTGTTGCAATATTTTTTCTGTAATGCAGCCCCAAAGTTGTTCGGGGAATTTTATACACATCCGAGGCTTTGCTGATTCTGGATCCACTTCTTATGATTGTCAATGCTTTTTTAAGATCATCCTCCGACGTCCGACCACTCATCCCTCTTCTTCATTGGCATTTATAAAAAGATAATTTTTGTTAAAAGCAATAAAATCCATTATAATTATTGGACAAATATTCAGATGCCTAATATTGCCATCATTCAGTAACTGCAATCTATTTGCTTATTCTGTCAATAAAATATTATCAATTTTAGTTTGTTGATCATATATTTATTTATTATGATAAATTTATTCACATAAGCCAAAATAATATATTACATATGTATGTATCAAATATTGCCATGGCAATATTTGGTCTATGGATGGCAATAATAGGCACCTGTGAATCTACTGAAGAATATATATTATTTATATATAATATTATATATATATAATATTATATATTATATTTAATTATATATAATATTTTGCACAATTTATCTCGACTGGTAAGCTGATATACGGACTCGATAACACGTGAAGATTTTTATAGCGAGGTTAAAACATGGGGAAGACTTGGGAGGGTCAGTATAATCATAATCATGTTTATAGCACGCGCGCCAAAGCAGATTGACCCCACGTCAATGCTCTTTTAGCCTTTTTTGTCATTGTGAAGTCAATCTACAATTGGCGCGCATGCTATAAACATGATTATGATTATACTGACCCTCCCAAGTCTTCCCAAGGAGATCCCTCAGAAGCTCCTAGGAACTTGTGTGACTAAGGAGAGTCAGTTGTGTTCTTTGTCAACTTTGATACTCTATCCTTATGCCAGCTTAGACACAGCCCTGTTAATTTATGACCCGACACTGAATGGTGTCCACTACCCTCTGGGTAGACCTCCGGCTCGTTCTATCTGCTGAGCTTGAAACCCTCATCATTCAATTCAAATGAGCCAACGTGAACACGAGCCCCAAAGAGTACTGACTTCACATCAGTGCTTTTTTATATTTTAAAATTCAATTATTGTATATTATTATACTGATCCTCCTAGGTCTTCCACAAGGAGGTATGTATTTAGTTTCATAAGTATGTATTTTAAATTCACACTCCAGTTACGCATTCATTATGTTCTTCCTAGTCTCGTCGACCTTCCGGTGACACCTATTTGCGGTGTTGAGAAATTATGTTTAAGAAGGCTGTGGTGGTAAGTAACCAATTCATATAATGCCCATTCAGCAAACACATTTGGAATGGTGCCTAGTTGGGTTGTCATGAATCATCGCTAGATGGCAGTCAAAATCGCCTACAATCTTTTACTGTCAAGAGGTACTTAGTAGGTTGTAGGAATAGGATGGTGTCAACCTGCAAAGAAAACTACAGAGTATCCATCACTGCATTCAATAAGCATGGTATTGGGAATATCGATACTGACAAAGAATTAACGAGTACTAACTGATTGAATTTAATTGAAATGTGCTGAACTTTGAATATTAAAATATCATAACAAAGGTACAGCTAACTAACTACTTTCAATCTCCAAGATATCTATTCCGTAAGGAGGGGCTTTACTTACCATTTGCATATGAACTAGCCTATTTATATCACCAATATTAAACAGAAAACTGCAGCAAAAATGTTTTGCATTTACATCATTTATTCAAACCACATACATAATAGGATTATTTTTATTGGTTTTGAATCTGTAAAAACTCAGGGTTATATGGAAAAACAGATGCACAATAATATGCCCATACAGTGAATGTACATTCCTAAATCTTATCCTATGTTTCTTTATCTTACTTAATTTGAGTGTATTAGATGTATCAAATAAATAAAAAGATTATTATTACCAATGAGCATTATGTAAATTAACAACTATTTCAATAAAATTTGAATGGCTAGCATACAACTGTACATTTTTATCTATATCTATCCAACGGACATTCTTTGCATCGTCTCCTGCCTTAAGATAGAACTTTCCTGCGGACTCCCCGGTTTCGTCATGAAAATTTATGGCAATAGTCTCCATCCAGGCGTTATCTGTGTTCCGAGGATCATCCACATAACCCCTGTAAATTTCTGCCCCATTCTGGAAGAATGAAGTGATGAGTTTCTCGTTTCTATTTGATTCTTCTGAAAAATATGAGGTAATTGAATTTATCATTACAAAGATATCATGTACCAACCTCGATCAGTATCCAATATGCTGAAAGCTTCTTCTAAAAATTCTCTTTTCAAAGTTTCGCTTACATGTTCTCCTGGATCAACCATTCCACCTGGAATGGCCCATTCACTGCAATCCTTTCGCTGAATGGCACAAAATTGTAGTATAGGTCTGCAAATAGCAAAATATAATATAAAACTGATTGAAATAATAGAATCTACCTATTACTGACAGAATGTAACTGCTTTATTCCCTCTAAAACCTTCCACCTAGTAACTATTGGATCAGCCGCATGATTAGGACCCCATCTACCTAAAACACCCCTGCCACTCAGTCCTGTTCGTCCTTCTGGATTCAACGGTCTTTTGTTTTTAACATCGTATGTACCCATATAACTCACTCTATTAACTTTGCCATCAAGACTGTTGAATATGGGAACGAAGTTTGAATCATCTATAAGAATGTAGTAAAGCAGTCCTTCAAATAGCAAAGAAACAATTTATTCTTCACCAACCTATGTATGGATCTGCCCATGGTTTATTCTCCAGACTTGGCGATTCGTATTCTGGAGGATTATATGGAATATCCACCCTCCATGGTACTTGTTCATCTGCTACAGGTAACCTTTTCAAATTTCCAGATGGATATTTTGAAGATCTACATTTTATATGAACCATTTTTAAGACAGCCCGCATAAGTCATGAACAATCTTCAACAATTTTTTTCACCTAACATGAACCGTGAAAATGATCCTAGAAACAATAAATGGTAATTATTCTTTCAGATTTTAGATGAAAATTCTGATATTATTCACAACTGTGAACCCCCTAACTTTTTGAATTTTTACCTAACCTACAATCAGTGATGCCACAGACTTTGAGCGAAGTTTCGGTAGAAGGATCGAATAATTTCGGTAGATTCCGTAAAATTTCGGTAGATTTGAAATAACTTCATTTATTTGGTCCGTTTGCACCGAATCGAGCGGTTTTATATCAATACAGTGATGCCACAGACTTTGAGCGCAGTTTCGGTAGAAGGATCGAATAATTTCGGTAGATTCCGTAAAATTTCGGTAGATTTGAAATAACTTCATTTATTTGGTCCGTTTGCACCGAATCGAGCGGTTTTATATCAATATTATGAGAACAAAGTGCTATGTATGTAAATATCTATACACAAAACAATAAATAATAGTGGGAATTTCAATGCATGAAGACAAAATGAAGTATTTACTACTAGTGCCATCTATCCGCGAAGGGAGTAATAGCAGCGTTGCTTATTCGTTCTCAGCCACAGAATCGTCCGTGACACCTTGAAAAATAGAAATCCAAGTATTATTAAACTATTATCCCAGGAATCAAATATAAAAATCAATTCATAGTGAAAAATATGAGGTAGTTTATGGCTTAAGAAAAATTCGGTAGAAATTCAATCTTAATCGGTAGATCGGTAGAAAGTTTCAAAATTCGGTAGATCTACCGATATTTCGGTAGCTGTGGCATCCCTGTATCAATATTATGAGAACAAAGTGCTGTGTATGTAAATATCTATACACAAAACAATAAATAATAGTGGGAATTTCAATGCATGAAGAAAAAATGAAGTATTTACTACTAGTGCCATCTATCCGCGAAGGGAGTAATAGCAGCGTTGCTTATTCGTTCTCAGCCACAGAATCGTCCGTGACACCTTGAAAAAGAGAATTCCAAGTATTATTAAACTATTATCCCAGGAATCAAATATAAAAATCAATTCATAGTGAAAAATATGAGGTAGTTTATGGCTTAAGAAAAATTCGGTAGAAATTCAATCTTAACCCAGTAAACATTGATGCATCTCAGTAATATAGCTGAAACATTTCACGTGTAACATGAAACATTTCATTCATAGGGGTAGAGATGTTTCAGAAACATCTACGAGATCGCTAATGTCCAAGGACATTTATGCTTCAGTGGAAACATATCTCAGAAAACGTCTCAGTAACATATCATTGAAACATATATTATATGTTTCAATGATATGTTACTGAGACGTTTTCTGAGATATGTTTCCACTGAAGCATAAATGTCCTTGGACATTAGCGATCTCGTAGATGTTTCTGAAACATCTCTACCCCTATGAATGAAATGTAACGTAGATATTATCTACGTTACTTTTAACGTTAATTTGGTCTCATTGCAATATACCAAGGATATGTTACAGACCGATTTTTCACTGGAACAAAAACATTCTTGATTCTACTTCAATCTTCAGGTGTTTCATTAGGTTTGTACCAAATCAAGAAATTATCGGAGAATGCATCGAATCATATGACGCTGCATTGTACGATAATCTCTTGATTTAGAACAAACCTATCGTAAAGAGTAAATATACAACATTACACTTAAATCCTTGGTGTCAACAAGAATACTATCGAAGGTTCTAGTCAATATATTAAACAAATGTTATCAAATCGAGTTTTTATTCATCATTTATGCAAAAGGTGTACAACAAAACCTGGAATCGAAATATTAAATAAAAATATATTAATATAATATAAAATTTAATAAAATGAAAACAACTTATTCTTTCGTCGTTGCTCATCCATGATATAATATAAATATATTATTAGAAAAGTTATCAAAAAAAAAAAATCAAGTGTAAGTATGATATTATAAAGAATTCACCTCCTTCCTTACCACCGCTGGATGAAACCATATATTTATTAATCACTTATTAGTTTCAAAGAGTATGAACTAATTTATCCTATCGCACAATGATGAATGAAACTTAAAAACTGCCAAAACTTCTACTTTCCACCAAATTAAATGATCATCAACAGACATAACCTACACTTCTAACCACGCGTAATCTGTGATCCATGGGTCTGTCCGCTGTCCCTCAGAACACCAATGGCTGCCCGCATCCGTCTACCGCCAACCAATCAGAATCAGCAATCAGCATTCATTATTTGACATTTGACATTATAGGCTTATTAAATCTTTCAGACAAGATTTATTCTTGAAGAGATAATGATATATATTTATACGTATCATTGTCGTTTGACGGAAAACTGAAAAAAAAAATGTTGGAAAGGCTAATGTACCTATACTTGAATAAATAATTTAATATACATATTTCACCGATATTGCTTTTTTTTAGAGGCCGTGTTACATTCAAACATTTCCGTTAGATTACTGGAATGTTTTCTAATGCCCACATAATATACCTATATTATATGTCTCATATTTCATGTCACTGTGATATATCACTGATGATGCGAAGCGATGTTCCATATAAACATTTGCGAGATGTTCATGAAACATAACTTTGCAATGTTTCAAAATGCTTCACCCATATCTCATATGAAATGTTTCTGTGATATATCATGTTTACTGGGAATCGGTAGATCGGTAGAAAGTTTCAAAATTCGGTAGATCTACCGACATTCGGTAGCTGTGGCATCCCTGCCTACAATACAGAATACACCATAGAATACGAATCAGAATGACAGTATCAGAGACGTATAGTTATTATTTTTTCCTCTAAGGTATCAATGATACCAACTGTTTAGAACCTCAAAAAACATTGGTCGCATTCAGCCTTTGAATAAAGAAATAAAGTGATTCTTTATTCAAAGCATTCAGCGGACGAAGCGCTCAGCCACTATAGACCAAATTAGTTAGGTTAGGCGGGAAATTTGAATTACGATCCATCCGTGGATCCGAGCACTGAATTCCCCATGCATTTCTTATGGACCTAAAATTTACGCGAATTTCTCGCCTGTTTTTAGATACTTTGGCTAATTTCTTAAGGTTTATTTTGGTTGGAATATATTCTGTGAACCTTTCTCAACAATCTAGAATCAAGTTTTCATAACAAAATTGTATATTTCCAAAATAATTAATAAATATAAAAGTGTTCACCAAATTCGATTGACGTATGTCTTAGCTCACTCGAAATCAGTCAAAAATAATAACATAACCCTAAATCGGCCTTGTAATGACGAACAACAGATGTCATCTACGACATACGGAAATCTTTCGAACTAGAATGGTTTCGATTTTGATTTAAGAATAAATAGAAGTAGATTTTAATGTGGAAATAGCATGAAAACATGCACTAATGATGAAGGTACCCAATACTTGTTGTCTCTGTACTAACATTCTCTTTTAAATAGGGTGGTTTCATATCAAAGTTGAAATTCCTTGTTAAAAAATTTGAATATGGATCTCCCGCCAAGCGACTGATTCTAACCTAACTAATGTGGTCTATACGCTACCGCTACCTAGCACAAATCAAATGTGCTCCATGTGCCTCCGCTCCACAACGTGTTGAGTTCGTAGGGCATGTGCCACCGAACGTTTTGGTAACGGTTGCGCAACTGTTTCGTCCGCTGAATGCGACCATTGACGCTTACATTTACACATTAAAAAAATTGGTTCAAGCCCTGTGGACAGGAGCTATTGGGCGCATGTTCATCTTCCTTGTGGCCCGTACTGACCAGTAAAGAAAAAAAGCAGTATCATGTTGAATACCTTAATATTATTGAGATTATTATATAATAATCGATGAAAATACTGAGAGAGACCCAGGAAATTTGACACATTTTGTCTTATATCTCCAGAAATTGAAATCTTATAGAGCCAAAATTTTGCACAATGTTGCAAAATACTACAATTGACGTTAGTACAAGTTTTTGTTGCAATCTGATGAATAGTTCACGAAAAAAAAATTTTTTTTCGAAAAAATTAAAAGAAATATTTTTTTAAAAATTACCAACATTTCGATCATAACAGAATTTTGCCAAAAGTTGCGCGTTTATATCCTCGAACTGACTACCAAGTTTCGATTCAACATCTTCTTTAGTTCCTGAAATATCAGGGAAATAACCTCAAAATTTTAAATGTCTATAACTCCTAAACCGTCCGGCCGATTTTGCCCGTTAACGAACTTAACCGTCGCATTTTGATCAGAAACCTACCCTGAAAGTTTGAAGTCGATAGGACCTTCGGTGCTCCTGTTATCGTGCCTACGGCCGGAAGTACGGCCGGCCTGCCGGCCGGCCGGCCGTACGGCACCCAAAAATCTGACACCGGATTCGTGATCAGGGAGTCCGAATTAGTCTATTAGACAATTTTCAGCTCGAAATTCGAAAATTACAGACATTTGGACGAAATGATAGGACGATGTTCCCCTAGAACATACGCCCAAAAAGGTTCAAGCCCTGTAGACAGGAGCTTTCTGGCGCTCTAGTTCAAACAGACAAATTATATCTGGTATTGGTTTCTCAGAGTTGGGAATTATATCAATGTATTCATATGATAGAACTGCATCAAAAAGGAAATTCAATTCAAATAATAGTTTATTTATCAAGATTAAATGAGCAATCATGAGAATGAGAACTGCACCACATTTTCAAATTTTTTTTTTGACACTTTGCGGTAATCTGGTCAATACAAAACTTCACATGCGTATAAAGGTCATGATTCTACAATTTGGTGCTAAATTTCAGATAGATCGAGTGATCGGTTTCGCAAATATTCATAAAAAATATTTTTACTAACATCGGCCATAACTCCGAAACCCCTTGATGGTTTTCGCCCATTAACGAACTTGTCCGAGATATTTACGCTCCAAAACCACCTTGCAATTTTCAATCCGCTAACTCCTTTCGTCCGAGAGTTATCGTGCCTATGGCCTGTCGACCGGCCGGACAGGATCGATTTCGCACTCGGATTCTTGATCAGTGAGTCGAACCAAATCATTTGAGACCATTTTCAGCCAAAAATTCCAAAATTACAGACACTTGGGCAAATTGATCAGCAATCTGTTCCGAGGAACTAGAGCGCCAAAAAAACAAGTTTCGTATGACAATTGCCCAAAACAGGTTTAAAGTACCTACAAATAGTAGGTATTCCATAAAACATGTATAAAATAATAAATTACCTTGTAATCGATCAAAAGTTTCCTGATCTACGTTCACAAAATTTTCTCCTCTCTCGAACTACAGAATTATGCTTTCAATATTTACGTAATATTTTCAAACATTTTCGGGTGAGGTCCCCGTTGCATCGCTAAAATACGAGTATTTCAACCCCAATATTCTTGAAGTTACAATATTCCCTTCTGTCAAGTTGACTTTATGACAATTCATACATAGAATAATTATATCAATCTGTGAAATACGATTTACATTGAAATTTTGAAAATTCATATCTCCGAAAGTATTAGCTTGTTAGAGTTAAAAATGATATGAATGGATTCTTATGATAAAACTGCTTATTAAAAAAAATTTAATTTTGAATTTGTTTTGTAAAAAAAAAAATTTTTTTTTATTACTCCGAAACCTTCTGTCCGATTTTGCCCAGTAACGAACTTAGCTGAGATATTCATCCCCCAAACCTACTCTGAAAATTTCATCTCTCTAGCTCATTCCGTTCGAGAGTTATCGTGCCTACGGCCGGACGGCCGGACAGAATGAATTTCGACCACGGATTATTGATCAGTGAGTCGAACCAAATCGTTTAAGACCATTTTCATCGAAATATTCGAAAATTACAGACATTTGGGCAAATTGATAAGCACTCAGTTCCGAGGAACTAGAGCGCCAATAACAGACAAATTATATATCCGACAGTATTGGTTTCTCAGAGTTGGGAATTATATCAATGGATATACAATGGATTCTTATGAAAGAACTTCATCTTAGCAGAAATTGAATTCAAACATCATAGAAGAATTTAAATTCAACAAGAGTGCAAAAAATTATCAATCCAAAACCAATAGACGAATTCTACCCAACAACGAACTCATCCGAGATATTCATTCCTCAATTCTATGATGAACGATAGTAGGTATATATCTTTCCTCAAATCCACTCCAATACACCAATATTCCAGTTTTGTTTTCAGTGGAGACATTCTGAACTCAATATTATTAACTTACCATTACCATTCCCATCATCATATGGATTGACCATCGGCATGAAAATATCTACCAACAAAAAGTACCTATGATATTATATTATATTATAATTCTCATATTTCTACGATTGCTGGAATGAATAAATTAGACAACGTCATGTCTCAGGAAAATAAGTTGACATTTTAACAATTCATAGAATACCCACAGAATAATTATATCATTCTGTGAAAACATAGAAATACGATTTATATTGAAATTTTGAAAAATCATATCTCCGAAAGTATTAGCTTGTTAGAGTTAAAAATGATATCAATGGATTCTTATGGTAAAACTGCATATTGAAAAAAATTTTATTTGGAATTTGTTATGTAAAAAAAATTTTTTTTTTTCTGTTACTCCGAAACCATCTGTCCAATTCCGCCCAATAGCGAACTTAGCCGAGATATTTATCTCCCGAACCTACTCTGAAAATTTCAACTGTCTGGCTCATTCCGTCCGAGAGTAATCGTGCCTACGGCCGGCCGGCCGGCCGACAGAATGAATTTCGACCACGGATTCTTGATCAGTGAGTCGAACCAAATCGTTTAAGACCATTTTCATCGAAAAATTCGAAAATTACAGACATTTGGGCAAATTGATAAGCACTCAGTTCCGAGGAACTAGAGCACCAAAAATTATATCAATGGATTCTTATGGTAAAACTGCGTATTGAAAAAAATTCCATTCAAGAGTAATCGTGCCTACGGCCGGCCGGCCGGACAGAATGAATTTCGACCACGGATTCTTGATCAGTGAGTCGAACCAAGACCATTTTCATCGAAAAATTCGAAAATTACAGACATTTGGGTAAATTGATAAGCACTCAGTTCCGAGGAACTAGAGCGCCAAAAATGAATATTATTCATTACATTTTCAACAGCGTTGAAGTAAAGTAGTCTATTGATTTAATTATATAAGTGCTGGTTAGCTCATTGGTTAGAGTGTCGTAATTAGAAGAAATTTCCTAGTGAGACGGTATAGTGGCCACCATTCAATGTTGGTTAAAAAATTAACAGTGATGTGCCTCAGGTGCAACAAGGACACAGTAAAAAAGCCAACACAAAACACAACTGCTTCTCCTATGTGCTTCTCCTAACACGCAACACGCATAAACTCTAGGAGATCCTTGGAAGGTCTAGGATGTCTAGTATGATTCCTGAGATTATAAGATCATGAATCTTTTTTTGTACAATGTACTCACTGAATGTCTGTTTTGTGTTGATTGATGTTTGTAGTGCTAGCTGTAAAAGTCACTACTGTTTTCTTTAAAATGCGTTTCAATGTCCCTAGGTAGATATTGATGTTCTCTGAAAATAATAATAATATAATAATAGAGCGGGTATAAGCGACATGGGGCTCTTTGCAGTTGGTATCGCAGAATCCTTACGGGAAGTAAACTTTTAACACCTATATCTCTGACCTATGGAATGAAAATTAATATTTGATCTCAGTAAGAATCCATAGTTTTATTGAAAACATATATTATTTCAATCGATACAAAACGGACAACACCATGGATATGGTTTTGAATGATCTCCATCGTTTTTTTCATCTTCACATTCAAGAGTTCCACACCTGAAATAATTAAATTATTGCATTTTCCATACAATAAACATTTTGATATATTAAATTGAGCTTGAAACTCAACCATTGTCCATTAAATCAAACTTTAAACATTTTAATAAAAAATAAATTCAATAATTTAATTAATAAATTAATGATTAATAATTCAACTAGAGCTCTTTCGTTTTAATCATTCAGTTATCTGATAAGTTACGCTGATGATAGGTAATAAAATAACCATGAAACCGGTACGTATCTGCCATGAATGACGCTTTCCTCTTTGGGGGAACACCGAGCGATGAGGTGATCAGACCGAATCACTACAAAATATTTCTTGATGGTTAAAATAAATGAATATTTCACCGTGTCTCTTTCGGTTTGAATGCTCTTAATATGAATAAAGATATTCAATATCCAGGGATCGACGAGACCCTTTACTTCAAATTGTTATTTTCAAATATCTCATAGAACCAAAACAATATCCTATAGATGGAATTACCCAGGTAACAAAGACCTCGCATAGAGGTCTCTGAGAGGTTACAATGTTGATCAAATGCGAGCTCCCTTTTTGAGATCCTCAAGACATATAACCAGAATAAGATATTCCTATTGCGGAGATCCTCAAGATATCACACAGATGACCAGAATAAGACATTCCTATTGCGAGCTCCTCAAGTCATCGCAAGTGCAACGAGAATAAGAAATTCCTATTGCGGAGGTCCTCAAGATATTGCATATGTAACCAGAATAACACATTCCCATTGCGAGCTCCTAAAGATATTACGCAGACAAATAGAAAAAGACATTCCTATTGCGAGCTCCTCAAGATATCACAAGTGTAACGAAAATAACGCATTCCATTGTGAGGTCCTCAGAACATCGCAAATCAACAAGAATAGGAAATCAAGTGGCGCGTTGCAGGGATCTACTCCATCCCTACTCACTTCTCGTTTCCACCGGAAGATGGCGCAATCATCTACTCTGTACCCGGAAGAACAACCCCATCGCTAATAACCCGACTGGAATATCGATCTACGATCTACGCATCGAAGTGATGTATTCGGCGCTACATATGTATACTGCACATTTGGAGGGTATATAGATTATAGATCCATATCCCAGCCATCTTCTCTCAGTACTACCCCGGTTGAGCAATCTGAGAACTTCCCCATGTGATATATCTGAGATGTTACTGGGATCATCCGTGTGGAGGACATTTGGAGGTGATAGAGAGGTCTGGGCGTCTGGGAACTGGGTGACCTCCCTGCGATATCGCAGCAAACCTCCCAAAATATTCCACAAGGTGAGCCGTTTCAGAACTTCCCCAGTTGATATCTCTGAGATGTTACTGGGCTCATCCCCTGTGGCGGACATTTGGAGGTGATAGTGAGCTCTTGGTGACCTCCCAGCGACATCGCAAAAGGCGTCACAATATCCCGGAAAGAGCTCGCCGAGATCTGTCTGGGAGGTCCCTGTGTTACCTGGGTAGCAGAACAAATGAATACACAGGCACCAATATCCATGGAACAGATATAGACATGGAAAAATATAATGAATTTGGAAAAACACTACATATTAATCCGAACTCAAAATCAGAATTAATTATTTCCATTCACAAGTAATTTTATCATTTGAAAAACACAAGACAAAAAATTTCATTTGGTTTTTTTTCATCGCCATTTGCAATATATTTGATACGGAACCTTCTGTCCTGGAAGATAATTTTAATTTTAATAAAAAATTATTTGGTGGTTTCATTACATCGGAATACATCCAATTTATATTCTGTTTATTGAAAAAGGAGTGTTTAATTGCACTGTTTTTCAAAATTTACTTGTGAATAAGATTAATTAATCTGATTTTGAATTAAGATCAATACAAAATTTGAACACGATCGGATCTATATTGTTGGAGTATTGAAATAGATTGGAAGCCCAGCTGCCTTAGGCGAGTTCAGTAGCTGGATGGTTGAGCGTTGCCACGATAACTTTCGAACGGAAAGATATATCGAATTGCAGTTTTGAGGGTAGGTTGCGCATCCGAATGCGACAGTTAAGTTCGTTAATGGGAATATCGGCCAAACGATTTCGGAGTTATACCCATCTTGAATTTTGTTATTTCCACAATTACTCAAATTATTATACAAATTCGACCTGATTAAAACTTGGTAATTATTTGTAGAATGCCGACGCGCTAATTATCGCGAAATATCGCATCACTAGAAAGAAGAATTTCATATTTCAAAGACTATTCGCCAGAATTCGCCGAAATTCGGAACATACCTTCGAGCCACCATTTTACAATTGAGTACCGTATTTCAGCTCGATCGACTTCGTATGAGGCGAGAATAGACAATGGAACATGAGCGTAAATCCCCTGACTTCAAGTCAGTGCTTTTTGAGATATTTTCATTTACAATTTTTCCAGATTCGGCTCAGGTAAATAGTTACAGAAGCATTTAAAGATTTAACAATGTACTACTACACTCCCGCATATAAATTGTCTATGATTGTGATGGTGAACGACAAAAAGGTACGAGAACGTGGCTTAAAGCTTCATTCGAGGATCTAGAGCTTAGGGGCGGGTCCATAGAAGCAGTGAATTTTTTTTTATGAATCCGCTAGTCCATTACTAGGAAACCAGTGCAGGTAGGAATAAAATGGTGATTGGAGAATATGTATCATGTGTTATAAGAAACCTCACACCCATATTCGTTATAAGCATAATAAATAATAGTTTAAAACTAAAAAAAAGTCAGAAGGACCTGTGGATAGGAGCTTTGGCGCTCTTGTTCAAACTTTGACAAATCACATCTCCGAAAGTATTGCTTTCTCAGAGTTCCTCTGTTATTATAATAGAACAGCATCATAAAAGAAACTAAATTAAAATTAAATAACGGACTTATCCGAGATACTCATTCCTCAGATCTACTCTGAAAATTATATTATATCGATTGAAACTAATATTCCAGTTTTGTTTTCATTGGAGATATTCTGAACCCAATAGGAAAATCTTAGCAAAGTATATATTTCCATCATCATATTAACATGTATTATTACAAGGGCATAATATACGGATATATAATATAGGTACCTATACAGGGTGTCCCAAGTTCGAGTGCCTATTAGACGTTTCTGGAGAACTGGACATATTTGAGATCTGAAAATTGGTATTATGAGATCGCTTGAAATTCTCTACAGAGCTGAAATATTTTCGAAGCCGAAGCACTTCCGGTTATACAGGGAGTGAAAATAAATTTATGAAAAAAATTTTTTTTCAAGTTTTGCATTTCTGGTATGATCAAGTATTCAATGCTGAATACATTTCTGTTAAAACCATTGTATCAACTTTCGAACAGAATGAGCTATAGGCAGTTGAAATTTTCAGAGTAGGTTTGGGAGATAAATATCTTGGTTGAGTTCATTACTGGGTGAAATTGGCTTGATGGTTTCGGAGTAACGAGAACAAAGTTTTTTTTTTACATTAAAAATTTCAAATTCAATTTTTTTTTAAGATGCAGTTTCACTATACCTACCCATCCATTGATATCATTTTTAACTCTAACAAGCTAATACTTTCGGAGATATGAAGTTTCAAAATTTCAATAATAAATCGTACTTCTATGTTTCCACAGAATCATGTACTCAATTATTCTAAATATGAATTATTATATGATCTGTGTTCTTACATGTCACCTTATTTTCCTATGAGAGATAAATGTCAAAATTATTTCTGGTTCGTTATTCTTGATATAAAATACACCTCTCCTGTTCCAGAAAACAAAGTATGATTGAATGCAAAATGACCAATGAAATAACCTCAGCTATCGTAGAATTATGAGGAGTATATTATGATCTTATACTTTTAAGGTGATAATATAAAGCCCGTGGATAATCCATATGATCAGAGAGTTGTATCTGATATGATGATGAAAATATATACTTTGGTAAGATAGATAATCAAATTGGGTTCAGTATATCTCCAGTAAAAACAAAACTGCAATATTGTGTAAGTTTTAATTGATATAATATAATTTTCAGAATAGAGTTGAGGAATGGATATCTCGGATAAGTTCGTTATTGGGGAGAATCGGTCTGTTTGAATTTCATTTCTTTCATGATGCAGTTCTATCGTAAGAATCCATTTATATCATTCCCAGAGACCAATAATTTCGGACATATGATTTGTACAAGTTTGAACAAGAGCGCCACAGCTCCTGTCCACAGGGCTTGATCCAATTTTTCAAATTAGAACCCTATTTTTGGCGCTCTAGTTCCTCGGAACAGAGTGCTTATCAATTTGCCCAAATGTCTGTAATTTTCGAATTTTTGGCTGAAAATGGTCTTGAACGATTTGGTTTGACTTACTGATCAAGAATCCGTGGTCGAAATCGATTCTGTCCGGCCATCCGGTCGGCCGGCCGTTAACACGATAACTCTCGAACGGCATGATCTAGACAGTTGAAATTTTCAGAGTAGGTTGGAGGGATAAATATCTCGGTTGAGTTTGTTATTGGGCAAAATTGGTTAAATAATTTCGGAGTAACGAAAAAAAATATTTTTTTTACATTACAACTTTTGAATTCAAATTTTTTCAAGATGCAGTTTCATCATAAGAATCCATTGTTATCATTGTCAACTTTAACAAGCTAATCCTTTCGGAGATATGATGTTTCAAAGTTCTATGCATTTACCATGGTGAATTCTATTGTCTGTTCTCCTGTATTGGACACTCTTAATCGAATTTACCATGGTAAATTCGATTAAGAGTGTCAAATACAGTACAAAAGACAATAGAATTCACCATGGTAAATTCGATTAAGAGTGTCCAATACTGGAGAATGGACAAGAGAACATACACGCGAAAGCTTCTGACTTCACGTCAGTGCTTGAACCAATGTTTCTTTTTTCAATGATTTTTTGAAAATGTTCTAGTGCTACGATCCCCACGAATTTTTGCAAGAATTTTCGCGTTGGCATTCTACAACTATTATTATTATTATTATTATTATTATTATTATTATTATTATTATTATTATTATTATACTGATAACCATGATTGAATTGGATCGAATGTGTATTTTTTGTGTTATTGAGGAAATAACGACCAAATTTCAGATTGATATAACTCCAAAAACATTTGGCCGATTATGCTAGTTAACGAAGTTAAATGTCGCATTCAGATGCGCAATCTACCCTGAAAACTGCAAGTCGCTATTTCTTTCTTCGCGTTATTATGTTAAGTTATCGTGAGATACATTTAAAACATTTTCTAGTGGTACGGTCCTCACAAAATTTTACTCACGTCTTCATGTCGATATTCTACAATTAGTTACCAAGCTTCAATTCGATAGAGTCTATATTTTTGAGTTATCGAGGAAATAATATTCCAGATAGGTATAACTCCGAAACCGTTGGGCCGATTATGGCCAACAGCGAACTTAACTCTCCCATTCATATGTGCAACCTATCCTGAAAATTGCAAGTCCCTATCTCCTTTCGTTCGAGATTTGTCGAGGCAACGGTCACCCATCCAGCAACTGAACTCACACAAGACTGCGCCACCTACCCTGAAAATTTCAAGTCGCTATCTCTTTCCGTACTCAAGTTATCGTCGAATTCTTGATCAGGGAGTCGAACCCAATCGTTTCAGAACATTCTCGGCAAAAAATTCGAAAATGACAGACATTTGGGCAAAATGATAACGCGATGTTCCCCAGAACATACGCGCAAAAATGTTTGAAATTTTTTTTTACACTTTTCGGCAATACCATTGATACAAAACTTCGCAAGCATATAAAGGTTAAGATTTTACAATTTCAGATAGTACATTTCAGATAGATCGAGTGATCGGTTCCGGAAATATTCATAACCTAACCTGCAAATACGATGTATTATTGAAATAATATATAAATAGGGGGGGTGACCTAGGCGGGTGGGATCATGGGATCACTCCACTGACGGGGACATTTTCTGAGATATAGAATTATTTTTTTGTACCGAAAAATTAGTGGGTTTGCATTCTACATTATCGAGTTTTAATTTGGTCAGATTTGTATATTTTGAGTTATAGAGGTAATATCAACACAATTTCAGTTGAGTGTAACTCCAAAATCGTTTGGCCAATTATGCCAATTAACGAACTTGCATCTCGCATTTTGAAGGGCAACCCTGAAAATTGGGAATCGCTTTCTCTTTCCGTTCTCAAGTTATCTTGAGATACATGATATGTTTTTCGTAATCTTTGAAATTTTCTGGTGGTACGATTGTCACAATATTTCACACACGTCTTTATGTGGATATTCTACAATTAAATAGTTTCAATTCGATCCGGTCTGTATTTTTTGAGTTATCGAGAAAATAATATTCCAAATGGGTATAACTCCGAAACTGTTAGGCCGATTATGCCCAACAATGAACTTAACTCTCCCATTCGGATGCGCAACCTACCCTGCAAATTGCAATTCCCTATCTCTTTTCATTCGAAAGTTATCGAGGCAACGGTCACCCATCCAGCTACTGAACTCACACAAGGCTGCTCGGATCTCCAACAATATAGATCCGATCATGTTCAAACTTAAAACTTGGCAGTAGAGTTAGGTTTTGAAGGTTCTCGCAGAATTTCAGCGATGTCGGACAAATAGTTACTGATGTATATATAATTTTCAAGTATTTTCAATGATTTTTTTTTAATTTTTAGGCATATGATCCTCAGGAAATTTTGCAAGAATATTCGCGTCGACATTCTACAACCAATAACCATTTTTGAATTAGATCGGTTTCGTATTTTTCGAGTTATTGAGGAAATAACAACCAAATTTTGGATACAGCTCAAAAGCGTTTGGCTGATTCCGCCTATTAACAAACTCAAATGTCGCATTCAGATGGTCAACCTATCTTTAAAGTTGCAGGTCTCGTTCTCTTTCCGTTCTCAGGTTATCGTGACATAAATAATATTTTTAAATATTTTTTGAAACATTTTTTAGTGTGCTTTTCTCACACAATTTCACAGTCGTCTTTGTGTAGGTATTCTACAACTAGCTACCAAGTTTCAATTTGATCGGATCTGTCTTGGTTGATGACAAAATTATCACTCGGAAACCGTTGGGCCGATTATATATTATTATATATTAACGAACTTGTCCGTCGTATGTGGACGCACCGCCACCCTGAAAAGTCGCTATATATTTCCGTTCTCAAGTTATCGTGGTTACGGCCGGCCGGACATAATCAAATTTGAACATTTTCGGCAAAAAATCCGAACATTACAGACATTCGGGCAAAATGATAGCGCGATGTTCCCCAGAACATGCGCGTAAAAACTATAATAAAGCAACGTGACTAAAAATTACTCCATATAAGTAATACTGCTATCATATCCTGAACAAACCACATTCACGCAGTCCCCATATGATGTTTTGTTTTTTCCATGCGTCATGTAACCAAAATGGTACTTTGATTCAAAGCATACACCAAGTCTGCCTAAAATAATATGCAATATGTATTACAATTCAATTAGAATACAGACGAAAATACCTTTCAAAAGCCTCTTATTTGCAGGTACAGTCCATGAAGCCGAACGAACACAAGTTACAACAATAGTGAACAAAATTTGTAAAATAATATATAAAGGAAAATGTCTCATCTTGTAAAAAAAAATCTCGAATCGAAATGGAATTTGGGAGCTGAAGCTCGTTTTTAGATATCGTAAAAAGACACTTACTTAATCACATTAAAGCACGCTTATCTTTATTGTACATATATATAGAAAGATAAAGAAATAATTAGGTACTCTAAATGTATGGCCTATTTGGTGATATTTCGCCTCGCGTAAGATGTGAAAGTCCGAAAAGAAAAAAATAGCAATTCAATAATTTCATTTACCTTGAAGTGTATCTACCTTTATAGCTACGTAAAATGAAGCGAAAACAAAAAAAAACAAGGCTTTTATTACACCGTCTCATGTGCATTATATTGAAACGTTTCATCTGTTAATGTCTATCCTGGACGATGGAGTCAATCAGCCTGATTGAATTCTTCGTAAGGAGAAGTTTTAGAGCCATTATTCGCTTGTCTTGCTGTTACTGGATCCAGAAATGAAGCTGTCAATTTCAATTTGATTGTTTACATCAGCTGGATTTGCGAAAATGTGCCTGTGAATAAATGCCACTGTAAGTTATCAGTGGAAATTTCACAATAATGAAGTGAAATAGTGAAGGTTGAATAATAGTATATTCTAAAACAAGTTGCAGACTGGATTCCTATTGAATGCATGAGTGTTGGAATTGCCTTCTGCAACGAGTATTAGACGATATTTTCTATATGTCAGGCAAGTTTTGTAAAATACTGTTGAAATTTAATGAAAAATTCGGATTATACTTCCTAGTTACTTTTGTATTGTATCTTGGCAGTTGATGTGACTGTCACCAAAATTGACAGATTACGGAATTTGAATTTGAATTGTACGTAGGGCACGGAGATCAGATTTAAAATAGTTTCATAATAGCATGAATGATTCAAAATTAGCAAGAAGGAAATCTATAGTAGGTACCTTATTTTTTAATGAAAATAAAACTTTTCGTCTCAACTGAAACTGAAATAGAGAAATATTTTTATCTATTTCAGTATCGTAATGAGTTCATTACAGTACTGAAAATAGTGCTGTAATGAACTCGTTCCCACATTGTTTCTATTATATTTTTCGTTTTATGGTAGTCAGCACTGACATTCGATCCCATCTACTTTCAACACACGTCAATTGTCAATAAATATCATCTGGATATCGTCGCCTTAATAAGAAAACTGCCTAGCTCCGTATAGAATAATTTCACAGGAGTAAAAATTAATATATATTGGATAAATCTTTGAATGAATAATAGATTACGCAACCTTGTATTGATTTTTCATCATTCTGTAAATCCAGAGTAGCAAAAAAAGGCTTGACAAGCTTCTCTGAATATTATTGGATTTAGATATTTTTGACCTCAAAAGTCCATGACGAAAATGGAGTTAGGCAATAAGGTATTAGATATTTCCTTCTTGCTAGAATCATTAATGCTATTAGGAAACTATTTAAAATATGATCTCCATGCCCTAGGTACGATTCAAAGAAACTGCCAAGAAATAGAAAAGTCACTAGGATGTATAATCTGAATTTTTCATTCAATTTTAACAGTATTTTACGAAACTTGCCTGAAATAGAGAAAATATCGTTTAATACTTGTTGCAGAAGGCAATTTCAACACTCGCTCCTTCGTCGCTCGTTTTCGAATTGAAGGGGTCAATGCAAGAAGTGCCTAAGTCACATTTTAATCAAAAGTCGGAATTTGCCGCCGTATAGTGGTATTTTCCATAGGCTTTCAGATGGGATATTTAAATTGGCAGGAATATGTATACCTAAGTGCCCGAGTTCACATTGTCTCCAAAAGGAGTTTACCTTGTTTACAATGCAAGAAGTACCTAAGTCACAGACTTGACATGTTCATATTCATGTTGCTACGGTGACGTGGTACGTTTTATAATGGAACCACAGATTCTGTGATAAAGCATGTAACGTCAAAAAGGAGCAGCAAGCGATAAAGCTAAACAATATGTTTAGCTTTGACGCTTTTTGTAGATGATACAGTATGCATTATTCACTTGTGTATACACCAAATAGCGAAAGCGAAGACAGTTCGGAAGCCGATGAATTTGCTTCCATAATAAACAAAAAAACTTCAAAAGGAAGTATGACCTGGAGTTCTTCTGCCACACTGGGACATGTTTCACAAAATGTGGATATTCCAGGATCCTCAGTATGCAGTAATATCAATGAAAATCGTCATCAACCAGAGCTAAAGAAGGGCAAACAGAGAAAGACGCACAAGTTTTAAGTCGTTCACATGTTTTGTATATTCTGAGGCCGTTTCAAGATAAATCTTATTTCAATATTAAGAATTTTTACTTTAATGTATCTTTATATTTCAACAAAATAGCAATTTCAACACAAAAAGTGCCTAAGTCCAAAACTATTATAATTTTTTTTAGCTAAAGAAAAAGGTGTTTTTAATATGTAATTGTGAAAGTAGAAGCCATTTTTAACGTATAATACAATATCACACATATTTTGATGAAAACAGTTCGAGTAATGTTTCATACTCAAACATAAAATTTCAAACCTTAATATCTCACAATCACTTTTTTGTGACTTAGGTACTTCTTGCATTGATGCCTTCAATTGCATTCGTGTTGTAATAGGAGCCCATTCTGCAACTTGTTTTAGAATATAGGTACAATTTTCTTCGACCGTGGGAAAAGTGACACTATTTTGACCTGTTTTTTATGCACAAAGCTCAACATTCCAGAATAGTGGGCAGTTGCTAAGCAATTAGAAAATAACAGCGCTGTAATATTCTTACCGCACTGTTTTAGCGTGCGGTAATGTTACAAATGGATTATTACAATAAAATGAAACAAAATATGGTTTTAATTTTTATGTTGATAAAGTTGTTATGAAAGAAACATTTAATTTATAACGATATTCTTGAACACAAATTAATTGTTGTTAATATTCACATTCATTGTACAGTTTGTACAATTTGTATATTGTACTGGAGGGCAACGAGAATTTATAGACGTTGAAGCTGCATGGCTAATTGTTTGGTTTATCTCGTTTCGATCATTTTCATTTGAAGTCGAGGCAGGGGTGTTGAATATTTTATTAGCCACACTACTTTATTATTAAGTGATTCGACAATATTTTCTTTCGCCACATTGGAAGATTTCCATCCTCCGTGGCGCTTTAAAGAAAGAATATCAGCTCCAGCATCTACCAAATATGTTGCCGATGATCTTCGGAAACAATGTCCTGTATATTCCGTCGGATTTGACAACTGTAAATAACTTGCAACAATTTGCGGCATTTTTTCAAATTGATTTATTCCAATGACTGTCTTCCACCCTTTCCCTTGTTGAATTTTAAAAAAAAAATCAAAATCATTAGGCCTAAATGATACGTATTTTCTATAAACATTTAAATAGGTTTCGTTAATGATAAATGATCTAGGTTTATTTGTTTTTGTTTCTGGTATTTTTACCAGTATTTTTGAACCGAAATCTTCTGTATCCTGAACTTTCATTCGGACAAGCTCATCTCGTCGAAAGGCTACTGCTATTCCAAATATTAGAGCTACCTGAAAGGTAATCAAAAATTGTATATTTCGTATTTTATGTATTTCAAGTAATACTACTTACTTTCGTCGATAAAAATATGTCATCTGGGACCACTAAAATGAATTTCTGAAGTTGTTCCTGGGTTAAAATTTTGGATTTTTTCGGTTTTTATCCTGTAGCTTGACGTTTTAAAAATGCTCTCGGTTTTTGGTACTGGGCAATATCAAGATTATTTTTAACAGACATAGTTGATCAAAGCATGGAATAATGTGCCCACAACGTCGAAGATTTCATTGTTTTAGCCAATTCAGCAACATACGCCATCAGTACATTCTCAGAAAAGGATACACTGTTGTTTTTTCTGTAAAATTCCATGAAGCGTTGGCACGCAAGTTCATACTTCTCTCTGGATTTCGCCGGAAGTAAATTAAGTGAAGCCGCGTTCGCGGCTTCTACTAGTTTTGGAGTAATATTTTTTAATCACTACATATTATAAAACAAAGTCGCTTCCCGCTGTCTATCTGTCCCTATGTATGCTTAGATCTTTGAAACTACGCAAAGGATTTTGACAGGGTATTTTTCAGTAGATAGAGTGGTTCAATAGGAATGTTTATATGTATAATACATGCATAATATATTAGAGAAACACTGATTATTTTAGTGGTTTCTAATGTTATGTCGGAAATAAACACATTTTCTTGCGCTTACATTGCAAACGCTGGCTGAACCCTACGAGATAGATCAAAATAATGTACTACAGTATGGTACACCTTTAAAAGGTGTACAAAAAAGTCCGCTATCGTATATTTCTATCTCTTAAGGATAACCCTAATAACCATTCCTTATCCTTTACATTCTACGCGAAATAATGGCTTAATTACGAAGCGATTTTAAGCAATACAGCATTGATCCTTATCCAATTAAATGCATTGTGCATTTAATATTGATCAATATGGTCAGCATGTAATTTAAATGAATATTTTCAAAGATATTGCATATTTAAAATGCTGGGGCAAAGCGGTTGCGGTGGTACCATAGAGAAATATTCTATTGTCTCTGGGTGGTACCGACCGGGGGGCCGGATGTCTGGAAGATGTCGTTGTTCGAACATAGGTCGTAGTACCATCAGAGACTCTGGTAGTACAGTGAATGCTAGAAGAGCACGCTCAGCAAGAGATGAAGAATCGTCAACGGAACGTGAGGCTCGCCTCAGCCAGCTGCGGGATAGATATAAAGCTGCGAGAGAAAGAGAATCCTCAGTTGAGCGTAAGTACTAAGGCTGAAACTTTCAGGGTAGGTGGCGTATCCTAATACAACGGACGAGTTCGTTAATGGGCATAATGGTTTCGGTTCCGTTCGAATTGAAACTTTTTGAGTAGTTGTAGAATACAAACCTAAGTACGTTTATGAAATATTGTGAGAATCATATCGCTAGAAATTTAAACAAAATATTAAAAAATATTATTTATATCACGATAACCTGAGAACGGAAAAAGATAGCAACTTGAAATTTATGGCGATTTCCATTGACCCGCTCGGAGCACTCGAAATCGATCTCATCTGTTATGCATCTGTCCAATTGAACCGAAAATATCTGTCAAATATGACAGTGTGACAGCTCCGAGTGATCCGAGCGGGTCAATGGAAATCGCCATAAGATTCAGATTAGGTCGTGAATCTGAATGCGACATTTGAGTTTGTTTATAGGCATAATCAGCAAAACGGTTTTAGAGCTATACCCATATGAAATTTGAATGTTATTTCTTCAATAACTCGAAAAGTACAAAACCGATCCAATTCAAACATAGTTATTAGTTGTAGAATGCTAATGCAAAAATTCTTCCGAAATTTTGTGAGAATCGTATCAGAAGAAAATTTTCAAAAAATAATTAAAAATCATTGAAAAAAATTATATATATCAGAAACTATTCGTCCGATATCGTTGAAATTTTGCGAGATCCTTCTGAACCTAACTCTACTACCAAGTTCCAAGTTTGAACAGAATCGGATTTATATTGTTGCAGCTGGATTGGTGACGTTTCTCGATAATTGAAAAAATATAGACTTGATCGAATTGAAGCTTGGTAACTAGTTGTAGAATATCGACATAAAGACGTGTGTAAAATTTCATGAAAACCGTACCCCTAGAAAATTTTTAAAAAATTTACGAAAAAAAGAATTGGTTCAAGCACTGATGTGAGGTCAGGAGCTTTTGCGCGCATGTTCCATTGTCCATTCTCATGTATTGGACACTCTTAATTGAATTTACCATGGTAAATTCGATTAAGAATTTACGAATTTGGCTTTGAATGGATACGACAATGGCATTTTTCCAAGCGGTTGTAAAGTATGTTAATTTTAGGCAACTGTTGAAGATTTATGCGATTTGGACAATTGCTTTTCGAGGGAAAATTTTAGGGTGCGGTTTCTGATTTTATCCATTCCTGGGGCTTTCTTATTTTTTAAGGATTTGAGGATTACTCGCGAGGTATTTCGTGGATTGGGTTTTTTAGAGTTTGGATAGTTCCTTTCTAAGTAGTACCCCCATGCGTTTTCGAATTTTATACATACTGCCAGGTTTAGCTAGAATACCTACCTGGGGTTTGCTGGGACCGTACTCTGGAACACATCCCAGAGCCCCGAGGGCTTCTGTGTTATTGTTTTTATTTTTATTACTATATAAAATAATTGCTAGATTTCTACGAATCTTAAAAGTTTCATTGCGGCCCTCTTAAACTGCGCACATTTTATTTTGGCAAAACAACAATTCAAATCGGTTATGTCTATATTGTATGTTCATACTAAACTTGACAAAAATTTTAAACAATACAATCGTCTCATTCATAAATATTGTTCTTATAACATGAGAGAGTCATTAATACTATTCATTAGGACTAAAATAATCATTTCTCATTATCAGAAAATCACATAAGTATATCATAGAAAAATGATATTAATATTCGGATCATCAAAGACAAGTTATTTATTTATCTCTTTCATTCAACATGTCGGACAACACGAAGGGTACGGCTTTGAATTATCCCCATGTGGAGTGATTCCCTCCGGACATCCTACAGCTCCACACCTGAAATAATATAAAGTCTTATATTTCTAATACAGGGTAATCCATTTGAAACAATCGGCAAAAAAAAATTTCTAAACGCTCCTTGTCGTTCCACTTTTTATTCACGTTATTCACACTCTTAATCGAGTTTAGCATCGATATACAGGGTGAGTCTTTGACCACTGCATTAATTTTAACCAAAGATTCCTCTCATCAAATGAAACACTTTTTTCATTTAACATTTTTCCAGATTCGGCTCAGGTAAAAAGTTACAAGCGTTTAAAGATTTCACAATGTGCTAATACACTCCCGCATATAAATTATCCATGACATTATTGGCGGACGAGAATAAGGCATGGTAACGTGGTTTACAGCTTGATTCGGGATTCCAACGCTTAGGGACGGATCCATAAAAGTAGTGAAATTTCTGGAGTTTTCCATTTTAAAACATTCAATGAAGAATATCTCGAAAACGGTGCGTTTGAGGAGAAATGATGAAGAATAATATAATGTTCTAAAACGATGGAATATTCTTGAAATGACTCAAGAAAAACTTTATATGCTTTCTTTATGCTAATTTCGTTTAGTTTTATGAATCCACGAGTCCATGACTAGAAAACCAGTAGAAGTAGAAAATAGCTAATATTTGGAAAATATGTATCATAGTTATAGGAAACTTTACGCTAACATTCATTTTATTCGAAAAAAGGATGTCAAAGCTACAAAATAAAAACTGATTTTTTTTCAAAATTTCAACAGCCTGTATCTTTTTACCTGAGCTGAATTTGGAAAAATGTTAAATGAAAAAAGTGTTTCGTTTGATGAGAGGAATCTTTGTTTAAAATGAATGCAGTGGTCAAAGACTCACCCTGTATACTGTTTTCTCAGCTTTTTTAATAATATATTATATGAATACATTTCATACCATTTATATCATATAGACTTCAGTAACGAGAGAGTTTATGATCTCAGAATTTTTAATTATAACATATTAAGTATTCTATTGGAATTGAAAAACAAAAAAACTCCTCAAGTAACTCCAGGATACGATGTTCACGAAATTCCGCGAAAATTAGTGAGTCGACATTCTGCATGTAATCACCGAGTTTTAATTGAATCAGATTTGTATATTTTGAGTTATAAAGGAAATAACAACAACATTTCAGATGAGTATAACTCCAAAACCATTTGGCCGATTATGCCAATTAACGAACTTAAATGTCGCATTCAGATGCGCAACCTATACCCTGAATGGTGATTTTTTAAAAAATTTCCAATGTTACGGTCCTCACAAAATTTCATACACGTCTTTATGTCGATATTTTACAACCAGTTACCAAACTTTAATTCGATCAGGTCTATATTTTTTGAGGTATCGAGAAAATAATTTTCCAGATGGGTACAACTTCGAAACCGTTGGGCCGATTATGCCCAACGTCGACCTCAACTCTCCCATTCAGATGCACAGCCTACCCTGAAAATTGCAAGTCCCTATCTCTTTTCGTTCGAAAGTTATCGAGGCAACGGTCACCCATCCAGCTACTGAACTCACCCAACAATATAGATCCGATCGTGTTCAAACTTGGAACTTATGAGTAGAGTTAGGTTTCGACGGCTCTCGCAAAATTTCAGTGATGTCGGACGAATAGTTCCTGATATATAGAATATTTTGCAATGACTTTTTTAAAATTTTCTAGTTATACGATGCTCACGAGATTTTGCAAGAATGTTCGCGTCGGCATTCTACAACTAATAACTATGTTTGAATTGGATTGGTTTCGTATTTTTCGAGTTAATGAGGAAATAACAACCAAATTTAAGATGGGTATAACTCCAAAACCGTTTGGTTGATTACGCCTATTAACAAACTCAAATGTCGCATTCAGATGCAAAACATAACCTAAAAATTTCAAGTCGCTATCTTTTTCCGTTCTCTGGTTATCGTGACATAAATAATATTTTTCAATAATTTTTTTAAATTCTAGGTGATACGATTCTCACAAAATTTCACAAACGACTTTAAGTTTGTATTCTACAACTACTCACCTAGTTTCAATTCGATCGGATTTGTATTGTTTGAAAACAAAATTATTACCTGGAAACCATTGGGTCGATTATACCAATTAACGAAATTGTCCGTCGTATTGGGACGCGCCACCTACCCTGAAAATTTAAAGTCGCTCTCTCTTTCCATTTTCAAGTTATCGTGGCAACGACCAGCCGGACAGAATCAAATTTGACCTCGAATTCTTTATCAGGGAGTCGAACCGAATCGTTTGAGATCATTGGCGGCAAACAATTCGAAAATTACAGACATTTGGGCAAAATGATAACGCAATGTTCCCCATAGCATGCACGCAATAATTGGTTCATGCACTGACGTGAACTCAGAAGCTTTTGCGGGCATGTTCTATTGTCTTTTCACCTCTATTGGACACTCTTAATCCAATTTAACTTCGAAGTAACGTCTCCTGGCGTCACATTTTACGAAAGATAACTGCGAGTAGAATTTCTTGTTAAGGTTCGACCTTTGTGGAGCTATTTATTGCCTATTTCCTGTAAAACACTTCGGAAGAACTTATCAGTTTCTTGAGACGTTGCCCAGTGCTGGTATTCTTTTTATCTAGAGGCTATTGTAGCCTCTAAACTGCGGAAGTTATCCATCAACTGTTGCTGACAGCTTTCATGCAAGTCATAATCATGTTTATAGCACGCGCGCCAAATGCAGATTGCCTTTACAAAGAAAAAAAAAGCCTAAAAAAGCATTGATGTGGGGTCAATCTGCTTTGGCGCGCGTGCTATAAACATGATTATATTATACTGACCCTCCCAAGTCTTCCCAAGGAGATCCCTCAGAAGCTCCTTGGAGCTTGTGCGACTAAGGAGAGTCAGTTGTGTTCTTTGTCAACTTTGGTACTCTATCCTTATGCCAGCTTAGATACAGCACTGTTAATTTTTGACCCGACAGTCTCCTATCCTCTGGGTAGATCTCCGGCTCGCTCTATCCATTGAGCTTGAAACACTCATCAATCAATTCAAATTAGCCAACGTGAACACGCGTGCCAAAGAGTACTGACTTCACGTCAGTGCTTTTTTTTGCAAACGGTCGTCCAAATTGATAGTGAACAAGTCACGCAGACCAACGCCGAAAAAGTCTTGTAGTGCGCGAAAGGTGATGATAAGGTCACCACGAGTCCTTCGGTCCGCAAACGTAGGTAAGTTTGTTAATGTCTCTCATCGTAGGAAGGGCACGAAACAATATAAGGTAGACGAGTCGCGTGACGCTGTAGACCCTCGAGCAGCGACAAATCACGGGCTAGAACCGGGTTCCAAACGGGACCGGCGAACCGGTGAAGGATGGGGCGATAGATAGCCGCGCACGTTGAAGGGTCACACCTGCCAAAGGCCTTCTGGATCAAAAATAAGGACCTATTAGCTTTATTGAGAGTCTGGAGTATATGATCCAACCAACCCAGGCTGTCCGTTATGATCACCCCCAGACCACAGTGGCTACCTGAAACTGGAATGGGACCTCCGTCAAGGCAGTACGGTCGACCCGGATTTGAGCTCCTATATGAAGAACAACGCACTTATCACTGTTGAGAGGTAACTGCCAGTTTTGACACCACCGTGCGATAGAGTTGAGGTCAGCTTGAAGGGTATTGGCACTGGTAGGGTTCCCAAAAATCTTAGTGTCGTCGGCAAACTGCGAACAGTGTGAGCGAACATGAAACGCCAGGTCTGAGATATACAGCAGAGACAACACGGGACCCAGCACTGATCCCTGAGGAACTCCACTCCTCAACACGAACCTGAAAAGTGTGGTCCGAAAGAAACGCCTCGATCCACAGAAGAAGACGACCACGAATGCCAAAATGCTCTGTTTTGTGCACGAGGTGCCTATGCGGCACACGGTCAAAAGCAAGAGAAAAGTCGAGGTAAATAACGTCGACAGGTACAAGCTTGTCAAGAGACATCGACCATGAGTTGACACATTCAGGAGATTTGTAATCACTGAGCGGCCTGGGAGAAAACCATGTTGGCACTGTGGGATTATACCGTGACTCCGTGCAAAAGGAAGAATTGCATCCAGTAGAATCCTCTCGCAAATCTTCGCTACTATTGGAACCAAACTGATGGGACGATAGTTGTCAGCGTTCCGCTTGTCCCCTTTTCTGAAAATAGCCGTGACACGAGCAGTTCGGGGCCAGGAAGGGAGACAGGAAGATTCAAAGAAGGTTGAAAAAATCATACAAAGGGGGAGCGCGATAGAATTAGCACATTCCTTAAGTAACCTGGCAGAAAAACCGTCAGCACCAGGCGAAGAGCGATCGTTGAGGCAGGAAAGATGAGTCTCAACGATGGAAGGTGAGAAAACTATACGTCACATAAATCAGAGGAGATACGGGGGCTATCAATAGGTGTCGACCTCTTGAGTAAAAGAATCAGCCAAAAAGTTAGCAGTCTCGACTGTCCCTGAGCATGGTTGGTTGTTTCGAGTGAAGACCATCGGAACATCAACCTTCAAATTCAAAGTCGACCTGACATATTTGAAGAAGCCTTTACGGCCCTTTGACCGAGTAAGTTTCAGTTCGAATTCCCTCTTGGCATTCACTAAGATAGAAGTCAGGGAATTAGATACGCACTCATTGGTGATTGCATCATCATGCATACATTGTTTATACCGGGCTATAGGGGCAGGCCTGTTCGGTGCACCTGTTACTGCTCCATGATTGACTGTTTTCTGGTAATTCGGCGATTCACTTTTTCGCTAAGAAGTTGATGGGAATGGGTTTGTATCCACTTGATGTTTTAGTTGTTCTATGGAAAATTTCTCACCATTCACAATCAAGTACTCCTTTCGGATGTACGCTTTTTGGCCACTTGCTCTTGCTGAATTGAGCTTTTGTCTCAAGAGTTTAGAGTTGTTACGATCCTCTTCACAAAGATCGTCGTTGATAAAAATGCGAGAACCTTTCAATTTATAGCTATTGTTAGTAACTTCGACCGAAAGGAGAAAAATTCTATCTTATTGATTGATTTAATCTTATCAATAATATAAATTTTGTTTGTTTCAAATTCTAGCAAGCTGATTCCCAAAAGGGTGTTTAGTTGGCTGATTACGAAGTCTAATAAATAAGAAGAGTCAAGCTTGAGTTCAAAAATTACAACGTTTTTTTAAGGATCTTCTCTTTATCTCTAAGATATCGTATTAGCCTTTGGAAATTCGTTCCTCACGAGTTTCTAGTCGAATTTTAGTAGACTCTCCCAGTAATCTTATGTTTTTCTCTCACTTTCCTAAGTTCTTCTTTAAGTGTGACCGTTTGGTTGGAAAATTAACTCTTAAGAAGCTTCGATATTTCCCCACTTAGATATCTTTTCATTTAGTTTTCACGAGATTTGAAACTTTTGAAATTCACTTAATTAAATAAATCTTGAGGAGAACTCTTAAGTACGTCTGTCCATATGGCTACTTTTATACTGCTATGTATGGGCTATGCTGATGACATAGTCTTAATGGTCAGAGGTAAATTCGAAGGCACCTTGTGTCACTTACTACAGGAGGGCCTCAGAATTATCGAGCAGTGGTGCTTATCAGTGAGGCTGAGCATAAACCCGAACAAGACCACAGTGATTATTTTCACTCAGAGAAGGAAACTTCCAGCTGTGAGATCCTTCTTTTTGAACGGAGATACTATAGAATGGAAGACTGCAGTCTCTAGGGGTAACACTAGATATTTAACTTCTGAGGAATAGGCATGTTGAAATCACTGCCAGCAAAGCAATAAAAGCTTCAATGGCGTGCAGGAATCTAGCCGGTAAGACGTGGGGCTGTAACCCTAAGATACTGCGATGGATGTACGTCATGATCGTGAGACGCATTATCAAGTATGACGCAGTAGTCTGGTACACAAAAACCATCCAGAATAGCACGAGGAAAACCCTCCACAAAGTACAAAGGCTTGCCTGTATGTGTATCACTGGAGCTATGGAAACCTGTCCTACCAGGGCACTTGACATTATCACAAATCTCACACCACTTCATCTAGTGATAGACAAAATGGCCCATGAAGGTGTTCTCAGAATATCTAGGAAAGGAACAGGTAATGAGAGTATTAAAAACCAGAAAGCCTGGTCCGAAATTTCGGAGATTGTATATTGTATTGTATATTATTATACTGATCCTCCTAGGTCTTCCCCAAGGAGAACCCTCATAAGCTCTCGAAGAGCTTGAGCGAGTAAGGAGAAGCAGTTTGTAGGCCTTTTTACTGTGTACTTACGCCACCTTAGATACAGCACTGTTAACTTCTGACCCAACAGTGAATGGTGGCGATTACCGTGACTAGAAAATTTCTTTCCTAGCCTCTGAATTGAACTTGGGGCTTCCGCTCCCAAGTCAAATACTCTCCCGCTGAGCCAACCCCACTATTCCCACTCTATTTCAAAAACGACAATTGAGAGTTCCTATTGTTGTAACATATCAGGGTGGTATAAGATCGAACCCCCTACCACTGTTACCCAGATGAAGGATCCTGCTATTTTCCTTCTATCTGGTCTTTCATATACATTTACACACTGATATAATTCACTACTACTATTCTAACTACTTCTCTAAGTTCAAGAAACATTTCTACTTTGATCGGTCGCGAAACTATTGCTTCATTTAGTTCTCGTACCAACTATGATAAACCAATCATAAACCAACACTCATGTTTCTTGCTCGAGAACGATGATTAACTAATATGACGTGAATTACCCGTAAACTTCAATACTGTTATTCTCCCTACATGTCAGGGCCAAGCAATCAGATGTGAGTTTTTCTTCTCCATGTTTCATATAACCGAAACCATACTCTTCATCATAGCATTCACCAGTTCTCCCTGGAAAAAATTCAGCATAATTTTCCTAAGATGAAATGGAAAATATATTTTACCTTTCAGGAATTCCTCTTTTGGAGGGTAAAGCCATGTGGCTGAAGAAACCGACATCACAGAGATAGAAAGTGAAATACAGAATACTACAACGCACTTCATCGTGTGAAAGCTGGATTTCAAGTTGAAGAGTAGAATTGGGAAAATGAATTTCCCTTTTTAAAAATTTTAGAGCTCCTTATTGTAGGTGATAAAATCATTCACTGGATATGTCACGCTCGTTATCTTAGGATATTATTTATGGTTATAAAATTTAGATGCTATTACGCTATTACGCAACGATTGATTTTATGTGAATAAATATTTGACTAAACATTGAATGAGAAATTGGAAAATAAATTATAAAAGCACTTACGTTGGGACAATATCTTTAGGGCGCTCGTTCGCGTATATTCGAAAGGGATGATGGGGTGGAGGATGAGATCATTTTGACCGTATTTGTCAAATTCTCTGTTTACCTCTATTCCATTTATAATAAAATTCTAGTCGAATCTTTTGTCTGGCCCATTCATTTTCGCGCGCGTGTTCTAGGAGCAGCGTGCTATCATTTTGCCCAAATGTCAAACGATTAGGTTCGACTCACTGATGAAGAATTGTGACTTGAAATTTTCAGGGTATGTGGCGCGTCTAAATGCGACGGACAAGTTCGTTAATGGGCATAATCGGCTCAACGGTTTCCTAGTACAAATTTTGTTCTCAACCAATACAGATCCGAACAAATTGAAACATGGTAACTAGTTGTAGAATACTGACATGAAGACTTGAATATAATTTTGTGGGGATCGTATCAAAAATTTAAAAAAAATATATTAAAAAATAGTTTGTATCTCACGATAGTTTGAGAACGGTAAGAGATAGCGACTTGCAATTATTCGGGTAGGTTGCACATCTGAATGCGACATTTATGTTTGTCAATAAGCATAGTCGACCAAACGGTTTCTGAGTTATACGTATCTGAAATGTTGTTGTTATTTCCTCAATAAATCAAAAAATACTAATCCTATAAAATTGAAACATAGTAATTGGTTGTAGAATGCCGACCCGCAAATTAATGAGAAAAATCGTGAGGATAGTATCAATAGAAAATTTCAAAATAATTATTGAAAATCATTGAAAAAAAGTCTATATCTCAGAAACTATCCATTCGAAATCGATGAAATTTTGCTAGATCCTTCAAAACTTAATTTTACAGATCAAGTTCCAAGGTTGAACATGATCAGTTGATATGAATGCATTTCATACCATTTTAATGACAGACGTTAGTAGAGAATTCTGAAATATGTATTCTATTGGAATTGAAATACGAAAAAACTCACGCCTCAAGAAACTCCAGGATACAATATTCAGCATTCTACAAGTAATCACCGAGTTTCAATTGGATCAGATTTGTATATTTTGAGTTAAAGAGGAAATAACAACAAAACTTCAGAAGGTATAACTTCAAAACAATTTGTCCGATCATGCGAAATAACGAATTTAAATGTCGCATTCGCCACCTATGCTGAACAGTGCAAGGCGCTATCTCTTTCCGTTCTCGAGTTATCGTGAGATCCATAATATTTTTTCGTATTTTATTTTGAAATTTCTAGTGGTATGGTCCTTACAAAATTTTTGCGCGCGTGTTCCGCAAGCAACAGCGTGCTATCAATTCGTTACAATGTCTGTATTTTTCGAATTTTTTTTCGAAAATGGTCTCAAACGATTGGGTTCGACTCCCTGATGAAGAATTCGAGGTTAAATTCAATTCTGTCCGTCCGGTCCGGCCGGCCGGCCGGTCCGGCCGTTAGCATGATAACTCTCGAACGGAACGACTTAGAGCGTTGAAATTTGCAGGGTAGTTTTGAAGCCTAAATATCTCGGACAAGTTCGTTAACGGCGAAATCGACCGAGCGGTTTCGGAGTTAAGGCCGTTTTTAGTAAAAACGTTTTTTATGAATATTTCCGGAACTGATCACTCGATCTTTTTGAAATTTGGCATCAGGTTGTAGAATCATGACCTTTAAAGCCTGCGAAGTTTTGTGTTGAACGGACAGCCCTAAAGTGGCAAAAAAAAATTTTGAAAATTTGAAAATTTTGTTTTCACGATAACTCGGAAAATACTGATCTGATTAAATTGAAACTCAGTAGTTAGATGCAAAAGACCAAAGCAAACACTTTTGCAAAATTTCGTGAAGATCACGAGACATGAAAAATACGTGACAACGACTTTGAGTGGTAAAATAATTTTAATGTGAATATTCATTCGTATAGTAGGAAGAAGGATGAAATAATAGTAACAATTTAAAACATTTATTTATTATTTATGTCTTAGTCATTTATTTCATCATGTTATATTATCAGTCTGAAATTATTTACCTTTGCTGTTTGAATTGTTGCGATGGACGAAACTACCTTCACATTATCACTACACAATCGTTTTGCAATTAACTGGCAACGTGTAAACTTGTATGCAGGCGCCTAAGCGAAATAGAAGCTATCCATGCCCGAGTGGAAGGGACGCGTGCCTCTCACTCGCTCTCATTGTGAGCGCATAACGTGAGCGGAGCGTAACGCAGTTTCTTGAAGTGTCACCCGGCAAACCAATTTATAAGACGTTGTCACGTCAAAATTAAAAAATTACTACTGTTTTGATGAATACTTTGCTTTTAATGCCGAAATATATGTTTTTGCGCGTATGTTCTGGGGAACATCGCGTTATAGTTTTGCCCAAATGTCTGTAACTTTCGAATTTTTTGAAAAAAATGGTCTCAAACAATTAAGTTCGACTCCCCAATGAAGAATTCGAGGTCTAATTTGATTCTGTCCGGCCGGCCGTCCGGCCGTCCGGCCGTTGCCACGATAACTTGAGAACGAAAAGAGCTAGCGACTTGAAATATTCAGGGTAGGTGGCGCACCCCAATATGACGGACAAGTTCGTTAATGGGCATAATCGGCCCAGCGGTTTCCGAGTAATAATTTTGTTTTCAACCAATATAAATCCGATCGAATTGAAACTTGGTGAGTAGTTGTAGAATATGAACCTTAGCACGTTTGTGAAATTTTGTGCGAATCGTATGGCTAGAAAATTATTAAAACATTATTAAAAAATATTTTTGTTGTCACGATAACTTGAGAACGGAAATAGATAGCGGCTTCAAGTTTCCAGGTTAGAATGTGCACTAGAACGAGACATTTAAGTTTCATTATGAGCATAATCGGCCAAACGGTTTCAGAGTTATAGCCATCTGAAATTTTCTGAAATTTGGTGGTTTTTTGTTCCTCATTAACTCGAAAAATACTGAACCGATTGAATTCAAACATGGTTATTAGTTGTAGAATACCAACGCGGAAATGTCCGGAAAATTTAGTGATGATAGCATTTGTAGAAAATTTTCAATATATCATTGAAAATAATAAAAGAAAATTCTATATATCAGTAACTGATCGTTTGAAATTGCTTAAATTTTGCAAGAGCCTTCATAACCTAACTCTACTGCCAAGTTTCAAGTTTTAATACGATCGGTTAAATATTGTTGGAGATTCGAGCATTCTTGTGCGAGTTCAGTAGATGGGTGACCGTTGCCTCGATAACTTTCGAACGAAAGGAGATAGGGACTTGCAATTTTCAGGGTAGGTTGCGTATCCGAAAGGGAGAGTTGAGTTCGTTTTTGGGCATAATCGGTGTAACGGTTTCCGAGTTATACCTACCTGGAATATTATATCCTTAATAACTCAAAAAATAAATATTCGATCGCATTGGTGCTTGGTAACTAGTAGTAGAAAATCAACATAAAGACGTGTTTAAAATTTTGTAAGAACCGTACCCCTAGAAAATTTGAAAAAAATGACGAAAAAAAAAATTTTAAGAACCGTACCCCTAGAAAATTTAAAAAAAATCACGAAAAAAAAAATTGGTTCAAGCACTGACGTGAAGTCAGAAGCTTTTGCGCGTATGTTCTATTGTCCATTCTTCTGTATTGGACACCCTTAATCGAATTTACCATGGTAAATTCGATTAAGGGTGTCCAATACAGAAGAATGGACAATAGAACATACGCGCAAAAGCTTCTGACTTCACGTCAGTGCTTGAACCAATTTTTGAGGTTCATGCTGCCCTTTCCGGGCATTTTCCGTATTGCGCATGCGCAGATGAGAAGTCCTTTAACTGCTTTTCGTCAGAGAGGATTGGGGTTTTGGGGTGGCGGATGCTATTCCTCCATAGAATTCAGTTCCCTAATGAGGGTCTGCGCATGCGTAGATTAAAGATGCGATATCTTCCGAACCACTAGTGTTGGAGAATCGGAGTTTTTTGTAAGGCGTGTTATTTTGAGAGGACTTTTAGCCGCTAGTAGATTGCGCATGCGCAGAAGAGAAGTGACTGTTTTTGGGTTGGATGGGTTATGTTGGGAGTGCTGAGTCGATATTATGAGGTTTTAAAAGAATATTCAAAGCAATTCAGTGTAAGGACAAGTTAGTTTGGGGGATGTAGCGTTGTTTCCGAGTTAAAGTGTCCGTACCGTGGCCCTGGGGCTAATTTTGAAATTGATGTTACCCATTACAGGCATTTTTCGTTATGCGCATGAGCAGACCATCAGTGATTTAACTGGTGGTGTTTTCGTCAGAGCAGAGGATTAGGGTTTTGGGCTGGCGAATGCTATTCCTCTATAGAATCCCCTGTTGAGGGTCTGCGCATGCGTGGATTAAAGATGTGATATCTCCTGAACCACTAGTGTTGGAGAATCGGAGTTTTTTGTAAGGCGTGTTATTTTGAGAGGACTTTTAGCCGCGAGTAGATTGCGCATGCGCAGAAGAGAATTGACTGTTTTTGGGTTGGATGGGTTATGTTGGGAGTGCTGAGTCGATATTATGAGGTTTCAAAAGAATATTCATAGCAATTCAGTGCAAGGACAAGTCAGTTGGGGATGTAGCATTGTTTCAGAGTTAAAGTGTCCGTACCGTGGCCCTGGGGCTAATTTCGAAATTGATGTAACCCCTTACGGGCATTTTTCGTTATGCGCATGAGCAGACCATCAGTGATTTAACTGCTGGTGCTTTCGTCAGAGAGGATTGGGGTTTTGGGGTGGCGGATGCTATTCCGCTATAGAATCCCCTGGTGAGGGTCTGCGCATGCGTGGATTCAAGAAGCGATATCTCCTGAACCACTAGTGTTGGAGAATCAGAGTTTTTTGTGAGGTGTGTAATTTTGGGAGGACTTGCAGCCACGAGTATACTGCGCTTGCGCAGACGAGAAGTGAATGGTTTTGGGTTGTTTGGGTTATGTTGGGAGTAATGAGCCGATATTGTGAGGTTTTAAAAGAATATTCATGTCAATTCAGTGCACGGACACAAGTCAGTTTGGGGGAAATAGCGTTGTTTCCGATTTGAAATGTCTGTATGGTGGCCCTGAGGCGAATTTATAAATAACTATATTCGGTAGATCTATATTAAAATACGTTCGGATTTGGAGAAGATGCAATTGCGTCCCTAACGGAGGACCCACAACCGCATTTTTTTCCGATCTACGGTAAAGCTTACAGCCAAACTGTATTGATAGCTATATTTGTTAAAGGAACTTGAAAAAAAAAGCACTGACGCGAAGTCAGTACTCTTTGGCGCGCGTGTTCACGGTGGCTAATTTGAATTGAATGATGAGTACTTCAAGCTCAGTGGATAGAGCGAGCCGAAGATCTACCCAAAGGATAGTGGACACCATTCACTGTCGGTTCAAAAATTAATAGTGCTGTATCTAAGCTGCCATCAGGATAGAGTAAAAAAGTTGGAAAAGAACACAAGTGACTCTCCTTAGTCGCACAAGCTCCTAGAAGATTTGGGAGGGTCAGTATAATCCTAATCATGTTTATAGCATGCGCGCAAAAGCAGATTGACTTAACAATGAAAGAAAAAGTGTAAAAAGTCAATCTGCTTTGGTGCGCGTGCTATAAACATGATTAGGATTATACTGACCCTCCCAAATCTTCTAGGAGCTTGTGCGACTAAGGAGAGTCACTTGTGTTCTTTTCCAACTTTTTTACTCTATCCTGATGGCAGCTTAGATACAGCACTGTTAATTTTTGAACCGACAGTGAATGGTGTCCACTATCCTTTGGGTAGATCTTCGGCTCGCTCTATCCACTGTGCTTGAAGTACTCATCATTCAATTCAAATTAGCCACCGTGAACACGCCAAAGAGTACTGACTTCACGTCAGTGCTTTTTTTTTATATTATACAACTAGTTACCAAGTTTCAATACGATCGGGTCTGTATTTTTTGATTTATCGAGAAAATAATATTCCAGATGGGTATGAGTCCAAAGCCGTTGGGCCGATTATGCCCAAGCATAAACAAAACTCTCCTATTCGGATGCGCAACCTACCCTGAAAATTGCAAGTCCCTATCTATTTTCGTTCGAAAGTTATCGGGGCTCGGATCTCCAACAAAATAGATCCAATCGTGTTCAAACTTGGAACTTGGCAGTACAGTTAGGTTTTGAAGGCTCTCCCACAATTTGAGCGATGTCGGACAAATAGTTTCTGATATATAGAACTTTTTTCAATATTTTTTTTTCAAAATGTTCTAGCGATACGCTACTCCTGAAATTTCGTTTTGAAGGCTCTCGCAAAATTTGAGCGATGTCGGACAAATAGTTTCTGATATACGTTTTTCAATATTTTTTTTTCAAAATGTTCTAGCGATACGGTCCTCCCGAAATTTCGCAAGAATTTTCGCATTGACATTCTACTACTAATAAATATGTCTAAATTGGATCGGTTTGGTATTTTTCGAGTTATTCAGGAAATAAATACCGAAAACTACCAAATTTCACCAACTTCTTTAAGTTTGTATTCTACAACTACTCACCAAGTTTCAATTCGATCGGATTTGTATTGGTTGAAAACAAAATTATTACGCGGAAACCATTGAGTCCATTATGCCCATTATCGAACTTGTCCATCGTATTGCGACCCTGAAAATTTCAAGCCGCAAAAAAATCGAGAATTACAGACATTTGGGCAGAATAATAACGCGATCTTTCCAGAACATGCGCGCAAAAACTGTTCCATTTTTTTGTGAATGTTCTGTCTTTCCCTAATATCAACTACAATATAGATCCGATCGAGTTCAAATCCAGAACTTTACTCTAAAATAAGTTTTTGAAGGCTCTTAAAAAATTTCAACGATATCGAACGGAGAGATAATTGAATATATTTTTTAAATTTTCTAGTTGTATGAACCTCACAAAATTTTGCTTAAGTCGTCGTGGCGGTATTTTTCAACTAACTACTGAGCTTTAATTCTATCAGATCAATAATTTTCGAGACTCCAAATCTACCCTGAAAATTTCAACTCTCTAACTCATTGCGTTCCAGAGTAATCGTGCTGAAGGCTGGACAGAATCAAGTTTGACCTCGGATTCCAAATCAGTGAGTCGAAACGAATCGTTTGATACCATTCTCGGCCAAAAATTCGCCAATTACAGATATTTGAGCAAATTGATAGGCACTCTGTTCAGATGAAAGAGCGTGCCATAAACAGATATTATGCGATATAATTCTTCCCTGACAATTGAGTACTACCTCTAACTTCTGCTCTTCTCTTAACCACCAGTAATGTCTGTATTTGACAAATTCCACAAAACATCAGCACAATATCATGAGAAAATGCGAAAAAAAATTTTTGGAAAAAAAATCTTTCACGACTTTACTGTCTATTCTGGTCTTTACTTCTACCTGTTTCAATATTTTACACTCATTTTTAATATCCTGTTAAGATGTTGAATTTCGTCATGTTTTCCTATTTCTACTCCAATTTTCTGTATATTCATTCAATTAATGATGTATTACGTTTAAATTTATATTTCATCACATTACTCCTCTGGTGCGGTAATGAATGCCATTATGGCATATAAAGCAGTGTAAAATCGCTGTAATTATACTTGACAATTTTTGTAGAATCATTCACATCTTTCTGGAATAAAAGCGTATTTTTCTCTCGATATTGCAATAATTGATAGTTATTTATATCTCAAGGACGAAAATCTGTCTATTATAGTCGAGTCTGCAAATTGTCATGTGCAGGCGAGACAATAGACAGTTTTTCGCTGAGGTGCATATTACATTTTTCGTCGAACTCCACATATTTTAATGAATTTCTGACCTCTTAAATAATTTCACAATATCAAATGACACATACAGCTATGTTTGTATTGAACCGTATCCATAGTGACCACGACCACAGCACTGACAGATATTCTTACAGACACTTATGTTTGTAATGAACCATATCATGCCGTATTCATAGTGACCACAGCGGACGAGAAAGTAATTTTGCGGACGAGAAAGTAATTCTGCGGACGAGAAATCACTTTCTCGTCCACAAAATACCTGCCTTCAATAATGGTCGATTCTACGGCCGCAATTTAGTACGTAAAATGTCACTTTTCATAGAGGTCGACGAAAAAATGAATTTTCACGGTTACCATCGAGCTTATTTTCATAAGTAGCCCAGGAAAGTTAGTGCTAAAAGGGGGTCTAGCCCCTAAAAATTGCTCCAGTGCTGGAAATCGTTTCAACCCTTTTTGGGTATCCTGGATTACGGGTATCTCAGTTTGCAATGGTTTTTAGTTTGTGCTTAAGCCTAAAAACTACGAAATTTTCACCCTTTTTTCAGTATTTCGCGTATAACTTTTATTTTATTACGTTTTGAAGAATATTACATTTAGCGTCTAATGGCATTCGAAACATCGAAATCAGTTCAGCAGTTCAGAAGAAATCGCCCGTCAAAGATGAGCAATGTTTACAAACTTGGCTCAAAAGTTAACAACCCCCAACTTCTAACGCTTTTAGGTCGAAAAAGACTGAACCGATTGGAAAATGTCATAGGACTAAACTTTAAGGGAATTCAATTGTAAATCAGATGCATTTTGAAATTTGAAATACTCTCACTGCAGTGCTGAGATATGAATCTTAAGCCGAAAGAGTACCTAGCGCCAAATTTCCGCTAAGGCAGTCCAACGCAGGAAATTTCGTCTCAACTCAAAACTGAACGTAATCAACTGAATTTGAACTGAAGTTACTGACTTCACGTCAGTTCTTGAACCGATTTTTGCCCGTATGTTCTGGGGAACATCGCGTTATCATTTTGCCCAAATGTTTGGAATTTTCGAATTTTTTGCGGCTTGAAATTTTCAGGGTCGCAATACGATGGACAAGTTCGTTAATGGGCATAATGGGCTTAATGGTTTCCGAGTAATAATTTTGTTTTCAACCAATACAAATCCGATCAAATTGAAACTTGGTGAGTAGTTGTAGAATACAAACTTAAAGAAGTTGGTGAAATTTGGTAGTTATCGGTAGTTATATGAATAACTCGAAAAATACCAAACCGATCAAATTTAGACATGGTTATTAGTAGTAGAATGTCAATGGGAAAATTCTTGCGAAATTTCGGGAGGAGCGTATCGCTAGAACATTTTAAAAAAAAAATATTGAAAAAAGTAACTATTTGTCCGACATCGCTCAAATTTTGCGAGAGCCTTGAAAACCTAACTGTACTGCCAAGTTCCAAGTTTGAACACAATCGGATCTATGTTGTTGGAGATCCGAGCAGCCTTGGATGCGTTCAGTAGCTGGATGGGTGATCGTTGCCTCGATAACTTTCGATCGAAAATAGATAGGGATTTGCAATTTTCAGGGTAGGTTGCGCATCCGAATGGGAGAGATATGTTTATGGTTGGGAATAATCGGCCCAACGGCTTTGGACTTATACCCATCTGGTATATTATTTTCTCGATAAATCAAAAAATACAGATCCGATCGAATTGAAACTTGGTAACTAGTTGTATAATATAAAAATTTTGTAAGGACCATACAACTAAAAATTTTAAAAAATGTCTGTAATTTTCGAATTTTTCGCCGAAAATGGTCTCGAACGGTTGGGTTCGGCTCCCTGATCAAGAATTCGAGGTCAAATATGATTCAGTCCAGCCGGCCGACCAGCCTGCCGTTGCCACGATACCTTGAGAACGGAAAGAGATAGCGACTTGAAAATTTCGAGGTAGGTGGCGCATCCCAATAGGACCGACAAGTTCGTTAATGGGCATAATCCGCCCAATGGTTTCCGAGTAATAATTTTGTCTACAACCAATACTGATCCGATCGAATTGAAACTTGGTGAGTAGTTGTAGAATATAAACCTAAAGACATTTGTGGAATTGTGTGAAAATCATATCGCTATAAATTTTTTAAAAAATTATTAAATAATATTATTTACGTCACGATAATCTAAGAACGGAAAGAGATAGCGACTTGAAATTTTAAGGTTACGTTGAGAATCTAAATGCGCCATATGGGTTTGTTTATAGGCATAATCGGCAAAACGGTTTTGGAGTTATACCCATCTGAAATTTGGTTGTTATTTACTCAATAACTCAAAAAATACAAAACCAATCCAATTCAAACATGATTATTAGTTGTAGAATGGCAACGCAAAAATTCTTGCAAGGACCGTACCACTAGAAAATTTTTAAAAAATTACGAAAAAATATTATGTATCTCATGATTCCTTGAGAATGGAAAGAAATAGCGACTTGCAGTTGTCAGGGTAGATTACACATCTGAATAAAGCATTTAAGTTCGTGAACTAGCATAATTGGCCAAATGGTTTTGGAGTTATAGCAATCTGAAATTTGGTTGTTATTTCCTCAATAATTTAAAAAAATACGAATCAGATCCAATTCAAATATGGTTATTAGTTGTAGATTGCCAACGTCAAAATACTAGCAAAATTTCGTGAGGATGTTAGCACTAGACAATTTTTAAAAAACCATTGAAAAAAAAATTGGTTCAAGCACTGACGTGAAGTCAGAAGCTTTTGCGCGTATGTTCTCTTGTCCATTCTCCTTTATTGGACACAGGGGAATGGGCAATAGAACATACGCGCAAAAGCTCCTGACTTCACGAATTTATCATGGTAAATTCGTAGTGTCCAATACAGGAGAACAGACAATAGAATTCACCATGGTAAATTCGATTAAGAGTGCCAATAAAGGAGAATGGACAAGAGAACATACGCGCAAAAGCTTCTGACTTCCCGTCAGTGCTTGAACCAATTTTTTGTCAAGTAGCTTCGATATTGTCGATAAAAGGCCGATGGGGTGGTAATTTGTGGTATATTTATGATCCTTTTTGCGCGTATGTTCTGGGGAACATCACGTTATCATTTTGCCCAAATGTCTGTAGTTTTCAAATTTTTTGCCAAAAATGGTCTCAAACGATTGGGTTCGAATCCCTGATGAAGAATTCGAGGTCAAATTTGATTCTCTCCAGCCGGCCGATAATTTGATACCACGATAATTGGAGAATGGAAAGAGATAGCAACTTGAAATTTTCAGGGTAGGTGGCGCATCCCAATACGACTGGTAATAAGTAATAGTTTTATTTTCAACCAATATAGATTCGATCGAATTGAAACTTGGTGAGTAGTTGTAGAATACAAACCTAAGGACATTTGTAAAATTGTGTTAGAATCATATCACTAGAAAATTTAAAAAAATATATTATCACGATAACCTGAGAACGGAAAGAGATAGCGACTTGAAATTTTCAGATTAGGTTGTGCATCTGAATGCGACATTTGAGTTTGTTTATGGGCATATTTAATGAAATGGTTTTGGAGTTATACCCATCTGAAAATAGGTTGTTATTTCCTCAATAACTCGAAAAATACGAAACCGTTCCAATGCCAACGCGAAAATTCTTGCGAAATTTCGTGAGGATCGTGTCACTAGAAAGTTTTAAAGAATCATTGAAAATAATTCTATATATCAGAAACTATTCGTCCGACATCGCATTTGCGAGAGTCTTCAGAACCTAACTCTACAGCCACGTTCGAAGTTTGAACACGATCGGATCTGTATTGTTGGAGATCTGAGCAGCCTTGTGTTAGTTCAGTAGCTGGATGGGTGTCCGTTGCCTCGATAACTTTTGAACGAGAGGAGATAGAGACTTTAAATTTTCAGGGTAGGTTGCGCATCCGAATGGGAGAGTTGAGTTTGGCATAATCGACCCAACGGATTCGGAATTATACCCATCTGGAATATTATTTCTTCGATAATTAAAAAATATAGACTCGATCGAATTGAAGCTTGGTAACTAGCTGCATGTAGAATATTATCGACATGAAGACGTGTGTAAAATTTTGTGAGAACCTCAACCCTAGAAAATTGTTAAAAAATTACGAAAAAAAAATTGGTTCAAGCACTGATGTGAAGTTAGGAGCTTTGCGCGTATGTTCTATTGTTCATTATCATGTATTGGACACTCTTTATTGAATTTAGCATGGTAAATTCGATTAAGAATTTACGAATTTGGCTTTGGAATGGATAGGACAACGGCATTTTTCTTAGCGGTTGTAAAGTATGTTAATTTTAGGCAACTGTTGAAGATGTATGTGATTTGGACAATTGCTTTTCGATGGAGTGAGTTTAGGGAACCGTTTCTGATTTTATCAATTCCTGGGGCTTATTTTTGAAGGATTTGAGGATTTGTTTAATTTCCCCAGGAGTTGTGAGGTACTCGGGAGCTAATTCGTGGATTAAGTTTTTCAGACTTTGGATAGTTCCTTTCTAAGTAGTACCCCCGTGCGTTTTTGCATTTTATACTACTGCCAGGTTAAGCTAGAATACCTACCTGGAGTTTGCTAGGACCGTACTCTGGAACACACCCCAGAGCCTCTGAGGGCTTTTGTGTTATTGTTTTCATTTATATTATTATATAAAATAATTATTAGATTTCTACGAATCCTAAAAGTTTAATTGCGGCCCCCTTAAACAAATTTTAAATAATATATGGTATCATTTATAATTATGGTTTTTATAACATGAGAGAGTCATCAATACTATGCATTAGGACTAAAATAATCATATCTCATTATCAGAAATTCACATAATTATATCATAGAAAAATGATATCAATATTCGGATCAGCAAAAACAAGATATTTATTTATCTCATTAATTCAACATGTCGGACAACACGAAGGGTACGGCTTTGAATTATCCCCATGTGGAATGATTCCATCCGGACATTCTTCAGTTCCACACCTGAAATATATAAAGTCTAATATTTCTAATACAGGGTAAACCATTTGAAACAATCGTCAAAGAAAATGTCTAAGCCCTCCTGGTCTTTCCACTTTTTTTTATTCACGTAGGTTCAAAAAATGAATCAAATATAAAAGTTGGTTCAAGCACAGACGTGAAGCCAGGAGCTTTTGCGCGCATGTTCTATTGTGTTCTCATGCACTATTGGACACTGTTAATCGAATTTAGCATCGATATATACCGAATTCTCAGCTTTTTTAATAATATATGAATACATTTCATACCATTTAAAGGATAGACTTCAGTAACGAGGTAGTCGAAAAACGATAAAACTTACGCCTCAAAGTAACTCCAGGATACAATATTCACGAAATTCCGCGAAAATTAGTGGGTCGGCATTCTGCAAGTAATTACCGAGTTTTAATTGGATCAGATTTCTATATTTTGAGTTATAGAGGAAATAACAACAAAATATCAGATGAGTATAACTCCAAAACCATTTGACCGATTATGCCAATTAACGAACTTAAATGTCGCATTCAGATGCGCAACCTATACCCTGAATGGTGATTTTTTCAAAAGTTTCTAGAGGTACAGTCCTCACAAAATTCCACACACGTCTTTATGCCGATATTCTACAACTAGTTATCAACCTTTAATTCGATCGGGTCTATATGTTTTGAGTTATCGAGAAAATAATATTCCAGATGGGTATAACTCCGAAACCGTTGGGCCGATTATGCCCAACGACGAACTCAACTCTCCCATTCGGATGCGCAACCTACCCTGAACATTGCAAGTCCCTATCTCTTTTCGTTCGAAAGTTATCGAGGCAACGGTCACCCTTCCAGCTACTAAACTCACCCAACAATATAGATCCGATCGTGTTCAAACTTGGAACTTGGGAGTAGAGTTTGGTTTTGAAGGCTCTCGCAAAATTTCAGCGATGTCGGACAAATAGTTTCTGCTATATATAATATTTTTCAATGAATTCAATGAATAGTCACGAAATTTCGCAAGAATTTTCGCATCGGCATTCTACAACTAATAACCACGTTTGAATTGGTCGGTTTCGTATTTTTCGAGTTATTGAAGCAATAACAACCAGATCTCAGATGGGTATAACTCCAAAACGGTTTGGTCGATTACGCCTATTAACAAACTCAAAATCGCATTCAGTTGATTTTGTAAGGTTGATTTGTTAGAAATTTCCTCATAATATTGTGTATTTTGTTTAGGATTAGGGATTTACCATGGTAAATTATGTTGTCCATTCTCCTGTATTGGACACTCTTAATTCGAATTTACCATGGTAAGTTCGAATTAAGTGTCCAATACAGGAGAATGGACAACATAATTTACCATCGTAAATTCGATTAAGGGTGTCCAATACAGAAGAATGGACAATAGAACATACGTGCAAAAGCTTCTGACTTCACGTCAGTGCTTGAACCAATTTTTTTTTCGTGATTTTTTTAAAATTTTCTAGGGGTGCGGTTCTTAAAAATTTTTTTTTGTCATTTTTTTCAAATTTTCTAGGGGTACGGTTCTTACAAAATTTTAAACACGTCTTTATGATGATTTTCTACTACTAGTTACCAAGCTTCAATTCGATCGAATATTTATTTTTTGAGTTATCAAGGAAATAATATTCCAGGTGGGTATAACTCGGAAACCGTTTGACCGATTATGCCCAAAAACTCCTTACGTTCGAAAGTTATTGAGGCAACGGTCACCCATCTACTGAACTCACACAAGAATGCTCGAATCTCCAACAATATTCAACCGATCGTGCTAAAACTTGAAACTTGGCAGAAAAGTTAGGTTATGAAAGCTCCTGCAAAATTTCAGCAATTTCAAACGAATAGTTACTGATATATAGAATTTTTTTTTTCAATTTTCAATGATTTTTTAAAAATTTTTTACAAATACCATCCTCACGAAATTTTGCGACAGTTTTCGCGTTGGCATTCTACAACTAACTACCATGTTTGAATTCAATCGGTTTAGTATTTTTCGAGTTAATGAGGAACAAAAAACAACCAAATTTCAGATGGCTATAACTCTAAAACCGTTTGGCCAATTATGCTCATAAACAAACTGAAATGTCGTGTTCTGGCGCACATCCTAACCTGAAAAAAGCCGCTGTCTTTTTCCGTTCTCAAGTTATCGACACAACAAAAATATTTTTTAATAATTTTTTTTTAAATTTTCTAGCCATACGATTCGCGCAAAATTTCACAAACGTGCTTAGGTTCATATTCTACAACTGCTCACCAAGTTTCAATTCGATCGAATTTATATTGGTTGAAAACAAAATTATTACTCGGAAACGACTGGGCCGATTATGCCCATTAACGAACTTGTCCGTTGTATTGGGATGCGCCACCCACCCTGAAAATTTCAAGTTGCTAGCTTTTTTCGTTCTCAAGTTATCGTGGCAACGGCCGGGCGGCCGGACGGCTGGCTGGACAGAATCAAATTTGACCTTGAATTCTTCATTGGGGAGTCGAACTAAATCGTTTGAGACCATTTTCGTCAAAAAATTCGAAAGTTACAGACATTTGGGCAAAACTATAACGCGATGTTCCCCAGAACATACGCGCAAAAAGTCCTGTTTTTTTCCTTACCAAAAATATTCTTTGATAGGGGTACCTACATGAATCCGTTTAATTTGTGAAAGGGGTCCGTGACTGCTAAAGAAACCCTGGTCTACACAATGGTGTGTATTTTTGTAATATGGATCTCAATACCAGTGTTGAAGACACTGTTTCAGAAACTGTAAGGAATTATGTAGTTGTGCCTATGATAGTTCAAATAAATCAGAGTTTCAAACAAAAAGATGCAATACCTAACCTAAAAATTATCGCTATCTTTTTCCGTTCTCTGGTTATCGTGATATAAATAATATTTTTCAATATTTTTCATAAATTCTAGGTGATACGATTCTCACAAAATTTCACAAACGTCTTCAAGTTTTTATCCTACAACTACTCACCTTTTTCAATTCGATCGTATTTGTATTGTTTGAAAACCAAATTATTACTCGGAAACCATTGGGTCGATTATACCCATTAACGAACTTGTCTGTCGTATTGGGACGCGCCACCTACCTGCCTGAAAATTTAAAGTCGCTATCTCTTTCCGTTCTCAAGTTATCGTGGCAACGGCCAGCCGGACAGAATCAGATTTTACCTCGAATTCTTCATTAGGGAGTCGAACCCAATCGTTTGAGATCATTGGCGGCAAAAAATTCGAAAATTACAGACATTTGAGCAAAATGATAGAGCGATGTTCCCCAGAAGCTTTTGAGCGCATGTTCTATTGTCTATTCTCCTCTATTGGACACTCTTAATCCAATTCAACATCGATGTAACGTCTCATGACGTCACATTTTACGAAACGTAGATTTTGTTTTCTGAACAAAGGAATTCGTTTTTAAAACGTGAATATTTGTCCCTAGATATAACCAGGTTCTAGTTTGCCATGTGGAGTCTCACACTTGAAAATAATACTTTTACTGAAAGATAACTGCGAGTAGAATTTCTTGTTAAGGTTCAGACACTTCGGAAGAATGCGAAAAAATGAATTTAACAACTGAAGTGTTAAGAAACTTATCACTTCCTCAAGACACTGCCCAGTGCTGGTATTTTTTTCCTCTAGAGGCTATTGAAACCTCTAAACTGCGGAAGTTATCCATCAGCTGTTGCTGACAGCTTTTATGCAGAAATCAAGTAAAGTCAGTTCGTATGAGTGGTACAAATTTCAGATTTCGAATGCCTACAATTAAACATCCTGTGTTCGAAGATCGAAACCAGAAAGAAGGGGATATATGGGTAGACTGCATGGTCTGTGGTGTGAGAATCTGCCAGATCTCAACTTCATGACGCAGCAGAACCTACGAGATCAGGTGAGCCATCTCAAGAAGAGGGGAATCTTGCAGCAGTATCAAGAGTCAGAGGGTATAGAAGAATGAGCTGAAGAGCAGGTGAGAGGTGCTCCAAACCATCAGCCACATTGGAAGAATCAAAGGAGAGAAGAACGGGATGAGAGGCGAGTGAGAGACGCCGCAAACATCCAATCTCTTATGCCTGGATTGCGACGTGAAGCAGTCGCAGCACCGGACCTGGAGCAGGTGAGAGATGTTCCAGAGCTGTTCGCCAATAGAAGAGAAGCATTTGGGGCTGCAGTAGGGAATCCTAACTCAAGGACCACAAGGCTGAAATCGAGACTCTCGGCTGAAGATCTAGCCGCGATGAATATTATAATCGACGATCACCTAAAGGAGGACTGTTCGCTAGAAGATGTCGTAGCTGCAGTGAGAGCTGCTGCTTCACTTATGTGCCGACTAGGAAGAAAACCAACAAAGGAGGACAAACATAAGTCAAGATTGATTAAGCTAGAAAAGAAGATAAGAACCGTTAGGCAGCAAGCATCTTGGTATCAATGTATCATAGATGTTATGAGAGGACAACTGAAGCCAAGCAAGAAAATAGAGGACATGATGGGTGAGCTGCGTGCGTTGCATCGTACGATGAGCCTGCCCACCATAAATCTATTGAAGCAGAAAGCTGTCGATAAAATAAGATCACTTGCGGCTGCAAGGAAGAAGCTGATCAAGAGGCAAAAGTGGATAGAAGACAACAACACCTTCACCACCGAACCTTCAAAGTTATTTCGACCCAAACAAGAAGGGGCAAAAAACCCACCACCACCGAATGAAGTCGAAGATTTCTGGAAACCAGGGATACTCCAGCACTTCACAGATTCGAGATATTATGTGATGAAAGTCTGCAACAACCCGAAGAGCTGACTGAAGTAACAACCGAAGAGATTAGACATGCCTTGAAGAACAAGCATGATTTCACGGCACCCGGACTGGATGGCGTTCAGAACTACTGATGCAAGAACTTTCCAGCTACCCACCAACACCTAGCTAGATTATTTAGTGAGATAGTAATTCACCGTGGGCCAATTCCTTCATGGTTGGTAGAGGGCAGAACTGTACTGATACCGAAATCAGGTGATCTAGGACAGCCAAAGAACTACCGCCCAATCACGTGTCTGAATACGTTGTACAAAATTCTCACAAGTGTTCTTGAACATCGGATTCTGGAGTCCATTGGACCAGTGTGGAATCAAATCCACGAACAAAGAGGAGCGAGGAAAGGAGTACAGAGGTGCAAGGACAACTTCCTTATAGACAAAAGCATTTGTCAAGATGAAAAACACTACAAGCGCGACCTACATACATCATGGTTAGATTACGCGAAAGCATTTGACACATCGGCGCACAGCTTGATAATACGGCTGCTAGAGATGATCAAAGTCCACCCTAACATCGTCCATGCGATGGGAAACATCATGGCGTCATGGAAAACTAAGTTCGCCGTCCGATCGGATGGCCATAAAGTCGGCGAAAAAAATTTCAAAAATTCCAAAATTTTGTTTCCACGATAACTCGAAAAATACTGATCTGATTTAATTGAAACTCAGTAGTTAGATGCAAAAGAACAAGGCAAACACTTATGCAAAATTTCGTGAGTATTACGTGAGATAAAAAAACTGGGTTCAAGCCCTGTGGACAGCTTTCTGGCGCTCTAGTTCAAACAGACAAATTATATCTCCGAAAGTATTGGTTTCTCAGAGTTGGGAATTATATCAATGTATTCTTATGATAGAACTGCATCATAAAGGAAATTCAATTCAAATAATAGTTTATTTATCAAGATTAAATGAGCAATCTGAGAATGAGAACTGCACCATGGCAGAAACCAAATTAAAATAGCTGAAATGAATTTGACTCTCTCTTATAGAACAGGATGAAAAGTACGAGTACGAACACAGATCATATAATAAAGCTTAGATAGAATAATTATAGCATTCTGTGAAAACATAGAAGTATGATTCATTATTGAAATTTAGAACTTCATCTTAGCAGAAATTGAATTCAAACATCATAGAAGAATTCAAATTCAACAAGAGTGCCAAAAATTATCAATCCAAAACCAATAGACGAATTCTACCCAACAACGAACTCATCCGAGATATTCATTCCTCAATTCTATGATGAACGATAATATATATCTTTCCTCAAATCTACTCCAATACACCAATATTCCAGTTTTGTTTTTAGTGGAGATATTCTGAACTCAATATTATTAACTTACCATTCCCATCATCATATGGATTGACCATCGGCATGAAAATATCAACCAACAAAAAGTATGATATTATATGAGGAGTAACTTTTCAAAACGCATTATGTCCAATTTGGGCGAAATTGAGTTTGAAGCGGATTCAGAAATGTTTTCTGTTGCTCTATAGCAAAATCTTCCAAATGGCATTATGTCCCTCTGTAATTCAAATCCAAAGTATGTAAGCCGCATCGCAATGAATTATGTTTACGTTTGCATTTTTAAAAGAAATAAAATATAACCAAAAACATGTTTTATCGATTTGCTCATGTTAATTAGGTTACAGGCCAACACTTACTGTGCAGACTGTTTTCTCTAAATGTATAAAAAATCGCAACAAACAGCATTATTTTCAATTTCAACCACATCAAAACGCATTATATACAATAAGATGAATCAAAACGCATTAAGTCCAAACGTTTTTTACATTTTCTGTGTATATCTGATAAATATTGATTTAAATGAGATTAGTTATTAATGTGTGTGAAGTTGGCCCAGCACTTTTTGATTTTGGAAAAAAATAAATTTGTGCTGAATTGTGCTAGGTTTGTGCTGCTTTGTGCCGTTGAAATTTCCTTTCTATTTCATTTGGTTCTCAAGATTTTTCAAAAATCGATAAAATATGCTAGCCCAGCACTTTTCGAAAAATTAGGTTTCAATGGCTAAAATAGATTGTGCTATGCATGTACTGAGTTGTGCCGTTCGAATTTTTCCGAAAGTCCCACTAATTTCGCAGAAAATCGAGAAGTAAAAAAAAAGTTAGCCCAGCACTTTTGTTTTTTCTTCTCACAAATGAGTGAAATAATTTGTACTAGATTTTTTGTGCTGTCTTGTGCCGTAAATATTTTCACGAAAATTCTTCGAATTTTCTGTGAAATGGCGAAAATGAAAAATGAAGTCAGCCCAGCACTTTTGAATTTTTCCATTGGAAACATGCTCAAAAAATCGTACTACACGTAGTATAAGTTGTGCCGTTGAAATTTTCACGAATAATCCTGCTAATTTTCCAAAAAAATTAAGAAATAAAAAAAAGTTAGCCTAGCACTTTCTTCTTTTTTGAAGAAATTTTTTTTACCTAATTGAACTGCATTTGTGCTGACTTGTGCTGGTCATATTTCTCAGGAAAAAATTTCAGTTTTCCCTATAAATGGAGAAAATAAGAAAATTCAGTAGATTGTTTGAAAACTTGCAATGCGTGGCAACAATGTGCGTGAAGTTGGCCCAGAGCTTTTTTATTTTCGAAAAAAAATTTTTCGTACTCAATTGTGCTGTGTTCGTGCTGCTTTGTGCCGTCAACATTTTTCTTTTCTTCCATTCGGTTCTCAAGATATCTCACAAAATGTGTAGAACCGGCCAGCTTAGCACTTTTCGGAAAATTGTTGTAAAACAACTGAAATAGATTGTGCTATATATACATTGAGTTGTGCCGTTCGAACTTTTCCGAAATTTCCTCCTATTTTCCAGAAAATTGAAATTAAAACAATTTTGAATCAGCAATCATAATTTTCATCTTCAATTTTTTTCTTCTAATCGTGTAAATTACGGAATTAGATAAGGGAAATCTGTAAAGGGCAACGTAGCAACAAATACTATTCTTATCGTTGAGAACTGCAACCCGCAACGCTCTGATCATAATTGTCAACTGTCACTACATACTCCATTCGTACTAATTTACGACATCAACTGCCCCGGGGTTCGATAGCGCTGTTGCTAGAGTTCAACTTTCAGAGCAGAGTATCCGTAATATAGTTGAAAGTAGACTGTCGACAGATTTCATTATTTTATTGTTTCTTGTGAATATGAAATTGACAGGTTGTACAGTGTATCCGAAATTTGATGATCACTGAGAGCATCTCGAGAATCATAAGGGTTAGAAAAAAAAAATTAAGGATACCCTTTTTTTTCGAGATAATCAATTACCAGCAAAAAGATTCCTGATATCTTGATTGGTTATCAAGAGACAGGGTGTTTCTGAAAAATTGGTATTTCAAATATTTCGATATACTGGGTGTCTCAGTGTATCTGTTCCAATGGCATTTCGAAAGATAAAAATTTGAAAATTTCATGTTCTCCAATTCGTTCAAGGAACCTTCAACTGGGAAAAACAGAAATTGAAAGTCTCTTACTATTTATATTTTCACTAGTAGTATTATGATGAACAAAATAATGCTTAATATTTAAACTCTTCTATTCGCTCAAGAACCTTCAGGCAAGTAAGAAATTTTTACTCTACTTCCATTAGTTAAATTTTTATATTTGAACACTTTTTACTGTTCACGTGAACTTTCGAAGAGCTTGATAACTCTCTCTGAAATTTCGATATTCTTACCGATGGAATAAAAAGCGAAGAACAGAAACATTTTTTATGAAAAACAAAACAAAAATAAATGGACATTTCGGAAAAGTTCGAACGGCACAACTCAATGCATATATAGCACAATCTATTTTAGTTGTTTTACAACAATTTTCCGAAAAGTGCTAAGCTGGCCGGTTCTACACATTTTGTGAGATATCTTGAGAACCGAATGGAATAAAATGAAAATGTTGACGGCACAAAGCAGCATAAACCCAGCACAATTGAGTACGAGAAAATTTTTTTCGAAAATCAAAAAGCGCTGGGCCAACTTCACGCACACTGTTGCCACGCATTGCAAGTTTTCAAACAATCTACTGAATTTTCTTATTTTCTCCATTTACAGGGAAATCTGAAAGTTTTTCCTGAAAAATATGACCAGTACAAGTCAGCACAAATGCAGTTCAATTAGGTAAAAAAAAATTCGTCAAAAAAAACGAAAGTGCTTGACTAACTTTTTTTTTAGTTCTTAATTTTTTGGAAAATTAGCAGGATGTTCGTGAAAATTTCAACGGCACAACTTATACTACGTGTAGCACGATTTTTTGAGCATGTTTCCAATGGAAAAATTAAAAAGTGCTGGGCTGACTTCATTTTTTATTTTCGCCATTTCACAGATAATTCGAAAACTTTTCGTGAAAATATTTACGGCACAAGACAGCACAAATGTAGTACAAGTTATTTCACTCATTTGTGAGAAGAAAAAACAAAAGTGCTGGGCTAACTTTTTTTTTACTTCTCGATTTTCTGCGAAATTAGTGGGACTTTCGGAAAAATTTGAACGGCCCAACTCAGTACATGCATAGCACAATCTATTTCAGCCATTGAAACCTAATTTTTTGAAAAGTGCTGGGCTAGCCCATTTTATCGATTTTTGAAATATCTTGAAAACCACATGAAATAGAAAGGAAATTTCAACGGCACAAAGCAGCACAAACTTAGCACAATTCAGCACAATTTTTCTTTTTTTGAAAATCAAAAAGTGCTGGACCAACTTCACACACATTAGTTATTACCTTTAGATGTAAATTTCTATCAAACAAACTCGACATACTCAAATTATAAGCCAGGGAGGAAGAAAAAATCGTTTTTCGTTGATTCCCAATAAAATGGTTTTTGGACTTAATGCGTTTTGATAAGTTGCTCCTCATATTATGATTCTCATATTGATACCATTACTGGAATGAATGACAATGAGACAACGTCAAAGTTGACATTATAACAATTCATAGAGTAGCCACAGAATAATTCTATCATTGAAATTTTGAAGAATCATATCTCCGAAAGTATTAGCTTGTTAGAGTTTAAAATGATATGAATGGATTCTTATGGTAAAACTGCTTATTGAAAAAAATTTTAATTTGAAATTTGTTTTGTCAAAAAAAAATTTTTTTTTTTGTTACTCCGAAACCATCTGTCAGATTTTGCCCAATAACGAACTTAGCCGAGATATTTATCCCCCAAACCTACTCTGAAAATTTCAACTGTCTAGCTCATTCCGTTCGAGAGTTATCGTGCCTACGGCCGGACGGCCGGCCGGCCGGACAGAATGAATTTCGACCACGAATTCTTGATCAGTGAGTCGAACCAAATCGTTTAAGACCATTTTCATCGAAAAATTCGAAAATTACAGACATTTGGGCAAATTGATAAGCACTCAGTTCCGAGGAACTAGAGCGCCAAAAATCAAGAAATTACTACTACTTTCGCGCAATATTTTGCTTAAAATTCCGAAACCTATTTTTTGGCGCTCTTGTTCCTCGGAACACAGTGCTTATCAATTTGCCCAAACGTCTGTTATATTCGAATTTTTGGCTGAAAATGGTCTCAAACGATTTGGTTCGACTCACTGGTCAAGAATCCGTGGTCGAAATCGATTCTGTCCGGCCGTCCTGCCTTCCGTTAACTCGATAACTCTCGAACGAAAGGAGTTAGAGGATTGAAATTTGCAGGGTAGATTTGTGGCGTATATATCTCGGACGAGTTCGTTAACGGGCGAAATCCACCAAGCGGTTTCGGAGTTATGGCCGTTTTTAGTGAAAACATTTTTTATGAATATTTCCGAAACCGACAACTCGATACGTCTGAAATTTGGTACCAAATTGTAGAATAGTCACCTTTATATGCTTGCGAAGTTTTGTATTGATCGAGTTACCGTAAAGTGTGAAAACAAAATATGAAATTTTTTGAATTTTGTTTCTACAATTACTCTCGAACGGAGTGAGCTAGGCAGTTGATATTTTAAGAGTAAGTTTGGGAGATGAGTATCTCGGTGAAGTCTGTTATAGGGCAAAATCGGCGTGATGGTTTCGTAGTAACGAGAAAAAACATTTTTTTTACATTACAATTTTCGAATTCAATTTTTTTTAGAATGCAGTTTAAGCATAAAAATCTATTGATATCATTTTCAACTATAACAAGCTAATACTTTCGGAGATATAATTTTTCGAAATTTCAATGATGAATCGTACGTCTATTTTTTCACAGAATGCTGTACCTACTTTTTTTTTTTTTTAGAAATGCTTTATTTTCATTCTTTTCAATTGACATAAATATCGGTCAACACAATAATTAGTACAAAATTTCTCTTACCCTATATCACATATTTCAGCCTATAGACAGATATTAATTGAACAGATATAACACATACATTGTTCACAGATGAATCCAGATACGGTCGATTTTCAGATTCTCGAAGAATAAGGGTATGGACTATGCCGCGTATACCCCGAAATCGCCTTCATGTGCAAGAGGATCATCCATTTCGAGGAGGCTCTGCTATGGTATGGGCTGGGATATGTTACAACGGGCGCACAGACCTTCACATTTGTCCTGGCAATATGACTGCTTTACATTATAGGAAACATGTCATTGGCAACGTAGTGCCAAATTTTCATGCTGCCATTGGCGAAGCTTTCCAATTTCTTGACGATAACGCAAGACCACATCGCACAGCAATAGCAATCGCACAGCAATAGTAGAAAATGCGCGAGATGAGCATGGGTTATGTTGGGAGTGGTTTAGGACTATCGGTCATGGGTCTGGTGCTGAGCGGATATTGTGAGGTTTTAAAAGAATATTCATGGCAATTCAGTGCACGGACAAGTCAGTTTGCTGGAGGTAGCGTTGTTTCCGAGTTGAAGTGTTCATACCGTGGCTCTGGGGCTAATTTTGAAATTCATGTTACCCCTTACGGGCATTTGTCGTTATGCGTATGAGCAGACGATAAGTGAATTAAGTGCTGGAGTTTTCGTCTGAGAGGATTAGGGTTTCGAGGTGCAGGATGCTATTACTACACAGAATCTCCTTGTGAGTGTCTGCGCATGCGTGAATTGAAGGTGCGATATCTCCTGAACCAATGGTGCTGAAGAATCAGAGTTTTGTGTGAGTTGTGTGATATTGAGAGGACTTTCAGCCACTAGCAGACTGGGCATGCGCAGAGGAGACATAGCTCTATTTGGGTTGTATGACTTATGCTGGATGCAGTTTACGTCCAGTGTTCATGGATTTGGTGCTGAGCCGATATTGTGAGGTTTTAAAAGAAATTCTGTGAACGGACAAGTCAGTTTCGAGGAAATAGCGTGGTTTCCGAGTTGAAATGTCTGTATCGTGGCTCTGGAGCTAATTTAGAAATAACTATATGTGGAAGATATATATTGAATTACGTTCGGATTTGGAGAATAGGCAATTGCGTTCCTAAGGGGCGTCCCATAACCACATTTTTTTTATTTCGATCTACGGTAAAACGAATAGCCAAACTGTATTGATAGACAACCTTTAAAAAACATAAAAAGCACTGACGTGAAGTCATTACTCTTTGGCGCACGTGTTCACGTTAGCTGATTTGAATTGATTGATTAGTGTTTCAAGTTCAGTGGATAGAGCTAGCCGGAGATATACCCAGTGGATAGTGGGCACCATTCACTGTTGGGTCGAAAATTAACAGTGCTGTATCCAAGCTGGCATAAGGATAGAGTAACAAAGTTGACAAAGAACACAACTGACACTCCTTAGTCGCACAAGCTCCAAAGACCTTCTGAGGGATCTCCTCGGGGAAGACTTGGGAGGGTCAGTATGATCATAATCATGTTTATAGCACGCGCGTTAAATGCAGATAGCCTTTACAAAGAAAGAAAAAGGCTAAAAAAGCATTGACGTGGGGTAAATCTGCTTTGACGCACGTGCTGTAAACATGATTATGATTAAACTGAGCCTCCCAAGTCTTCCCCAAGGAGATCCCTCAGAAGCTCCTTAGAGCTTGTGAGACTAAGTAGAGTCAGTTGTGTTCTTTGTCAACTTTGTTACTCTATCCTTATGCCAGCTTAGATACAGCACTGTTAATTTTTGACCCGACAGTGAATGCTGTCCACTACCCTCTGGGTAGATCTCCGGCTCGCTCTATCCATTGAGCTTGAAACACTCATCGATCAATTCAAATTAGCCAACGTGAACACGCGCGCCAAAGAGTACTGACTTCACGTCAGTGCTTTTTTATATTTTTTAAGTTTGAAGAAATGGCCACGCAAACGGTCGTCCAAATTGATCGTGAACAAGTCACGCAGACCAACACCGAAAAAGTCTTGTAGTGCGCGAAAGGTGATCATATGGTCGCCACGAGTCCTTCGGTCCGCAAACGTAGGTAAGTTCATTATTGAGAGTCTCTCATCGTAGGAAGGGCACGAAACATTATAAGGTAGACGAGCCGCGCGACGCTGTAGACCCTCAAGCAGCAGACAAATGACGGACTAGAACCAGGCTCCAAACGAGACCAGCGAACTCACCCACACAGCACACAATATTCAGGAAATATTGCCACAATATTGCAATATTGCAATTGCAGTTGCAATATTCCAGAAATATTGCTGGAATATTGTTTTTCAATATTACAGTTGCAATATTGAGAAATATTGCTGGAATATTGTATTTCAATATTACAGTTGCAATATTCAGAAATATTACAGAAATGTTACAAACTATAAGAGTTTTCTACAAAGTTAAAATTTATAGTTTTGCGTATATTCCTATGAATATATGCATAGACATATTTATTACAAATCGCGACAGAAATAATTCAACAATCCATTCAATATATAATATGTTTGTTTGCTCTATTTCTCTAGTTCGAGGCTTTACGCATCCTCTCTTTTCTTTTAGTCAGGCCACCATTTTCTCTGTTTACCAGTGTTGTTGTATCGTGTCGTGAAGCAGTCTGTTGTTACCTTACTTTGTTAGTTCAGTTAGTTGTGAGTTTAATGTTTATTAAAGACTAATTGGCTCTAAATAATATAAATGCAGTGATGATAAGCTGATTTGATTATCTAAGGTATAATAGCTACAAGTTTATAGATATCATTGATACAAAATTTTATTTTTCTAGGTTATACCAACATCTTATCACAGCCCTATAAAGAGTAGGTTGTGATCTCATCCGTCTGATTATTGAGACGTTATATTGACGTGCTTTTTATATACGTACAAAGGTAGAGTTGAACAGATCTAATGATTTGATTATCTATGTTTGATTATTGAACCCATATCGAAATGGTTAGCTCAAGCCAAATTGCGAGCCTCCAGGGAAGTGGAAAAAATTAAAATAAAGAAATGTTGAATGTCCAGTAGAGAGCGAATAAAGATATTAATTGAGCCTACTATTTTTTTATGTGAGTTAAACCTATACCACATCTCATGAAATAACAGAAATATTTCTGCAAGAATCCTGAAATATTGCATATATATTTTGCAATATAACAAAAATATTTCATAAATATTACAAAATAATTCTACAATATTGCAGGAATATTTCAAAAAATAAGTCTGCAATATTGTGACGTTATAGGATAGAGAGCATATATTTGAATAATTCTGCAACAATCCTGAAATATTTCATATATATTTTCCAATATAATAAAAAATTGCATAAACATTACAGAATAATTCTACAATATTGCAGAAATATATCGAAAAATATTTCAGCAATATTGCTATGTTAGGTTATGGGAAGGACATTCGAATGTTTCTGCAATATTCCTGAAATATTTCATATATCTTTCGCAATATAACCTAAATATCTCAAATATTTCCGAAACATATTCCTGCAATATTTCAGAAATGAGTCTGTGCTGTGTGGGAAGGATGGGGCGGACAAACATCCGATAGATTTATTGAGATTCTGGAGTATATTATCCGACCAACTCAGGCTGTCTGTTATGATCACCCCCAGATCACAGTGGCTACCTGAAACTGGAATGGGACTTCCGTTAAGGCAGTACGGTCGACACGGATTGTGAGCTCCTATATGATGAACAACGCACTTCTCACTGTTGAGGGGTAACTGCCCGTTTTGACACCACCGTGCGATAGAGTTGAGGTCAGCTTGAAGGGTATTGGCACTGGTAGGGTTCCCAAAAATCGTAGTGTCATCGGCAAACTGCGAACGGTGGGAGCGAAAATGAAACGCCAGGTCTGAGATATACAGCAGAGACAACACGGGACCCAGCACTGATCCCTGAGGAACTCCACTCACAACCGTTCTAGGTGAAGACAGAGAATCCTCAACACGAACCTGAAAAGTGCGGTCCGAAAGAAACGCCTCGATCCACAGAAGAAGACGACCACGAATGCCAAAATGCTCTGTTTTGTGCACGAGGTGCCTATGCAGCACACGGTCAAAAGCAAGAGAAAAGTCGAGGTGAATAACGTCGACTGGTACACCCTTTTCAAGGGACATCGACCCTGAGTTGACACATTCAGGAAATTTGTAATCACTGAGCGGCCTGGGAGAAAACCATGTTGGCACTGTGGGATTATACCGTGACTCCGTGCAAAAGGAAGAATTGCATTCAGTAGAATCCTATCGCCAATCTTTGCTACTATCGGAACCAAACTGATAGGACGATAGTTGTCAGCGTTCCGCTTGTCCCCTTTTTGCGCGTATGTTCTGGGGAACATCGCGTTATAGTTTTGCCCAAATGTGAAATTTAATTATGTGGTGCCGTCCGGCCGTTGCCACGATAACTTGAGAACGGAAAGAGCTAGCGACTTGAAATTTACAGGGTAGGTGGCGCATCCCAATACGACGGACAAGTTCGTTGATGGGTATAATCGGCCCAATGGTTTCCGAGTAATAATTTTGTTTTCAACCAAAATAAATCCGATCGAATTAAAACTTGGTGAATAGTTGTAGAATATAGATCTAAGCACGTTTGTGAAATTTTGTGAGAATCGTATCGCTAGAAAATTATTAAAAAATATTTTTGTTGTCACGATAACCTGAGAACAGAAAGAGATAGCGGCTTGAAAGTTTCAGGTTAGGTTGTGCAACTGAATGCGACATTTGAGTTTGTTTATGAGCATAATCGTCCTAACGGTTTTAGAGTTATACCATCTGAATTTTTCTGAAATTTGGTTGTTTTTTGTTCCTCATTAACTCGAAGAATACAAAACTGATTGAATTCAAACATGGTTATTAGTTGTAGAATGCCAACGCGAAAATTCTCGCAGAATTTCGTGAGGATGGTATAATCAGAAAATTTCTAAGAAATGATTGAAAATAATTGAAAAAAAATTCTATATATCATGAACTTTTCGTCCGGCATGGCTGAAATTTTGGAAGAGCCTTCAGAACCTAACTCTACTGCAGAGTTCCAAGTTTGAACACGATCGGATCCATATTGTTGGAGAACCGAGCACCTTTTTGTGAGTTCGGTAGCTGGATGTGAATCGTCGTATGATATGTTGTCTATGGTCGTATTTTTGCGAGAACCTTCAAAAATATGAATGTCATGATGACATATTTCTGCGCGTATGTTCTTGCGAAAATCGTGTTATTTCATCACAAATCTATGGGAGATGATAGCCATACATTAGCGGTCAGACCTGGTTTTGAAAGAGATCCTCCTTAGGAGGAGGCAACTAAATATTGAAGGGATTTCTATGAACAAGAGTCTCATCTTTGAGAAATAGAGAAGGCGATTCTTCTTCAAGAGATCCATGTGACTTCAGAGGAGTATATTTGTGAGAGGGGACTTTTGCAAGGCTATGTATTATTTTTAATATGATATATCGCTGAAATTTTGCTGAATGCTTCAAAACTTAACTTTAAATTAACCACACTTTCTGATCTTGTAAGGTGAGAGGCTCATTTGTCGATATTAAATCTCGTGATGGGTAGAGAGGAATTTTAAGCCAGTTTTTCTATCACTAATGAGAATATATCTTTATGTTTCACCTCAACACCTTTAGATCTATCAATGGGCATTTATTGGTTAAGAATAAGTAATTGAATATTACTGGAATTCAATTGAATTTCATTCAATATGTTAGTAACTAAACTTATAATTTTTTTTACTTTGATTATTTTAATATGACATTAATTCCAGTAATATTTTTCTAGAATAATTATGTACTCTTCTCCGAAAGAAGAAATGAAGGTAGACAATAATGTGTTAATTTTTTCATCATTGCTTTCTATCCTGACTTCACGAAAAAAAAAATTGGTTCAAGCACTGACGTGAAGTCAGGAATAAAGAAATTCTTGTAAGTTAACAAAATATCTTTATTTTAACAATAAAAATGCATCATTTTATTAAAATGATAGTTAGACTATCCAATTGCTTCTTTTCTTCATAATATTTTTGCTGTTAGTCAGTATAGATTAGAACTTTCAAAGTAACGGCATACAAAATTAATTTGAATGATATTATAAATAAAAATTGGTTCAAGCACTGACGTGAAGTCAGAAGCTTTTGCGCGTATGTTCTATTATCCGTTCTTCTGTATTGGACACCCTTAATCGAATTTACCATGGAAAATTATGTTGTCCATTCTCCTGTATTGGACACTTAATTCGAATTTACCATGGATATAACAGATTGGTACTTATAACTCCAAAACCGTTCGGCCGATTATGCCTATTAACAAATTCAAACGTCGCATTCAGATGCACAACCTAACCTTAAAATTTCAAGTCGCTATCTCTTTCCGTTCTTAGGTTATTGTGACATAATTAATATTTTTTAATAATTTTTTTTTAGCCATAATATGATTCTGACAAAATTTCAGAAACGTCTTCAAGTTTGTATTCTACAACTACTCACCAAGTTTCAATTTGATGGGATTTGTATTGATTGAAAACAAAATTATTACTCGGAATCCATTGGGCCGATTATGTCCATTAACGGACTTGTCCGTCGTATTGGGACGCACCACCTGCACTGAAAATTTCAAGTTGCTATCTCTTTCCATTCTCAAATTATCGTAGCAACGGACGGCCGGCCGGACAGAATCTAAATTTTCCTCGAATTCTTCATCGAGGAGTCGAACCCAATCGTTCAGAACATGCGCGCAACCTCTAACTTCTGCTCTTCTCTTAACAACCAGTAATGTCTGTATTTGACAAATTCCACAAAACATCAGCACAATATCATGAGAAAATGCGAAAAAAAATGTTTGGAAAAAAAATCTTTCACGACTTTACTGTCTATTCTGGTCTTTACTTCTACCTGTTTCAATATTTTACACTCATTTTTAATATCCTGTTAACATGTTGAATTTCGTCATGTTTTCCTATTTCTACTCCAATTTTCTGTATATTCATTCAATTAATGATTTATTACGTTTAAATTTATATTTCATCACATTACTCCCCTGGTGCGGTAATGAATGCCATTATGGCATATAAAGGAGTGTAAAATCGCTGTAATCATACTTGACAATTTTTGTAGAATCATTCACATCTTTCTGGAATAAAAGCGTATTTTTCTCTCGATATATTGCAACAATTGATAGTTATTTATATATCAAGGACGAAAAACTGTCTACAATAGTCGAGTCTGCGAGACAATAGACAGTTTTTCGCCGAGGTGCATATTTATTTATTTATTTATTTATTTATTTCCTCAAACAGATTCAGAAAATCTTTTTACATGAGAAAATCAAATCGCCTTAAATTTACATCGAAGTATTATCAAGTCTAATACATTTACATACCCATACAAATATAAAAATTAAAACTGCATATATACACTATTGGTAAGGTAGATGTCGGAAATGCAAGTACACGCCTTTAAAGAACAGTCTAGGAGGCAGGTCAAAACTAAGACCAGAATTTTGAATGAAATTATTGGCTACTTTGAGTATCCTGAGAATAGGTGAACAATGTTGGTAGCTTGTTGACATTGGTATTTCAAAAAACTGATTTAGCCTAGTAGCTCGGACAGGGATTCTCAATCTCATGATACTTTTAAGGTGAGGTGTATTTAAGTGCCGTTTGAAAATTTTATAGCAAATCTTCACCATATCTTCCAGTCGTCTGTTCTCAAGTGACATTACGTGAAATTCATTTCTCAGTCTGATTGATCTCACTGTATTGTAGTCAGGGTAAACTCTATACTTTTTTTGATACAGATATCTCAGAAACCTATTTTGAACCTTTTCTAAAGTTGCCCCGTACAGAAGAGATGTTGGATGCCAAACTACCGAGCAGTATTCTAATTTGGGTCTGACGATAGCGTTATATAATAAAACAACTGTTTCCACGTTTCTGAAACTCCTACAATGTCTCATCACAAACCCAAGACTACGTAGTGCCCTTGCAGCTACATTCTCGATATGTCCTTTGAACGACATTGTGGAGCTGTACTCTATGCCTAAATCCTTTATTTTGTAGACTCTCCTCAGTTCTTCCCCGTCCATATTATAGCTATATGTCAATACATCTCTTTTTCGAGTGCACGACAGGATGACGCACTTTGATGTATTGAAAGGTAGATCGTTTTTAAGACTCCAATCGTGGATTCTACCTATATCTGATTGTAGGATGGAACAGTCATGAGCACTAGAAATTCTTCGATAGAGCTTCAAATCATCTGCAAATAGTAGACACTCCGTGTGTTTCAGGCATTGTGGTAGGTCGTTTATGAATATAAGGAACAAGAGTGGTCCCAAGTTTGATCCTTGAGGTACTCCTGAAATTGCGTGGAATTTTCCGGAACAATTACCATCATATCTCACTCTGAATGTTCTGTCTCTTAAATAGGAAGCAAAAAACCTGAGAGCTCCCGAGTTCGCCCCATATTTTCCGATTTTATCCAGTAATATGTCGTGATTAACATTATCAAACGCCTTTCGAAAATCTGTGTATACTACATCAACCTGTGAATTTTCCATGTTCTCAGAGACATAATGACAAAACTGTAAAAGATTTGTGGTAGTTGATTTTTTTGGAGTGAACCCATGTTGTTTTTCGCATATCTTGTTCCTAACTCCTGCCCATAATTTACCATATATAATTTGCTCAAATAATTTGGCCACCGCACAGAGAACGGATATGGGTCTATAGTTTTGTATTTCTGATACTCTCCCAGACTTAAAAATCGGTGTTACCATCATCTCTTTCCACACATCCGGGAAAGTATTTGTTTTCAAGGAAAGATTGAAAATATAGATCAATGGCTTCCTCAGCCACTCAGAACACCCCTTTATGAGGTATGGTGGAATTCTGTCTATGCCCGCTGATCTTTTCGGTTTCAGTTTTTTGAGTGCCTCATACCATTCCCCCGCTGTGATCTCCGACAACGTAAAGTTAGTCACTTCACTCACCCAAGAATCAGTTTCATACAAGGCCTTGTCCTTTTTGAATACTGATTCAAAATATTTCCCAAAATTATGTGCTGCCTCCCTTCTTGGGATTTTCTGATCACCTAATTCAAACTGTGATAGAGAAGTACAATTTTTATGGTTGCTTTTTGTGAATGACCAGAATGTCTGAGTATCCCTTTTCATCCCGTCTTCCATATTTCTTACATATTGTGCATGACACAATTTTATTAATTTTCGGAGGTTACGTCTTTCATCCCTGTACAATAGCATTTGATGTTCCGATAGATGTTTCAACTTTTGAAGACGGTTCTTTCTTTCAATATTACATTTTTCGTCGAACTCCACATATTTTAATGAATTTCTGACCTGAATAATTTCACAATATCAAATGACACATACAGCTATGTTTGTATTGAACCGTATCCATAGTGACCACGACCACAGCACTGACAGTTATTCTTACAGACACTTATGTTTGTAATGAACCATATCATGCCGTATTCATAGTGACCACAGCGGACGAGAAAGTATTTCTGCGGACGAGAAATCAATTTCTCGTCCACAAAATACCTGCCTTCAATAATGGTCGATTTTACGGCCGCAATTTAGTACGTAAAATGTCACTTTTCATAGAGGTCGACGAAAAAATGAATTTTCACGGTTACTAGTCCGGTCATTTTAGACATAAAAATAGTGATCAAATAAAGAAAATTCCGACAGAGCCAAATCTTCGTAGAGACCTTAGGTTTATAGTACGAGAGCTAGCAACGTTGGGAAAACAAGAATTTCAGGTTGGCCAGTTTTTAGATATGCTATTCCTCTCACTCTCCCGGACGTTATACGGGCAATCTGGCTGGCGGTAGTGCTTGCGTTCATCAGTGCGCAGCGTACCTGTACAGGTAAAATATCAATTTTTCAACGAATTTTAGGAAGGTTTTTAGTTTTTTAATTGTTTTTATTGAATGTTTTGACACATGAATATATTATTGCCAGATATTTTTATTGTTGTTTTAACTGTGCCAGACGCCAATTTTGTATTGAAAAAAAAATATTTTCTTTCAAATTATTTTAGTACTGCTGAAATTTTGATATGATGTCATTTAATTATCTACAGACCCAAAATTAAATTGCCAAACAATAATTCCATTTCAAACCTTCAGCCAGACCGTTCTAAAAGTGAAAAGTTGTGGGGTATCATTTTGCTTGGTCTAGAAATAGCTGTGAAATAAATTTGAAAGAAAGAATTGAAAACCATTGAATTGAGTGGTGAATTAATACGGTATCAAAATAATTATTTATTGTTATATAAAATTAAACTAATTATCAATCTATAGTATTAAAATAGACAAAAGTTCGGATGGTTACATAAAAATTATGGTTAGAGTTTTTAATCCATAATCGTATCATAAAAAAACAGAGGCATTTCGGTAATCATCATCATCTTCATCACTGTATTTTGAAGTATTATCATTTTGTAATATGGTAGTATCTGTAATGGAATGGAAAATTTAATGTATAATCTTTCGGCAAAGAAATTTATTAGTATTTTATTCATAATTTTAACCTTCAATAATAATATCGTCAACTAATGATGGTAATTTCTTTCCAATGAACCACACAAAATCATATTTATCGTCTTTTATGGTCCATCCGGAAGCTTGAGTTGACAGAGATGTTGGGTGTTTTAATTGAGCACTTCTCCAAATATTTTTAACGTAACGAACTCGTAGTAAATATTGATACAATTCAGCTTTGCATAGTGGTAAGCTTGATGGGTCAAAATTAAGGAATCTTTTCTCAAAGTTATCGTCTGATTTTTTAGACAGGTAAGTGTTTGAAAAAAGCTGGAACCGAACGCCATTGACGTTCTAAGAAACACGAGCTCCGTAGATATGGCAAATTAATTTTTTCAAGATCTCAAATGTCTTATCCAGCAATTCTTCATCCTCTGTTATAATATTTTGACAGGCTGACTGATACTGAACTGATTGCTCTAACAGTTTAAATGGTCGAAGTTTACCTTTCCGTAAAAAAGCTGGTGTATAGTCGAATCCTGTGAGTGCGTGAAAGCACGGTCGAGCTTTCGATAAAGAATTCCCTAGAATTTCGTATACTTGATTTACGCTTATAAATCACTCATTATTCCACACACCCAGATTTATCCCAGGAATGTAAAGAGGTAGAAGCTGAAAATTTAGGTTCCGGATGGGCCACGGTGACGAGAAGGGGAAAAAGGTTGAAGAAAACTGATGAATCAGATCCAAAGATTCCTACGAACATAGTCCCGAGAAAAACTAGGAAGAGCATAATTTGTACAGGAAACAACACACAAAATGAGAAGATTCGGGGCGCCATTAGAAGAAAATGGATCTACGTTGGAAGAATTGCTGGTACCGATGTAACCGATTCGGATGTAAGAAACTTCCTTTCAAGTCTTCCCAGGTACGATACAATTGAGATAAAAAAACTAGCTACAAAAGGTTCAAATTCGGCATTCAGTATTGGTGTCCCCGATGATGAATTATACGAAAAATTGAACGATTCTGATTTCTGGCCTAATGGTGTAATACTAAGAGAGTTCAACTTCTCCAATTTTTTTCAGAAACCACTGAATCTAACGTCAATAAAATAAATAAAAATAATAAATTTTGTCTGTTCCTCCAGAACATCCAGGCCATCGGTACCTCTTACCTGAAGCTGGAACAGTCTCTGTTGGAGCATCATGTTGATGTTTTATGTCTGAGTGAACATTGGAAGAACGAGGAGGAACTAGTGAACTATATTCCAGACGGCTACAATTTAACATCAGCTTATTGTAGGGAGAAGGGTCATCATGGTGGATGCGCTATTCTCGTCAAGGAAGATATTCTATTTTCTGAAAGAAATGATCTGAAATCCTACAATGTTCCTGGTTCATTTGAGTGTTGTGCAACTCAGGTAACAATAGGAGTTATAAAGGTACTCATAATTTGTATTTATCGGCCTACCACACTGCCTTTTAGTGATATTGATGTTTTCTTTGTAAAGTTTAATGAACTTCTGGACAAATGTCTTTCTGAGAGCACCGCTTTTTTAATAGCAGGGGATTTTAATATAGATATTTTGACTCCTTCCCGTGAGACTAATACATTCCTTTCCACTCTAGAGACATATAATCTGAAAGTTTCCACTCGGGAACCCACTCGTGTAACCCCACATTCCTCCACTTGCATCGATAATATAATATCAAGTTTTGAAGGCACAACATCTATCCACGAAGAACATCTATCGGACCACTCAGGACTTAAATTCATTTCCCTTATGGAACTTACTCCCTGTAAACCAACAATAAAGAAGAAGGTGAGAGTATACAACGATAGGGCACACCAAACTTTTGAACACCACCTTAAGGAAGCTGACTATTCAGTAATTTATGATTTTCCCGGTACCCTTGTTGATTAAATGTGGGATGCTTTTTCAGAAATATTCGGCATGATCTACAATGTTTCTTTTCCACTCAAGACGGTGAATCAAGGTGAAAGAATAAAATGCCAGACGACTGTTGAGATTGAATCATGGAGGAGACTTTTAGATGTCCTCTTTGTGGTGTCTAGATATAGGTCAGAATTCTTGGATTACTACAGAGAAGCCAAGTGCTACTACGACAGAGCAATTATCCACAACAAGCAATCCCATTACAGGTCAATCATAGTCAAAGCTAGCAATAAATCAAGTGCAGTCTGGAATATTGTAAAGGACATAACAAACAAGAAAAGAACACCTGAGATTAAGCTCCCTTCTTTTGGCACAGATCGTAGTCTTACGGCAGTTGCTGATGCCTTCAACAGATTTTTCACAAGTCTGCCGTCAAGACCTTGTGGGAATACAGGAGTCAACAATTACAAAACGAACTCTGGGAGAACTACCAAGTCACTCTACTTATTCGACGTAACAGAATCAGAGCTACTGTCAACAGTTAAATTCATGAAAAACAAGAGCAGCTCTGGGCACGACCTCATCCCTATGACTGTCATTAAACGCCACATCTCGAACTTTGTGAAACCTCTCTGTTACATTATTAACTGTTCTTTCAAAAATGGAATCTTTCCCGATTCCTTCAAGCTCTCCCTCGTGAAGCCCTGTCACAAGAGAGGTGATTTGAATGAATTTTCTAACTACAGACCAATCAGCCTTATTACAGCTTTCGCCAAAATCTTCGAGAAAATCCTTGCTAACCGTTTAATGAAATTTTTCCAGAAATTCAAGGTCCTTTCTAATAAGCAACATGGTTTCACCCCAGGACGAAGCACCGAATCTGCCATCTTTGAAGTGATCTGGAAAATAACCACCATCCTTGAGCGAGGTGAGATCCCAGCGGGACTTTTTATTGATTTCTCCAAGGCCTTCGATTGTGTCAACCATGAAAAGTTACTGATAAAACTTGAGAGATGTGGAATTAGGGGACTACCTCTCAGACTCCTGGAAAGTTATTTAAGTAAGAGAAGACAAGTTGTAGTGGTTGACTATGCAGACACCCGGTTCTCCTCATGCCAGGCTGCTGTTCTAGAGGGCGTCTTCCAGGGTACAATTTTGGGGCCAATCCTATTTCTGGTCTATATAGACGATCTACCAGATGTCTTTCTCGAAGACAAGGATTCGACGGTGGACTTCCAAAAAGAACTGGACACCTATTTATATGCAGACGATGCAAATGTGATGGTGTCGGGTGAAAATGTTGAATCTGTGTCAGGCAACATCCAAAAAGCCATGTCGCTGATTCAAAACTGGTGCATTAGCAATTTCTTAAGTTTAAATGTAGAGAAAACCAACATTGTATTTTTTATGAACACACGATCTAATGTTATATGTCCTAAAAGCATTCCTCTCGTAAGTCGCGAAGTTCAAGTCAGTTCACACACTAAACTTTTGGGTGTTAATATCGATCATAACCTTAACTGGACATTGCAATGTGATATCTTGATTTCTAAACTGTGTTCTGTAATTTATACCTTAAAAGTTTTAAGAGATCAGATTGATGTAAATGCACTAAGGACAGTTTATTATGCAAATTTCCAATCCTTACTGAGCTATGGACTTATTTTTTGGGGAAGTAGCACACAAGCAGAGCGCGTATTTGTTGTCCAAAAAACAGCATTACGGATAATGTTGCGAATGAAATATAGAGCATCCTGTAGGAACAAGTTTAAAGCACAAAATGTACTCACCCTTCCTGGTCTTTTTATATATAAAACCCTGCTCTTTTTTCGAAAGAACGAGCACTACTTCATAGATTTTAAAAACCTAAATAACACTAGGAGAAGGGTTGAATATTTCTTTCCATGTCATAAATTGTCCATTACTGAACGAAACCCTGTATACTCAGCGATAAAATTATTTAACCTTCTTCCAAGAGATCTTAGAGCCATTACAGATTATAAATCATTCCGTAAATCTATTTATCGCCTCATTGTATATTGTGAACCCTATTCCATGTTAGAATTTAAGAATGCATGTGAACGTTTGTGACGTGTCACTGTACCACACTTGACTTGTTTTCTTTTTATTGTCATTTGTGATGATGATTTGGAAAATAAATACCTATTATTATTATTATTATTATTATCCAGAGTTTTATTGATGCATTCAAATGATCCATTTTACCAAGAAGTATTACTAAAATGTCTGTGTCTGAGCAGCGTACCATAACTTCGGCATCGACATTTATTAGGCATATGTGACATATTATTCGAGAAGCGGCTTCTTAGTGTTCTTCAAAAGATAATGAATCTTCAACAGTTCGGATAACCTTATTACTTTCCCCCGGTATGAGTAGCACTTCTTGAAGTTCAGATAAATAATTTTGTAAGTGAACTTAAAAATATATATTTCAAAGAAGCCCTTGTTAATATATTTATTGACCATTGGGCTGGTGATGAAATGGCTCCCTTCGTTGGTAATAAAATTATTTATCCGAACTTCAACAAGTGCTACTCATACCGGGTTGAAAGTAATAAAGTTATTAGAACTGTTGAAGATTCGTTATCTTTTGAAGAACAAGAAGAAGTTGATTCTCGAATAATATATCACATTTGCCAGATAAATGTCGATGCCGAAGTTGTGGTAAAAATTATGAATAAAATACTAATAAATTTCTTTGCCGAAAGATTATACATTAAATTTTCCATTCCATTACAGATACTACCATATCACAAAATGATAATACTTTAAAAGATAGTTATGAAGCTGATGATGATTACCAAAATGCCTCTGTTTTTTATGATACGATTATGGATTGAAAACTTTAACCATGATTTTTATGTAACCATCCGCATTTTTGTCTTTTTGTCTATTTAAATACTATAGATTGATAATTATTTTAATTTTATATAACAATAAATAATTATCTTGATACCGTATTAATTCACCACTCAATTCAATGGTTTTCAATCCTTTCTTTCAAATTTATTTTACAACTATTTCTAGACCAAGCAAAATGATACACCATAACTTTTCACTTTTAGAACGGTCTGGCTGAAGGTTTAACAATTGAATTATTGTTTGGCAATTTAATTTTGGGTCTGTAGATAATTAAATGACATCATATCAAAATTTCAGCAGTACTAAAATAATTTGAAAAAAAATTTTTTTTTCAATACAAAATTGGCGTTTGGCACAGTTAAAACAACAATAAAAATATCTGGCAATAATATATTCATGTGTCAAAACATTCAATAAAAACAATTAAAAAACTAAAAATTATCCTAAAATTCTTTGAAAAATCGATATTTTACCTGTACAGGTACGCTGCGCACTGATGAACGCAAGCACTACCGCCAGCCAGATTGCCCGTATAACGTCCGGGAGAGTGAGAGGAATAGCATATCTAAAAACTGGCCTACCTGAAATTCTCTCTCGAAAACGTTGCTAGCTCTTAGACTATTACCACAAGGAATAAAGTGTCAAAAGTCCCCATCAGTCCCATGTGAGCTTAGGGACTTATTCGGGGACCAAGGTCAAAATTTTAGGTTTTTTGGATTTTTCTGGAAAACGGTAAGTTTTATCGAAAAAGTACCTCAGAGCAAAGTTGTAGATCTTAAAATTTTCTATAAAAATGGTCCATATGATATTTTCTCTAAGACCCACTATTTCCCAGATATTGCGCTTGTAAGAATCACATTCTACATAATATGCACACATTTCCACACCACCTGTGAGGTAGTGTACTCGGCGCGTTTTTTTAACGTGGTATCCCCAGTAGGCCTATTCCACGAACCTTTATGACGTTATTTTCAGGAACAATAATTATTTAATAGTATGAAGATTATTGATATGGGTTACTGAGTTAGACTGTCGTTCTAACTTTTTTTTATTACTTTAATCTGACTCATACTCTTCATATTCAACTTCAACAATCATGTTTTCTTCAATTTCTTCTTCTTCTCCTTCCTGTTGATGAACGCTTAGAAATTGTTCAAATGAAGATGAATCAGTTGTCTCTTCATCAAAATCACATGAATCTTCCTCTCTTGTATTTAATTGAACATTTGAGCAAAAGACACCTTGGCAATTGGTACACGCTGGAGAACACTGCAACCCTACTTTTTTACAGCCACATTTGGCACTACAACCTTTCTTGCAATTGCAAAAAATATTGTTAAGAAGTTTTTCTGGAGCAGGGGGCAGTAAAGTTTGAATCGGTTCCAAAGTATTATTTATCAATTTCCAACACCAGTCTTCAGGATTCAGTTCATTGCCTTGCCATGTCTGAACTTGATAGTATACTCGAAACAAATGTTGAGTAGCAGATGCCGATGTTGGAGGAAGACAAGATAGCTGTACTTGCTTTTTGTTTCGTGTATTTTTTACAAATGTTAAATATCTGTACGTATCTATGCAATCAATTTTTTTTGGAGCTCCATAAACCGCAAGAAGAAACCGAATTCCTTTAGTAATTAGTATTTGAGGTGAAGAATTAATTTCTGTAAATACTTTTGCGCAGTCAATCAAATCATTTTTTTCAAATAATTTCAATACTGAATTTTTGCCCCTTCTAAACATTGCTGACGTAGTATCGCATCCGGTTATCGCATGTAAAAATAAAATAAAGTTTTGGCATTTTGGATAAGCTGATAAACTTTTAGAAGAATATATTTCTGTCCGTTGCTGCGCCTTCCCAGGCTTTAAAAAGTAAATAATTTCATCAGATGGAGTCCTTGCAGTGAGTACTACTAATAAATCAACATCTTCACTCACTACAATAGTTGTATTTCTTGCATTAAATTGTTCTATTGCTGTTTCAATTATGAGGACATCGGCGTCATTCGGAGCTTGTTTTACGGCAATATTTTCAGCTGTTAATTTGTTACTCAACATAGAAATAAAACGAGATTTATTATTAATGTTTGCAAAAAAATGTTGTTGATTAACTGGAACTGTCATAAATATGTATATACGTGGCATATGTGTGCATACTATGTAGAACATGATTCTTACAAGCGCAATATCTGGGAAATAGTGGGTCTTAGAGAAAAAATCATACGGAGCATTTTTAGAGAGAATTTTAAGATCTACAACTTTGCACTGAGGTACTTTTTCGTAAAACTCACCGTTTTCGAGAAAAATCCAAAAAACCTAAAATTTTGACCTTGGGCCCCGAATAAGTCCCAAAGCTCACATGGGACTGATGGGGACTTTTGACACTTTATTCCTTGTGGTAAACCTAAGGTCTCTACGAAGATTTGGCTCTGTCGAAATTTTCTTTATTTCAATTGTCTAAAATGACTGGACTATACCATCAAGCTTATTTTCATTAGTATCCCAGGAAAGTTAGTGCTAAAAGGGGGTCTAGCCATTAACACCGAAAGAACCAAGAACCGAGGGCTCTGACGTCACAGTGGCCTGACGTCACCACTGTGAGGTATACTCTAGGCCAGGGGGTCGAAATTCCTAGATATAATAATAATAATAATAATAATAATAATAATAATAATATAACTTTATTTTATTACTTTATTTACCCAACAGGAATAATCCTAATTATAGGGTAACATATATAGGTACATTCTCAAACTATGCCAGAAATAAAAATACCAAAAATAATATCAGTTTTCTTAAATAATATACAACAATATCAGTGACTAAAAAAACATGTTCATTCTGAGTGCATTCGCACTCCTACACATACGATACTCTGGTGCACGCACCAACAAGTTTGTACGAGGTGTTGGCAGACGAAAAACAGGAGCAGACCTAGAGACCATCCTTGGAATTGTGATGTTCATTCGCGACAACAAATAGGGCGAGTCGAGGTGACCCATCAGTAGCCTCCGGGCGAATTTAGCACATTGGTTTCCATGTCTTTCGGCCAACGATGATATTTGCATATCACTCATAATTGAGGAAAGATTAGCTCCACGTTCAGGGTATATACCCGTTTGCCGAAATGAGATGTACTTAAAAAACCTCCTATGGATTCGCTCGAGCACACTTAGATGACAGTCGTATATTGGAAACCAAATGACCTACCATACTCCAATTTGCTGATAACGAGTGTGAAGTAAAGATTTCTCAATACCTCCAGATCGCCGAACTCCCTAGAGCACCTGAAGACAAAGCCCAGCATTTTACAAGCGGAGGCAATGAGTTCTTCAATATGCGGTATGAAACTCAATTCAGCGTCGAACAAAATGCCGAGATCACGTATTTGATCCACACGGGTAAGGGAACGGTCACCAATGAAGTAATTGCCAACAAAAGGTTGCACTCTTCTGGTGAAAGTCATCTGAAAGCACTTTTCCAAGTTCAACGTTAGTCCATTCCTCAAACACCAATCCCAGACGAATTGCAAACTAGACTGAAGCAGCTCCAAATCGGAACTCCAGATTCCAAAACATATTCATATGACTCAAAACCATTATAAAACACATAATTGACTCTATCACTCAAGTAAGAACCAATTAACTTCAAGTATGCAGGGCTGAAACCGAACGAAGAAAGTTTGCGCAACAGAATCCCATGATCAACAGTATCGAACGCTCTTGAAAAATCAGTGTATATCACATCGACCTGACCACCATCATCCAGAGACTCCGTAATAAATTGTGATAAAGTAGCCAAGTTGGTGATTGTCGACCTACCCCGCACAAAGCCATGCTGACCTGTAGACAAGTGGGGGCGAACACCGTGAGATATACTTCTATACAGTACTTCTTCGTAGACTTTTGCGAAATTTGAGAGTATGGAGATGGGTCTATAGTTTTTGATTTCAGACTTATTACCTTTCTTGAAGACAGGGACAACCCGAGCTCTTTTCCACCAATTTGGAAATGTAGAGGTCTGTAAGCTTCTCACTATTATGAGATGAATAGGCTTTGCAAGAGCGGAACTGCACTGCCTAACAAAATAGGCAGGGAGTTGGTCATCTCCAGCTGTGATCTTATCAGGAAATTTTTCCATGCTAGATTTAATCTCCTCTACGGTGATCATAGGCACGACATAGGGTGAGGATTGAACGAAGCTTAGTAGATTATCATCAGATAAAGATACATTCATTCTTTCCACACCAGAAAACTGCACAGCAAACGAATCAACTATGGCCTTGGGATCTTTATAAGTATTACTTTCATCCTGCATCACTCCAGGAATTCGAGTCACGCCTCTCTTCCGATTTATTAATCGCCAAAATGATGCCGGGTCCGATTTGATCTCATCATGCACGCCAATCAAATAATCCTCGTACTCTAAGAAACTTGGGACATATATTTCGTATAGCACCCGCACTGAACCACACCGGATATCTTCTCTTCATCGAATCAGTCCTCTTAACGGGAACATGTTCACCAATGATACAAAAGAGTTTTTCATAAAAGTACTCCAAGGCATAATTAACATCAGTGAATGTTTCCAAAACACTCCAATCATAAGAGCAGATAGAAGAATTCAATTCAGAAAGGTTAGCCTTCCTGAAATCAAAAGAGGACGCTCTGGCAACGCTAGGAAAATTCACCTGATGTAAATGCGAAGACTGTCGCAGATCAATGCTCAAAGCAGGGTGCTAAGGATCCTCCATAACAAACGGCACCTCACAATGGGACACCGTCACATCGAGAGCACCACCTACCAACACCAGATCCAACAGTCGTTCATCCTGGTTCAGCACAGTATTAAGCTGCCGCATCCCTATCAAATCGCAGAAGTTTCTGATTAACGTGGACTTCGAACAAGAAGAAGCACTGGCAAATCCTGGAACGTTGAAATCTCCAACTACCAGAACTACCTCACCAAGAAGTTTAATCTCCAGAGCAGACGTAAAGGCCTCAAGCTGGGAGAGCGTTATGTCAGGAGGCAAATACACAATACAAATTATAAATCTAATGGGTACGGTACAACGACATAAAACAATATCAACTAACGGAACAAGATTTCTTATATATTCAACGTCTATTTATTTATTTATTTATTTTTTTTATTTATTTATTTATTTATTTATTTATTTATTTATTTATTTATTCAGCCGTTTTGCCATACATTCCAATAATACAAATCAATTATAATACTACTGATAATAATTAGAAAGAAAAAAAAATCAAATGTTTTTTTTTTCCCCCACACTCTAAGTGAGTACACACTTGTATTGTGTAGTGAGAAAAAAAGAAAAACAAAACAGCATAACATGAAGACCGACAATTCAAAGTCAGAAATAGGAAGAAGGAACGGAACAGTATAAACAATATAAAAATGGAGGGTTGATAGGAACAGAGTAAAACATACTACAATAGGCAGTAATTGTGTGAACCAAAATTCAACAGTGCAGCCAACATGGCTGTAAGTTGGTGAACAATAATAAATATACACATTTTTTATGTTTCTATAATTCTCAAGAAGTCCCTATAATTACTATAGATATAAAGTTTAATGGCTGAAGTGAATTTCTTGAGATTAGCATATTTTCGAATGGCGAGAGGTAATAGATTATATGCTTTAGGTTGAATATATGTTACAAAACGGTGACTAATGTTCTTGCTGTTAAGTGGTGCAACGAGTAGTTGGTTCACCGTGCCACGTGTATTGTAACCATGATTGAATGCCCGCCGACAACGACCACTCTTATAGGCAGATATTAAAATTGTGAAAAAATATAATGACCGAATATTAAGTATATCTGGAGAATACAGTGCATTTGTCGAGGATCGTTTTTTTCGTCTAAAGATAATTTTTAATATAAAATTCTGGATCACTTTGAGATTTTGTAATGAGTTTTCATACAGACCACCCCATACCAGTATTCCATAGCGTAGGAGTGACTCCACAAGTGATCTGTATATTATAAGCAACAGTTTAATCGACAGTATCTCTCTCAGTATATAAAATTTGTAAATCAGTTTTCTGAGTTTTGTTGTTAGATAATTGATGTGAGTTTCCCACCTGAGATTTTTGTCGATTATAATGCCTAAGTATTTGATTTGGCTAACTTCTGTGATGTCTTTATTTAGATTAGTGATGTTAATATTCTGGAACTCTGGCCTATTTGCATTATTGGCAGAAAAAGCTATATAGTGTGTTTTTTCAACATTCAGAGATAGCTGGAAAGCATTTAGCCAATCCGTTATTATGTTTAGTTCTCTTTGGACATGTAATTTAGCTTGTGACCAGGAATCACCCTCGAACAAGATCACAGTGTCATCAGCATAGGAAACAATTTTAGCATTTGATAGTGAAAGCATTGAATTGATGTAGAGTAGAAAGAGTACTGGTCCCAGTACCGTTCCTTGAGGTACACCTATCTTGACGGTAGCTGGGACACTTAGCGAGTCATGGACTTTAACTTGTTGTTGTCTATTATCTAAATAATGGCGGAAAACATCCAACACAGTACCACGAATCCCATCTGTTTCAAGAATAGAAAGGATATATATAATCTCATACTTTATATCATCAGAGAACGCAACAAGCACACCACCACCTCTAGATCTGTCAACTACATCAAACTGTCTGTTAGAACGCACAACACCATAACCAGGTGGCACGAGCTCTCCATCAAAAACCGATTCATTCAACCATGTTTCACTTACACAAATAATATCAAATGAGTAATCACAAACTGATTTCACAAATTTTGTCAACTTAGTATTGAGTCCTCTTGCATTCTGATAGTACACAGAAACACCAGCCACGAACGTACCATGTTCACCCGCCGAAGACGAAGCAATCCCATCGGGGCAACTCAGTTTTCCGAGATTGAATTCACTATAGCGGGAACTCCATTAATATGCCTTATTCTCAGTTGTGTTTCACCAGAAGCTGAACGATGGTCCAGTTCAGACTTGACGGCCCTGAATACCGCCATTTGATGAGGTGTCCTATCTGGAGAAATGGATACATTAGGAAATTTGGTTTTGACTCTCTTAAACTTCCTTAAAATGCGCTGAATCGAATCTGGAGATGGCAAACGTACCCTTATAGGGCGAGAGCGCAATTCTATGGTGTTATCGAATTTACCAAGCCTACTGGGTGTAACGGCCTGCTCAGGAATTTCACACTCCCTTAAAATATTGAGGACTAGATTTGTGTCCTCTCGCAACTGGTCCCTTCTGGTACCACCGATCTCAGTGCTGCCGTGTATGATAAAATTGTTGGAACGCTTGGATCTCTCAAGCATCTCATTAATCACCCTCTCATCAGCCTGCAATGACTGTGCAGAATCCACTTGAGTTACTCCACCACTCCCAGACCTCTTCTGTTTCAACTCATGAATTTCCTCCTTCAGATCATTAATAAGTTTCAATATCTCCGGAATCTGACGAAGGCCCTGCTCACATTCAGTACACAAATATTTCACCCTTCTTCTAGTATTCGGTCGAGATTCGAATAACTTCAACTCAGCAGAAGAGAGTTCAGAGCACAAGGCATGAATAGGCCTACTACAGCCATCACATATAATAACCTTATCGGTGCCCTCTCTTATGGCAACACTGCATTTAATGCAAGACATAATGGGCATTTATATTACCTCAAAAGGGGTTGGTGCAACAGGAAAAACAAACAATGAACACTCTTCACAACGGCCGGGCCGATAGCCGATGACTTGCAAACAAACAAGAGGGCCGCGGAATAACAATAAATGGAAAGAATGGGATACACCAGTGTGAAGACAAATATAATCTAGCAGCCTAATTGTTGGATGCACACCGTACATACGTAAACGCAATATCTACAAGAGGCGACTATCCACATATGACGCTGAACAACATTTATCAGATAAGCGTACCGGATTTCAGAACAAAATAAACACTTCTCAAGCAAATTAATAATATAAAATATCTCAATGTCAACTATCAATATCAACTGAAAATTAAATAAGAGAAAGTAATCCACAGTTTACTTGCCACCCTCCTCAGATAATAATAATTATCAGGACAAATCCCATTCACGCAATCACGAAATCAAAGAAGCCAACAGATATGCCAACATGTGGCATATTTTTGCACGGGTCTGCCTGGAGCAGTGGAGCCTTTCTTTGCCTTTAGTTGGATCCAAAATTCCTTTTGGTTTAGTACATTCTTATGTGCCACGATACAACTATTTGCTGGTGATTAAGTTTAAAGGGAATAATTTGTGTGCTATTAGTGTGTTGTGTTTTACTGGTACTTACATTTAAAATGCCGTATTCCAGCTGTGTACCGGGATGTCCGGGAAACTACAAAAAAGGACCAAAGGTACTCGCGTTCCGTTTTCCAACGAATGCTGCTAGGTCTGATAAATGGGTTAAAGGAAACAGTTTTCTCCATCGAAATTCAGTAGGGTCTTTGAGTTACATGTTGTCAAGGAAAATATAATAACATGCAACGGATTCAAAAACCGGTGAAACTATAACCGCGAGTTTAAAAATTCCTACACCAAAAGACTTAAATATCGTCTAAGTCGTGGTCAAAAACTCCAGGAATTGGAAAACGCAAGTTATGCAAAGGCCATTAGAAACAGTATAATCGAATTTGAAACGTGTCAAAAGACATTTTCATTCACTAATTTCAAAGAGTTTCTTACTATTTTTATATTGTTTCCACTTCCTGGAGGCAGGTTCAAAATAATTAACATTAAAAAAGTTACATTATTTAAATTGAAATATTCCAAAATGAAATCAAACCTAATTCGAAAACCCCTTTCACTTCCAATAATATAAATGAAGTAAAAGATTTGTTACACAATATAGACATAAATGCTAGAGAAAATGGGCCTGCAAAAAGCGATCAAAATGAAAATGTTTTAAAACACATTTCCAGCTTATAAGATTCATTGGCGTTGATTATCTCAGATCTGGGGGAAGACAGTTTTAGAAATAATTCTGCTTCAGCCAGAGCTTTAGCTTTTCTATCCGAGCAACTAAAATTACATACATCAAACAAAGCAAGAAATGGTTATTCAAATAATACTATTATTTTAGCCTCGATCCTTCTTTCAACTATGCGAAAAATCTATTTAAGCTATAATCTGACCGTGAAAAGCATGTTACATTATTGGTAGACGAAATCCATATTAAACCATTTCTTGATTATAAAGCAGGAAATATTGATTCAAATTAAGTGGTTCTGCGAAAATATTGATATCCCGGACAAAATTGAAGAAAATCATTCATTTCATCTTGATATTATGGTAATCGAAACCGACGTAGACAGTGTAAGTGATGACATTCCAGTAATCACTTATTTAGGAGTTTACTGTTGCTATATTACTCAAAATAAAATTAAGTGCGAAGTATGTAGGAAATATCATTTATAAATTATCATGATGAATTCATTGTTGAAGATAATTTCACCCTTACTAAAAGTTAGAGCCGGGGAAAATGCTATATCTCAAAGAAGTTATCGTACAAATAGTTTTATATGCGTTTTTAATATTTAACTAAATTTTAGCTGACTTTGAGGCCCCTTTTTCAAAGTTTATAATACACGTGCAGTTTTTACCTAATATATTTCAAAATTTCTTTCCGAAACGAACATCTTCAGACCGATCATAAATGTAATATTCATACGATTGTTCTTACTGCAAACATTGCAATAACCTCCAGAGTAAATACTCTTCTAAACAATTACTGTGGAAAATCAAACGACCGATAAAAGTAATTTAATAGTCATAGATTAAAAACTTCAGCTAAATAGGCCGTTTTATTAAAGTGCTGTATTGTTTTTGCTTTGAAACTTCGTTTTTCCATGATAAAATCGAATGGGGTGCGAAGAAGGGCTCAGTTGAGGACTGGCACCCTCTTTGAATGAAAAATCTTCAATAATTTTGAAAATACCTCCTTTTTAACACTAAAACAACGCAAAACTCTGATAGCGTAATAGGTACGCCAGCACAACGCGCTGCCTGTCTGTAGTGACGTCACGTGAGAGCCCTAGGTCCTTGGTTCTTTCGGTGTTAATGGTCTAGCTCTAGCCCTTAAAAATTGCTCCAGAGCTGGAAATCGTTTCAACCCTTTTTGGGTATCCTGGATTACGGGTATCTCAGTTTGCGACGGTTTTTAGTTTGCGCTTAAGATTTGAGAGCCTAAAAACCACAAAATTTTCGCCCTTTTTTCAGTATTTCGCCTATGACTTTTATAACGTTTTGAAGAATATTACATTTAGCGTCTAATGGCATTCGAAACATCGAAATCGGTACAGCAGTTCAGAAGAAATCGCCCGTCAAAGATGAGCAATGTTTACAAACTTGGCTCAAAAGTTAACAACCCCCAACTTCTAACGCTTTTAGGTCGAAAAAGACTGAACCGATTGGAAAATGTCATAGGACTAAACTTTTAGGGAATTCAATTGTAAATCAGATGCATTTTGAAATTTGAAATACTCTCACTGCAGTGCTGAGATATGAATCTTAAGCCGAAAGAGTACCTAGCGCCAAATTTCCGCTAAGGCAGTTCAACGCAGGAAACTTCGTCTCAACTCAAAACTGAACGTAATCAACTGAATTTAAACTGAAGTTACTGTCTTCACGTCAGTGCTTGAACCGATTTTTGCCCGTATGTTCTGGGGAACATCGCGTTATCATTTTGTCCAAATGTTTGTAATTTTCGAATTTTTTGCGGCTTGAAATTTTCAGGGTCGCAATACGATGAACAAGTTCGTTAATGGGCATAATTGGCTCAATGATTTCCGAGTAATAATTTTGTTTTCAACCAATACAAATCCGATCGAATTGAAACTTGGTGACTAGTTGTAGAATATAAACTTAAAGAAGTTGGTGAAATTTGGTAGTTATCGGTATTTATTTCCTGAATAACTCGAAAAATACCAAACCGATCCAATTTAGACATGGTTATTAGAAGTAGAATGTCAATGCAAAAATTCTTGCGAAATTTCGGGAGGAGTGTATCGCTAGAACATTTTGAAAAAAAAATATTGAAAAAAGTATATCAGAAGCTATTCCTCCAGTTTGAACATGATGGGATCTATATTGTTGGAGATCCGAGCAGCCTTGTGTGAGTTCAGTAGCTGGATGGGTGAGCGTTGCCTCGACAACTCTCGAACGAAAGGAGATAGGGACTTGCAATTTTCAGGATAGGTTGCACATCTGAATGGGAGAGTTAAGTTCGCTGTTGGTCATAATCGGCCTAACGGGTTCGGAGTTATAGCCATCTGGAATATTATTTCCTCGATAACTCAAAAAATATAGACTCGATCGAATTGAAGCTTGGTAACTGATTGTAGAATATCGACATGAAGACGTGTGTGAAATTTTGTGAGGACCGTATCACTAGAAAATTTTTAAAAAATTACGAAAAAATATTATGTATATCATGATTCCTTGAGAACGGAAAGAAATAGCGACTTGCAGTTGTCAGGGTAGATAACGCATGTGAAATAAAGCATTTAACTTCTTGAACTAGCATAAGCGGCCAAATGGTTTTGGAGTTAAAGCAATCTGAAACATGGTTGTTATTTCCTCAATAACTCAAAAAATACGAATCAGATCCAATTCAAATATGGTTATTAGTTGTAGATTGCCAACGTCAAAATTCTAGCAAAATTTCGTGAGGATGTTAGCACTTGAAAATTTTTAAATAACCATTGAAAAAAAATTGGTTCAAGCACTGACGTGAAGTCAGAAGCTTTTGCGCGTATGTTCTCTTGTCCATTCTCCTTTATTGGACACAGGGGAATGGGCAATAGAACATACGCGCAAAAGCTCCTGACTTCACGAATTTATCATGGTAAATTCGGAGTGTCCAATACAGGAGAACAGACAATAGAATTCACCATGGTAAATTCGATTAAGCGTGCCAATAGAGGAGAATGGACAAGAGAACATACGCGCAAAAGCTTCTGACTTCCCGTCACTGCTTGAACCAATTTTTTTTCAAGTAGCTTTGACATTGTCGATAAAAGGCTGATGGGGTGGTAATTTGGGGTATATTTATGATCCCTTTTGCGCGTATGTTCTGGGGAACATCACGTTATCATTTTGCCCAAATGTCTGTAGATTTCAAATTTTTTGCCGAAAATGGTCTCAAACGATTGGGTTCGAATCCCTGATGAAGAATTCGAGGTCAAATTTGATTCTCTCCGGCCGGCCGATAATTTGATGCCACGATAATTGGAGAATGGAAAGAGATAGCAACTTGAAATTTTCAGGGTAGGTGGCGCATCCCAATACGACCGGCAAGTTCATTAATGGGCATAATCAGCCCAATGGTTTCCGAGTAATAATTTTATTTTCAACCAATACAGATTCGATCGAATTGAAACAAGGTGAGTAGTTGTAGAATACAAACCTAAGGACATTTGTAAAATTTTGTTAGAATCATATCACTAGAAAATTTAAAAAAAATATATTATCACGATAACCTGAGAACGGAAAGAGATAGCGACTTGAAATTTTCAGATTAGGTTGTGCATCTGAATGCGACATTTGAGTTTGGTTGTGGGCATAATGAAATGGTTTTGGAGTTATACCCATCTGAAATTAGGTTGTTATTTCCTCAATAACTCGAAAAATACAAAACCGTTCCAATTCAAACATGGTTATTAATTGTTGAAAGCCAACGTGAAATTTCGTGAGGATCGTATCACTAGAAAGTTTTAAAGAATCATTGAAAATAATTCTATATATCAGAAACTATTCGTCGGGCATTTGCGAGAGCCTTCAGAACCTAACTCTACAGCCACGTTCGAAGTTTCAACATGATCGGATCTATATTGTTGGAGATCTGAGCAGCCTTGTGTTAGTTCAGTAGCTGGATGGGTGACCGTTGCCTCGATAACTTTTGAACGAGAGGAGATAGAGACTTTAAATTTTCAGGGTAGGTTGCGCATCCGAATGGGAGAGTTGAGTTTGGCATAATCGACCCAGCGGTTTCGGAATTATACCCATTTGGAATATTATTTCTTCGATAATTAAAAAATATAGACTCGATCGAATTGAAGCTTGGTAACTAGTTGTACAATATTATCGACATAAAGACGTGTGTAAAATTTTGTGAGAACCTTAACCCTAGAAAATTTTTAAAAAATTACGAAAAAAAAATTGGTTCAAGCACGGATGTGAAGTTAGGAGCTTTTGCGCGTATGTTCTATTGTTCATTCTCATGTATTGGACACTCTTAATTGAATTTAGCATGGTAAATTCGATTAAGAATTTACGAATTTGGCTTTGGAATGGATAGGACAATGGCATTTTTCCAAGCGGTTGTAAAGTATGTTAATTTTAGGCAACTGTTGAAGATTTATGTGATTTGGACAATTGCTTTTCGATGGAGTGAGTTTAGAGTGCCGTTTCTGATTTTATCCATTCCTGGGGCTATCTTATTTTTGAAGGATTTGAGGATTTGTTTAATTTCCCAGGAGTTGTGAGGTACTCGGGAGCTAATTCGTGGATAAGGTTTTTCAGAGTTTGGCTAGTTCCTTTCTGAGTAGTACCCCCGTGCGTGTTTGCATTTTTTACCACTGCCAGGTTTAGCTAGAATACCTACCTGGAGTTTGCTAGGACCGCACTCTGGAACACACCCCAGAGCCTCTGAGGGCTTTTGTGTTATTGTTTTTATTTCTATTATTATATAAAATAATTAATAGATTTCTACGAATCCTAAAAGTTCAATTGCGGCCCCCTTAAACAAATTTTAAATAATATATGGTATCATTTATAATTATTGTTTTTATAACATGAGAGAGTCATCAATACTATTCATTAGGACTAAAATAATCATATCTCATTATCAGAAATTCACATAAGTATATCATAGAAAAATGATATTAATATTCGGATCAGCAAAAACAAGATATTTATTTATCTCATTAATTCAACATGTCGGACAACACGAAGGGTAAGGCTTTGAATTATCCCCATGTGGAATGATTCCATCCGGACATTCTACAGTTCCACACCTGAAACATATAAAGTCTTATATTTCTAATACAGGGTAAACCATTTGAAACAATCGTAAAAAAAAATGTCTAACCCCTCCTGGTCTTTCCACTTTTTATTCACGTAGGTACAAAAAATGGATCAAATATAAAAGTTGGTTCAAGCACAGACGTGAAGCCAGGAGCTTTTGCGCGCATGTTCTATTGTGTACTCATGCACTTTTGGACACTGTTAATCGAATTCAGCATCGATATATACCGTATTCTCAGCTTTTTTAATGATATATGAATACATTTCATACCATTTAAAGGATAGACTTCAGTAACGAGGCAGTCTATGACCACCGGATGTTTAATCATGACATATTATGTATTCTATTATAAATGAAATACGAAAAAACTTACGCCTCGAGTAACTCCAGGATACAATATTCACGAAATTTCGCGAAAATTAGTGGGTCGGCATTCTGCAAGTAATCACCGAGTTTTAATTGGATCAGATTTCTATATTTTGAGTTATAGAGGAGATAACAACAAAATTTCAGATGAGTATAACTCCAAAACCATTTGGCAGATTATGCCAATTAACGAACTTAAATGTCACATTCAGATGCGCAACCTACCCTGAAAATTGCAAGTCCATTTCTCTTTTCGTTCGAAAGTTATCGAGGCAACGGTCACCCATCCAGCTACCAAACTACCCAACAATATAAATCCGATCGTGTTCAAACTTGGAACTTGGGAGTAGAGTTAGGTTTTGAAGGCTCTCGCAAAATTTCGGCGATGTCGGACGAATAGTTTCTGCTATATATAAAATTTTTCAATAAATTTTTTAAAATTTTTTAGTTATACGATGCTCACGAAATTTTGCAAGTATTTTCGCATCGGCATTCTACAACTAATAACCACGTTTGAATTGGTCGGTTTCGTATTTTTCGAGTTATTGAAGCAATTACAACCAGATCTCATATGGGTATAACTCCAAAACGGTTTGGTCGATTACGCCTAAACAAACTCAAATGTCGCATTCAGTTGATTTTGTAAGGTTGATTTGTGAGAAATTTCCTCATAATATTGTGGATTTTGTTTAGGATTATTGTTATTTTTTATTTGTTCTTCGTGATTAATTTGAATTATTGATTCTTGTTGGGTCTACACAATGGTGTGTATTTTTGCAATATGGATCTCAATACCAGTGTTGAAGACACTGTTTCAGAGACTGTAAAGAATTATGTAGTTGTACCTATGATAGTTCAAATAAATCAGAGTTTCAAACAAAAAGATGCAATACCTAACTTAAAAATTATCGCTATCTTTTTCCGTTCTTTCGTGACATAAATAATATTTTTCAATAATTTTTTTAAATTCTAGGTGATACGATTCTCACAAAATTTCACAAACGACTTCAAGTTTGTATCCTACAACTAACGCACCTTTTTCAATTCGATCGGATTTGTATTGTTTGAAAACAAAATTATTACCATTGGGTCGATTATACCCATTAACGAACTTGTCTGTCGTATTGGGACGCGCCACCTACCTGCCTGACAATTTAAAGTCGCTATCTCTTTCCATTCTCATGTTATCGTGGCAACGGCCAGCCGGACAGAATCAAATTTGACCTCGAATTCTTCATTAGAGAGTCGAACCCAATCGTTTGAGATCATTGACGGCAAAAAATTCGAAAATTACAGACATTTGGGCAAAATGATAACGCGATGTTCCCCAGAAGCTCTTGAGCGCATGTTCTATTGTATATTCTCCTCTAATGGACACTCTTAATCCAATTTAACGTCGATGTAACGTCTCATGACGTCACATTTTACAAAACGTAGATTTGGTTTTCTCAACAAAGGAGCTCGTTTTTGAAACGTGAATATTTGTCCCTAGATATAACCAGCTTCTAGTTTGCCATGTGGAGTCTCACACTTGAAAATAATATTTTTACTGAAAGATAACTGCGAGTAGAATTTCTTGTTAAGGTTTGGACACTTCGGAAGAATGCTCAAATGCATTTAACAACTGAAGTGTTAAACTTATCAGTTCCTTAAGACACTGCCCAGTGCTGGTATTCTTTTTTCTCTAGAGGCTATTGAAACCTCTAAACTGCGGAATCCATCAGCTGTTGCTGACAGTTTTTATGCAGAAATCAAGTAAAGTCAGTCCGTTTGAGTGGTACAAATTTCAGATTTCGAATGCCTAAGATTAAACATCCTAGATTATTATTATTATTATTATTTTAAATTGATTAGAGTTTGGGCAGTGCCTATAAAATAAAAAAAAAAATACAATCAATAAAGATGAGTAAGAAAAAAAAAAGAGTTCTTGAAGAGCAGGAAATAACTAAAAAATAAATAAATCTCCCAGCCATCAACCATCATATCCTGTCATCCACGGCGAAGCCAGTTGTCTCAGCTATTCTTGAAAGAATTTACCGATACTGAATCCACTATGGCCCAAGGTAAAGCGTTCCACGCACCAAACACACGACTCGGCAAAAAGTATTGTCTCTGCACTGTCTTTTCTTTTTGTGCACGTATCCCGCAAGGAACAGCGTGCTATCATTTTGCCACAATGTCTGTATTTTTCGATTTTTTTTTGCAAATATGGTCTCAAACGATGGGGTTCGACTCCCCGATGAAGAATTCGAGATCAAATACAATTCTGTCCGTCCGGTCCGGCCGGTCCCGCCCTTAGCACGATAACTCTCGAACGAAAGGAGTTAGAGGATTGGAATTGGTTGAGTAGGTTTGGAGCGTAAATATCTCGGACGAGTTCGTTAACGGTAAAAATCCACCTAGCGGTTTGGGAGTTAAGGCCGTTTTTATTAAAAATGTTTTTTATGATTATTTCCGCAACCGATCAATCTGAAATTTGGCATCAAATTGTAGGATCAAGACCTTTATATGCATGCGTTTTGTACTGATCGGATGGCCATAAAAGAGGCAAAAAAAATTTCAAAATTCTTAAAATGTTGTTTCCACGATAACTCAAAAAATACTGATCTGATTGAATTGAAACTGAGTAGTTAGATGCAAAAGACCAAGGCAAACACTTTTGCAAAATTTCGTGAGTATCACGAGACATAAAAAAATTCAAAAAATTACTATTTTGCGCAATATTTTGCTTAAAATTCCGAAACCTATTTTTTGGCGTTCTTGTTCCTCGGAACACAGTGCTTATCAATTTGCCCAAACGTCTGTAATATTCGAATTTTTGGCTGAAAATGGTCTTAAACGATCTGGTTCGACTCACTGATCAAGAATCCTTGGTCGAAATCGATTCTGTCCGGCCGTCCGGCCGTCCTGCCTGCCGTTAACTCGGTAACTCTCGAACGAGAGGAGTTAGAGGATTCAAATTTGCAGGGTAGGTTTGGAGCATAAATATCTCGGCCGAGTTCGTTAACGGGCGAAATCCACCCAGCGGTTTCGGAGTTATGGCCATTTTTTGTGAAAACATTTTTTATGAATATTTCCGAAACCGATTATTCGATATGTCTGAAATTTGGCATCAAATTGTAGAATAAAGACCTTTATATGCTTGTTTTGTATTGAACGGGTTGCCGTAAAGTGTAAAAAAAAAATTCAAATTTTTTTTCTACAATTACTCTCGAAAAGAATGAGCTAGGCACTTGAAATTTCAAGGGTAAGTTTGGGAGATAAATATCTCAGTGAAGCTCGTTATAAGGCAAAATCAGCATGATGGTTTCGTAGTAACAAAAAAAACATTTTTTTTACATAAAAATGTTCAAATTGATTTTTTTTAAGATGCAGTTTCACCATAAAAATCTATTAATATCATTTTCAACTATAACAAGCTAATACTTTCGGAGATATAATTTTTCGAAATTTCAATAATGAATCGTACTATGTTTTCACAGAATGCTGTACCTACTACCTACTTAATTATTCTATCTATGATTTATTATATGATCTGACAACAAAGTTTGATTGAATGCAAAATGACCAATGAAATAACCTCAGCTATCGTAGAATTTTGAGGATAATATGATATTAAACTTTTAAAGTGATAATATAATGCCCGTGGATAATCCATGTGATGATGGAAATATATTCTTTGGTAAGCTAGATAGTCAAATTCGGTTCAGAATATCTACAGTAAAAAGAAAACTGCAATATTGTCTAAGTTTCAATTGATAAAATATAATTTTCAGAGTAGATTTGATGAATGAATATCTCCGATAAGTTCGTTATTGGGGAGACTGTTTGAATTTAATTTCTTTCATGATGTAGTTCTATCGTAAGAATCCATGTATACAATTCCCAGAGACCAATAATACATATGATTTGTCAAAGTTTGAACAAGAGCGCCAAAGCTCCTGTCCACAGGGCTTGAACCAATTTTTATTTCTAGGTGGTCGAAACCCCAATAAATTTTTCAACACTGTAAAGGAATATTTTTGGTCGCAGGCAATGTGGTATCGTTTTCTTTGGAAATCGACAACGATTCTCAATTAGTTCAAACACCAAATAAACTGCTCCACAAGAGTTAGGGATATCATATTGTTATATAAGTTGTTCTGAGGGTCGTAAAATTTTAAAGACAATATCAAAAACATGATCAACTGCCAATAAAAACTTATTAATTCGATATGAATGCATATTTTCACCATCTGGTCGTATTTTGTCTTGAGTTTGGCAGTTTTTCACATTATTCGTAAGATTTAGCATTTCAATATGCAGTTAATTTATTGTCAGTCTCTTAGCGATATCGAACTTAGTAAATTTCACGAGCTTCTTAAAATGCCAAGACGTAAATTAACAAACGCCGAGGCTAATAGGGCAATCGGTATGCTACAGGGTGGCCTCACTCAAGTCGCTGTGGCAGAAACATTTCAAGTATCGCAAAGTGTAATATCACATTCTCGTCCGACAACAATTTGGCGGACGAGAATAAGGCATGGTAACGTGGTTTACAGCTTGATTCGGGATTCCAACGCTCAGGGACGGATCCATCAAAGTAGTGAAATTTCTGGAGTTTTCCATTTTAAAACATTCAATGAAGAATATCTCGAAAACGGTGCGTTTAAGGAGGAATGATGAAGAATAATATAATGTTCTAAAACGATGGAATATTCTTGAAATAACTCAAGAAAAACTTTATATGCTTTCTTTATGCTAATTTCGTTTAGTTTTATGAATCCACGAGTCCATAACTAGAAAACCAGTAGAAGTAGAAAATAACTAATATTTGGAATTTATGTATCATAGTTATAGGAAACTTTACGCCAACATTCATTTTATTCGAAAGAAGGATGTCAAAGCTACAAAATAAAAACTGATTTTTTTTCGAAATTTCAACAGCCTGTATTTTTTACCTGAGCTGAATTTGGAAAAATGTTAAATGAAAAAAGTGTTTCATTTGATGAGAGGAATCTTTGGTTAAAATTAAGGGGGGTCCCATAACCACATTTTTTTTATTTCGATCTACGGTCAAACTAATAGCCAAACTGTATTGATAGCCATATTTGTTGAAGAACCTTGAAAAAACATAAATAAGCACTGACGTGAAGTCATTACGCGCACGTGTTCACGTTGGCTGATTTGAATTGATTGATTAGTGTTTCAAGTTCAGAGGGTAGTGGGCACCATTCACTGTCGGGTCGAAAATTAACATTGCTGTATCCAAGCTGGCATAAGGATAGAGTAACAAAGTTGGTAAATCTGCTTTAACGCGCTTGCTGTAAACATAATTATGATTATACTGAGCCTCCCAAGTCTTCCCCAAGGAGATCCCTCAGAAGCTCCTTAGAGCTTGTGCGACTAAGGAGAGTCAGTTGTCTTCTTTGTCAACTTTGTTACTCTATCCTTATGCCAGCTTAGATACAGCACTGTTAATTTTTGACCCGACAGTGAATGGTGTCCACTATCCTCTGGGTTGATCTCCAGCTTGCTCTATTCATTGAGCTTGAAATACTCATCAATCAATTCAAATTAGCCAAGGTGAACACGTGCGCCAAAGAGTACTGACTTCACGTCAGTGCTTTTTTATATTTTTTAAGTTTGAAGAAATGGCCACGCAAAAGGTCGTCTAAATTGATCGTGAACAAGTCACGCAGACCAACACCGAAAAAGTCTTGTAGTGCGCGAAAGGTGATCATATGGTCGTCACGAGTCCTTCGGTCCGCAAACGTAGGTAAGTTCATTAATGAGAGTCTCTCATCGTAGGAAGGGCACGAAACAATATAAGGTAGACGAGTTGCGTGACGCTGTAGACCCTCGAGCAGCGACAAATCACGGGCTAGAACCGAGCTCCAAACGGGACCGGCGAACCGGTGAAGGATGGGGCGATAGATAGCCGCGCACGTTGAAGGGTCGCACCTGCCAAAGGCCTTCAGGATCAAAAATAAGGACCTATTAGCTTTATTGAGAGTCTGGAGTATATAATCTGAGCAACTCAGGCTGTCCGTTATGATCACCCCCAGATCACAGTGGCTACCTGAAACTGGAATGGGACTTCCGTTAAGGCAGTACGATCGACACGGATTGTGAGCTCCTATATGAAGAACAACGCACTTCTCACTGTTGAGGGGTAACTGTCCGTTTTGACACCACCGTGCGATAGAGTTGAGGTCAGCTTGAAGGGTATTGGCACTGGTAGGGTTCCCAAAAATCTTAGTGTCGTCGGCAAACTGCGAACGGTGTGAGCGAACATGAAACGCCAGGTCTGAGATATACAGCAGAGACAACATGGGACCCAGCACTGATCCCTGAGGAACTCCACTCACAACCGTTCTAGGTGAAGACAGAGAATCCTCAACACGAACCTGAAACGTGTGGTCCGAAAGAAACGCCTCGAACCACAGAAGAAGACGACCATGATTGCCAAAATGCTCTGTTTTGTTCACGAGATGCCTATGTGGTACACGGTCAAAAGCAAGAGAAAAGTCGAGGTAAATAACGTTGACTGGTACACCCTTGTCAAGGAACATCAACCATGAGTTGACACATTCAGGAGATTTGTAATCACTGAGCGGCATGGGAGAAAACCATGTTGGCACTGTGATATTATACCGTGACTCCGTGCAAAAGGAAGAATTGCATCCAGTAGAATCCTATCGCAAATCTTCGCTACTATCGGAACCAAACTGATGGGACGATAGTTGTCAGCGTTCCGCTTGTCCCCTTTTTTGAAAATAGGCGTGACACGAGCAGTTCGGCAACAGGAAGGGAGACAGGAAGTTTCAAAGGAGGTGAAAAAATCATACAAAGGGGGAGAGCGATAGAATTAGCACATTCCTTAAGTAATCTGGCAGAAAAACCGTCAGCACCAGGCGAAGAGCGATCGTTGAGGCAGGAAAGATGAGTCTCAACGATGGAAGGTGAGAAAACTATACGTCACATAAATCAGAGGAGATGCGAGGGCTATCAATAGGTGTCAACCTCTTGAGTAAAAGAATCAGCCAAAAAGTTAGCAGTCTCGACTGTCCCTGAGCATGGTTGGTTGTTTCGAGTGAAGACCATCGGAACATCAACCTTCGAATTCAAAGTCGACCTGACATATTTAAAGAAACCTTTACGGCCCTTTGACCGAGTAAGTTTCAGTTCGAATTCTTTCTTGGCGTTCACTAAGATAGAAGACAGGGTTAGATGCGCACTCATTGGTGATTGCATCATCATGCATACATTGTTTATACCGGGCTATAGGGGCAGGGCTGTTCGGTGCACTTGTTACTGCTTCAGGATTGACTGTTATCTGGCAATTCGGCGATTCAGTTTTTCGCTCAGTAGTTGATGGGAATGGGTTTGTATCCACTTGATGTTTTAGTCGTTCTATGGAAAATTTCTCACCATTCAAAATCAAGTACTTCTTTCGGATGTAAGCTTTTTGGCCAATTGCTCTTGCTGAATGGAGCTTTTGTCTCAATAGTTTAGAGTCGTTACGATCCTCTTCACAAAGATCGTCGTTGATATAAATGCGAGAACCTTTCAATTTATAGCTATTGCTAGTTACTTTAGATTTCGACCGAAAGGAGAAAAATTCTATCTTAATGATTGATTTAATCTTATCAATAATATGAATATATTGTTTATTTCTAATTCTAGCAAGCTGATTCCCAAAAGGGTTTGAAACTTTTTAAATTCACTTAATTCAATAATCTTGAGGAGAATTCCGAAGTACATTTGTTCTTATGGCTACTTTTACACTGCTATGTATAGGCTATGCCGATGACATAGTCTTAATGGTCAGAGGTAAATTCGAGGGCACCTTGTGTAACTTACTACAGGAGGGCCTCAGAATTATCGAGCAGTGGTGCTTGTCAGTGAGGCTGAGCATAAACCCGAACAAGACCACAGTGATTATTTTCACTCAGAGAAGGAAATTTCCAGCTGTGAGATCCCTCTTTTTGAACGGAGATACTATATAATGGAAGTCTGCAGTTAAATATCTAGGGGTAACACTAGATATTTAACTTCTGAGGAATAGGCATGTTGAAATCACTGCCAGCAAAGCAATAAAAGCGAGAATAAAAGCTTTAACGGCGTGCAGGAATCTAGCCGGTAAGACTTGGAGCTGTAACCCTAAGATACTGCGATGGATGTACGTCATGATTGTGAGACGCATTATCAAGTAAGACGCAATAGTCTGGTACACAAAAACAAGCCAGAATAGCACGAGGAATATCCTCCACAAAGTACAAAAGCTGGCCCGTATGTGTATCACTGGAGCTATGGGAACCTGTCCTACCAGGGCACTTGAGATTATGACAAATCTCACACCAGTTCATCTAGTGATAGACAAAATGGCCCATGAAGCCATTCTTAGAATATCTAAGAAAGGAACAGTTAATGAGAGCATTAAAAACCAGAAAGCCTGCTCCAAAATTTCGGAGATTGTATATTGTATTGTATATTATTATACTGATCCTCCTAGGTCTTTCCCAAGGAGACCCCTCATAAGCTCTCAAAGAGCTTGAGCGAGTAAGGAGAAGCAGTTTGTAGGCTTTTTTACTGTGTACTTACGCCACATTAGGTACAGCACTGTTAACTTTTGACCCAACAGTGAATGGTGGCGATTACCGTGACTAGAACATTTATTTCCTAGCCTCGGAATTGAACTTGGGGCTTTCGCTCCCGCTGAACCAACCCCACTATTCCCACTCTATTTCAAAAACGATAATTGGGAGTATTGTTGTAACATATCAGGGTGGTTTTAAGATCGAAACCCCATCCACTGTTAATGTTTCACCCGTTTTTACCCAGATGAAGGAACCTCCTATTTTCCTTCTATCTGGTCTTTCATATACAATTACGCACTGAAATAATTCACTACTACTATTCTAACTACTTCTCTAAGTTCAAGAAACATTTCTACTTTGATCGGTCGCGAAACAATTGCTTCATTTAGTTCTAGTACCAACTATGATAACCAATCATAAACCAACACTCATGTTTCTTGCTCGAGAACGATGATTAACTAATATGACGTGAATTACCCGTAAACTTCAATACTGTTATCCCCCCTACATGACAGGGCCAAGCAATCAGATGTGTGTTTTTCTTCTCCATGTTTCATATAACCGAAACCATACTCTTCATCATAGCATTCACCAGTTCTCCCTGGAAAAAATTCAGCATAATTTTCCTAAGATGAAATGGAAAATATATTTTACCTTTCAGGAATTCCTCTTTTGGAGGGTGAAACCATGTGGCTGAAGAAACCGACATCACAGAAATTGAAAGTGAAATACAGAATACTACAACGCACTTCATCGTGTGAAAGCTGGATTTCAAGTTGAAGAGTAGAATTGGTAAAATGAATTTCCTTTTTTAAAAATTTTAGAGCTCCTTACTGTAGGTGATGAAATAATTCTCTGGATATATCACGCTCGTTATCTTAGCATATTATTTATGGTTATAAAATTTAGAAGCTATTACGCTATTACGCAACGATTGATTTTATGTGAATAGATATTTGGCTAAACATGGAGTGTGAAATTGGAAAATAAATTATAAAAGCACATACGTTGGGACATGATCTTTAGGGCGCTCGTTCGTGTATATTCGATAGGGATGATGGGGTGGAGGATGAGATCATTTTGACGGTATTTGTCAAATTCTCTGTTTACTTCTATTCAATTTATAATAAAATTCTAGTCGAATCTTTTGGCTGGCTCATTCATTTTTGCGAGCATGTTTTAGGAGCAGCGTGCGATCATTTTCTCAAATGTCTGTAATGTTCGAATATTTGGCGAAAATGCTCTCAAAAGAATTGGGTTTGACTCAATGATGAAGAATAGGGGGTCCAATTTGATTCTATCCAGCTATCGTTGCCATGATAACTTGAAAACGGAATGAGGTAGCGAATTGAAATTTTCAGGGTAGGTAGCGCGTTTATATGCGACTGACAAGTTCGTTAATAGGCATAATCGAATTAAAGCTCAGTAGTTAGTTGAAAAATACCGTCACGACGCCTTAGGCAAAATTTTGTGAGGATCGCACAACTAGGAAAAAACATATTTGAAAACAATCCGTATCGCAGAAACTGTAAGAGCCTTCAAAAACTTATTTTACAGTAAAGTTCTAGATTTGAACTCGATCGGATCTATATTGTAGTAGATATTAGGAAAATACAGAACAATCACAAAAAAAATTGAACATTTTTTGTGCGCATGTTCTGGGAACATCCCGTTATTATTTTGACCAAATGTCTGTAAATTTCGATTTTTTTGTGGCTTGAAATTTTCAAGGTAGGTTGTGCGTCGCAATACGACGGACAAGTTCGTTAACGGGCATAATGGGCCCAACGGTTTCTTAGTACACATTTTATTTTCAACCAAAACAGATCCTATCAAATTGAAACTGGGTAACTAGTTCTAGAATAGCGATATAAAGACATATTGGAAATTTTGTCATAAAAGCAGAAAATCAAAAAAAAATTATTGAAAAATAGTTTTATCTCACGATATCTTGTGAACGGAAAGAGATAGCGACTTGCAATTATTGGGGTAGGTTGCATATCCGAAGGCGACATTTGAGTTTGTCAATAAGTATAGTCAACCAAACGGTTTCTGAGTTATACCTATCTGAAATGTTGTTGTTATTTCCTCATTAAATCAAAAAATACTAATCCTATACAATTCAAACATGGTATTTGGTTGTAGAATGCCAACCCGCAAATTAATGAGAAATTTCGCGAGGATAGTATTAATAGAAAATTTTAAAACAATTATTGAAAATCGTTGAAAAAGAGTCTATATCCCAGAAACTATCCATCCGAAAGCTCTACGATATCCTTCAAAACCTAATTTTACAGCTAAGTTCCATGGTTGAACATGATTAGTCGATATGAATACATTTCATACCATATTAATGACAGACGTTAGTAGAGAATCGTCTATGATCACAGAATTTTTACTCCTGAAATATGTATTCTATTGGAATTTGAATACGAAATAACTTATGCCTCAAGTAACTCTAGGATATGATATTCACGAAATTCCGCGAAAATTAATTTTTCGGCATTCTACAAGTAATCACCGAGTTTTAATTGGATCAGATTAGTGTATTTTGAGTTATATAGGAAATAACATCAAAACTTCAGATGAGTATAACTTCAAAACAATTAGGTCGGTCATGCGAAATAACTAATTTAAATGTTGCATTCGGATGCGTCACCTATCCTGAACATTGCAACGCGCTATCTCTTTCCGTTCTTAAGTTATCGTGAGATACATAATATTTTTAACTAATTTTTTAAAAAATTTCTAGTTGTATGGTCCTCACAAAATTTCTATATTCTACAACTAGTTACCAAGTTTCAATTCGATCGGGTCTGTATTTTTTGATTTATCGAGAAAATAATATTCCAGGTAGGTATAGGTCCGAAGCCTTTGGGCCCATTATGCCCAACCACAAACATAAAGCTGGCCGTCCACTAGGTCGGAAACGCGGCGCGGCGCGGCGCGGCGCGGGGCGGAAATATATATCTCCGTCCACTGTGGGGCGGTCGGTCAGGTCGGAAAAATTTTCAGGACAGTTCTCACTTGGCAGTCGATATATGCGTATCACATGAGGTATGTCTTCTGAGAGGACTTGTTCGTGTTTGCTGCTGCATGGGAAGCTCAAGAAGAGGAAACAGTGAGGAGAAAGAGGAAAAGGATATGGGTTCATGAAATTAATACAAAAAGAAAGGAGCTTGGAGAATTTCATCATCTATTTGATGATCTCCTGAGGGACGAAAATAAATTCTTCAGGTACTTCAGGATGTCGCCAGAAATGTTCTTCAAATTGCTGCAACTTTTGAGGCCAGAGATTGAAAGGCAAAATACTCAATTTCGGGAAGCCATTTCTTCTGAAGAAAGACTGGCGACGTGCCAGGTACCGTAGATATCATATTTCACTAAAATATTGTTTTTACGCGTATGTTCTGGGGAACGTCGCGTTATCATTTTGCCCAAATGTCTGTAACTTTAGAATTTTTTGCCGAAAATGGACTCAAACGATTAGGTTCGCCTACCTGATGAAGAATCTAGGGTCAAATTTGATTCTGTCCGCTGGCCGGCCACCGTTGCCACGATAACTTGAGAACGGAACGAAATATCTAATTGAAATATTTTGGGTAGCTGGCGCGTCCCAATGCGACGGACAAGTTCATTATTGGGCATAATCGGCTTATGGTTTCCGAGTACTAATTTTTTATCAACCGTTACCAATCGGATCGAATTGAAACTTGGTGAGTGGTTGTAGAAAGTAAACATGGACACTAATGTGCAATTTTGTAAGGTTCGTATCATTAGAAAATTCTAAAAAAAATATTAAAAAATATTATTCATCCCACGTTAACTTGAGAACAGAAAAAGATAGCGGCTTGAAATTTTCAGGATATGATCAACATATATGCAAAATTATTATCTATATCACAATAACTTGAGAATAGAAAGAGATAGGGAATTGAAATTTTTAGGGAAGGTATCGCATCCGAATGTGACATTTGAGTTATAGGCATAATCAGACAAACGGTTTTGGAGTTACGCTAATTTGAAAATCAAGACTGTTCAATATACGTCCTATAGAACATGCGTGTAAAAGCTCCTGACTTCACGTCAGTGCTTTTTTTTTAATATTTGGTTTTCTCAATTCGCTAAAATTCAAGGTACGTTGAGTGGGTGCATTTCATTATAATGTATGTATCCACAGATTCTGACAATATAATACATAGTTGAAATATTATGAAAAAAAAAGTGTAAAAATTAAATCATATAATCTATAAAAAATACAACATTTGTAACGACGGACTCACAGAAATCGAAACGAAAGTGACCGAGTCGTGCCGAGGTCGGAATATTTCCGCTCCGCCCTCCGTCCATTGGGTCGGCGACGCGGAATTCATGAAACCGCGCCGCGCTCAAGAAGTTTGGATAGATTCCGAGCGCGGAGATTTTTCGACTTCCCCGCGCCGCGCCGCGCTACCGACCTAGTGGACGGAGCTTAGTGTATTTTGGTTCAAAGTTCTAGCACACATTTCCGCCCCGCGCCGCGCTGCGCCGCGTTTCCGACCTAGTGGACGGCCAGCTTAACTCTCCCATTCGGATGCGCAACCTACACTGAAAATTGCAAGTCCCTATCTATTTTCGTTCGACAGATATCGTGGCAACGGTCACCCATCTAGCTACTGAACCATCCAAGGCTGCTCGGATCTCCAACAATATAGATCCGATCGTGTTCAAACTTGGAACTTGGAAGTACAGTTAGGTTTTGAAGGCTCTTGCAAAATTCGAGCGATGTCGGACAAATAGTTTCTCAAGTTTCTGATATATCGACGGGTCCTACGAATACTGGTGCAAGTGCAAAAAGATTAATTTAAAGGAGAGCCATTTAAAGGTTCAAGCTTTTAACTTTGACATAATTCAATAGAAATATTTGAAATATAGTAGTGTCATTTTGGAGCTGTTTAGGATTGAAATAGCATAATTAAAACTGTATATTATTTCCCCATACTTTGGGAAATAGCGTCACTTGCTTTTGTCTAGCTTGTTTATATAAATATATTAAGGCATGTAAACTAGTACAAGTGGTCACTTGTACCATTGTATATTGCACATTATGTTCATTTATAAATTAAAGAGAAAAGAAGAGCGAACATCATAATAGTATTATATGCATTATATTGAATATCATTAAATAATTAAAGCTTATAATACTGTAAAGAATTTTCTTTCATTTGCTTTTAGCACTTGCATCAGTGTACTTAGTACTGATAAGTACTTGTGCCATTTTATCTATGCAGTACTCTGGTCATAATGATTATTTGTATGGTTAATGAATCAAATTCATTAGAAAAACAAATTTATTTGCATTCCAAATAAATAGATAGATGGTATTAACATCCTGATATAATATAATATAAAAGAATCATAATAATTCTTATACTTAGGTTCATTTGGAATATTTTTTGCCGTGCAAGTTATTGGTTTATTAAGTATTTTCATTTTTATCAGTCTTTCAGACATTAAGTTTGAGAATGAAATACAGCCATAAATGAAACGAAAAAATTATAAATAAAATAAAGGAATATTCCGAATAGTTTTGACAAACTAATTAACGTAGTTCGTTAGAATTTTGAAATAATCTTCACCATCTTACGACAATAAAAAAACTAAAAAAATAGATCGTTCTTCTCAACTTACATAGGAATACTCGTATCTACTACAATATCCGATCCGATCGAGTTCAAATCTAGAACTTTACTGTGAAATAAGTTTTTGAAGGCTCTCACAAAATTTCAACGATATCGAACGGACATATTCATAAATATATTTTTCAAGCTTTAATTCTATCAGATCAGTATTTTTCGAGACTCTAAAGCTATCCTGCAAATTTCAACTCTCTAACTCATTGCGTTCCAGAGTAATCGTGCTGACGGCTCGACAGAATCAAGTTTGACCTTGGATTCCAAATCAGTGAGTCCAAACGAATCGTTTGATACCATTCTCGCCCAAAAATTCGAAAATTACAGATATTTGGGCAAATTCATAGGCACTCTGTTCAGATGAACAAGCGTGCCAAAAACAGATATTACGTGATATAATTCTTTCAATTATGGTGGCTCGAAACATTCAGTTGTTTCAAGGAAGGACTTCATATTATTATGTTGATTATAAAATGTTTGAAAAGGTAATATATTATTATTAACAGTTCTTTATTGGAACAATCCAAAAGGCCATCGACCAAAGATAATATAAATATGAATAAATGAATGTATGGCTAATATCTACCTACTGCCTCTCCTGACAATTCAGTACTACCTCATCCGTTCATTTACAATCACAAGTATGATTATAAATATATATATAAATTTATTTTTTTTTACTTCTGCCCTATTCTTAACCACCAGTAAAGTCCGTATTTGACAAATTCCACAAAACATCAACAGAGTAACATGAGAAAATGAGAAGAAATTTTTTTGGAAAAAAAATCTTTTACGAGTTCCCTGCCTATTCTGGCTATTATCTGTTTGAATATTTTACACTCATTTTTAATATCCTGTTAACATGTTGAATTTCAACATGTTTTCTATTTCTAGTTGAATTTTCTGTATATTATTCAATTAATGATTTATTACGTTTAAATTTATATTTCATTATCATCACATTACTCCCCTGGTGCGGTAATGAATGCCATTATGGCATATAAAGGAGTGTAAAATCGCAGTCATTATACTTGACAATTTATGTTGGTGAAATCTTGCACATCTTACTGGAATAAAAGTGTATTTTCTCTCGATGTGATGAGTTAAATCCAAGAAATATGTATTGTTTCTATATTCCACACAGCTTAAAATCAAATTAATGAATTGCGAAATAGAATTTCTCTATTTTATAAAGCTGGACGTAATATATTGCCATAATTAAAATGAATTTTCACGGTTACCATCGAGCTTGTTTTCATTAGTAGCCCAGGAAAGTTAGTGCTAAAAAGGGGTCTAGTCCCTAAAAATTGCTCCAGAGCTGGAAACCGTTTTAACCCATTTTGGGTGTCCCGAATAACGGGTATCTGAATTTGCAACAGTTTTTAGGTTGTGCTTCAGATTTGAGAGAATAATAACAAGGAAATTTTCGCCCTTTTTTGAGTATTTCGCATATAACTCGAGAAATACCCATCCATTCTTCAGAAAATTTTATTTTATTCCTTTTTGAAGAATATTATATTTAGCATTCGAAACATCAAAATCGGTTCAGCAGTTTAGCTATCACCCGTCAAAGATGAGCAATTTTTACAAACTTACCTCAAAAGTTGACAACCCCCAATTTCTAACGCTTTTAGGACAGATATTTTCGTTTTCAATAGGATAGATGAGATCGATTTCGAGTGCTCTGAGCGTGTCAATGGAAATCGCCATTAGTCTGAACTCAAATCTCCTCACTTTTTGCCCTTTTTCAAGCAAAAGTGAACGTTATCAATGGAATTTAAACTCAAGTTATTTTAAATAATTAAGTACAAACTTCAATAACTTCATGTAGGTATTCATAACTTTATTTACTAAGTTTATGATTTTTTTGGAGTAGGTACTTAGTTGGTCACTGCATGTAACATAATTAAGTTTGTGACTCCTCTATACAAAGAAAGTGCGTCTAAATAGTGTAGAATTGGTTGAAAGAAACACCCAACGAAGGATTCCTTGCCGACGAAAACAACAAAAACGCCTAATTGCGATGCTCATGGACAAGTTCATAGGTGCAGGCAAGTTATGCCGGATCCAGACGGGTGTAATATAACGCGTAATGTAATGCGAATTCTCCGTCTGGACGGTACTATGAGCATTGCATGTAACGCTCGTCTACCGTCCACACGGAGAATTCGCCTGACATTACGCATTACATTACGCGCTACATTACACCCGTCTGGACCCGGCATTATACATTAATTTGAATCATAGCCTCATTTAACGTATTTAACGGTGGTGATACAGGCCTGTTTCACGTTAATTTTCACGTTTACTGAGGTTGCGATTCAAATTTATCCTTAACTGAGGATCTCAGCTAGGACTTAACGGAGATTGACTGCTTTGTGAATACGGCGGTTAATCGTTTTGCTGACTGAGCAAATATTACTTAACAGCGAAGATCACTTACAGTTAATTGACATCATATTCCTAATTAAACGTGGGAAGGGCAATCAGCAAACTATGATCCTAAATACCGCAGGCGCTCCTTAGATGCAAAACGACACATCTTGTTTCTCCATGCCTTCAGCGGCTGTGACACGACCTCTTCGTTTTTCCAACAAGGCAAGGTCAAATTCTTCAAAACTCTTGGAAAGAATCCTGACCTCCTAAGTGTTATCTGGATTTTCCTCGACCACAAAGCCACTCCTGACCAGGTTGCTGATGCTGGAATGAAATGCAAGTTTACTCAGGCAACAGAGGGCAGTCTCTCAACCAACTGAGATTTCAACTCTTCCAGAGGGCAAAAACACTTTCAACTTAGCGTCGTTGTCCCCTACTTAACTGGCCGTTCACCAACATTTCTTCAGGGCGTTTTTGCAGGCGCAGATGTGGAAGGACCGAGAAATGAATGCAGAGCAATGACGATGGAAATCCGCCCCAGGTGGTTTGATGCCTGTCCAAACCACTCGGCTTCCAGCACCCGAGGCATTATTAAACTCAATTTCCTGCGAAGGGCTTCATGCGAGATCGAGATTTTTCTCGACTCGTCTCGTTCTCGTCTCGTAAAAGCGAGACGAGACGAGACGTTTTCAAAAATATTATAGGCGATATCGAGACAACATACAGCGCAACACGAGAGTCTCGTTTTTGGTCTCGTTAAATTTTTTGTATGAAGTCTTATATACGACTCGACTTTTTTCAACACCCACAGAAAACAATTAAACATGAAGAGTTTCCACTATAATTACCAATAAATTTTGTCTATATTATGCATCGATCGTTCTAGAAATACACGATTTTTTAGAAGATTATTAATTCATTATGACTTTGCGATAATTGAGATTATTTTTCAAGAAAAAATAGTATTCACAACCATAAAAACGGATGCCATTATGAATTCAATGCTTAACGAACAACTTTTATTGCCCCTAAATCCCAATGCTTTGAAAGTTAGCCTATTTAAAACATCAACAAAACTTTCGAAATATTGGAAAGCTGAGTTTGAAAAATATTTGCTGTTAGAAAGAGCAAATAGGAATCAAAATATTTTACAGTGGTGGAGACTTATTTTCCAAAGCAGGTATGATCATGGCAAAAACACGTACATCATTTAAAGATTATGTGATGCAAGCGTGTTTATGTTTGAATTCTTGGTCATCGAGTAATTTAAAAGTTGAAATTATCAGTGTTTTATATTATTAAAAATAATATGTACATGTACAAATATTTTTGTATAAGAGCGTTATGAATATAGCTTTAAAAAATTAATCATTATTGTATACCATTTCATTTATATATTATAATATTTATTATCGTTATTCAGAATTAAGCGAGACGAGAAGGGACAACTGATAACGAGACGAGAACGAGACTTAAACGAGACTCAATTTTTTGGGAATTGGCGAGAGCGAGACGAGATTTCTTATACTCTCTCCTACTCTCGTCTCGTGTGAAGCCCTAGTACTGCGCCTGCAAAGTAGAGTGCAAAATGCAAGCTCGTGCCTACTGCAAGGGGCATGCATGCCCCTTGCAGTATCTATCAGTATCTATAATGTATGTGCATGCCTCTATTCAGTCGGTGAGCAGCATGATATAACTAGTGACTCCTCTGTACTCCCGAGTACTTCCGAAGACGAAGATGATCTGGAGAAAGAAGAAGGATCAGCCGTGGGAGAGGAGGAAGAGCATCAAGAACTAAAGTATGAAGAAGAGTCCCCTGAAAAATCCAGACCCATTAAAAGAAGGTGAACCCGCTAGACATCATATACGGTAAGTAATTGTAATTAAAAATTCATAAGTTTATAGTATAGCAATTCCTGATAATCAGTATAATATAAAATTTTTGTGTTGCCTACAGGATCTACTGAGACGAAGTACTGCCCAAAAGAAGAAGACGGCGGCTATAATTCCCTCATGATTGTATGACCCATGTAAATAATTCCCTGTTAATTGTAAATTGTAAAGAGTTTTTTTTATTAGTTATAAATATACAGTATGGTGCAAATGAAAGGAATAAATTCGTTATTTCGTAAACCGGCGACTTTAAGGAAAAATCCTGAAACCCGTCGATTTTTATTTTTAAACGGGCTATTCGTAAGGATACTTTTTTATTTTTGACGTCATCTATGTGAGCATGATGACGTCATCGCTAAAATTTTCAGTTGGAAAGGTGGGTGTTGTAATACATTATTTGAAAGGTCTTTCAAGTACCTACTCAGCCATATCAATAATGTACAAAAATTGATTTTTGTATTTGTTTAAAAAATCAATTAAATTTTATTATTATTATTTAATATGACGTCAAAAATAAAATGGTTTCTTTACGAATAGCCTGTTTAAGAATAAAAATCGACGTGTTTCCGGATTTTTCCTTAAAGTCGCCGGTTTACGAAATAACGAATTTATTCCTTTCAATTGCACCATACTGTATACTTTTATATAATGCAACTCTCTCATTTTCTCTTCCCTGCTCTATTTTCTGGGATTGCCTGGTAAGTCATTATTGATTGATGGTTACTTCGTAATCAGAGCTTTATATAATGATTTCTTGAGTTTAAATTTTTATATAAGTTGACCAAATTTTATGTTTCTTGAATAAGAATGCATGAAAGTGAGAAGTTTTCAGTTCAGACGAAGTTCCCTGCGAACTCTTCCGGTTTAAGATTCATATCTCAGCACTGAAGTGAGCAAATTTCTAATTTCAAACAGTATCTGATTCACAATTGAATTTCCTACAAGTTTAGTTCTACAACATTTTTCAATCGGTGCAGTCCTTGTCGACCTAAAAGCGTTGAGGTTGTCAACTGTTGAGCTAAGTTTGTAAAAATTGCTCATCCTTTACAGGTGTTTGCGGCTGAACTACTAAACCGATTCCAATGTTATGAACGTCATTAGACGCTAAATGTAATGTTCTTCAAAAAGGAACGAAATATATTCTTCTGTAGGATGCGTACTTTTCAAGTTATAAGCATAATACCGAAAAAAGTGCAAAAATTTCGAGGTTTTTAGGGTCTCAAATCTGAAGCACAACCTAGAAACCGTCGCAAACTCAGACCCTCAAAGAGGGTTAAATCAATTTCCAGCTCTGGAGAAGGGGCTAGAGCACCAATTTGCCTGGGCTATAGATATTGGATAAGGGAATAAAATTCAGAAGGAAATTACTCCAAGAATTTATTGCCTGATAACACATGATTGGCAGAACATTCGATGTGAAATTACAAAAGACAAATCATTCAGTTATTTATTTTCCTTCAACGCGTACTTTCATACATAAAGAAAATCAGATGAAAAGAACAACATTTTTATTTCATCGTCTAATGTGCATTAGATTGAAACGTTTCATCTGCTGACGTCTTGTATCCTGGGCGTTCCATTCAATCACCCTGATTGAAGTCTTCGGAAGTAGAAGTTTTCGGGGAGAATTCCCTAGCCCTGCTGATACCCGCTTCAGAAATCAGCTTGTCAGATTGGAATGGGTCAGCTAGGATCGCAGGTTCAACGAAAAGGCGCCTGAAAGGAAATTTCTAGTCAGATCTACTGTAAATGTAAAAGGAGGAAAGCCCTGTGATAGGAGCTTTGGCGCTCTTGTTCAATTTTTGACAAACCGTATCTCCGAAAGTATTGGTTCCTCAGAGTTGGGAATGATGTCAATGGATTCTTATGATATAATTGCACCATAAAAGAAATTAAACTCAAATAATAGTTTATTTATCAAGAGTATGTGAGCAATCTGCAATGATTTAACCTCGTGGAATGGGTTGTTGCTACTTACACTCGGTGCATAGTTTTCAAGACTCGAAATACCTAAAGTTAGTTTTACACGGCGAAGATATTCATGAATTCCTTCGCGAAGTTCTTCATGAATTTATTCACGAATTTCTTCATGAAGTGTGTAGTTTTATATGGGCGAAGAAATTCATGAAGATAAATGTAAAATAATAGTATTACCAACTGTAAACTTCTAAAGTAGCAAATACAATACAAAAGCAGCTGTGGCTCGATATTGAACTTGTTTTCTTCCTCAAAACACAATAGAACTTCCAAACAACAACCTCAATGACCACCAGTTTAAGTTTTACAGCTTTTCCGATAATTTTTATGGCATGAAACATATGTTGGTACCCCAGACTGCACGCGAAACTTGTTGATAAAATAGAACGAGTTCTAATTTCGTGAATTTTTACGTGAAGAAAGTTCACGTCAAGTTTATGTTTTACACGGAGAATTTCTTCATGAAGTAACTTCATGAAGAGCTTCGCGAAGAAATTCACGAATTTCTTCGCCGTGTAAAACTAACTTAAGGAAAGTATCATCGAAATGTCTAGAACAAGGCTTCATAGCAGATTGCCCATTTATTCCTGATATTTGAATGGGTATAGGCTGACGAACAAATTATTTTAATAGTTCAAAATATATTAATAAAATACAATCCTCTTTTCATAATTCAATAGTTCATACCACTAACACATTCATTCTGTATTATGAACCTTAATTCATAAAAGAATATTTGATACACAATTGTGGATCAATATTTCAGTTTTTTTTTGCTAGCAACATTATGAGAATACTGTATATAATAGGAACATGTGTCACTACTTAAGGAAGTAGAAGGTAATATTAACCTCTGTGGTCAACGAATAGTTGTTCTTTCCAATTGCCTTCAAAAACTACATCATTAAAATGATCCAATTCTAAATCATCTGGAACATCATCCCCAGTATTTGCACATAAATTATTCAAAATGCAAAAAGTCAATATTATTTTTGGTATCAAAACAGTCTTGCATATTTCCACAAATTCATGATGCGGGAGCTTCTTCTCCAACGTGAAATATTACGAATTTTGTAAACACACTAGAACAGAAATAAGGGCGCCAATAAATATGACGTCTCTTATAGGTAGATAAGATGACATGCATGATCAGTGAACACAGATAGAACACAGACAGATAGAATTCGCCTTCTGTGAAGTACTATGTATTATTGAAAATTTGGAAAATCATATCTCCGAAAGTATTATCTTGTAAGAGTTGATAATGACATCAATTCATTCTTATGATGGAACTGCATCTTAAAAAGAATTGAATCCAAAAGTTGTAAAGTAATTTTTTTTTTGTTGAGACCATTTTCGGCAAAAAATTCGAAACTTATAGACATTTGGGAAAATGATAACGCGTTGTTCCCCAGAACATGCGCGCAAAAATGGTCGTATCGTGATTTAAAACAAACAAATTGAAGCTGAATAAACCAACTATCGAGCCTGTACAATGGTTTACCTAAAAGAAATTTCTCGATGTTTGTGGACTCGAGCTTTTCCTCGGAATTTCGTGGAAACCACAACTCCTTAAAGTTTAAAGCTGAAAAATATCAATTCAAGAATCTTGAGCTTCAGAATCCTTTTTTCAGAATCCTAATACGACCTTTCTTACTGAAATACAGTCTGACAAATATCAACGAAAAATTTCGAAAATTTTTTTGACCCTCCAATTTTTTCCATTTGTGTATAACTATGCATTAATGAAATTATTTTTTGTTTGCCTTGACTGACAAGCTATCTGTGATCAGTCTCAGACTACGGACCCGTTTCATCAGGTAGGTTCATGGCCAGTCGAATTCGTGAATGGGGAAAATAGACCCAATGATTTCGGAGATATATCTATTTGAATTTTCATTTTCCCAATATTTCCAAAACTACAGACCGATCAAGTTGAAGGCGATCATTTAGATGGAGAATAACGACTTCAAACTTCATGGGAAATCAAGCAAAAAATCAATATGCCGGAAACAAGTCCGCATCTGACAACCTTGAAAACACTTGAAAGGGTTGTTACATGAGTTATGATGAAATTTATGATGGAATTTGGAATGATTTTTAAGGGTTTTGATAGCATTGTTTTCTAGCACTCAAATAAGAACAAGCGCGCAAAATGTGACTTGATGTCACTGCCCTTTCATCTTTGCACACACACACACACATGTTCTAGGAAACAGCATGCTATCATTTTCCCCAACTGTCTGTAATTTTCGATTTGTTTGCCGAAAATGGTACTAAACAATTAGACTCGACACTCGACTCACTCATGAAGAATTCGAGGTCTAATTCAATTCTGTTCGGCCGTCCGTTGCCACGATATCTTTCGAACGGAAAGAGATAGTGACTTTTGTCAGAGAATGTTGCATATCCGAATGTGATGGTTAAGTTCGTTAATGGGAATAATCGGCCAAACGGTTTTGGAGTTATACCCATCTGAAATATTGTTTGCTCAATAACTCAAAAAATGCTAATCCAATCGAATTGAAACTTGGATATCAAATGTAGAATTTCTGCTTAATTTTGTACGGAGCAAATCCCAAAAAAAAAATAAAAAATGTTTCTTCGAAAATTTTATATTTCACAGACTAGCTATCAGATTCCGCACAAACCTGCAAGCCCTATCTTACAATCGAGTACCGGAGTTCAGCTCGATCGGATTTGTATTTTTGTAAATATTGTGAAAATAAAATTTCGAACTGGTATCTACTGCAGGCCAAAAACCTTGTAATAGCATTGCTTATTGCATGTGAGATGTCATTTTGAAGGGCAGATCCTGCTTGGACTAGATTGGGCCCTGCTCTTTTGTTCCAAGTTATATTGGCCCACATATTTCTCAGATTTCAAATATTCCAGGATGAGAAAGTTGTACAACTTTTTTTTTAATTGAAATTGTGGAGGTAACTTACGGAATTGCGTTTTTGTTTCTGAAATAATTTTCACCAAGTGTCTCATAGCGATGGGGAAGTAGTTCGACATCATCTGCCCTGAAAAATATTAAATAAAATAGTCAAATCATGTACTATAACAATATTCTTGCATACCTTATGATACCTCTCGAAGTCCGTCCAAAACCAGAACCAAGTCTGAGTAAGCTTAAAAAAATCAACTGTTAGATAATATGAAAACAAAATTATAAAGTAGTGACGTGGCGTCAGTAGCTGAAAAATATTCGTTTTTCAAAGGATCAAAAAATTTTACCGAAATTTATGGTAATCTGCCATATGAAGAAATCAAAATTTCGAATGAACATATCCAAAAATTAATTATAATGTGTGAGTCCCACACTAATATTATTAGTAAATCAAATTCATAGCATAATTGTGTTACGTATTTTCCATAAAAACCTGATTTTCTTTTGTGATAAAAAAGCTACATAGATGACAGATGGATAACTCATTTAATCGTTGCCATACATTTCTTAAAGAATTTTATGAGATAATGGACTTTTCACGAAAAATTAGGTAATTAGGTGAATCTTCACCTTAGTGTAGATCTCAGAAATTTATCGTCAATTTTTTCTTACATACAGTTTTGCAAGACAAATCGATTGGTGCCAATCTCTACTCTAGGAAACACATATTTTAGAGAAGATGAGTACACCCTGTATTTTATTTTCCTAGTCGGTAGAGTTCTTTCTTCTGATTTGGTATATGTATACTTTATTTATCTTTGTCAGTTTTCAAAAATATAGATTTTTTCGTCTAAATCTAAGGTAGCTGCAGAACGCCACATGACAATGCGGCGATATCTTTATATCAAAGTAGCCGTGGATAATAGAACAATTAAATGGTTCTGTTTGACACTGAAATTTCTGTTTATTCATAAATTTGAGAGTTGATATAGTACATATGATATTTTCTGAAGTAGAAAAATTTGATATTGTTCAAGTTTTCATAAAAACTAATCAAAACCAACGTTCGGCTTATCGTGAGTATAGGCGACTATACCCTAACAGCTAAGTTAACCTAAGCATTTGTTAACTTACATAAACGTTTACGAAATAGTGGTTCATTAAAACGAATGCCAGTACTGTACGAGGAAATGAAAATCCAGAATTAAATATTCTTCTCTATTTCCAATGTAATGTATTTATTTAAAATTTTTTATCTTACATGAGTAAAATAATCACATTTTTCTAGAAAATACAAGTAAGTCCATACGGGATTGTAGTCGACACATGCAATATTCATATAGCAGCAAAAGTGCAAAATATTTTTAAAAAATATCATATGCGTTATTTCAAATACGCGATGGCTTAAAAATAATCTGACTTGGACAAACAAAAGCGTTTTGATTTTGTAGATTTATGTTGCGCCAATTAGAAGAAAATCCAGATTTTTTTAATCAATACTTTGGACCGATGAATCAAGTTTTAACACGGCCACCCACCCAATTAAACAAATTTTTGGCCAGCAAAAAATCCAAGAAAAATTGTAGAATGCCAAAGATCTGGTCGACAGTTTGTAGGTGTATGGTGCGCTATAATAAAAAATCGGGATATAGGAAAATTGTTTCAATATGGGTCTCTAACAGGAATTCGATATCTGGAGCTCCTTCAAAATCAAATTGAGGAAGAAATTGTTATGCTACTTTTAAATATTTTAAGAAACTTAATTTGGCAACAGGACGGAGCACCAGCTCGTAGTGTGTTAGCTGTTACAGAATAACTGAATGCAAATTATTATATGTGGATTGGCAGAAACGGAACCATTCTCTGGCCTCCTCACAGTCCCGACTTAACTCCATTGGATACTTTTTTATTGGGATATTTAAAATGTAACCCCATCCATCCCCATCCCCAAAATATTGAAGATATATCAAATCAGAATAAAGGAAGAAATTGATCATCCCAGCAACAAACCAGAAATATTAAGGAGAACCCTCGAAAACTCAATAAAAAGGAACGATTGTGTGTAGAAATAAATGGAGGCCATTTTGAACACTCGATTTTAATTTAAGTTAATAAATAAAAAAAACAAATTGGTATCAGTTGTTTTATTACCACGGCTACTTTGATATATTAAAATCGCAGCATTGTCATTTGTGGCGTTCTACAGCAACCTTAGATGACAAAGATAACCTCAATAAAGTGTATATACGTGAAATCAGGAAAAAGAGCTCTACCGATTACGAAAATGAAACCAGTTTACATAACATTTTTAGCTTTATAATGCTTTTTTGCATTTCCTAATACTGAATTCTGAATCACCATAAAAAATACTTCATATTTACCCATTTAAACGTTTTTGTAAGACCAACAATAACTGAGATAGCTATTGAGTAAAATATAAACCATATCCCGGTACTACATAGTTTAGTGGTGAATAGATAGTGCATAGAGGAGCCAGAAAAATACAATTGAATATGGGCTAAGGCTCTTCGTTTCTGAGATCCTTCGGATTTTACATGAACCTTAAAATCATTATTCTACACTGATTTTGAAAAAATTGGAAAAACAAAATGGGTACCTATATTTCTGAAATCATCAGGGGGATTTTAACCATTCGTGAACTCCACGGAAATATTTATTCAAAATGATAGTGTCCACTTACTATGACGAATTCTAGTTAGAAATAGAAATTAATCAGATTCCATACCTCCTATCGCTTCTCTTCAAAGTCCCATAAGATCCTCCAAGAGTGAGGGGCCCATATGTTCGCTTTCTCAACAAAGATGTATTTTCTTCTGCTGGCTGAACTTTGGGATCGAACGAATTATTTTATTTTTTGAATTGAGCAATACAATATGATGAAAATTCCTTATACGGGGTGAGATAGAAGTTTGAATTTTTTGAGAGGATGGATAGGGAATTAAATTCTAGGATGAAAAGTCCTCGGATATTTTTTCACCCGACCCACCATTAATTAGATATTAATATAATAAGTTTTAAAGATTTTTCGGAAAAAAAATGGTGATTAAAATCTGTACCGGATTTGAAACAGATAAGATTGACTCGCTCTACGGTAGTGGTGGAGAGAGCTCGCTCCCCCCACTTATTTCTACTGACGCTGCATTCAATCCCCACCATTTCTTATTCCGTTATCTCACTTCTCTAATTGATACCACTATTTAAATAATATCTAATTAACAAAAATGTCTAAGGACTTTTCTTCTTAGAATTTCATCCCCTTTCAAAAAACTCCATAATTTTTGACTCACCCTGTAAATTAATAAGAGAATAGAGATGTTCACAAATTGTATGCAGTACCAAATATAGTGTATAAAGCTGCGCGTTGCAATCCATACAAACTTGTGAAAATCTTAATTCTCCAAATTCTCTTATTTTAAATATGCAGTTAAAATATGTTTCACAAAACATTGATTGTTTAAGAAATCAATATAGAATCTAATCTTAGCTTGGATCAACTTGATTATAGATTTAATTCGATGAAGCTCAACATAGAATCGCACTGATTCGATGGTCAGCAGCTATCAAAGTTTTTTGAAATCCTCCATTAATCTGGTTAATTTCATTCCCATCATGATGGAAGGAATTGTTAAAAAAAACAATGTCATTATTTATATCATGGTCTGACCAGCTGACAGGCCAGACTTTAATCCCATTAATTGAACTCATGAGAGAGATGCCTCAACAACCTTTAGTCTTTAAAAGCAACGGATTGAAGAGCTTTATATATGTATACAGGGCCAGGCAAAATTGAGTCGGTTGCAGATTATGAATTATGAGTTGTCATCAGAGGTGAAACTACTAGGTGACAATGCCCCTGACCCAACCTAGCAAAGAGTGCCTTGGGCAGGTAACAAAATAAAATTTATGCGCATTTTCTAAGCTTCTCACGAATTCAGTGGATTTTCTAACCTTTTCACGAATTCAGTGAAGATACCATACCGAAAACATCTTTTTAACATTGAAATGTATTTCCATTGCTTCAGGAATTTTATAATAAGGGTCACAACTTACCATGTTGCAGATATTGGTTCTGACCCTGTCCAACTCGTGAAAGATACTGAGGTTGAATTAAAGATGATCCAGAATTATACAAAAACACGAGCGATAGATATATCACTCTCAAAAAAAGTAAGAGGAAAACCCAAGGATTAACTGAAGAGGAGATTGGTTGACTTTGGAGAGAACAGGAATGGGGAAGCGCGGACAACATGGGAAGAACTGAAAACTATTTTCACCATTGTTTGTAATAACAACCTAAAATCAAGATAAAAATTGGGAAATAAAAGATGGATGACACATGAAATTCTGGACTGGATGGAGGAGCGAAGAATTATCGAAAATAACAAAGATGATCACAGAAAATTATAAGACCAAAGGTTAATGTAGTCAAGAAACGGTGTATGGAAAAAGTATGTATATAATTGGAAGACTAGGGGTACATGGGAACAGTACATCAAAGATCTTTTAAATGATGAAAGACCGGATGTGATTGAACGAAGAGCTGTTGCATAAGTGTAACAAAAATAGGAAAGTATCAGGACCCGAGGATATTCCTGTTAAAATTTTAATGCTTATCGAATATTTCTAAAATTAGAAGGTAGTACAATTTGATATACGAACCCGGTGTGATACTAGATGATTGGCTGAGATCGACCTTCATAGCAATTCCAAAGAAAATGCGCTCTACATACTAATATTTGAGTAGTCACTCATTGAAGACCTTTCCGAGAATAATCCAAGCTAGAACTTGCAAGAATTGTTAGTTCGGCCTAGATGATTCGCAAATGGGATTTATGAATGCCTTTGGAACACGTGGGACTATACTTTGGATACATGTGTCTAAGGTTACCACCAAAGAAAGGAAGATTTCACCTACTTCATCAATTATGAACACTGAACAGGCTTTTTATAGCCGACGTACCACCAAACTAATAGATATGCTACGCCGAACTGGACTGGACAGCAAAGATAACTGAATTATTGAAAACCTTCATTGGGGCCGAGCAACTCACGTCAAGGCCAGAAATCTCATAACTTCGAACCTAAAAATACAACGAGGGGTTCGACAGGGATGTATCCTTTCGCCACTCTTTTTTTATTATTGATAAGGGGTTACGTTGCACCGCGACCTTGAGATCTATTGTGCCCCTTTCGCCACTCTTGTTCTATATCTACTCTAACCAAATATTTAAAGAAGATTCGAAGACATGGAGTATCGAATTAAAATAAATGCTTTCCTTCTAAATATCATCAGACATGCTGGCGATACCGTTATCCTGTCTTCTGATAAATTAGTACCATAGGAAAAGATTTAAGAATTAGCATTGCATAAACCAAAGTTTATGGTGGAAATTTTCAACGGGTGATTCCACGAAAGGAGCAGAGGAAAATCATTCTGCTGGTACTTCCGGACACGTTTTCCGTTAATTTACGTCTTCAGGGCAATTCAACCAAGAAACCAAGGAAAAGTTGGGAAGAAAACTGAAAACAGGTGACACCTCAATAGGAGCGAGCAACCAATGTATCCCTTGGTCCTCCAATTTGGAGGCAAACCATGGCATCAGCACGGAGGACATTTCCATTTAAATATACTTCTCCGCATTATCTTTAGTTCTTTATTTCTTAACCTCAGGTTGAGGTCGCATCGCACGGGCTGCTTAAGCTTAATCCGTGCCGATAGCATAGTTTCCCTCCAACTTGGTGGTCCTAAAGCTGAAGGCACAAATTGGTTGCTCAATCCTGTTGTGGTGTCTCTTATTTTCAGTTTTATTTCAATTTTTTTGCGGAGTTACTCGCTAAATATTTCCATTTAAAACAATTTAACAATTCAAGAACCTAGGCAGCATAATAACGGAAATTGGACCCTGAGATAAAAATAAGAAGTCGAAGAGGAGGTGAGGATGATCTTCCAGAACATGAGAGCCTTTTTTTCTAACAACAGCTTAAGCCTTACGACAACGTATGGTCAGTGTTGTTATACTGGGTGGACCTGAACGTCAATATATTATAAAGATTGTAGACTTTGAGAACTCATAAAAACTTTAAATTGCTGTAAGATTTCATACCTCGGACATATATTACAAGGGGAGAAGAACCATCATCCCAACTTATAATGAAAGGATAAATAGAAGGTAGACGCAGTGTCGGCAGGCGGCAAATGTCGTAGCTGAGGAATATAAGAGATTCGACGAACACTCGATGTTCTGCGCATCTCTTCAGATTGGTAGAAGAACCAGATGCACTGTCCACAGAAATCGCCACTGTTCTGGAGAGTGAATAAGAAAAGAAGAAGAAGAATGTAATTCTGCCGGCAATACATCTGATTAAACGTTTTCAAGAATCATATCGCAGATGGAAGACATTCGAGGTTGGCCAATATAATTAACCACTTCCTTTATCTGTATAGCTTTTGGTTAACTTCCACGGTTCACTACTTCATTACCACTCACCGTTTGAAGGTTATAGCCGTTCCAAATACCCAGTACTCCCAAAATGGCTTCAGCTCAAGTGGTGCCCCTCAGAGTCATTGTAAAGGGCGTCAAATATGGTTTTTGCCCAGAGAGGATATTTATATTGGTATTATTAAACTAATATTCCTCGGTCTTCCCCAAGGAGACTCCTCATAAGATCTTGAGCTTGACCAAGTTAGGAGAATAAGTTGTGTTCTGTGTATGCTTTGTAACTGTGTCCTTACGCAACCTTAGGCACATCACTGTTGAGTTTCGACCCAACAGTGAATGGCGATAATGACTAGAAAATTTCTTTCCTTCCACGGGATTGAACTCGGGACCTCTAGCCCCTGAATCAAAAGCTTTAACTACTGAGCTAATGGTGATGAGTAGCAAGATCGAGCGCTGGGTAAATAAATTCGAAATCTATTTCCAATCATGACTAAAGTAAAAAATTCTAAGGGCGTGTTAATGGTGTGATTGATGCCGACTCTGTTAGAAATACTTTTTGGAGTGCTCCTTTTTTCATTCTCGCTGAACACTTAAAAAAGTGTTGAGAAGTGTGAGAAATACATAGACCTATAAAGATAGGTCTACGTATTTCTCTGTGTCTCAAAAAGTTTCGGGTCCTACAAAGGAAGTTGAAGTCGCCTTTCTGGCAAGTATGTTTGTTTTCATCCCTTACAGTGAACCGATTTCAATCGAAGAATTGTAAAATAATCCTCTGGTGGTCCAAGATTCATGAAAGAAGTCTCATAAAGTTATCTGTAATACTTTTGGAAAAGTTGATGACATTCACCTTAGAAACACAGTTCACATTATACTCGAATATCGAGAAGTTTTTCTTAATTCCTACTAGAAACTACTAACATTAAACGGCTTGGTATATAACCCGATTGAAATTTGAATACTTTTTTCGTATTTACCAATAAACTTTCTCGAGATGAATATCAAATAAAAATTTGTTCAATACATTTTCGGACACACAGTAATAAAATTAGTAATGTAGATCTCAAGGAATATCGAGTGTAACTGAGTATTTGATTGTTTTATAAGCCATCAATTACGGGTCGTAGAGCGTATCGGTAAATAAATCTAGGTACAGTATGCCAACGCACATATCCTTATTCCAGTTCTTCGCCTATCAATGTTAATGCCCATAATGTTCCTTCCAAGTAATGACAAATCTAGACATAAAAGTATTTATTGATTGACAATAATTATGTCATATTACGATATACTTAAATACTATATCTAGAAAATAATTTATAATAAATTTTGAGTTCTGTGTTTCACTTAACGAAAAATGTGAACATTCTTCCCCCTATATCATCAGATTAAATTCTTCAATTATCCTCAAAGGCAATCTCTGCTCTTTTTCCTACTAATACTCCTCCACCAATGCTGTCCAAAGATCTCTTTCCTAGAAGTGCTCCGCCTCCAATGCTATCCAATGCTCTTTTTCCCAGAAGAGCTCCACCACCAATACTATCCAACGCTCTTTTTCTAAGAAGGGCTCCCTCGCCAATACTATCCAAAGATCTTTTTCCTAGGAGTGCCCCACCACCGATGCTATCCAATGCTCTTTTTCCAAGGAGGGCTCCACCGCCGATACTATCCAATGCTCTTTTTCCTAGGAGGGCTCCACCTCCAATGCCATCTAATGCTCTTTTTCCTAGAAGAGCTCCACCTCCAATACTATCCAATGCTCTTTTTCCTAGGAGAGCTCCCCCACCAATACTATCCAATGCTCTTTTTCCTAGGAGAGCTCCCCCACCAATACTATCCAATGCTCTTTTTCCTAGAAGAGCTCCTCCACCAATACTATCCAATGATCTTTTCCTGAACATATCCTCACTCAAAGCCTTGAAATCATTGTTGTGTACATCTTGCAGTAGTCTTCTTTCATCAGAATCATCCACAGTATAATCATCATCCAAAATACTGGATAAAAGTGTATCTTCATCATTTCCTATCAGTTTTCGCAATAAATCATCATTATCTATAGTAATGACAAAATTTCTTCCACTACGTTGTTGGTCAGGATTTTTAACCTTGCTACTAACTAATTCATCCTTGATAATGGCTTGAGGTTGATTCCATTCGCCATTTCTATCTGCAAAATCGTGTTTGTTCAAACTTGTTGAAATAGAATAAATACAGTCAACTTACTCCAGATGTACCATTGGCAATGTACAGCAATGTATGATCTAGGCGAATGTTTTCATTTACAATGAAATGTAATCATATCACAATATCGATATATGTATGTACAAGTACAACCAAAATAACGGAACAATAAACACCAGGTGGACATCATACAATGAATTACACGTTAAATGAAACGAACTTGAAGTAGGCACTGGAAACCTAGTTGTGTGTCGCTTTATCAGGAAATTCTCAATTCTGCTGAACATATACCTACTAAAACATAGTTCCGCTCAATTAATTTACTCAAAGTTTCATTAGAATAGTCAAATAATGGTTTCCCAAGCAGAAAAATTACATTGGTTCAAAAACACTTGACGGCATGTGAAACTTTTTAACACTCGATGCCTCGTACATCTTAGGCGCAGTATGGATAACTAGGAACAGAGAAAAAATCGAAAAAAGAATTTTCATCAACGAACATCACAAACAAAAAATGTCGATGAAGTTGAATTCTGATGTCTGGTGATGTAGAATAATGACCTTCAGAACTGTGTAAAATTTCGCGGTTATCCTAACGAATGCAACACAGATAGAAAGTTCAATTCAAAGGAGTTGGTGACGACGGTAATTTTCGAAAGCTAAGCATTTGCTTAGCTACTATACGTTTCTCGTGATTTTCGTATGACATCCTGACTTTTACAACTTAATCAGTTAATTGATATCATGACAGGAATAAATGGACAAACTCTGTCATAGATGACACCCGCCTACTTGGTATAGGTAAGTATAAAAACTGAAAAAAGTAATGTAATAAAAATTAATTTCGCTAATAAACACTTACACATCAAAAGCGACGCGACATATGATACATCATTAGATAGAGAAAAAAAATTGGTTCAAGCCCTGGGGTCAGGAGCTTTTTGGCGCTCTTGTTCAAACAGACAAATTATATCTCCGAAAGTATTGGTTTCTCAGAGTTGGGAATTATATCAATGAATTCCTATGATAGAACTGCATCATGAAAGAAATTAAATTTAAAAAGAGTGTCGTTTAAAAAAAAGCTCCAAAAATTACCTTTTAAAAAAAAAGAGCAATCTACAATGCTTCAATGCTTTAATGCTTCAAAAATTGACATTAAATTTATTTATCACACATCCATATATCAGTATTTCTTTGCTAGCACTATTATGAAAATACTGTATATAGGAACATGTCTCACTACTTAAGGAAGCAAAAGGTAATATTAACCTCAGTGGTCAACGAACAGTAATTTCTTTCGATGATTTCATTATGTTCTTATTTCCTATTGCCTCCATAAACTACATCAAAACAGTCTTGTATATATTCACAAATTCAAGAATCGAATACTTGCTTTCCAAGAGAAAATATTTTCAAACTACGAATTGACAATCTCTAATAGCTAGAAAACATGACATTTATGAATAGTGAACACAGACAGATTCTGTGTTCACGTTCTGTGAATACATAGAACTTACGATGTATTATTGAAACTTTGAAACATCATTGGTGGGTTTCACGAAGCTCCGATTAGCTTAATTGTGAAGTTAATTCGATGGTTGCATCAAAAATGAAATGGGAATCATCATAGAATCACACTAATTTGGCAATTAAGCGCTGTCAAAGCTTTGTGAAACCCAATGTAAATCTCCGAAAGTATTAGCTTGTTAGAGTTGAAAATGATAACAATGGATTCTTATGATGAAAGTGCATCTTAAAAAAATTTGAATTCAAAAGTTGTAATGTATTTAAAAATATTTTTTTCGTTACTCCGAAACTATTAGACCGATTTCGCCCAATAACGAACTTAACCGAGATATTTATCCCTCATACCTACTCTGAAAATTTCAACTGTCTAGCTCATTCCGTTCGAGAGTTAACGGCCGGCCGGACATAATCGATTTCGACCACGGATTCTTGATCAGTGAGTCAAACCAAATCGTTCAAGACCATTTTCAGCCAAGAATTCGAAAATTACAGACATTTGGGCAAATTGATAAGCACTCTGTTCCGAGGAACAAGAATGCCAAAAAGTCGTTCCAACCAAACTGCAGTCAACTATGATTTCCATTTAAAAAATAAAACTTCAGATCATAGCAGGAAATCCTACAAAATCTTATTCTGCAGCAAAGTTCTAGATTCAGACTCGATCGGATATTATTGTTGGAAATATTAGGAAAATATATCGAAAAAGATCTTGGAGGTACGATAATTAGTTAATGTTGTTGACGCATACGTACTGGGTTCGATTACTACGGCGAAAATGGCTTTTTGCGCGCATGTTCTGGGGAACATCACGTTATCACTTTTCCCAAATGTCTGTAATTTTCTAATTATTTGCCGAAAGAGGTCTCAAACGATTGGGTTCGACTGCCTGATGAAGAATTCGATTTTCGAGTAATAATTTTGTTTTCAACCAACACAGATCCGCTCGAATTCTATGTTCTTTCACTGAGTGTGCACCAGTATGCGTGGCATAGTGGGAAATCAACCGAACTGGCCCTGAACAACTTGGTTGGAAGGCTAAATTGGTCTCTGGACTACAAGAAAACCGCTCAGGTGACCTTCCTGAACATAGAGGGCGCATTCAATGCAGCCCTCACGAACTCGCTCTGTGGAGCGACACGGGCCAGGGGGGGTTGGGGACCTCATTGTGGAATGGATAAAATCCATGTTCAATAACAGACTCATCACGAGATACCTATGTGGTGATGTAGTGGGAGGGAGGAGTACTTTCTTCTCTGCTATATTCTCTCCTGGTGGAAGCTTAGACATACTAGCAATTATATATGGGCACGCTAGATGTATATGTTCAAGCGTACAATGACGACATAGTAACTATGGCCACGGGTCATGATGACATGGTCCTGGTCGAGAGCTTCTCAGGGGCTGTAACAGCAACAAAAGGCTGGGCTGAGGAGGAATACTTAAATGTGAACCCGCATAAGCACCATTATCTAGGAAAAGGAAGCTGAATATGTATTCCCTCACTATGAATGGAGTTCATATTCCTTTTGCGGATTAGGCGGGATATCTGGGTGTTATCCTAGACAGAAAGCTTAATTGGAATTCGCACCTGGAAAGTGTGAGTCACAAGGTCAGGCATTCCCTCTGGGCCTCCAAGTGGACTTGAGGAAAGAGGTGGGGGCTGTCTCCAAAAAAGCTCCACTCCACCGGCACTGCAGCTAAACGCCTACTAGACCTCTCCCCTCTTAACCGAGTAATCATGAGCGTGGCCCGCACGACGACATATATATGGCTGCATATGGCTCTCAATGGGCCTGATACCATCAGATTCATGCCCAGTTCTCTGCAGGCCGAATTGGAGGCCAATGAGATAATGGGCATGTGGTCTGACGTATCTATAACCAAAACCCACACGGAGTGCCCCTACCGTATAGTATTTTCCAGCAGAAACTATTGGACTATCTCTGGGACCCTACTGATTGAGGTTCACAGATGACTCCGTTACCACCCAAGGGGTGAGAGGGGGGGTGAGAGGTTTGAAAAATTTCTAATTGAGATTTTATCAGCCTGGGTACATTTGAGACTGTCTTTCAAGCAGAAATTTTGCCCATTGATCACTGCGAGAAGCTCATACTTGAGGAAGGATGGGTTTGATATCAATTAATATCCCATCGGATATCCAAGCCGCGTTGAAGGCCGTGGCTTCCTACAACTGCACGTCTGTGGCATCTCACTCAAGGAAGCAGGGTGGGAGACCAGTAGATGGCTAGACCAAAAGGTCTAGAAACTTTGGAGCAGCAAAGGCGGTCTCGTATATGCTCGCTCGAAAATTATTGGCCACCAGCTGAAAGAGCCAGACGATGGTTCAAATTATCCAGGTTTGACCTGCAGTTTTAACAGCTAGATCACTGTGTCTCCAGAAAACAGCTAAGTAAATTGGGGTTGATTGAGGACTCTGAGTGCAGACTTTGCCTGGAGGACGACGAGTCTATCGAACACATCATATGTGACTGCCCCGCAGGGGACAGGATCACATTTGAGGAACTAGGAGATCACAAACTGAGACTGAGACAAATATCGGGATAGTTTCGGAAAGCCAAACTCCCCTGAAGGCCTTGGCTTTCTACAACCTCACGTCCCTGCTTGTTCAGGACTGCCGGACTACACTTCCTGAACTTGGAGAGTGCTGCAAGTTGCAGCTCATCTGAGTGCCAGGCAACTAGGCGAGGCATCAAGGCAATGAGGTGGCGGACTCATTGGCTAAGTGGAGAGATTCCATAGGACTCATTGGACCTGAACCAGCCTGTAGAATAACTTTCAAGGTAGTAAGGTGGGAGAATAACAGATGGTTGGACCAAAAGTTCCAGGAACTCTGAAGCAGCATATCTGGTCTCGGACATGCTCGCTCAACAATTATTGGTCTTTCAGCTGAAAGAGGGGTAGTCAAATTGGGCTGCAAATCAAGCCATTAAAGCAATAAAACCTCTGGTAGCAATTATTTCCGAATCGTTTGAATTTTTTATTTTATGCTATTGGGCTAAGAAGTTAGTCAGTGAACATGAAGCATTGCAGAACATGATTTGATAGCCATAATTCGTAAATGTATCCATTGTTCGATTGTGCTTAACAAAATGAACATATTTATATTTCGAATTTTATATTCACATGTTGATTGGTTCTTAAGCCTCCATTTTCACCGTTTAGAGTATATTCAATGAGAAGTATGAAAGATAGATTGAATAAAACGATACTTGATTCATGTACGGAATTTCATGTATGTATCTGCGCTAATTAAGCGGAAATGCACATGAGCTAATGAAATTTCAAACCTATTTCCAATCCTTTTGAGTACGAACAATCTTCAAGCCGAAATCAGGTAAAAGTCAGGTTAAAATAGTTTGATGTTATCCGAGATCACAATCCGAACCAAAAGTTCAAAAGTGCCATGCGCTAACGACTTCGCCAATTCAGATGTTCATTCGATTTTGCATACATCTTGAGGGTATGTATACTGATACTCCTTTTTATGGCTTTCGACCAACTCGCTGTAAAAGCGTTCTCAAAACAGGGGTTGAAAAAAGAAACGCCTAATGCGTACGAGGTTATAGGTTATAGTATGGCGCTTAGGTACAAAGCAAAAATGTTAATATTTAAGGACTTACCAATAGCTGCGAGTTCCCTCAGTAATTCCTGCAAAACAAGAAATTTCAACTGGGTATTGTCAACAAGTTGGAAAAAACTTTGGGAGGTTAGGTGCACTTGTTGCAATGTATAGCCAGAGCGGTCACCCAGTCAGGTACTGAACTAGCCCAAGGCTACTTAGCTCCAGGAGCAAAATATAATATTCACAATAATATGAATCTGACTGTAAAAACAAGCATAAAAAAAAACTTGTGCACTTTTTGTATAAACTACATATATTCACTATTATGTCGAAAATAAACAGTGCTATGTCTGTAGAACCCATTCAAATACATGCATTCACTGTTGATTCGAAAATGAACAGTGCTGGGTCTGCGGTGATGTGACGACCCATTCGAATACATACATTCACTGTAGGGTCGAAAATGAACAGTGCTGTGTCCGTGGTGGTGTAAGGATCCATTCGAATGCATACATTTACTGTTGGATCGAAAATAAACAGTGCTTTGTTTGTGATGGCGTAAGGACACAAATCAATTCAATCATATCATCAATTGTGCCATGTATAGCAGTGGTTTATTTTCAAAGGTGTATTCCGAGAGTAATTTCTATGAAACAAATCAGTCCAATTATACGGTTGTGCCATGAGAAACTATGGGTTGACAATTCACAAAAATCATGCTGTATAGCAGTAATTTTAATAACTAATAATATACGAGAATAATCACGTTTCACGTAATTTTAACAAAAAATCTACCTAAATTCATTCGTTAACCGTTTCCTCTCAATTATTATTTCAGTAGAAAAATGAAAAAAAAACAAAAAAGAGCAATTTCGGCTCCGGGACTCGATCCCGGTACCTTCTGTGTATGACTTCTACTCATTTAGAATCTGCGGTGAAAGGTGGAATATGAACGAATTTTAAATTTCTAGTTTCCGTTTTTGCGATTCTTCCGTATTTCCCTGATATCTTCTGCAAAATAGATCCGACCGAGTTTAATCTACAACTTCACTGTAAAATATGGTTTTGAAAATTGCAACGATATTGGACGGAGAGTTTATGAGATACAGAATAGATACACACAAATACAATGACTGCAGTACCAAATAAATTCTTTTGTAAATGACATACAGCGTGCCAAAAAAGTAACGTGACTCGTCAATAATTCTTGTACGAAGAATTATTAAGGAAAATCCTCGCAACGGTCGATTTTTAATCTCAAAAGCAATTTATCGTATGCTTTTTTGAATTTGATATTTCTCACCCCCTACGCCCCGCACCCCTCTACTTCATTTTTTCAAATGGGAATACATGGATTGTGATACATCAAATGAAAAGTAATTTGATTAACTACTCAACGGTGCGAATGAAAGGAAAATTGGTTGTGCCGTTTTTTTTATTACATTAAAAAATAATCAATTAGGTATGGTTACTCGCTATTTGAAATCGACGAGTTTCCTATTCAAGGATGGAAAATAATTTTAATGTATTAAATGTTCAAATGGAGCACCGTTGACTGCTTGACAATGTGCAAGCCGTTCTTCGAAACTCCTCAATGAATTATTCAACGCAGCAACAGGTATTCTACCGACTTCTCTCTGTATTTTAAGTCGCAGGTCTTCCAAATTATCTGGCCGATTTTGGTAAACAGTATTCATCAAATGGCCCCACAGAAAATAGTCGAGAGGGCACAAATCTGGAGATAGGGGTGGCCATTTAACTGATCCTCTCCTACCAATTCATTTCTCATGAAATGTGCCATAAAGATACCCCCTCACAATTCCATAATGCGGAGGAGCACCATCTTGTTGGAAACAAATATTGTCAGCTACTTGTCGACCATTCACACCGGGAAAGAGATCAATGACTGCAGGTAATGTTTGATTCCTCAGTAACTCTAGATAAGAGTCGCTAGTCAAATTTCCTTTTATAAAAAAATTTCCAATAATATGATGGCCAATTGTGCCCAACCACACATTTAATTTTTCGGGATGTTGCGTGTGAACTGTCTGCACCCAATGAGGACAATTATGTAGATGGACAGACCCATTCAAGTAAAACGTAGCTTCATCCGTAAAAATAATTCTCGATGAAAAGGTATCATTCTCATTTCATCTCACCTGCATTACTTCACAAAACTGCGCACGTCAGTCGAAATCGTCATCAGATAATTCTTGTATGCTCTCAATCCTGTGAGTATGGGTGAAACTTAGTTTTTCTAAGACAACAACTGACTGCTTACTCAAATCGAATTCATCGGCCAGTTTTCGTATAGATTGTTTCTGATTCTCTTCTATAGAAAGTAATATATCGAGGGTGTTATCGCCACATGTCGTAGTTGAAGGTCTACCAGATTTTGGAGAGTTTTTAAAATTTCCAGTTTGTTCGAAATGTTTAACCTCCCGACAAACAGTAGTTTGATCTGCTAGATTGACGAAAGAATATTTTTTCAACAAAAACTAAAGTTTTTCTTGACCTCCTCAGTTTGTTTCGAGAACACCTTCATGTGCGTGGAAGCGACACAATCCATATATTCCCATTTGAAAAAATAAAGTAGTGGGGTTCGGGGCGTCGGGGGTGAGAAATATCAAATTTAAAAAAGCACAGGATGAATTGCGTTTGAAATTAAAAATCGACGGGTGCGAGGATTTTCCTTAATAATTCTTTGTAAAAGAATCATTGACGAGTTACGTTACTTTTTTGACGCGCTGTATACCCACATTGATTTTTAAGTATTATAATGAAATAATAATTTTAGTGTCATATAAGTTTTTTAAAGTTGGTTTTTTATCATTTGGCCACTGATTAACTCTACAAATATGAAGTAACATAAAAACTTGCTCTTTTCTGAAGTATTTTTTCTCCTCTTCTCGAATATGTTAATTAGAAAAATGTGAATCACATGCAGAGTGATTATCTGATCATCAAAACAAAAGCTCAGATACGGTCCATTGAAATTATTTTGTAGCACCTTATTCATAATCATTTTGCCCAATGTCTGTAATTTTCTAATTTTTTGCCGAAAATGGTCTCAAACGATTGGGTTCGACTCCCTGATGAAGAATTCGAGGTTAAATTTGGTTATGTCCGGCCGTTCCACGATAACTTGAGAACGGAAAGAGATAGCGACTTGAAAGGGTAGGTGGCGCGTCCCAATAAGACGTACAAGTTCATTAATGGATATAATCGGCCTAATGGTTTCCCAGTAATAATCTTGTTTTCAATCAATATAGATCCGATGGAATTGAAACTTGGTGAGTAGTTGTAAAATACAGACTTAAAGACGTATGTGCAATTTTGTGAGAATCGTATCACTAGTAAAATTATTACAAAATATTATTTATCTCACGATAACCTGAGAACGGAAAGATATAGCGACTTGAAATTTTTAGGGTAGGTTGCGCATCCGAATGCGACATTTGAGTTTGTTAATAGGTTATGCTTAACGGTTTTGAAGTGATACCCATCCAAAATTTGGTTCTTATTTCCTCAATAACTCCATGAATACGAAGAATTCATGAAAAATTTTGTGAGGATCGTATCACTAGAAAATGTTTAATAAATCATTGAAGATCAATGGAGAAAATCTTTATATCAGAATCTATTCTTCCGACATCACTGAAATTGTGAGAGCCTTCAAAACCTAACTATACGGCCAAGTTCCAAGTTTGAACACGATCGGATCTATATTGTTGGAGATCCGAGCAGCCTTGGGTGAGTTCAGTAGCTGGATGGATGACTTTGCCTCGATAACTTTCGAACGAAAGGAGATAGGGACTTGCAAGGGTAGGTTGCACATTCGAATGGGAGAGTTAAGTTCGTTTTTGGGCATAATAGAATATTATTTTGTCGAGAACTCAAAAAATACAGACCCGATCGAATTGAAACTTGGTAACTAGTTGTAGAATATCGATATTAAGACGTTTGAGAAATTTTGTGAGGACCGTACCACTAGGAAATTTTAAAAAAATTATGAAAAAAAAAATGTATCTCACGATAACTTGAGAACGGAAAGCGATGGCGAATTGCAATTTTCAGGGTAGGTTGCGAATCCGAATGCGACATTTCAGTTCGCTAATAGGTAGGTATAATCGGCCGAACGGTTTTGGGATTATACTCATCTGAAATTTTGTTGTTATTTCCTCTATAACTCAAAATATATAAATCCGATCCAATTAAAACTCGATAATTAGTACTTGTAGATTGCAGAAGCCCTAATTTTCGCGGAATTTCGAGAAATACTATGTGTCGGGAAAGGTATTCACCTCTGGCTGCTCTTCCTACTGAAGCAGATATAGCATCTGAGCTGGATTACTATACAGCAATTCGAGAGTTTAGTTAGGCTAGAAGCAGAAAATACCTAATTTAATTTTGTTTTTGCGCCCATGTCTTGGGGAACAGCGTGCGAAATTTTTGCCAATGGTATCAAACGATTAGGTTCGACTCACTGGTCGAGGTCAAATTTTATTCAAAGGTTGGCCGTTGCCAGGATCCAAATGCAACAACAGACAAGTTCGTTAAGGGGCATAATCGGCTAAACTTTTTCCGAGTACTAAATATGTTTTCAAACAATGCAGATCTGATCAAATTTAAACTTTCGAGCCTTCAGAACCTAACTTTACAGCCAAGTTCCAAATTTTAACATGATCAGATCTATATTATCAGAGATCTGACCAGCCTTGGGTGAATTTTATTGCTGGATGGGTGAGACCATTGCTAAGATAACTATCAAAGGGAAAGTGATAGCGAGTTGCAATTTTCAGGGCAGGTTGCGCATCCGAATTGGGACAGTTAAGTTTGTTGTTGGGCATAATCGGCTAAACGTTTTCGGAGTTACTTCCATCTAAAGTTATATTGTTATTTCCCCTGTAACTCAAAATATACAGATCCGACCCAATTAAAACTCGGTAATTACTTGTAGAATGCCGATGCGCTAGTTTTCGCGAAATTTCGTGTCACTAGGAAAACAATTTAAAAAATTTTCTTCAGAAACTATACCTACGTCAGAATAGCTGAAATTCCGCACATACTATCAAGTACCGAATTTCAGCTCGATCCACTTCGTCAGTGCTTTTCAAGAATTTTTTATGTTACTTTAAAGTGTTTAAGTGAGTACTGCTGTAATATGAGTACCTATGTATAGTTTGCATTTTATGGGTAAAAACTTGAAAGTTTCAGATATTCCTTATATTTTTCAAATAATTGGTCTTCGTTTGGCACAAAATAAAGAAGTAAGTCAAAGAGGTCACGCGAAGCATATCTAGCTGACACCAAATCTTGGTCTGGCGCCGCCACTGATATGAGGTTCCTATTTCCGTAGATGAAATTATCAATCAACAGGCGCAATGACCTAGGCAGCTAAATTTTGTTATACAAAAGTATAGCTATACAAATTATCAATAATATTTGTTCCTGGAGGAATTTTCATTATCCCCCAGGTCTGATGTCTGGCTACGCCACTACCTCGATCAGATGATTTCCCACGTAATCAACTGAAGAACAGCTGGATATCAGATGATGCCAGTAAATACCCTCGAGTTTCAAATTTCTCATTCGTTTTTCCGCATGTTTATCATTGATGCATCAGCTTTCGTTCAGTAATTTCCCAAGTTTCTTCGTCTTGGTCCCATAGGCATGCGAATGCCGTGTATAAGATAGATAATCGATATTTCACTTTAAAAATAGTTTTCCAAATGTTAGTAGAATATTGTTGATACAACGTTGAGCTAGATCAATGAATATCTTGAAAAATAATTAAGGAACGCGTATTTTGTGATAAAAGTACAGTTAAGTTACATTATAATATTCGGATAATGTTCCATTTTGAAAAATTAGCAATAATAACAGATGAACTGCAGTATTGATTCAACACGAATGAACATTATCTGAGGCACAATGAGGCTAATTTCAAGAAGTAATGTATCTAGCTGTATAGAACATTTGTCGAAATGAGAAAAAAAATTGGTTCCTTAATGCTTCAGAAATTGTAAGTAAATTTATTTATCGAGATTAAATGAGCAATCTGCAATGATTCAACCTCGTGGAATGGGTTGTTGCAACTTACACTCGGTGCATAGTTTTCACAACTCGAAATACCTAAGGAAAGTATCATCGAAATGTCTAGAGCAAGGCTGGAGATAATCATAGCAGATTGTCCATTTATTCCTGATATTTGAATAGGTAGTGGATTACGAACAAAATATTTTAATAGTTCAAAATATATTAATAAAATACTATCTTTTTCTCTTTTCATAATTTAAAATTTAATAGTACCATACCACTAACACATTATTTTCTGTATTATGAACCTTAACTCAAGAAAAATGATTGATACACAAATGTAGATCCATATTTCAGTATTTTTTTGCTAGCAACATTATGAAAATACTGTATATAGGAACATGTCTCACTAAATAAGGAAGTAAATGGTAATATTAACCTCAGTGGTCAACGCACAGTAATTTCTTTTGATGATTCCATTATGTTCTTCTTCCCTATTGCATCCATAAACTACATCAAAACAGTCTTGTATGTATATATTCACAAATTCAAGAATGGAATACTTGCTTTCCAAGAGAAAATAACAACTATGAATTGACAATCTCTAATAGCTAGAAAAGTTGACATTTATGAATAGTGATCACAGACAGATTCTGTGTTCACATTCTGTAAATATATAGAACTTACGATGCATTATTGAAACTTTAAAACATCATATCTCCGAAAGTATTAGCTTGTTAGAGTTGAAAATGATAGCAATGGATTTTTATGATGAAACTGCATCTTAAAGAAAATCGAATTCAAAAGATGTAATGTAAAACAAAAAAATGTTTTTCGTTACTCCGAAACTATTAAAACGATTTTGCCCAACAACGAACTTAACTGTCAATCCTACTCTGAAAATTTCAACTGTCTAGCTCATTCCGTTCGGGAGTTATTGTATTAACGGCCAGATGGACGGACGGCCGGACAGAATCGATTTCGACCGCGGATTTTTGATCAGTGAGTCAAACCAAATCGTTCTGGACCATTTTCAGTCAAAATTTCGAAAATTACAGACATTTAGGCAAATTAATAAGCACTCTGTTCCCAGGAACAAGAGCGCCAAAAATAGAATAGAATAGAATCGAATAGAAATAGAAATAGAAATAGAAATAGAAATAGAAATAGAAATAGAAATAGAAATAGAAATAGAAATAGAAATAGAAATAGAAATAGAAATAGAAATAGAAATAGAAATAGAAATAGAAATAGAAATAGAAATAGAAATAGAAATAGAAATAGAAATAGAAATAGAAATAGAAATAGAAATAGAAATAGAAATAGAAATAGAAATAGAAATAGAAATAGAAATAGAAATAGAAATAGAAATAGAAATAGAAATAGAAATAGAAATAGAAATAGAAATAGAAATAGAAATAGAAATAGAAATAGAAATAGAAATAGAAATAGAAATAGAAATAGAAATAGAAATAGAAATAGAAATAGAAATAGAAATAGAAATAGAAATAGAAATAGAAATAGAAATAGAAATAGAAATAGAAATAGAAATAGAAATAGAAATAGAAATAGAAATAGAAATAGAAATAGAAATAGAAATAGAAATAGAAATAGAAATAGAAATAGAAATAGAAATAGAAATAGAAATAGAAATAGAAATAGAAATAGAAATAGAAATAGAAATAGAAATAGAAATAGAAATAGAAATAGAAATAGAAATAGAAATAGAAATAGAAATAGAAATAGAAATAGAAATAGAAATAGAAATAGAAATAGAAATAGAAATAGAAATAGAAATAGAAATAGAAATAGAAATAGAAATAGAAATAGAAATAGAAATAGAAATAGAAATAGAAATAGAAATAGAAATAGAAATAGAAATAGAAATAGAAATAGAAATAGAAATAGAAATAGAAATAGAAATAGAAATAGAAATAGAAATAGAAATAGAAATAGAAATAGAAATAGAAATAGAAATAGAAATAGAAATAGAAATAGAAATAGAAATAGAAATAGAAATAGAAATAGAAATAGAAATAGAAATAGAAATAGAAATAGAAATAGAAATAGAAATAGAAATAGAAATAGAAATAGAAATAGAAATAGAAATAGAAATAGAAATAGAAATAGAAATAGAAATAGAAATAGAAATAGAAATAGAAATAGAAATAGAAATAGAAATAGAAATAGAAATAGAAATAGAAATAGAAATAGAAATAGAAATAGAAATAGAAATAGAAATAGAAATAGAAATAGAAATAGAAATAGAAATAGAAATAGAAATAGAAATAGAAATAGAAATAGAAATAGAAATAGAAATAGAAATAGAAATAGAAATAGAAATAGAAATAGAAATAGAAATAGAAATAGAAATAGAAATAGAAATAGAAATAGAAATAGAAATAGAAATAGAAATAGAAATAGAAATAGAAATAGAAATAGAAATAGAAATAGAAATAGAAATAGAAATAGAAATATAAATAGAAATAGAATAGAATATTATTGACTGAATATTATCAACTGAATCAATTAACACCATTAATATTATTTGTATTTCTGAGAAGAATAAGGGAAGTGTGATCGAGAAAATAGTTTCTTCTGAATGTCTCAGAAAATATACATTTTAGGGCAATGTTGTTATTCCCACACCTTTATAATTTTCCAAAGTATATTCCATTATGGCTATAAAAATGTGGGAAAGCCCTGTGGACAGGGGCTTTGGCGCTCTTGTTCAAGCTTTGACAAATCGTATGAATGAATTGGTTTCTCAGAGTCGGGAATGATATCAATGGATTCTTATGATAGAACTGCATCATAAAAGATTAAATTCAAAACGTAAGTCTATGACTCACCTAAAATGTAGAATTCACATGCATCTGCAAATTATAATTAGAGCATTCTATGAAATCATAAAATTATGATTAATTATTGAAATTTTGAAAAAACATATATCCGAAAGTATTAGTTTGTTAGAGTTGAGAATTATATCAATGGATTCTTCTGACGAAACTGCATCTTAAAAAAAAATGTATTTGAAATTTGTATTGTAAAAATTATTAGATATTTTTTTTCCTTACTTCGAAACGACCAATAACGAAATTAGCCGAGATATTTATCACTCAAACCTACTCTGAAAATTTCAACTGTCTAGCTCATTCCGTTGGAGAGTTATCGTGTTAACGGATAGACGGCCGGCCGGCCCGATAGAATCAATTTTGACCACGGATTATTTATCAGTGAGTCGAACCAATTGAGACCATTTTCAGCTAAAAGTTCGAAAATTGAAGACATTTGACCAAATTGAGATAAGCACTCTGTTCAGAGGAATAAGAGCTCCAAAAAATGTGGTTCTAGTTTGAAAAAATTGAGTTTTCACGTTTTCGAGATCGCCAAATTTGCCAAGGATTTCGTAACCTGCATCATGATTTGTAAATTTGAGAGTTGCGACGAAAACATTATTCATATTCCTCACGGAAACCTAAATACAACAATTTATTGTCCAATGGAAAACCAGAAGTTATCCATGTTTCAGCAGAGCTCCATTTTCATATTTGTTATCATTATTTCACGTTGAAAAACAAAAAATTGTTTCAAGCACTGACGTCAGGAGCTTTTGTGTGTATGTTATATTGTCTATTCACCTCCATTGGACACTCTTAATCTGATTCACCATCGATATAGACCGTTTTCTCAGCTTTTATAAGATATTAATACATTTCGTAGGATTTTAATGACTTGAGTAATGAGGGAATCTTCATAGATCACAGAATTTTTAATTCTGAAATATTATGTATTCTATCGGAATTGAAATTCGTTAAATATCTAATAATATACGAAAAAACTCACGTCATAAGTAATTTTTTTGAAAGATCGACTTAAATTCAGTAGAAATACTAACCGATCCTGTAATGTCATTACTTTACGTTCGAAATATTTTCACAATCTTCTAATTTCGGGATACGATATTCACGAAATTCCACGAAAATTGGCGCGTTTTAATTGGATCGGATTTGTATACTTTGAGTTATAGAGGAAATAACAGCAACGTTTCAGATGGGTGTAACTCAAAAACTATTTGGCCGGTTATGCCTATTAACGAACTGGAATGTCACATTCGGATGCGCAACCTAACCTAAAAATTGCAAGTCGCTATCTCTTTCCGTTCGAATGTTATCGTGGCAACGGCCACCCATCCAGCTACTGAGCTCACCCAAGACGGCCCAGATGTCCGGCAATATAGATCCGATCGTGTTCAAATTTGGAAATTGGCGGTAAAGTTAGGTTTTGAAGACTTTCGGAAAATTTCAGCGATATCGGGCTGATAGTTTCCGAGATATAGATCTTTTTCCATTAATTTTCAATAATTTTTAAAATTTTGTAGTGATACGATCCTCACGAAATTTCGCAAAAAATTTCGCGTTGGCATTCTGCAATTAACTACCATGTTTGAATTAGATCGGATTCGTATTTTTTGAGTTATTGACGGCCGCTCAGACGAAATCAAATTTGACCTCGGATTGTTCATCAGTCAAACCAAATCGTTTGACACCATTTTCGGCAAAAAAAATCGAGTATTCCAGACATTTTGAAAAATGATAGCATCACTGTTCTCCAGAAAATGCGCACAAAAACAATTAGCTGGCGAAAATTTTACATTCAATCAACTCGGGATTTCATGCGGAATCAATTTCCATAATAAAATATAGGGCTACCATTTGAAAAACGAAAGTTGGTGAAACCGGAAGTCCCACGAATCTAAAAAAAAATTACAAGGTGTCATCTCTCATTTAGTCTAATCAACAAGTGCTTTTTAGGTCATAATTTTTGCGTATTCTGCGAAAATTATGATTGAGATTTCATTCGACTCGGAATGGCATGTAGATAGTTTACGAGGAAATGCTAAGGCCGCTCGCAAAAATTGCAATAGTTATAAACTATTAAGTGAAAATAAAAAGAAGGAGGTTTAGGTTTTCGCCAATATCTCAACTATCTGAGATAATTCAAATTTTAAAAAAGATTCAAATAGAAGAGGAAAGTCCCGACTGCCGGAACTGTAGGACCAATGTTTATAATTTTCCTAGAGGGTTGAAAAATCGCCCGAAAACGAGTACTCCGGCTTACGTAAGCCTCGCCCCCTTCGTACCTTTGATGAATAAATATTATTTAAACTTATTAAATATGAAAATAAAAAATTGAAAAAGTTCAAGCGCCTGCAGGATAGATCAATGAACAATAAAATGCGTGGTCCAAAAATATCTATTGCCATTTTTCAATTAGTTATCTATGAGTTAATCAACAATTTTTTGTAGCACGAACATTAACATTAAAAAACGATAATTGTTGAACTATTAATCTGAGAATGTTTTCTTTTCATTAAATAAGAAAATAAAAAATTGAAAAAATTCAGGTGGTTGTCGGATAGATCAATGAACAAGAATCCATGGTCCAAAAATGTTTATCGTGACTTTTCAATTAGTTTTCCATTAGTTAATTACCAATTTTTTGTAGCACGAATATTAACATTGCAAGCTCGATAATTGTTACACTATTAATCTGAGAATATTTTCTTTCCGCGGAGTTATTTTTCAAAGGTCTTAGAATAGATTCCCTGGAAAATTTTAAAAATTGTTAATTTTCGTTTTGTTATGAACAATTTACTTAAGTGAAAAATTATAAAGCTTCAATTTATAATATTACTATTGATTTGTTTTCTCATGATCAGAAACTAGTTAAAAATGATTTTTAATAATTATCATCTCCGAAAAATCGAAAAATTGCTATAAACCAATGCGTTGTTTATGAGATCATTCAAAATTTTCTTTTGAAACATAATTGAAGCTTTATCATTTTTCACTTAAGTAAATTGATAATAACAAACTGAAAATTAAGAATTTTTAAAATTTTCCAACGGGAATCTATTCCATGACCTTTAAAAAATAACTCCGCGGAAAGAAAATATACTCAGATTAATAGTGTAACAATTATCGAGCTTGCAATGTTAATATTCGTGCTACAAAAAATTGTTAATTAACTAATGGATAACTAATTGAAAAGTCACGATAAACATTTTTGGACCATGGATTCTTGTTCATTGATCTATCCAACAGACACCTGAATTTTTTCAATTTTTTATTGTCTTATTTAATAAGTTTAATTAATATTTATTCATGAAAAGTCCGATGAGGGGCGAGGCTTACTCAAGCTGGATTACCCGTTTTCGGGAGTATTTTCAACCCTCTTATTATTATTATAAATATTGGTCCTAGTACCAGTAGTTGGGATTTCTTTCTAGGAAATTTCCTCCTCTTCTTGAATTTTTTTTCAAATTTGAATTATCTCAGTAAGTTTTTGAGATATTGGCGGAAAATCAAACCTCCTTCTCTTTTTTTCACTTAATTGTTTATAAGTATTGCAATCTTTGCGAGCGGCCCTAGCATTGTCTCAAAAACTATCTACATGCCAATCCAAATCGAATGACACCTCAATCAGAATTTCCAGAGAATACGCAGAAATTTTGACCTAAAAAGCACTTGTTGACTAGACTAATTAGTGAAAGTTTATATTATATATTATATTAACTTCGAAATCGCAAATGTGAATTTCGAATTCTACCCAAAAATATATATACGAACGAAATTCGTGTGTCACCCTGTATACGTTTCGTGGCAATCATCATCTTTCTCGTAAACAAATGCCTATCTATATAAAAGAACACTTACCTCTTTTCTATTAAACATCGGTACACCTGAAGCGAAAACTGCCAGAACGGCAACTAGGCCGAGAGTAACGTTGATCATCATTTCTGACACGAAAAGTCGGGAAACAGGTGAGTTGCAAAGCTGTTGGCACTTATATATGGCTGGTCTCATTCAATTTCCCCTGAAGACGTCATCATCAGATAACCAATCAGGCGATTGCTTTTCCAAATAGCTCCTATTCCACCAATACGGCCTTTTCACAATGGATCACAGTAACATGATAAACTTAATTGAACGCCAGAATAAAAGTTTTAGATGATGAAACCATTTCCCTTGGGGTATTCCTTTCAAATTAGAACTCGTCAGTGAGGTCAAAAATCGCATTTTTCGGTTTTTGGCGCTCTTGTTCCTCGGACCAGAGTGCTTATCAATTTTCCAAAATGTCTGTAATTTTCGAATTTTTGGCTGAAAATGGAATCAAACGATTTGGTTCGACTCACTGATCATGAATCCGTGGTCGAAATCGATTAAGTCCGGTCGTCCGTCCGTTCGGCCGTTAACACGATAACTCTCGAACGAAAGGAGTTGGAGGATTGAAATTTACAGGGTAGTTTTGGAGCGTTAATATCTCTGACAAGTTCGTTAACAGGCAAAATCTATCAAGCGGTTTCGGAGTTATGGCCGTTTTTAGTAAAAACAGTTTTTATGAATATTTCCGAAACCGATTCCTCGATCTATCTGAAATTTAGCATCAAATTGTAGAATAATGACCTTTATATGCATGCGTAGTTTTGTATTGATCGGGTTGCCGTAAAGTGTCAAAAAAAAATTAATTTTTCTGTTGATTTTGTTTCTACAATAACTCTCGAACAGAATGAGCTAGGCAGTTGAAATTTTCATAGTAGGTTTGAGAGATAAATATCTTGGTTGAGTTCAGCTTCAGCTTCATGGTTTCGGAGTAACGAAAAAAAAAATGTTCTTACATTACAAATTTCAAATTTAATTTTTTTTTAAATGCAGATTCACCATGAAAATCCATTGATATTATTTTCAACTCCAACAAGCAAATACTTTCGGAGATATGATTTTTCGAAATTTTAATAATGAATCGTTTCTTATTTTCCTATGAGAGAAAAATCTCATTATTATTTCTGGTTCGATATTCTTGATATAAAATACACCTTCTGTTCTAGAAAACAAATTATGATTGAATGCAAAATGACCAATTAAATAACCCCAGCTATCGTAGAATTATGAGGATGATATGATATTATACTTTTAAGGTGATAATATAATTCCCGTGGATAATCCATATGATGATGGAAATGTATTCTTTGGTAAGATACATAGTCAAATTGTGTTCAGAATATCTCCAGTAAAAACAAAACTGCAATACTGTCTAAGTTTTAATTGATAAAATATAATTTTCAGAGTAGATTTGAGGAATGACTATCTCGGATAAGTTCGTTATTAGGGAGAATCGGTCTGTTTGAAAATAATTTCTTTCATGATGCAGTTCTATCGTGAGAATCCATTTATATCATTCCCAGAGACCAATAATTTCGGAGATATGATTTGTCAAAGTTTGAACAAGAGCGCCAAAGCTCCTGTCCACAGGGCTTGAACCAATTTTTAAGACAATTATCCTGAATTTACGTTGAATTCGACACTGGTCTCTGAAAGAATGGAGATTTTTTTTAGTTTCAGTTGTATACAAATGCAATACGTTTAAATTGATCAATTACTTTCACAGAAGTCAAACCATAGATACTACATAGGCTATTTAATGGATCTCCTGAAACCCTCTCAAATTCCGAGATTCGTCATAGTGTTCTTGCAAAGTAGGTGAACTGTTTTCTGTTTTTCTTCAAGATATACCTAGTGAATGAAAATGCATCATCATTTCCATAAGCTGCTAAAACGCTATATTGAGTGATGGCAGTCGCAGCTTCTACTTGGTGCAAATCCATATTAACTCAAATGAAAAATTCTATTAGAGTGAGCGTGAAAAGTACGGAATACGGTATTTATTTTCTACCCTTTCAGGAATAGCGAAAAATGGTTTGATAGGTCAGATTAATTTATTTTGGCGCTGTTATTCCTCGGAAGACAGTGCTTATCAATTTGCACAAATATCTGTAATTTTCGAATTTTTGGCTGAAAAACTCCAACTAGGCAGTTGAAAATTCGTTCGTTATTAGGCAAAATCGGCCAGGTGGTTTCGGAATAACAAACAAAAATTTTTTGTTTACATTACCTACAAATTTTAAATTCTATTTTTTTTTAAGATGCAGTTTCATTATAAGAATCCATTGATATCATTCTCAACTCGAACAAACTGATACTTCCGAAAATAAGATTTTTCAAAATTTCAATAATTATTCCCAATTATATATGATTTCATTATAATGACATTAATTTGTTGATGTGCGTAAATCCGACCTGAGAGATGAGTCATAGACCTACGTTTTGAATTTAATTACGAAAATTCTTGAAAATTGACAGAAGCCTAATTGAAAAAAATGGGTTCAAGCCCTGTGGACAGGAGCTTTCTGGCGCTGTTGTTCAAACAGATAAATTATATCTCCGGTTTGTCAGAGTTGGGAATTATATCAATGGATTCTTATGAAAGAACTTCATCTTAGCAGGAATTGAATTCAAACATTATACAAGAATTTAAATTCAACAAGAGTACCAAAAATTATCAATCCAAAACCAATAGACGAATTCTACCCAACAACGAAGTCATCTGAGATATTCATTCCTCAATTCTATGATGAACGATAATATATATCTTTCCTCAAATCCACTCCAATACTCCAATACACCAATATTCCAGTTTTGTTTTTAGTGGAGATATTCTTAACTCAATATTACTAACTTACCATTACCATTCCCATCATCATATGGATTGACCATCGGCATGAAAATATCAACCAAAAAAAGTATGATATTATATTATAATTCTCATAATTCTACGATTGCTGAAATGAATAATTAGACAACATCATGTCTCAGGAAAATAAGTTGACATTTTAACAATTCATAGAGAGAATAATTATATAATTCTGTGAAAACAGAAATACGGTGTCTATATTTTTCTTAAATTGCAAGCCTCTATAATTTTTCTTGCCATGGATAGATCATGAAATTCTGAATTTAGTAAAGCACATGTACACCATTCGGGTCAAAATTCTCAAGATACTTAGTCATTTTATACATTTGAAAAACATGTGAAAATTTTGAAATGAACTCTTCACCAAACAAACATATTTTTTATGGCAAAACTATACTTGAAGCTGTCATTACTTACAAGATTATCAAAGTAAGTGTTCAAATTGATGGCCATTCACTTCTTGACCCTATGCCAATCGAGCTCGAAACTCGGAAGAAACATTTTGGAGGGATACAGGCTGTATTGTACAATACTCTGTTTCAACCCCTCGATGTTGTTTGGCTGTTTGAGATAAACTTTGACATAACCCCATAAAAAAAAGTCTGACGGAGTCAGATCTGGAGATCGAGCAGGCCATTAAAAAAAAACTCGCTGATCTATCGACCTGTCAGGGAACACTTCGTTCAGGTAATCACGTACATCTTGAAAATAATGGGGTGGGGCTCCATCCTGTTGAAACCATAGTGTTTCATTTGGGAGATCTGCGTCGTTCGGAAAAAGAATCACCCATGCCGAAATTAGGTCATTCCGTAAAAAATCCAAATATTTTGGACCTTGTAACGGCCCTTCAATAAAGACAGGCCCCATTGACCTGTTCCTAACAGTTCCAGCCCATACATTCACTTCTTCAGGAAATTGTGTATGTGCCTCCATCATTCAGTTTGGATTGTGATCTGATAGCGACTGCTTTGTCTGTTGACAGTTCCGTTTAAATAAAATGTTCCCTCATCGGCCAATGCAAAGGTCCATCATTTTTTTTTTTTTTTTCGGCATCGACTGCTAAGGTCATTAGCCGTAGGTCCATCATTCGTTCGCAAAACTGAGTTCTGCCGTCAAAAACATCTGCATTCCGTTAGTGCACCGAATCAACCTTGGATGGGTGCCATTTATGGAATTTTAATTTTATCGAAACCGATTTTTGCGATATATTGTTATTTGGCACTATAGTTCTCGATGACAAATGAGGATAAATGTTCAATTCTACCACCTCTGGAATAGCCGGTCGACCACATTTTGGATGATCCTTCACATATCCGAATTCCTTATACTTCCTGCTTATTTTACTAATAGCACCCTGACTTACAGATTCAGCATTAGGATATGTTTCATTGAAATAATCACGAACTTCTTGATAGGTGTGTTCTATCTCCACAACCCTTGATAATCAGAATCTATATTCTGTCTGATACCGATAAACGCCGGTGAGTCTTATTCCTCGGAACAGAGTGCTCATCAATTTTACCAAATGGAATGGAATGGAAAATGGTCTTAATCGATTTGGTTCGACTCACTGATCAAGAATCCGTTGTCAAATTCAATTATGTCCAGTCGGCCGTAGACACGATAACTCTCGAAGGGAATGAGCTAGACAGTTGAAATTTTCAGAGTAGCTTTGGGAGATAAATATCTCAGCTAATTCGTTATTGGGCAAAATCGGCCGGATGGTTTCGGAGTAACGAACAAAAAATTTTTTTTACATACCTAACAAATTTTGAATTCAATTTTTTTTATGATGCCGTTTTATCATTAGAATCCTCCGATATCATTTTCAACTCTAACAAATTAATACTTCTGGAGATATGATTTTTCAAAATTTCAATATTAAATCGTAACTCTATGATTTCACAGAATGCTGTACCTATCGAAAATTAACGTCCGTATCTATAAATTGTCATCACTGTCATCTCATCTACAGATAAGAGACATGTCAAACAAAGTATGATTGAATGCAAAATGACCAATGAAATAACCTCAGCTATCGTAGATAGCTCTTGGATAAACCTTATGATGGTGATGGAAATATATACTTTGATAAGTTTATCAAATTGGGCTCAGAATATCTCCAGTAAAAACTAAACTGAAATATTGGCTAAGAATCAATTGATATAATATAATTTTGATAATAGATTTGAGGAATGAATATCTCGGATAAGTTCGTTATTAGGTAGAATAGGTCTGGTAGTTTCGGATTCATAATTTTTGGCACTCTTGTTAGTTTAGTTTTTGACAGTGGATGAATAAAAATTAACAAACTAATTCGAATTAAATTCCGATACGACTACCAATTCCAATGATTTGCTATATTCATTGTAGGCAAGTAGGTACTGGAGAACACACAAGACATCCGGATGGTCTAAAATATTTTTTGGGAGTCTCAGTATCAATACTAACATTGTTTTTGTAAAAAAATATGTTTATCTGATGAAGACTTAATGGAAAATGTTTTTCAAATTTAAACAATTAATATCTCGAGATTTATTGACCAAAATGGCGTTGGATGTGCATTACTGAATTCAAAATTTTATGATATATCCATATCAGAAATAAAAATAGGGGGTTGCAATTTAACGAGAAATAAGAATTACGGGAAAATGTCCTTAAAAAATAAAATATTTTGACCCATCATATCAATTTTCGATATTCATGAAAGGACAGAAAATAAATCTATGTCAAACATGCAAAAGAAGTTAAATTTTGTGCTTAGTTATAATATCCTTCTCATTGAAAATTCTATAAATATACTTATCCTACCATAGTACTTATTTTCGTTAAGATTTTCAGTACTTCGTCTTCTTTAAGATTATAGGTTTTGCAACTCTAGTCTACGGTCTTCTTGCTTTTGGCCCACCACTGACTTTGTTTTTGGCATGGCTGATTTACACTTAAGGTGGGTTTATACAGCAAATATAACAAATCGAATAATTTGGACATTTGTATTCTATTGGAATTGAAATAGGAAAAAACTTACGTCTCAAGTAACTCCAGGATATGATATTCACGAAACTCCGTCTGCAGAGTCGGCATTCTACAAGTAATCACCGAGTTTAATTGGATCAGATTTGTATATTTTGAGTTATAGAGGAAATTACAACAAAATTCCAGATGAGGGTAACTCCAAAACAATATAGCCGATTTTGCCAATTAACGAACTTAAATGTCACATTCAGATGCGCAACGTACCGTGCAAGCAAATTACGATCTCTTTTCGTTCCCAAGTTATCATGATACATAATATTTTGTCGTAAGTTTTTTAAAATTTTCCAGTGATACAGTTCTTCCAAAATTTCACACGAGTCTTTATGTCAATATTCTACAAATGGTTACCAAGCTTCAATTCGATCGGGTCTGTATTTTTGCGCGTATGTTCTGGGGAACATCGCGTTATAGTTTTGCCCAAATGTCTGTAACTTTCGAATTTTTTGACGAAATTGGTCTCAAACGATTCAGTTCGACTCCCCAATGAAGAATTCGAGGTCAAATTTGATTCTGTCCGGCCGGCCGTCCGGCCGTCCGGCCGTCCGTTGCCACGATAATTTGAGAACGAAAAGAGCTAGCGACTTGAAATTTTCAGGGTGAATGGCGCATCGCAATACGACGGACAAGTTCGTTAATGGGCATAATCGACCCAGTGGTTTCCGAGTAATAATTTTGTTTTCAACCAATATAAATCCGATCGAATTGAAACTTGGTGAGTAGTTGTAGAATATGAACCTAAGCACGTTTGTGAAATTTTGGGCGAATCGTGAGGCTAGAAAATTTTAAAAAAATTATTAAAAAATATTTTTGTTGTCACGATAACCTGAGAACGGAAAGAGATAGTGGCTTGAAAATTTCAGGTTAGGTTGTGCATCTGAATGCGACATTTGAGTTTGTTTATGAGCATAATCGGCCAAACGGTTTTAGAGTTATAGCCATCTGAAATTTTCTGAAATTTGGTGGTTTTTTTTCCTCATTGACTCGAAAAATACTAAACCGATTGAATTCAAACTTGGTTATTAGTTGTAGAATGCCAACGCGAAAATGTTCGCAATTTGGTGTGGATAGCATTTGTAGAAAATTTTTAATAAATCATTGAAAATAAAAAAAAAAATTCTATATATCAGTAACTATCCGTTCGAAATTGCTGAAATTTTGCAAGAGCGTTCATAACCTAACTCTACTGCCAAGTTTCAAGTTTTAACACAATCGGTTGAATATTGTTGGAGATTCGAGCATTCTTGTGTGAGTTCAGTAAATGGGTGACCGTTGCCTCGATAACTTTCGAACGAAAGAAGATAGGGACATGTAATTTTCAGGGTAGGTTGCGTATCCGAAAAGGAGAGTTGAGTTTGTTTTTGGGCATAATCGGTTTAACGGTTTCCGAGTTATATCCACCTGGAATATTATTTCCTTGATAACTAAAAAAATAACGATTCGATTGAATTGAAGCTTGGTAACTAGTAGTAGAAAATCAGCATAAAGACGTGTTTAAAATTTTGTAAGAACCGTACCCCTAGAAAATTTGAAAAAAATGACGAAAAAAAAAAATTTAAGAACCGCACCCCTAGAAAATTAAAAAAAAATCACGAAAAAAAAATTGGTTCAAGCACTGACGTGAAGTCAGAAGCTTTTGCGCGTATGTTCTATTGTCCATTCTTCTGTATTGGACACCCTTAATCGAATTTACCATGGTTAATTATGTTGTCCATTCTCCTGTATTGGACACTTAATTCGAATTTACCATGGTAAATTCGAAATAAGAGTGTCCAATATAGGAGAATGGACAACATAATTAACCATGGTAAATTCGATTAAGGGTGTCCAATACAGAAGAATGGACAATAGAACATACGCGCAGAAGCTTCTGACTTCACGTCAGTGCTTGAACCAATTTTTTTAGGTATCGAGTAAATAATATTCCATATGGGTATATCTCCGAAATCGTTGAACCGATTAGGCCCAAAAACGAACTTAACTCTCACATTCAGATGCGCAACCTACCCTGAAAATCGTAAGTCCCAATCGCTTTTCGTTCGAAAGTTATCGAGGCAATGCTCTCCCATCCAGCTACTGAACTCACACAAGGCTGCTCTGATCTCCAACAACATAGATCCGATCGCGTTCAAACTTGGAACTTGATAGCACTCGAGTTAGGTTTTGAAGGCAACATTTCAGCGATGTCGGACGAATAGTTTCTGATAGGTATATATAGAATTTTTTTCAATGTTTTTTTAATTTTCTAGTGATTTGAACCTCACAAATATGCGAATTGCAGTTTTCGCGTCGGTATTCTACAAACTAATTACCATGTTTGAATTGGATCGGATGAGTATTTTTCGAGTTATTGAGGAAATAACAAACAAATTTCAGATTGGTATAACTTCAAAACCGTTTGGCCGATTATGCCTATTAACAAATTCAAATGTCGCCTTCAGATGCACAACCTAATCTAAAAATTTCAAGTCGCTATCTCTTTCCGTTCTCAGGTTATTGTGACATAATTAATATGTTTTAAGAGAATCATATGATTCTCACCAAGTTTCAGAAACGTCTTCAAGTTTATATTCTACAACTACTCACCAAGTTTAATTTGGTGGAATTATGCCATTTCGGTAACACCGAAAGAATATGTTCCTTTAGGTGTCAATGGTATACCTCACAGTGGTGACGTCAGGCCCCTGTGACGTCAGAGAGTTCGGTCCTTATTCTTTCGGTATCACCGCTTATACCCATTAACGGATGGGGACGTATTGGGATGCTCCTACTCTGAAAATTTCAAGTCGCTATCTCTTCCCGTTCTCAAATTATCGTAGCAACGGACGGCCGGCCGGACAGAAACAAATTTGTCCTCGAATTCTTCATCGAGGAGTCGAACCCAATCGTTTGAGACCATTTTCGGCAAAAAATTCGAAAATTGCAGACATTTGGGCAAAATTATAACAATATGTTGCACAGTTCATGCGCGCAAAAATATAAATAATAACTAAAGATGGCCAACTCCCATCTTTATTTCTTATTGTATTTTGTTTGGAAAATGTTAATGAACTCGCACGAAACACATTGTCAAAAAAGCTGCGATTTGATTGATTCATTCTTGCTCCCTATTTTGTCTGTATAAACCAATTATTTCAGCCCTTCATTTTTATTTTATTTTAATTCGTTCCATATTTTAATTTATTTACTGGTTAAACCCGCCCTTATTGCGCGTATGTTCTGGGGAACATCGCGTTATAGTTTTGCCCAAATGTCTGTAACTTTCGTATTTTCTTACGAAAATGGTCTCAAACGATTTGGTTCGACTTCCCAATGAAGAATTCGAGGTCAAATTTGATTCTGTCCGTCCGGCCGTTGCCACGATAACTTGAGAACGAAAAGAGCTAGCGACTTGAAATTTTCAGGGTGGGTGGCGCATCTCAATACGACGGACAAGTTCGTTAATGGGCATAATCGGCCCAGTGGTTTCCGAGTAATAATTTTGTTTTCAACCAATATAAATCCGATCGAATTGAAACCTGGTAAGTAGTCGTAGAATATAAACCTAAGCACGTTTGTGACATTTTGTGCTAATCGTATGGCTAGAAAATTTTAAAAAAATTATTAAAAAACAATTTTGTTGTCACGATAACTTGAGAACGGAAAGAGATAGCGGCTTGAAGTTTTCAGGTTAGGATGTGCACCAGAACGCGACATTTCAGTTTGTTTATGAGCATAATCGGCCAAACGGTTTTAGAGTTATAGCCATCTGAAATTTGGTTGTTTTTGTTCCTCATTAACTCGAGAAATACTAAACCGATTGAATTCAAACATAGTAGTTAGTTGTAGAATGCCAACGCGAAAAATCTTGCAAAATTTCGTGAGGATAGTATTTGTGAAAAATTTTAAAAAATCATTGAAAATTGAAAAAAAATGGGTTCAAGCCCTGTGGACAGGAGCTTTCTGGCGCTCTAGTTCAAACAGACAAATTATATCTCCGAAAGTATTGGTTTCTCAGAGTTGGGAATTATATCAATGTATTCATATGATAGAACTGCATCCTAAAGGAAATTCAATTCAAATAATAGTTTATTTATCAAGATTAAATGAGCAATCATGAGAATGAGAACTGCACCATGGAAGAAATCAAATTAAATCTGGCCAATTTTGCCCAATAACGAACTTAACCGAGATATTCATCTCCCTAAACTACTCTGAAAATTTCAACTACCTACCTCATTCCGTTCAAGAGTTATATCTATGTCTATGGATGTAAAGCAGTCTCACTACTCTCAGATCTCTTACTTCATGTTCCGTTCCGAAATGTAAGAATTTTCTGAGAAAACCTAATTTCGGAGCAAACAACTGAGATTTTTCTCACTTCGCTCACAATTCTTCGATTGATTAGATAATGTCATGTCTCAGGAACATCATTTGACATTATGACAATTCATACATAGAATAATATCATTCTGTGACAACGTTGAAATACGATTTATTATTGAAATTTTGAAAAATCATATCTCCGAAAGTATTAGCTTGTTAGAGTTAAAAATGATAACATTCGATTCTTATGGTAAAACAGCTTATTGAAAAAAATTTAGTTTGGAATTTGCCCTGTAAAAAAAAATTTTTTTTTTGGTACTCCGAAACCATTTTGCCCAATAACGAACTTAGCCGAGATATTTATCTCCCAAACCTACTCTGAAAATTTCAACTGTCTAGCTCATTCCGTTCGAGAGTTATCGTGCCTACGGCCGGCCGGCCGGCCGGACAGAATGAATTTCGACCACGGATTCTTGATCAGTGAGTCGAACCAAATCGTTTAAGACCATTTTCATCGAAAAATCGAAAATTACAGACATTTGGGCAAATTGATAAGCACTCAGTTCCGAGGAGCTAGAGCGCCAAAAATTCTATATATCAGTAACTATCCGTTTGAAATTGCTGAAATTTTGCAAGAGCCTTCATACCCTAACTCTACTGCCAAGTTTCAAGTTTTAACACGATCGGTTGAATATTGTTGGAGATTCGATCATTCTTGTGTGAGTTCAGTAAATGGGTGACCGATGCCTCGATAACTTTCGAACGAAAGGAGATAGGGACTTGCAATTTTCAGGGTAGGTTGCGTATCCGAAAGGGAGAGTTGAGTTCGTTTTTGGGCATAATCGGTCGAACGGTTTCCGAGTTATACCCACCTGGAATATTATTTCCTTGATAACTCAAAAAATAAATACTCGATCGAATTGAAGCTTGGTAACTAGTAGTAGAAAATCATCATAAAGACGTGTTTAAAATTTTGTAAGAACCGTACCCCTAGAAAATTTGAAAAAGATGACGAAAAAAAAAATTTTAAGAACCGCACCCCTAGAAAATTTCAAAAAAATCACGAAAAAAAAAATTGGTTCAAGCACTGACGTGAAGTCAGAAGCTTTTGCGCGTATGTTCTATTGTCCATTCTTCTGTATTGGACACCCTTAATCGAATTTACCATGGTAAATTATGTTGTCCATTCTCCTGTATTGGACACTTAATTCGAATTTACCATGGTAAATTCGAATTAAGAGTGTCCAATACAGAAGAATGGACAATAGAACATACGCGCAAAAGCTTCTGACTTCACGTCAGTGCTTGAACCAATTTTTTTTTTTTTTTATTGAATAATTTGAGGCGGTTCGTCGACAAAGCGACTTCTTCAGTCTACAACTCTACATCATACTAAATTCTTAAAAATGAATGATCTCCTTATATGTTACAATCGATGACCTGGTCGTAAAGTTTGTCTGTTCTTCTTCAAGACCTATTCAAAACTAGTTACACATTTGCAAAACATTGAAATAATTAATTCCTTCGGCTTTTGTAGATTTATTATTCATTTAAATATATTAAGTGACGGAAAAAAAATCAGATCTAATTGTTCATTAACCAAATGCCCGTATGTTTTTCTCTATTTATTTCCACCATTTCCCAATAATTCATTTGGGCAAATTGTGTAGTATGTTGAAGACCGGGTTAAACTTAAGTCCTAATAATAAATTATTACAATAATTCGTATTAATTTTGTTGTGTTGGTAGCTGTGAATTTGACCTTTTTCATCAGTGACTAAATGGTTTGAGACCGTTTTCGACAAAACATTCAAAATTACAGATATTTTGACGAAATGATAGTACGCTGTTCCTTAGAACATGCGCAATATAATAGGCAAATGACCGCCTGACGAGGTTAGTTTTAATATCCTCTCACTCAAATTAGCAGATGATGTACTTCTAGGGTAGGTTAGCAAGAATGTGAAGGTGAAAAACGAGTAGACACAAAAGTAAGCGACAGAAACATTTTGCTAGGTAAATAATGAGCCTTCATTAAAAATTTGCAGCGGTTTTCCTATTTATTTCAATTCCGTCAAAACCGTTTTAAAAATCTGACTAATATAGAACGGTTTCAATAATTCCATTAGGTCTAATGTTCAAATATCCATGGATATACATTTCTAACATCAACAAGTTTAATGGACAGGATTATAAATAATTAAGATAATTTCCACCATAGCAAAACGTGTAGGTGGATCGGTAGTGGAACCTGAATATGTTATTGATTAACCCACCTACCACTTTTTATCTTCAAGTACTGTATCACTAAAATCAAAGTCAACACAACACTCAATTTATCTTAATAGCATATAAACAAAAGGGATGAAAAGAATATCATCTACGATGCTCCTGTACATTTTTACTGGACCGTAACGAAAAAAACTGTTAGGCATTAATAAAATAATCTTGGAAAGGTTCTTTAGGATGTGCATTGTTCGTTCAATGTTATTTTTCTGGGTTTTCTTTCCCAAACTTTGAAAATTATCTATAAAATTTAAATTTTAATTTCTTCTGCGTTAAGGCTGGTTTATGCTGGCTGGTAACTTTAACTTAATCATATATATATAATATATATAGACATTTATTTTTAGTGTTATGCTTTATAATCAGAATAAATAATCCGTTAACTTATTAATTATTATTATTAATAATAAGTAAACGGATTATTCAGTCTCAGTATCAACCATAGCGTTAGAAATCTATGTTTCAATTTTTAAGTTAGGGAATAAGTTTAAGTTACCAGCCAGCATAAACCAGCCTTTAGAAACACTAGATATTTGTCAGGAGCGATATACAGTGCGCGTCAAAATTATGGAACAAATGCATTTTCTCAGAAGAAGAATATTTGGCAACAAAATCCTGAAATAGGTCAATTTTTGTTTCACCTTTACCAAATTTTTATGCATTCTTGAAGGATTTTTGTTGCACCCTGTGCCTTTTTGAATAGGGAAAGTGGGTCATGTGGTACTTTTTTGGCAGGGTCTTTGTATCTTCCTTACAGGCGTGCAGAAATTTTGAAGAAACAAATTTTCTTTTTTGAAAAATAGTTAATTCAAAGAGGTTTTTAGTATGTGCACTCTGTTTTTGGTAAAAGTGAAAGAAAAATTGACCTGTTCCAGGATTTTGTTGATAAATATTTTTCTTCTGAGAAAATGAATTTGTTCCATAATTTGGACGCGCACTATATAGAACAATGTTGCTCAATAATCAGTAACGAAACAAGAACAAAGCTGCGGAGCGCCACCCTCCCTAGAAAAATTACATACATTCATAAACAATTAATATTTAAATTTCATATTCGTGCTCTTCAAACTGGATTCAATTAAAATTAAAACAATCTTACCTAGCGACCATCTATATTTCACAATAATTACATTTGCGTTAAGCGTATGCATAGACAAGGTTTACTATAAGCGTCCGCACTATGCCGGGCTGAATATCGACTCACCCAAGTGAAATCATCGGTTACCATGGAAACGGCAAACGTCCTCACTCATAGACCAGCTAGTCCCAAGCGATTCTCAGAGATGATTCGGGCGTATTATTAGAAGCCCAGAGAGGAATAAATTCATACGCTCAGTAGTAGTACATCTTGTTTATGGTTACGCGAAATAGATAGGTATTGGAGGTGCCAATTGTTTCATGTTATAAAGTTGCGTTGAGGATTTAAGAACTGACACTGAGGGTGTGTGATCTTTAGTTTGAAGCAAATGTTTACGAAAACACTTTATGGTTGTGCGGATATGAAGAAAAACATGCGTTTTTTTTTATTGAATGCTTGTGACTTTTACTTGATGCAAATCCATATTAACTCAATGAAAAATTATGTACGATTTTCACTAATGTATTTAATATTGTGACGCGTTTCGTTGACAAAGCGACTTCATCAGACTACATCATACAGAATTCTTTACAAGTAATGATCTCCCTATACCTAGAATTACATGAGAGACTTATTTAAAACAAATTACATGAGATTTAGTTAATGAACAATTAGATCTAAATTTTTTTTTCTTCGTTACTCAATCTATTCAAATAGAGAATCAATTTATAAAAGCGTTAGGAATGAATTATTATAAATGGGTACAAAGAACTAACAGTGTAAGATTATGTAATTAGTTTTAAATATGTCTCCCATGTAATTTGTTTTAAATAAATCTCTCATGTAAATACTTTTAAATAAGACTCTGTGTCCATGTCATCTGGGTATAGGAAGATCATTACTTATTAAAAATTTAGTATGATGTTAAATACATTAGTATAAATCGTATATAATTTTTCATTCAGTTGATGCTTTTTTTTTGTTTTATATGCTTACTGTTTGGCTGAATAAAAGAAGGTGTACGTGATTAGAAACATCTGGGTGGAAAGATAAAAAAAAATGGGTTCAAGCCCTGTGGACAGGAGCTTTCTGGCGCTCTAGTTCAAACAGACAAATTATATCTCCGAAAGTATTGGTTTCTCAGAGTTGGGAATTATATCAATGTATTCATATAATAGAACTTCATCCTAAAGGAAATTCAATTCAAATAATAGTTTATTTATCAAGATTAAATGAGCAATCATGAGAATGAGAAAAGCACCATGGAAGAAATCAAATTAAATCTGGCCAATTTTGCCCAATAACGAACTTAACCGAGATATTCATCTCCCTAAACTACTCTGAAAATTTCAACTACCTACCTCATTCCGTTCGAGAGTTATATCTATGTCTATGGATGAAAAGCAGTCTCACTACTCTCAGATCTCTTACTTCATGTTCAGTTCCGAAATGTAAGAATTTTCTGAGAAAAACAACTGAGATTTAACTCACTTCGCTCACAATTCTTCGATTGATTAGTCTCAGGAACATCATTTGACATTATGACAATTCATATTCATACATAGAATAATATCATTCTGTGACAACGTTGAAATACGATTTATTATTGAAATTTTGAAAAATCATATCTGAGATTTTTCTCACTTCGCTCACAATTCTTCGATTGATTAGTCTCAGGAACATCATTTGACATTATGACAATTCATATTCATACATAGAATAATATTATTCTGTGACAACGTTGAAATACGATTTATTATTGAAATTTTGAAAAATCATATCTCCGAAAGTATTAGCTTGTTAGAGTTAAAAATGATATGATTGGATTCTCATGATAAAACTTTTTATTAAAAAAAATTTAATTTGGAATTTGTTCCGTAAAAAAAAAATTTTTTTTTTGTTACTCCGAAACCATTTGTCCGATTTTGCCCAATAACGAACTTAGGCGAGATATTTATCCCCCAAACCTACTCTGAAAATTTCAACTCTCTAGCTCATTCCGTTCGAGAGTTATCGTGCCTACGGACGGCCGGACCGGCCGGACAGAATGAATTTCGACCACGGATTCTTGATCAGTGAGTCGAACCAAATCGTTTAAGACCATTTTCATCGAAATATTCGAAAATTACAGACATTTGGGCAAATTGATAAGCACTCAGTTCCGAGGAACTAGAGCGCCAAAAACACGAAAAATCAGGCAAACATATGAACAAGATTGTAAGCTTCTCGCTATTGGTCACAACTAATATCACTTCTGGTTTAAGTAGTGCATAATGTCAAAAATATTCGTAAGCACAACAAAATGGTATCAAATAATATAAAAAAGCACTGACTTGAGGTCAATACTCTTTGGCGCGCGTGTTCACGTTGGCTGTATATATAAATTTTCTGTAACGTTTCAGAGCCTAAATCAGACTTCTTCATCAGACACTAACCGAAAATTGTAATTGTAATTGTTTATTGCTGAAGATTATTCTGAAATTTATCACACTGCGAGCGAAAACCCAGACAAAATTAATGATAAATAAAAATGCATCAGATCATCCCTGTTTGCGGCTAATATTTTTCCCAAATAACTGTAATTTTTTTTTGAGCCGAAACTGGTCTCGAACGTTTCAATTTGACGTGCTGATTTAGAATCAATAGTCAAATTCGCTTCTGTCCTCTTAAGATTTCGCACGCTTTTTAGTTCATAAGACAAGGATTATGATACAGTTATGATAAAAAAGATTTCACAGAATTATCTTAGAAATAAATCCCAAAACTATGCCAATTTTATACTAATGTTTATTAGTCCCCTTGAATTATACAGGTGTCCTGTGAATGAGTCCTACTCCTACATGGTTTAAACTTGAGTAGAACAAGCCATTATTACTTCGAATGTATTAATATAAATTTAATTGGCCCTTCGTTTTTGCTATACAAGGTGTTTTATGAATATTGCCAAAAACTGTCACTCATAGCTCGAAAACTACTGATTCGATTTGATTAAAACTACGTTTCAGGTATCACCATATTAATTCAAAATTAAACCTAATGAAAAAGTCTGAATATCAGGACCGTACTGGAAAAATAAATTTTTGACCGATTTGTGTCTGGTAAACACTCTGTACATTACTTTCGAGAAAACTGATTATCACGTTCACAGTGGATAAACCAAAGCTTTGTTTCTTAAAATTCGTGATATTTTCAGATTTGTTTTCTTAACTAAGGGTGATTCAGAATTTATTCAGAAAAATTCAAAAATTTTCATTAACTCGTAGCTCAAAAATTATTGGATCTGTTCCCTTTGAACTAATTAACAAAGATTCCTATATCTTGTCAGAATAATGGCTTAACAAAAATTGCAGACTATCAGGACCGTACTGAGACAGAATTGTTCCTCCGGAGGAAAGTCAGTGGACACCCTGTACATATTTGTTCGGAAAAATGATTTTTAGGTTCGTAGCAGCATTATACAGCAATAACTTATTTTTGCGCGCGTGTTCCGCAAGGAACAGCGTGCTATCATTTCGTCACAATGTCTGTATTTTTCGAATTTGTTTTCGAAAATGGTCTCAAACGATTGGGTTCGACTCCCTGATGAAGAATTCGAGGTCAAATTCAATTCTGTCCGTCCGGTCCGGCCGTTAGCACGATAACTCTCGAACGGAACGACTTAGAGCGTTGAAATTTGCAGGGTAGTTTCGTAGCGTAAATATCTCGGACAAGTTCGTTAACGGGCGAAATCGACCGAGCGGTTTCGGAGTTAAGGCCGTTTTTAATAAAAACGTTTTTTATGAATATTTCCGGAACCGATCACTCGATCATTTTGAAATTTGGCATCAGATTGTAGAATCATGACCTTTATATGCCTGCGAAGTTTTGTGTTGAACGGACGGCCCTAAAGTGGCAAAAAAAATTTTTGAAAATTTGAAAATTTTGTTTTCACGATAACTCGAAAAATACTGATCTGATTAAATTGAAACTCAGTAGTTAGATGCAAAAGACCAAAGCAAACACTTTTGCAAAATTTCGTGAAGATCACGTGACATGAAAAAAATAAAAAAATTACTACTATTTTGCGGAATACTTTGCTTTTAATGCCGAAACATATGTTTTTGAGGTTCATGCTGCCCTTTCCGGGCATTTTCCGTATTGCGCATGCGCAGATGACAAGTCCTTTAACTGCTGTAGTTTTCGTCAGAGAGGATTTGGGTTTTGGGGTGGTGGATGCTATTCCTCCATAGAATTCAGATCCCTGATGAGGGTCTGCGCATGCGTAGATTAAAGATGCGATATCTTCCGAACCACTAGTGTTGGAGAATCGGAGTTTTTTGTAAGGTGTGTTATTTTGAGAGGACTTTTAGCCGCCAGTAGATTGCGCATGCGCAGAAGAGAAGTGACAATTTTTGGGTTGGATGGGTTATGTTGGGAGTGCTGAGTCGATATTATGAGGTTTTGAAAGAATATTCATAGCAATTCAGTGCAAGGACAAGTCAGTTTGGGGGATGTAGCGTTGTTTCCGAGTTAAAGTGTCCGTACCGTGGCCCTGGGGCTAATTTTGAAATTGATGTTACCCCTTACAGGCATTTTTCGTTATGCGCATGAGCAGACCATCAGTGATTTAACTGGTGGTGTTTTCATCAGAGAGGATTAGGGTTTTGGGGTGGCGGATGCTATTCCTCTATAGAATCCCTCGTTGAGGGTTTGCGCATGCGTGGATTAAAGATGTGATATCTCCTGAACCACTAGTGTTGGAGAATCGGAGTTTTTTGTAAGGTGTGTTATTTTGAGAGGACTTTTAGCCGCGAGTAGATTGCGCATGCGCAGAAGAGAAGTGACTGTTTTTGGGTTGGATGGGTTATGTTGGGAGGGCTGAGTCGATATTATGAGGTTTTAAAAGAATATTCATAGCAATTCAGTGCAAGGACAAGTCAGTTTGGGGGATGTAGCGTTGTTTCCGAGTTAAAGTGTCCGTACCGTGGCCCTGGGGCTAATTTTGAAATTGATCTTACCGCTTACAGGCATTTTTCGTTATGCGCATGAGCAGATCATCAGTGATTTAACTGGTGGTGTTTTCGTCTGAGAGGATTAGGGTTTTGGGGTGGCGGATGCTATTCCTCCATAGAATCCCCTGTTGAGGGTCTGCGCATGCGTGGATTAAAGATGTGATATCTCCTGAACCACTAGTGTTGGAGAATCGGAGTTTTTTGTAAGGTGTGTTATTTTGAGAGGACTTTTAGTCGCGAGTAGATTGCGCATGCGCAGAAGAGAAGTGACTGTTTTTGGGTTGGATGGGTTATGTTGGGAGTGCTGAGTCGATATTATGAGGTTTTAAAAGAATATTCATAGTAATTCAGTGCAAGGACAAGTCAGTTTGGGGGATGTAGCGTTGTTTCCGAGTTAAAGTGTCCGTACCGTGGCCCTGGGGCTAATTTTGAAATTGATGTTACCCCTTACAGGCATTTTTCGTTATGCGCATGAGCAGACCATCAGTAATTTAACTGGTGGTGTTTTCGTCAGAGAGGATTAGGGTTTTGGGGTGGCGGATGCTATTCCTCTATAGAATCCCCTGTTGAGGGTCTACGCATGCGTGGATTAAAGATGTGATATCTCCTGAACCACTAGTGTTGGAGAATCGGAGTTTTTTGTAAGGTGTGTTATTTTGAGAGGACTTTTAGCCGTGAGTAGATTGCGCATGCGCAGAAGAGAAGTGACTGTTTTTGGGTTGGATGGGTTATGTTGGGAGTGCTGAGACGATATTATGAGGTTTTAAAAGAATATTCATAGCAATTCAGTGCAAGGACAAGTCAGTTTGGGGGCTGTAGCGTTGTTTCAGAGTTAAAGTGTCCGTACCGTGGCCCTGGGGCTAGTTTCGAAATGGATGTAACCCCTTATGGGCATTTTTCGTTATGCGCATGAGCAGACCATCAGTGATTTAACTGGTGGTGCTTTCGTCAGAGAGGATTGAGGTTTTGGGGTGGCGGATGCTATTCCGCTATAGAATCCCCTGGTGAGGGTCTGCGCATGCGTGGATTCAAGAAGCGATATCTCCTGAACCACTAGTGTTGGAGAATCAGAGTTTTTTGTGAGGTGTGTAATTTTGGGAGGACTTGCAGCCACGAGTATACTGCGCTTGCGCAGACGAGAAGTGAATGGTTTTGGGTTGTTTGGGTTATGTTGGGAGTAATGAGCCGATATTGTGAGGTTTTAAAAGAATATTCATGTCAATTCAGTGCACGGACACAAGTCAGTTTGGGGGAAATAGCGTTGTTTCCGATTTGAAATGTCTGTATGGTGGCCCTGAGGCGAATTTATAAATAACTATATTCGGTAGATCTATACTAAAATACGTTCGGATTTGGAGAAGATGCAATTGCGTCCCTAATGGAGGACCCACAACCGCATTTTTTTCCGATCTACGATAAAGCTTACAGCCAAACTGTATTGATAGCTATATTTGTTAAAGGAACTTGAAAAAAAAAAGCACTGACGCGAAGTCAGTACTCTTTGGCGCGCGTGTTCACGGTGGCTAATTTGAATTGAATGATGAGTACTTCAAGCTCAGTGGATAGAGCGAGCCGAAGATCTACCCAAAGGATAGTGGACACCATTCACTGTCGGTTCAAAAATTAATAGTGCTGTATCTAAGCTGCCATCAGGATAGAGTAAAAAAGTTGGAAAAGAACACAAGTGACTCTCCTTAGTCGCACAAGCTCCTAGAAGATTTGGGAGGCTCAGTATAATCCTAATCATGTTTATAGCATGCGCGCAAAAGCAGATTGACTTAACAATGAAAGAAAAAGTGTAAAAAGTCAATCTGCTTTGGTGCGCGTGCTATAAACACCTAGGATTATACTGACCCTCCCAAATCTTCTAAGAGCTTGTGCGACTAAGGAGAGTCACTTGTGTTCTTTTCCAACTTTGTTACTCTATCCTGATGGCAGCTTAGATACAGCACTGTTAATTTTTGAATCATTCAATTCAAATTAGCCACCGTGAACACGCGCGCCAAAGAGTACTGACTTTCACGTCAGTGCTTTTTTTTTTTTATTTCTGTTATTTGAAGAATTGTCGCCTTTGGGTTTTCTCAATAAAATAAAATATTATTGAATTCGAAGTAAATCATCGATGAAAACAGCTTCCAGTTATGAGTTTAAATTCTCATAGAATGTTCAAGAACACCATGTAGAGAATAAACAAATGCGCCAATCCTAAAAAATCAAAGAAATGAACATCAACTAAGAATCATAATACGTACAGGGTGTTCAGTAGACCTTCTTCCGGATGAACAATGATTCTTCGGTACGGTCCTGATATTGTGCAATTTTTATTAAGCTATTATTATGACAAAATTAAGGAATCTTTGTTACTTAGTTCAAAATATATAGAGCCGATCATTTTTGAGCTACGAGTTGAAGAAAATTCTGGATCACTCTAAGATGCGAAGTATCACGAATTTAAAAAAACAAAGCTTTGGCTTTTCCGCTTCGAATGTGATAATCAGTTTTCCAGAAACTAACGTACAGGCTGGTTATCAGACCCACATTGGACAAATCTTTATTTTTCCAGTACATTCCTGAAATTCGATATATTTTTGATAAGTTTTATTTTTAATTGTTTGTTTTAATTTTTTGGCAATACTCATAAAACACCTTGTATAGCAAAAACGAAGGGCCCAATTAAATGTATATTACTGGATTCGTCCTGTACTGTACTGTACTGTATTCATGGCTTGTTCTACTCAGGGTTAAACCATGTACACTCACTCACCGGATACCCTGTATATTTATACCATCCAAATAGCGCTAGATGTCTCAAAAGTGTCCGAATGTATGATATAATCGATTAGTAAAATAAAAATAATTAACTGACATGAAGTCATACTCTTTGGCGAGAGCCTTCAGAACCTAACTCTACTGCCAAGTTCCAAGTTTGAACATGATCGCATCTATATTGTTAGAGATCCGAGCAGCCGTGTGTGAGTTCAGTAACTCGATGGGTGACCATTGCCTCGATAACTTTCGAACGAAAGGAGAAGGGTACTTGCAATTTTCAGGGTAGGTTACATATCCAAATGGGAGAGTTCGTTTTCGGGCATCATCAGTCCTTCGGTTTCGAAGTTACACCCACCTGTAATATTATTAAAAATATTATAACTTAAAAAATATAGACTCGATCGAATTGGAGTATGGTAATTAGTTGTAGAATATCGACATAAAGACGAGTGTAAAATGTTGTTAGAACCGTACCCTCGACCGTATCCCTAGAAAATTTTTAAAAAATTACGAAAATAACAATTGGTTCAACCAATTTTTAGCCTTTTTCTTTCATAGTGAAGTCAATCTGCATTTGCGTGCGTGCTATAGATATGATTATGATTATATTGACCCTCCTTAGTCTCCTCAGAAGCTCACTGGGGAACATCGCGTTATCATTTTGCCCAAATGTCTGTAATGTTCGAATTTTTTGCCGAATATGGTCTCAAACGATCAGGCTCGACTCACTGATGAAGAATTCGATGTCAAATGACTCGTCCAAATACGACGGACAAGTTCGTCAGTGAGCATAACCGGCCTAACGGTTTCCGAGTGATAATTTTGTCATCAACCAATACAGATCCGATTGAATTGAAACTTGGTAGCTAGTCGTATAATGCTGACATAAAGACGATTGTGAAATTTGGCGCGAGAAGTGTAACACTAGAAAATAAAAATAAAAATATTAAACCGCACAATATCGGCTAAGGACCAAATCCAAGACCACTGGACGTAAACCACACCCAACATGCATAAGCCAAGCAACCAAAAAGAGCCTCTTATCTGCGCATGCGCAATCTACTCGTGGCTCGTCCCTTCAAAATCACACACCTCACAGAAAACCATAGATTAGAGAACTCTAATCTATGCAGAAAACTCTGATTCTTCAACACGATGGGTACAAGAGATATCGCAGCTTCAATCCACGCATGCTCGGACCTCCCAAAAGGATTTTATGGAGGAATGGCATCCTGCACCTCAAACCCCCAATCTTCTCAGACGGAAAACTCCAGCAGTTAAATCAATTATTGTCAGCTCATGCGCATAAATGAAAAATGCACGAAAGGAGTAACATGATTTTCAAAATTTACCCCAGGGCCACGGCACAGACACTCCAACTCGGAAACAACGCTATTTCCCCCAAACTGACTTGTGATCGTGCCCAAAACTGCTATGAATTTTCTTTTAAAATCTCACAATATCGGCTCAGTACCAGACCCATGACCAGTCACGTCCCCTCTGCGCATGCGCAATCCGCTCGCAGCTGAAAGTCTCTCTTCTCCAAAGTGGTTCAGGGGATATCGCGTCTGCTTGAATCCACGGATGCGCGGACGCTCACCAGGGGATTCTTTGGAGGAATCGTATCCTCCACCTCAATACCCCAATCCTCTCAGACAAAATCTCCAGAAGTTAAATCACTTCTCATCTGCGCATGCGCTCAACGAAAAATTCCCGAAAGAGGCAGAATAAACTTCAAAAAAATAGGTTTCGGTTGTGGAAACAAAATTTTAACATTTTTTTGTTTTCTTTTTCTAGCTATCCGATCAATACAAAACTCCGCGTGCAAAAAAAATTGATGTTAAATTTCAAATCGGTTTCGGAAATATTCTTAAAAAATGTTTTAACTAAAAATGGCCATAACTCCTAAACCGCTTGGTGGATTTTACCCGTTAACGAACCTAACCGAGATATTTACGCTCCAAAACTACCCTGCAAATTTCAACCCTCTATCTCCTTCCGTTCGAGAGTAATCGTGCTTACGGACGGCCGGACAGCCGGACGGACAGAGTCGAATTTGAACTCGGATTATTCATCAGTGAGTCGAACTGAATCGGTTGAGACTCTTTTCAGCAAAAAATTCACTGACCAGACGTCCGTCATTCGGCAAGATGTTCGTCATTGACAAGCGTCCGTCATTGTGTCCGTCAAAGTCCGAGCCGTGATATTTTCGCAATCTTGTAGTATCACGCGAAAAAAATAACGCAAATAACTATGGACCTGAAGTGCAGTTGTTTCGGAAATTGGGGAGGACTTCTTTTTTTTTTAGTCTGCACAGGTCCGTCCGTCATGGTCTTGCGGAAGTAGGACCCTTTTTTTTTAGTCTGCACAGGTCCGTTCGTCATTGCCCTAGGAATGATCTGGTCACCCTAAATTATCCTTCCTTACATAGTATAAAACAAAGTCGCTTCACGCTGTCTGTCTGTCCCTATGTATGCTTAGATCTTTGAAACTACGTGAAGGATTTTGATGCGAGTTTTTTAATAGATAGAGTGATTCAATAGGAAGGTTTATATAGTATAAAACAAATTCGCTTCCCGCTGTCTGTGGATTTTGCTGCGGTTTTTTTTTAATAGATAGAGTGATTCAATAGGAAGGTTTATGTATAATACATGCATAATATAAAAACATGCATAATATACAATAAACACTGATATTCCTTACATAGTATAAAACAAAGTCGCTTCCCGCTGTCTGTCTGTCCCTATGTATGCTTAGATCGTTGAAACTACGTGAAGGATTTTGATGCGGTGTTTTTTAATAGATAGAGTGATTCAATAGGAATTATTATTATATGTATAATACATGCATAATATATTAGAGAAACTCTGATAATTTAAAAGGTTTCTAAAGTGATGTTGTAAATATAGACATTTTTTTGCAAACGCTAGCTGAACCCTACGAGATACATCAAAATACTGTAGTACAGTATGGTACACCTTAAAAAGGTCTACAAAAAAGTGCGCGATGGTATATGTCTATCTCTTTAAGGATAACCCACAATAACCATTTTTTATCCTTTAAATTCTACGATAAATAATGGGTTGATTACGAAGCGATTTTAAGCAATACAGCATTGATCCTCATCCAATTAAGTACCTTAAATGCATTGTGCATTTAATATTTCTTATCAATATGGCCCTTTACAGCATGTAATTCAAATGGATATTTTCGAAGATATTGCAGATTTAAAATGCAGGGACATAGCGGTTGCGGTGGTACCGACCGGGGGGCCGGCACAGCCAGGATAGGGATAGAAATCGAATACAGAGAGCCAGAGAATCATCTGCAGAGCGTGAGGCTCGCCTGAGCCAGGATAGATGTATTGATTCCCCGAATTCCTCTGATACCATTGGATTTACTGGTCCAATTTAAACGCCTACAATTTCCGGTGAAGATATATTTTGTAATGACCATTAATAAATCGCAGGTTCCAACTTTCAACGCTACAGGCTTTTATTTGAGCGTTGAGTGTTTTTCACATGGCCAATTACATTATGTCGCTCTTTCAAGAGTAACCTCTAAAGAAAACATGTTTGTATTGTCTAACGACAAAAATGCTGTGAACGTTGTATATAAAGAAATTCTATAGTATATTTAGTACCAGCATTTCAACCGTGCGAGGCCGGGGTGGGCAGCTAGTTATATTATAAACTTGTAGGAAATGTGGTTGAAGTCAAATTATTTGCTTTCAATTAAGTATTTTCGATGGAATTCAGGCCACACATCATACACGATGACAAATCATGTGTGATATACATTAATTTCCTCTGGCACACGATTCAAACATGTTTCAGACCTAACAAACTAGATATACAATTTGTATTCTGCATATCGTCGTTGCGCCATCAAAGTGCGACATGTGAATTTTGATAAATTGTGCATTCATACACTTAGCATGTTTTGCAGGAGCATATTTTCGATTCGTACTTGTCGCTTTTCGATCAAATCCAACTGGAACCGAAACTAGTGTGATTATCACATGGCAGCTTTTAACGAAATATCCAGCTTGCGCAGTTCTTAATCGAAATATACACTTAACGCATTTTGCACAATATATGCACATGTCGCGTTTTGAAGGCGCAACGACGATATTAAAACAGAGGTCGGACCG